>JAMJEX010000005.1:2400000-3000000 GCA_024713705.1 Morchella sp. 2018-W38C | reverse complement strand
TGTAGCCAGTAACACGAACTAGTAAATACCGCAGAATGTGGCGAAATGCGAGTGATAGCTTGTGACGTATATGGAAGCCAACCTTTATAAGATCAGCTGCTCAGGCTTTGAGGTTCGATACATTTGTTTGTTCAGCAGCCACTTAATCTCCTTCAACCCCCTGTGTACAATTCTACGCGGGCTTCTCCCAGAATGTAACATGGGAAGTAAAAATACATCTATTGCCTCCTAGCTCTTGGCCGCACACCAGCGAAAACCCTCAGAATAAAAAAGAAGAAAGATTGGCCTATGATGAACATTTATGTATTTCCTCCCCATAACCCAGCTTCCATGAATTCAATTGTGTGAGAAAATCTCTTCATGATCGAGCAATTTGCGGACGAACGCCCATCCAAAAGCTGTGCCCCAATTCTATGCAGCACACCAAACACTAACTAGCGCCTATCCACCACCCAACTTCTACTAACCCCCCTCCGAGTCTTGGCACCATAGAATGTTTTAACGTCACAATCGTAACCGCAATCACATCATATCACATAAGCTCTACTGTAACCCCACTTCTTCCAGCCCTTGTCCACCTTTTTACGCCAAACAATTGAAACACGATCCTGCTTTTATTCCACATTGCTGTGTCGTCCTATCTTGTCACAAAACGCAGCTACTTGTAGCAACGCTGCAGATTGGAGTGGAGAGACCTTGGCTTGCAATTGCTGTGACTGATAAGCTCGGCTTGACCTGACCACGACCTCTCGTCCTCAACCTCAACGACGACACTCCATTTTTTCTACAACTACAACAACAAACACATCATTCTCTTTCAACATCATTCTCTGTCACCATCATCCTGTCACACCAACCCCCTTTTTCAACACCAAAACCCCACTCCATTCCCACACTTTGTTAATTTCAACACAAAAACCCCACTCCATTCCCTCACTTTATTAACCCCCCTCGACAACACCACCATCATCACCACCACCACCACCAACCCCCATCTACCACCCCACAAAATATGTACCGCCACAACGCCCCCCGAACCCCCGAAACCGTACGTGGCTACCTCCTTGGCAACACCCTCGGCGCCGGCAGCTTCGGCGCAGTCCGCAAATGCACGCATGTCGCCACGGGAACAGAGTGCTGCGTCAAGGTCATCAGGAAGGACACAACCCCGAGAGAAGAAGTAAGTACTACCATATCTATACAGGAATTTATGATTAGTTCTCTTCTGTAATTCTGTCTTAATTCACACACCCCCCCCCCACCATGTTTTTTCTTTCCTTTTTTGTTTAACCTATTCCCCCCATCCATGTAATTAATCAGTTAAACAAAAAAAAAACCACCCCCCCACCCCTCGGTCTGCTGTGAACGAATGTTGGGTATGCGTTTGCTGATATGGTGGGATGGTGTAAAGGTTATGGCGGAGATTGAAATTCTAGCAGCGTTGGAGGGTGGGTGTGGGTTGTGGACAAAGCTGTTGGATGTGGAGGAGGGGCATCCAGAGAATTGTAGGTTTTCCGCTTTTTTTTTGTCTGATCTTTTGACTTTTTTTCGCATTTTCCTTTGATCTTTTTCTCTCCCCCTCTTCCTTTTCGTATTTTCTTCCTCCTCTTTCTTTTTTGTCTTATTCTCTTGTCTTTCTTTTTATTCTTATTTTTTCCTTATTTTTTCCATTATTTTCGCTATTCTTTTTTCTCTGCTTATCTCCACTCTCCCTTATTCGTTTCCTTTTGTTCTGTCTTTTTTCCTTCTTATTTTCTTCATCTCTTCCACCGTCCCCCTTTATATTCCCTCTTTCTTTTCTTCGTTCTTTCGATATTTCTCCGCGTGGTAAGCCCAGGAGCAATCCCAAGTTAACCCAAACACCCAGGGTACATCTTCCTCTCGCTCGCCCACGGCGGTGACCTCTTCGCCCTCTACGAGTCCCAGACGCGACTCTCGCCCTTCCGCATCAAGGAGATCCTCTATGACATTGCCAAAGCTCTGCAAGAGCTCCACGAGCGCTCAATTGTCCACCGCGGTACGTATTCCCATCCCTCTCCTTCTCTTTAGAAGCAGAAGGCAGCTGACACTCCCCAATAGACATTAAACCAGACAACATTCTCCTCAGCACCCGGACGTCCTCTGCCCGCGCGCTCCTCGCCGACTTTGGCGTCAGCTCATGGTGCGATGGGCGGCGCATGCTGGACGGGCGCTGTGGCACAGCGCGCTACATGGCGCCAGAGATGTGCGCACGTCTCCGGTACGGCTGTCAAGTGTCTGTCTCCTCCCCCTATCTCACTCACCACAGGTCATCTAGCTAACGGCGTGCCCTACAGTGACATGTGGTCCTTCGGCCTCCTCGCCTACATCCTCGTCTTCGGTAAGCCGTTGCTGCCCGAAGGCGCAGACGACGACGCGACCATGCAGCTCACGACCGCACTGCGCCCTGGCTTCTTGAAGAACACCGAGGGGCACAGCCCCGACGCGTTCACGTTCATCAAGGCCCTGCTCCACATCAACCCCTATAACCGCCTCACCGCCCACGCGGCGGTCAACCATCCCTACCTCCGTGCGGCCAGGCTGAAGCGCGAGCGCGAGACGATGCTGCAGCGGTACTCGCCTGCAGCGCTAGAGGCACGCTTGAAAGAAGAGAAGAGACTGAGAAGACTACGGGAGCGCCTTGAGAAGACTCGTGGGGAGGAAGAAACTGATCAGAGCACACCGCCAGTGACAGCGGCGGCGGCGGCAGATATGGAGGCGGCCGCACAGCGGGGATGGGATGATGAGGAGGTGGAGATCAAGCAAGAGCAAGAGGAAAAAGAAGACGAAGAAGAGGGAGACGTGTGGATGACTGTTGGGCAGGAGAGCGTGTGTGAGCGTGAGCGTTCGCAGCCAGCAAAGAGACGCTGCGTCATTCCGCGTCCCCGCGCAAGAGCCGCTGTTGCCATGAACAACGAGGCCGGGCCAATGAGTGCCGCCATCGCCGCCACCGCCATCGCAGCCGTACCATCGCCCGCACCGCAGCAGATGCGGCGCATGGTCTACCGCGTCGGTGCCACCGCTCCCCACACCGCCACGAACACAAACACAAACATCCACATCACCACCACAAATAACAACAACAACAACAACAACGGTCCATTGATCAATCTCTCGTCCACGCCGGCCTCGTCAGTCACCGCAGCCGCAGCCCCAGCCCCAAGAGCCCCAAGCGGCATCCCACGCTTCACTGGCATCCCTCGTTTCACCGGGGGCCGGCCACAGGGTGGTGAGTTGTCCTCGCCGAGCTCGAGCCCGCCTGTGGATGGAGGCTTCGAGAGCCGCTATGATGATGTGTTCTTGCGCAACTTTAGGATTGAGACCGGCTGCTATCGGGGGCCAGCGGGCGGGGAGAGGAAGGATTGGGTCCAGTTCAGCGTTGCAGGTCCGCGGTTGTGAGGGTGGGTATTTGTGGGTGAAAATTGTCGATGGAGACGGTGTCGGCTTCGTGGGCTGCTATAGGTGCTTATTTAGAGCTGGTGGCGAGGTGTAGGTGTAGAGAGATTTACGTAAAGACAGAGTATTCATTGAAGGAGTACATAAGCATTAATTTGTGAGTTAGAACTTGGGTACATAGACCGAAAGGCATTATTATTCTTTTGTAGGAATACCAATAAGAAAATACTACATTACCCTCATGCTCTGACCTTGCGATAACAATCATCAGGGGACCATCGTGAATGAGTTCAACCTCTCAAAAAAGATGTGAGGGCGAGCCAGGCCAACCACTCTTTGCAAAACACCACGACTCTAAAGATGTGCTCGACACCACGTGTCCTTCTAGATTACACGTCTCATCAAGAGAGAAACACCGGACAAACCAGCTGCTGCTGTTGAGTACATGGAGAATTAGGTTCAGATTTTTATTGTCCACAATTTAAGCTCGGATTCTTATCGTCCACAAACCCCATAAAACAAGATAATTTCCGCCTTGCTATGGTATCCAAAAAGCTCCTTCTCACCATATAACATATAGTGTGTTCTTTTGCTCTCTTCACTACATTTATCTAGCAATCTGGTCGCAGGCGGACTGTGGTCAAAGCCTGGCGCGTTTTCGAGTGATAGTTCATGACTAGCCTTGTTGCGGCGGTAACCACATGTACAACGTGAGAGCGAGAGTCAACGCAAACAGTCGTGGTCAGATAAATAGAACCTGCTAGCCCAGATCTGGAAATCAATTTGTCAGCGGTAGGGGGCGGTTATGATGACGCCCTCCATCTGATTTCTGCAGGCTGGTATGCAATTGCTAGATAGGTAGTGCGGGAATACTCAGGGTATCGCCATAACCGCCAACAAAAACTAGCTCCACCTGGCTATGGTTTCGACCATTCTCGCTCATGCTGATATTTCTGGGCCCACATGTGTTTACTCAATTCCTATTTCTTTTTTCTTTTTTCCTGTAATTCCCATCTAAACGCAACCCCTCTAACACCGTCAGAGTAAAGGCCGGCAGCTGAGGCCCTTTTCTGAACGCTTCAAAGTCTGAAACGTTGCCATTGGCAAGATCAACTCCGCTCACACAGCTAGGTGTAAAATTGTGTCTGCCCGCTTGCTCGCCGGCCATTGAATCAGGTGGCACATGGCACGGGGAGATTAGGGAGATTAGCTAAGACGTCATGTATGTCGCTCTACCACCAAGAGAAGATGGAAAAGAAAAGACGCGCTGGCAGAGACATGAGAAAGAGCTCCGACATTAAGTCGACCTCTCTATTTTTCTCAATTATTCCCTTCACTATGCCATCGTTGGAGGAGAACGAAGGAGATACCAGGAAGAATACCTTGTTGCCAATACTTGCAGTGAGAATATGGACTATGAATATGTGTATGTACATGTATATCGACATGTTGTCACCCTGCTCAATATCCATAAAGTACTCGTGGCCGGTGTTGGGGAGCCTTTCGCACACACATCGCTCTCTGCAGAAAACAGAGCAGAAACATTGGGGTCCTAGTTATAACTAGCCTGTCGGCTGGGCAACCGTCCAAGTTCGTTATTCTACCTTAGCAATCTATGAGCCCCCTTGCTATCGATCTGACGGGCAATCTGTCCTCTACTAGCCACGTACCTGACCAGAGCGAAGCATGTTGGCAGCCGAGTGATAGTTCATGATCAACCAGGTTGCCTCCCTCGCCCTGCGCCACGTCGCTATACCCACACGTAGAATCAAAACTTGTAAGCGCGATACAACACGAACCATTATGATCATAGCCTCCGGCGGGGCCCTGGCGAGGGGTATTGGTGTTCGAGTGATAGTCCATGATCGACTAGGTTACCTCTTGCACGCCGCGCCGCGTTGGCTACGCGTAAAGGTAAACATTGGAGCGGGATACGTACACAACCCCAAAGAGTCATGATCTTGGCACTCGATGAGACCCTGGTGAAGGGTCTTGTTGTTCGAGTGATAGGCCATGATCTAACTTATTGCTCCGCGGTCCCACGCGCCGTGTTAATGACCACACGTAAAACATGAGAGCAAGATACAGCTCAAAGGTTCATGAGAGAATAGAAACGTGAAGACACATATCTGAGGCTTACCAGCAAGACGCGTCGGTTGCTATATCATGACTCAGGGAGATATGCTCAGCTATCGCGAGGCTTACCAGCAAGAAGTGTCGGTTGCTACATCATGACTCATGGGCATATGCTCAGAAATCGATTCAGCTATTGTAAGGTATCGCCATAGTAACAATCAACAGAAACTATCTCCATGTGCCTGTACTTACGGCAGTTTTCGTCCATAGTCATATGCATTTGGCCACTCATGCCTTCGAGCAATCCATATTGAAGTCTTACCATTGTTTTTATCTTTTCTCTTTGTAATTCCCTTCAAAATCTAAACCCTAGAAGACGACTGATCAGAGAAGATTAAACCCGTATATATACACAAAGCCATCGATCTTGAATGCTTCGTAGTGTGAATTGAGCGTTGTCAATAGCAACAGCAATTGATACGCGTCTTCTCCTTGCCAGCCAATTAGAACAATGAGCATAGACATCTTGCCTCCCGTGCCCGTACGCCCAACATAAAACAGGTGCGGTGCCAAATTCGGCTGGCATGCCACCCACATGAGAAAGAGCACCGGCCAACCTATATATTTCACCCTTCCCCCCTTCTTCCTGTTTTTTCCTCTTCTCTTTAGACATTGTGTGCCTGTCCGTGTTTTGTGAGATTACCATCAGATCTTGAACCAAACTTGGATATTTATCATACCAACTACCTTCTATCTCGGTCTTCAATTTCATCTTCATCCTCAACGAAGACTGTATAACATAACTACCTCCTATACAGTCTCCACCATTCGAAAAAACAAGTCACAAAATCCTTCACTTTGTTCTTTCAAATTTCCCCTTCCACCAAGTCTTCAATACCCTCTTCATCCTCAACCAGGACAGTATAATACCACCCCCTCTCTATACAGTCTCGAAGACGTGAAACAACAAACCAACAAATCAGATCCAATCTGAAGTTGTTTACACACTTGGACGGAAATCGGAAGCATCCACAAGTTGAATTCTTTGAAATTGGCCTTGCATCCCAATCCTCAAATTCTTCTTCATCCTCAACGAAGACAGTATAGAACAACCTCCCTATACAGTCTCACCATCTCAATCTCACCACACACACACACATCCAATCCTCATATCTACCTCTAAACAAATATCTTCGTCTCGATATAACCTCTCACACAATGGCTACCATTGCCCACGCTGACCTCGATCTACCGCCCAGCCCACGCCCAAGCCTACACAGCTCGCCGTCCCTGGAGCGCGAAATCTCGAATGTCTTCTGCCCTGGCTACATCTCTGATGACCGACGCTGGAGGTTCGTGGAGAAAGTCGGCGAAGGCTCCTTCGGTGTCTGCTTCAAAGCCGAGGACACCACCAAACCTGGCGCCTTCGCCGCCTTCAAGATTGTTAAACTCACCAGCAATGGACGGGAGAACATTCATCTGGTACGTGCACATCATATATCAGCCCTTTTATTCTGTGATATGAGGTACCTGGACTGACCAAACACGCATGCATATATAGGAAAACGAAATTTTCGCTGAGTACAGTGTCTTGAGACGGATAGCTGATGAGAATATGGATGTTTACTCTCCCAAGTTGCATGGATTGTTCCGCCAGGCTGGACACTGTAAGTCCTCTCTTCTATTTTCCTTCCTATTCTGTGGTGGCATGAGCTGATGTTGTGTGTTGCTGTATATAGTGTGCATCGTCATGGAGTACTTTGAGAAAAGCCTGATGATGCTCACCAATGACATATGGTTCTTAGACAACCGTGCCATGCGCGAGTTCGCCCACGACATTGCACAGTCGCTCTATGGCCTGCACGTTCAAGGGGGTATAATTCACGGTGGTATGTATTTCAATATATATGTCCCACTCCTCACCCCCTCCTCAACGAGCCTTCTCTGATCTTGATACTAACAGTACCATTAATTACAGATGTTAAACCGGAGAACATCCTTGTTCGCGAGCGCCCCGAGCCCTCGGCGCCCATCGCCTTCCTCGCCGACTATGGCGTGTCTTTGCTCTCGGATAACGCTATGCCTCGCTTCGATCCCGACAAGCAATGTGGAGGTACGGCGACTTATACCAGCCCTGAGTGCTGGAAGGTGGGCCACTGCCAGAATGCCGCTGCGGATATCTGGGCACTGGGAGTGACCCTGCTGGAGGCGTTTCTGGGCTATCATCCATTGGACTGGTTTTTTGGTAACGGACGTCCGGAGGCGGTAAAGGCGGGCTTGTTGAACTTGAAGAGGTACTGGTTCGAGACCGAGGGGCTGCTAGATGACATGCCGGATGATAGTAAGCTAATTTCCATTTTACTGATTTTCTTCCTGCCCCCCGCCCCCTTTCCATCCCATCGATCTCAAGCTAACTCGATCCTCTCCCTCCAGTGGCTTCATTCATCAGCCAGCTCCTCGAAGTCAACCCCTATGCCCGCATCACCGCGGAACAGATCCTCCTCCACCCATTCCTCGCCGCCACCCGCCTCGATCGCCAAAAGTACAACTTTCTGAAACACAACCGCCTGCTGGACCCGCACCCGCTTGACCCTACCCGCACCGAGTTATTGGCCGGTGGTAGACCAGAAGACAGTGATACACCGCCTCCCGGTCCCGCTTCAACTCAAACGCCAGCTGTCGCTCCTGGTCCACTGCCAGCACTAGTTATGATCCCTCCTACAGCACCAGTGCGAGCACCTTCACCAGCGCCGCCAGCTGTCGCTCCTGGTCCACCGCCAGCACTAGTTATGATCCCTCCTACAGCACCAGTGCGAGCACCTTCACCAGCGCCACCAGTCATCGTTGCGAGCGCCCACCAACCACTCAATCCCATCAAGAAGCGTTGTGCCGGTATCAAAAAGAAGGCGAAGAAGCAGGTGGTGGTCAAGAAGGCACAGCAACCCGGATTGCTCGCGCCTGCCGGGGCTGCAGAGGCTCCGAATCCGGTTCTTCGACGTTCGGCCAGGATTGCTGCGAAGGGAGGCGTTAAGCCAAAGGGTGTTTAGACATCGAGCATCAGGAAAGTTAGGAGAGATAAAGCAAGGGAGTTAAGGAATTGAGGGGTGAAGCTTGGAGGAAGGATTATTGGGGGGTGGTTGGTTAATGGGGTGGTTGGTTAATGGGGTGGTTGTGTCTAAAATCCTTCTGTATATAGATGGATGGAGGAACGAGCATCAATCATTATGATGACCACATGATTAAAGGAATTGAAGAGTGAAAGTTAGGCAGAATATCTAAACAGATCGTGTGTTGTGTTAATTTCAGTGATGTTCGATATGAAATAAGGATACGTTGCTCGACGTCGTTGTGCACAGCTTTTAGTCCTTAGCCTGTTGGGCTTGCGGACCACGGCTTGGAGCGCTAAACTACAAGTATACGAACATGTACAACTACAACTACATGTACATTTACTTGCCCAGGTCCCGAAAAGTGATGCAACGCCCTGGGAGATACTGTGAGGTCTTATAATTACACGTAGTGAACTCGCAACCGCCTGAATTTCCGGTTTTTAAACGTGATCGATGAAATCTTTATATAATCTTTACTTTATATACCATATCTTGTTGCTTCGCTGAGCCCAAAATTGGGTCACATGTGGTTGATTGAAATCGTGATCGTCAGTGTAAATTGAGAATTTGCATCACTTTCCTTCACCCCTGGGTACATACACATTACCAAGTAAAGTAGTAGTGTTCTCTCGGCGCTTGCTTTCTACTTACACATGCATGTGGTTTCCTGATTCCATTTGATGAGGTAACAAGAATACCAGAGCAATAACGAATTAATTCATCAATTTTGACCATTCACCACAGGGATCAAAAGAGTTGGAAGTCTCTTTGAAATAATTCATATCCATTAAGTATCCACTACGTGATTATCTAGTTCTTCTGCTACATGCTTGGGATGATGAGAATGATGTTCATCGATTGATGGTGATGATCATGGACCAATCTGAAACGTTGCTCTCACTAGCTGTCACGCCTGAGTGTTACAGAGGCGGCGATGCGGTATTCCTAAAGTATTAGTAACAAATATTAATATAGCTGTAAGTCGGTATTTGGCAGAATGTGCATAGATCCAGCATTCCATGCCCCACGAATTAGATGTACGAGATGTAGGGATTGTAGCGTACTTATGTAATCACGATCGCTTGGTGAGGCACCACCACTCGAGCCGCCGAGATCGAAAAAAGAGAAAAAAGAAACACGAACCCGAACCGGAACCGGAACTCCATAATCTCTTCGGTATCCGGAAAGAAGGCATGCGGTCGGCATGTTAATTATTTTCTAGAGTCCACCACCTCGCGGCTCGGGCCAGGGCCGGGGCCGGGCTAGTATTTGGCACGAGCCGTGCGTGCTGACTCGAGCTGTAGGGCTCGAGCCGTATGCTCTAACAGCTCGAGCTCCCATTCCCACGAGCCCGAGCCGGCCCGAGCCAGTATGGGAAAGACTCGAGCGTTGGCTCGATCTTTTGGGCCTATTAGGAATTGGTTCGCGATGGTGAAATTGGATAATATAACGAAGATAAATCCTCTGAGTTCGTCCTTAAAAATTAAGGATATATCGAGATGACTATCATTAGCTATATTCATAGGGCCCCGAGCATAGGCTCGAGCCATCCTCCCGAACTCGAACATCCCGAGCTTCCGTTCCCACAATCCGAGCCAGCTCGAGCTCTAGGACAGACTCGTCTCGGGCGGGCTCGTGCCCAACACTAGTGCCAGCTCCCCAAGATCCTCTGGCCACGAAAAACCAGATTAGGCTGGTGGCTCCTATCCCAAAAATATCATTGCGTAAAGGAAAGGGCCCGAAACTAGCTCCATTAGGGATTCGAACCCAAGTACTTGAAGCCGTCATAACCTTTCTAACCAGGTGCTTGGGCCATTAACAAATATGTAGTCACTCTCGTTCCAAACAGCTTAACCTTCTCTGCTTACACCCTTTCACGCCCCAGTATAGAACCCTCTCGCGTATTACATCACACCATTACACTCACCTTCTTCCCCATGCATATGTACCACAGCAAAAGCAAGAGCAGGGCCAAACGCTAAACCTCATATATGTCTTCAGCAGTGGAGAAAAGCAAATCGACAACAAGCAAAGAATCGAACTTTTCGACCATGCCCTGTCAACCTTGTGTGCGGGACGACGTTATTCTATTTCAAGCGTGGGGGAGAAAAGCTCTTCATTGAAGGTGGCTTTTGCGCGCGGGTGACTAGCTTCTTGTTTATGTTCCCCATCTACTATGTGATGACAAGATGTATATCAGTAAAGTTAATCACTGGAAAGAGGTAATCTGGACACCTGCGATGCGAATCATTCGGCCTGTTGATCTGAACTCGTAATATCGATCACACCCTGATAGTAGTATCTTATCCCGCCCACCCCCTCATACACTGCCAATACAATTTTATAAATTCGATACGAGCTTCATTCTAAGTAGCCAGAACTATGTATGGTATGCATACAAACATGGGAGATATAGAATGACCTCTATTTCAAGATTAACCTATCAAAGCATGGGGTATAGCTTTAATTCATGTTAATTATTTACGTAATTACAACAATGCCCCAATATTGCAATATGGCACTAGGATCATACTAAACTCTGTTCCCAAAGAGGCGACTAATGATCTTCTATATGATTCTAGCGTCCTCATAACTGCAGGTGTTAGAGCTACCTCAGGGATGAGCTAACCCAAAGTTCCGCGATTGACAAACGATCAGCCACCAACATAACGGCAGCATCTTACAGTTACAATCATACTCATAGAGGTTGACAAGGTCATGATATTATCAGGTATTCAGGAGGGGGGGGGTTTCGGGCCTTGAGTATATGTACAGGCAAGAACCATATTCTAGACTTGAACACTTCGCTCAGCTATAGCAGCTGGAGATGACGATCGTGAGGACTTTCCTAGTGTAGTGCGGCACAGATCTGGCCATTGTTCTGCGGTGACATCGTCTGGTTGCAGTTTATTACATGTATTGTAGATGCATAGTGGAGTTGATTATTATGGCAATCATCCAGAATCACTCGCACCCTCTCGCCCCGCCTTACCATGCGCAAGAAGTACCTAGATATATTGATTTATGAGCCACATAGCCTCCATGGTGCCAGTACCACCGTGACAGCGTCCCAAAAAATTTCTATTTCAGCATATAATATATAAGACATGTGCTGCTCATATATTCGGGGACACGTGCGCGCAACATTTCAGTAACATTCCCTACACCTAGCTAGTACCTGATTTCTCGATCTATTTATTTCAAGCCTAAAGCTAGAGCTCAGAGGTCCCAGTGTATGGGTATACTTGAATGAAATTGAACCATTGTTGGTTTATAATCTAGCGATTACTGTATTGTATATGAGGCTATGTTCTGTCCAGAAGGCCCCATCACTGTGGGATTCATTGGGCTGTGGGGGATATTTAGCGTCTACTGCTTCTTTAAAACGAGATAATTATATGTAAATAATTGATATCAGAACGATCACATAAGATAGAGTAAAGAGATTTACCATCTAAAAAAGGCAGAGGTCTAGAGACCGAACTGTCTGGAATTTGGGGAGAAAAGTGAAATAAAGAATATGCTAGTAAGAAAAAAGGCCATTATTCTCAACGTTCTGTCAATGTAAAGTGAGAATAAAAACCAGTGCTCGGTTCAAGATCCATATCATGACAAAGTCCCCCGTTCCACCATACATTGCTTCATAGAGCTCGCACTTTCTCCGTAATTCTCCAGTCTCGATTTCGTCTTTCAAGTCTTCGATCCGATCTCGAAGATTGGTAAGCCGGTCATCGACTTTGTCGCAAAGTTTAATATAGTTATTGAAAGTTTCTCCCTCTGGCAAAAGAGGGGTTTCAACAGTTTCCATATGACCGATAAGGACATCTTCCTGAGCCTCAAATTCCTTGATTAGTTGCTTCATATCTTCTCCACTCATGGCTAACAACCCCTTAACAAGACATCCGTGAAACTTGTGACACATTTGAGTCTTCTCGATCCCTTCGTTCACGATATGAACCCAAATTTTGAATTGCATACGGTAATGCTCACACATCAGGTTAAGCGCTTCTCTCTCCTCAAGATTCTGCGTATTCTTCCGTCTTTGATCACTGAGAATATACCGTTCGGCGATAACAAGGGAGCTTCCCCTTAATTCCGATTCCACATCGGAAAGGTCCCGCAACTCAGCCAAGTTGACTATAACATGGTGAACGTAATCCACGATTTTACTTCTTCTGATCAGAGACCATGGCTCCGACCTGGAATCAGTACCCATCAGTGGGTTATTGAGAAGTGATTTGAGTGGAGAATAACTCGTATACGGGAATCTTCAATAGGACAGCCTGAGCGTTTCGTTACTGAGATATGATACTTGGTGAAGACGGATTATTAAAGCACCACATTCTAAAGGATTTATATGTCATTTCAATTGACATGGGAACTTTCAGACTACTGTTTAACAAAGAAAGAAATTCGAGTAAATAATTGGTATACTGTTCGGGGTGATTCTATTTAATTGGCAGTCATGGAGAAAATTTTCATTATGAGGTACTTATTCCAGCTTGAGTTTGAACACGTAGCCCACGTGCACCCCTATGCCTTCTGGTGCGGGGAGAGTTCACATTACATAGCACCAGACTCTAACAGCGACATGTGTAAACGAATCGGTAAATGAATCAGGGGTTTATCGTACATCTAACGCATCGGAGAAACTTTGGAAAATCATACTGACTTTCCTTGAAATGAATTAGAAATAGGTTTCTAGTGCAAATTAATACATCGGGATAGAAATACATGTACAGTCTCTGCAAAAGTGTTCGTGATTGAGTTTTAATGTCAGTGCGCAGTGCGACACACCTGTGTTCAAAGCAACGAAAAATATATAATATAGTTTGTGACTACATGTATATACGAAAGGGTAGGCCGTTAATCTCCTCCTTCATTGATTTCGGGCCGAGGCGGCGGAAGACGGGAAGTTCCGGGGAGTGCAATTTATCATAACCGAAAGTTTGCATGTAATAAATGATTAAAAAAATATCATTGATTTCGGGCACCGTTGATCACTCGGAAAGTGTTCTAATTCGGGGGGTTCGATGGTCCGCCGCGCCATGGTTACATATAAAGAAATCACTCACTCCGAAATCGGAGTCGCGAAGACTTTTGTAGAGTGGCTGTACTTATACATTATTTAATACGATACCCTCTAGCCCCGGATGATCTACCATCTATATGTAGAAAGAAATCAAAAAAAAAGGTGAATGTTGGAAGGAGTTGAGCCTGTGGTACTACATTTGTGCGTTACTGCAACTGCAAGGTCCATATGTATCCAACTATGCTACCAATGAATGAATGCACACTAGTGCTCCAGTGGGCCTTTGGCCTGGAAAATTGATCGCTTTGTGATAAAGAATTGAATGATTCATTTCCGTGACTAGTAGATAGATCCCCTGTACCACTAGCTTTGATTAGCCACAGTAGTATTCCCATATGATCACGGTTCCATAACAACAGTGCTTTTTGAAAACTCTCTCTCTCTTATATATCCAGCTTCCCGTCTTCCAACACACAGCTGAGTGACGATCCTCGACCCACCCTATCGACTACAAGTAGAGATTTATCAACTAGCAGATTTCCCACGCAAAGGTTTGGGAAAAGCACACGTAAACGTGCTCACAATGGTACAGGTACGTCTGTTGGAAATGTGTTTATTTTCCTTTTACATCCCCTTTACTGCCCCTTTTACAGCAGTTGATCCTTTCTAATCCAATTTAGTGTGACATTTCCAGCTGTCGATCACCCTGCTCCCACTATGTCTCTTTTTCATGCCATTTACATCCCTTTTACTAGCTCTGTCTTTTCTCTTCTCCCTTTATATCCCTCTTCTATCCCTCCAAACCCCCCGAAATATTATCACATATATTACTCTATTTATAGGTGTTCTAAACGGAGTGTCTGTGGCTTAGCTCTTGTCTAGGTAATGATGAAAGTAGGCACCCTTATTTTTTCGGCTTTTGACAAACTGTGATTGAGCAAATGAACTATTGCCCCTAAGTCTTTCGACTCTCACAATAACCCCACCAAAGATACGGACTCGTTGTTTGTTTGCCAGATGTGCCCAGACCCCATCAGTGGTTCACCCATAGCCTATCTCGCAGTAGAAGAGAGAGCGAGCAGTCGTATGTAACTCAGCGGAGGTAAAGAAGACGGAGTACATAATCCACCGAGATAGGGATTGAGTATATTCTGTGATCCTCGTGCCTCTCGGTAGGTCCCTTCAAGCGCGGAACGTTGGAAAAGGATTAGGGTTACTAGACGCAAAGACAGGACTCCTAAAGAGCTCCACTCCTCTCCTCATAGACCATCGGCCTTCTTCAGAGCCTCTTGATCTAGCTCTTCAACTCAGATCTTCAGCTTCGTAGGACATAGTTACCTAGTGTAGTATGCATACATGTATATAGTCGATCCCGGATCTGATTTAGTTTCCTACTGCATGTAAACGATACACCCGACGTGCATCATTTCATCGAAGCAACACGAGTTTCATCGATCGAGTGGATTCATGGTAACCTATCATCATTGACCGTAGTGCGCCATTCTGACCCCGTTACCGGCGAGCAGTCCTTACAATACCTCTGACCTACTAGATGCAACCCTCCCCAACGCCCCACCCCTGCTAACCCGAGGTCAAGGCCCTACCTGTTGCTCTTCATTATCGTTCCTGCTCGTTATACGATGATATGATATGAATTCGGGCCATGCACTTCAAGCTAATCTAAACAAGAAATAATAGAAGAGAGAAGGGGAGAGGAATTGAATTAGGGTTTTGTTGGGTGACAGACACGACAGCCTTCGGAGGATCAAGATTAGCGCGGTCAATGCGGTACTCGTATTGCGCTGCGCGATATACATCTAGTCATGACACGTAGCAGCTCTCAATCCGCCTGTTTTTTGAATAGTGGACAATTCACCTATACATACATCCTCTTTATCCCTTTACCCCCATCCCCCATCCCCTTCTTTCTCTATTCACATTTTATATGATCATGAACCTAACTACATTCATCTCGACCACCTCAATGCTATATGGACAGGTCACCAAGTCTTTTCGTATTTTCTGAGTATTACCGCAGCCCTGCACTGGAAACATGGCATATTAACCAAGGATGGAATTTCAAGTCTAGCAACTTACGGGCCCCTGTTTTTCAACTACACCCCGGATGGTCTTCATCTCAACCTTTTGAGCTGGGGGTCAAGTCTGGCGTAGCTGCGGAGACCGAGGCCCTTGTCCACGTCTTTGCAAGGTACGAAATTCATCTCCCATGAGATAAGCATATATACCAGGAAGAATCCTCCTCTCCTCGCCTTCATCCTTTTGAAACAGATTAAAAAAGATTACGTTACTAGTCTTGAACGATGCCTAGGAAATACCTACAATCACGTTCCTTACAGATCTTCTTACAGATCATCCTTCCTCTACACGAATTTGATGCAATACATGTACAGTCGTTCACGGGGTGAAGACGGACACTAGGTGTTGACGGACAGGGGAATCTCAACGAATAAGAATCCTTAAAACGAATTATTTGTAAAGCTTGGCTATTTCTCGCTATGCGTAGAACCCTGTCTGTCAACACCTAGTGTCCGTCTTCACCGTGTGAACGACTGTACCTATGACACATGAAAACAATGTTGCAAGGCTGCTTTCATAACCTTTTACTGAATGCCTAATTACACATCAACTTGGAAGAAATAAGAATTTGAAAACCGAATCCGAGGAATCGAGCTAGCTGGACGATCTCCAGTAAAGTTGGTTGGAACTTGGGAACGATCATCCGCGATGGCATTGGATACTGTTGATCGATACTTCCGGATAATGCCACCCTAGGATCGGTTACGCTGCATTACCTGTGCGTGTATACCTGAATATGACGTAAATCTAGAAATTCACTTTTATACTCGATATAAATTGACCGAATACTAGTTCAAAATCCTAGATATATTCAAATCCGCATAATACTCAATCGAAGCTTAATAACCGTTCTCAAGGATAAAACCTGCGCAACCTTTCCCAGCATTCCCTCCTTTCCACACCCTAGTCCGTCACAGGATCTCGAAGCTCTTCTCATGCTCACTTACCCTAGGTCCTGCATCTAGCCAGTCATGGGGAAGCTACTCCCGGAGCCTGAATCAGATTCCTCCTCCCAACTCTCTCGCCCCTCTCCCTCTTCCATATCCTCCCTCTCTTCCTCCTCCTCAGCACTCATTTGTTCCGGCAATGCGCTTGTCTTACACCGCATCTTGGCTATCTCCCGTGACTCCATCTTTTCGAGTGTTTCTGTAAATTCAGGAAGCCCATCAAAAATATGGTACTGAAGTGCTTCACGCGCGGTCCATCTCTGAGCCGGATCGACGGTCAAGCAACGCCTTAAAAAGATCTCAACTGGCAATTTCATCTCAGCGCCAAACAAACCCAAATGATAGATTTTAACTTACCGGCCTTGGAGCAGCATATCTTCGGAAAGTCATCACAATTCTCAAGGTATTCGTCTGTCCCGAAACGTGCATCGAATGGCAAATCTCCCGTAATCATAAAGAAAGCAGAGACACCAATGCCCCAGATGTCACTATTTGATTTATCAGCATTCTTTCAGAGAATATGTTAAGCTATGGGAATATGAATATAAAACATACACCCCGAATCCATATTCAGAGCTTCCACTCTCCTGAAAGATCTCTGGAGCTTGGTAACCTGGTGTTCCTGGCTCGTCCTCGACAGGCAATTTCCCGCCTGGGCCAATAGTAAGTGCTAGCCCGAAGTCACAGAGCAGAACCTTTGATGGTTCATCGCTTTGGAGACTTTCGATAACGATGTTTTCAGGCTTCACATCTACTTCACAGTTAGCTGCCGTGTCCTCACCATTTCAAATCAAGACTAACCGCGATGAACAACCCCATTCTCGTGGCAAACAGCCAGGGCCTGTAGGAGTTGATGGATGACGCCGATCATCGCGCCCTCCGTCAGGTATGATCTGGTCTTAACCCACGTCCACATATCACCGCCAGATGCAAGATCCATAACAATGTAGTCTGGGAGAGAGCAACCACAAATTATGTCAGCTAATCAATATCCCAGATTAAAATGAAACAAACATACTCACTTTTGTCCCCAGCACGAAATAGATCTACCATTTTTACAAATGGTGCCTTGACATCCTGAAGTCTCTTTAACAAACACGCCTCTTGGTCAAACTTTAGGAGACGTTAGCAAAAACTCTAATTAATACGAAAAGGAACAAAATATTACCGTTCCCGCGTCCTCCTCACTCATTATCTTCACTGCAAAGTGAATGCCGCTCTCCAGGTGTTTACAGATGTTCACTGTTGAGTAGCCACCCTCACCTATTTCTCGCCCCACGCTATAAAGACATGCTGGTAGAATCTCTTGGTCGTTCATTGTATTATTCATATCAACTTATTGGTCGGATTGATAAAGATAAAGATAACGATAACGATAACGATAAGATGCCGGCGAGATAGAGGGTAGTCCCAGACTCTAGAGTATATCTTACTGTTGACCTGGTGATAGCGCAATACTATGGATTTGCCGGTCAGTGGTGATGCGTTTAAAGTAAGCTCGGGGAGTGTCGCTGAGTATATATATATGCAGATACTATATTCAAGAATCTTTCTATGAGTAGACACTCCTTCTAGATGAGATAGCGCTTGAATCAAAAGATGAGCTGTCACTATTTCAAGGTTACGTACTTTCAAGCGTGTGGGTTGCCTAGTCAGAATCTTGAATAGTGGGAACTTGATATTCGAAGACTTTCTGGTTAGAAACTTACTGAACTTGAAAAGAAAAGAACTCCGTGATCTATAGGAGAGAGCTAGGGCCCGTTGATATATAGGATTTAAGGTGCTAGTGCAGGATTTACAAATGTTGTCGTGCCCAAAATCTAGCCCAACAGCTCATAGAAGTAGCTCTAGACATCAACGGCTATAAGTTCAAGTGCTCAAAAAGAGTCATATCCTTGACCAGTTATTTTGACGATCGTATCAAATCAGCCTTGTATGCTACGTAGGTACGTAATCGTAGAAAGGAGCAGGCTTAACACACTCTTGAGGTTTGGATGGTCAGCAGGATCAGGTCTATTTGATCACACCAGTATCACAATTCTAGAATCAACTGCACGAATTACAGGGCAGGCTTTCTAGGGTGGGGCAACCGGTCCGGGATTCACCCCGCTGAAGAGGATCCTCGAGCTTGAACATACCATCAAATGAGGGAATACCTCCTAGCCCACGTAAGGGAATAATGCTCAACAATGTTGTACATTATATCTCCCCATCGGATCCGCTCTCGAATATAGTTGGATGCTTCTGCCATGTGCAAGATCAGTTCCCCTGGTCACGAGTTCACCAACTCGATTCTATGTTTGTGAATGTTCCCATGATTACTCGGGGGTACTAGCCACCTAGGAGTTGCTAGAATCAGCCCCTTGTAGCAGTTTCAACATTCTGAGCTACTAGACTGTGTCTGCGCTCCCTACCCAACTGCTAGTCTTTCATGATCACAGGCTCAAACACAACGGCTAGGCCGCATCTTCCAACCAAAAATTTCGTTTTTATAGAAAATGGTAGAGCCTTTTGTGGCGGTATTGTTTCAATTCTATATTTTTATTTGCAACTGTTGCTCTAGGAACTTTGTCACCTAGATCACCAGAGCTAGAGCCAGAGTGTCTAACAGCTATATCAGTAATACAAAGCCACTACGCCCATCGGGTCCAGTTCCCCGAAATCCTGTTTCTACGCTGAGAGAGGTATCAAAGATCAATCAGACATCCCTCGAGGATAGTCTTCATCTCTCATGTTTTGTTTTCTCTAGGTCTCTTCACCAGTAAATATCCAATCCCTGACATGCCACGACACCCTCGACGAATATCAACCCACAAATACTATGGAGGAGCTAGAAAGATTCTTTGTGGAATATCAGCTCCAGGGACTAGTCAGCTTGTATTAACACCTATGGTGTGGTTTAACACGGCGAGTGATATCTCATGATTCTTCACCTAACCGCGGCTAGTCACGTAGCCAGGAGGAATCCTTATTCTGTGTGGCCTCAAAAGCACAAAGAGTCAAAGTACTGCTTATTAAGCTGTATCTTGATGATTCTATTGGGAGTTTACTTGTCCGAAACTTTCTCAGCTAATACTAACCACACCACTAGTCTTCCTAAACTCACTCCTCAAATATGCACCCACATCCGAAACCCCGACCCATGACACGCTCCACGCCTCGAGAGCTCGACCTTCAGGGTATGCTACCAAACCTTCCCGACTACTCATCCGCTCGTCACACATCCAGCAGTAAGAAAACATACCTAGTGCCTGCAACCGCGTCGGGACCACCGCACGATAGTCGAGACCCAGCAGGTTAATTCTACTACCTGTCAAGTTTTGAATCATAGTATAAAAGCTGTAAGATGTTTGATATAGTAGTTTGTATATGTAGATGTTTAGTGAGCGTTAATAAACCCATCAATAAAATCAAATTGTTCTTTCTTCCTAGCTCTCTGCTTTGCCGGCTTTCCCGCTACGCTGCGCTGTACTATGCTGATAGATACCCTCCTAACCGCCCCATTCTGAGGCTGGCCACTGCGTATCCATACAACTCCTAATTTCAGATGTGATCTAGAACTCGAGATCGAGTTGGTCCTGGTCTTCGTCCTGGTACATAATGATGCTTCTTCAGGTGCTCTCAATACGGGTGGTGGCTACCTAACAGCTTCCCCTTTATAGGTGAACTTCTGACATCACGTAGCAGTATACAGATATTTTACAATTACAATACCCTGTGTCGGTTCAAAGTTTCTACGTGAGCTCTGATCAAAAGTCGGCACTCGCTCAAGTCAGTCAAAGTGGGCTGGTGGTATATTTAATTAAACTCAGAGCTTTGTTAAAAAAGAATCTTAATTGATTACCAAACAAGCTGAGCTTATAGCTTAACCATTTACCATAAGAAATAGAGAGTAGTGCATGGCACTTTGGTGAAAACCTGTAAATAAAAACGGAGAGGAAATGAAAACAGAAATCGAATGTTTATTCAGACAAAATAGTGATACTGAAATTATACTGAGCTTTCAACCATGTTTAGGATTAATAGTGCCCGGTTCAAAAGCCACATCAAAATGAAACTTTGTCGAGCCGGACCATACTCCATTTCATATTTCTCACAATCTTTCAGACACTGCCCAGTCTCAAGTTCATCTTCCAACTCTCGGGTACATGCGTTGATCAATGAGAGACGTTGATCTACAAGCTTGGCAATAGATTGGTAGTTCTCGTATATCGGTCCTTCCGGTAAAAGTGGTGTTTCCAACGTTTCCATATAAGAAACCAGAATATCCTCCTCATTCTTATATTCCACGATTTTCTTCTCCATACCTTCCGTGCCCATCTTAAGAAATGCTTCAAATAGTAGTGGTTGTTGCTCATGGCATGACTTTAACGTTTGCCTCCGTTTTGCTATATCCCAACCATTAACTTTGACAGTGTTGCGATAAAACCTTCGTAAGCGTTTGAGATTCCATTCCTCTGATTCGGTTAGGGTGCCTTGGAGTTCCTCGTCAAAAGCAAGAATTCCAGTTGCATTCTCAATGCTGCTGGCCTTCAATTTTTGGATAGAAGTGATACAATAATCGATATCGCCTAGATTCTTTCTTACTGCCTTCAAATAATTGATGTTAGTGGTCTCCGGAATTAGAGACCAAGGCTCAGAGGTTTGTAAATTGTCCATGGGTTTCTTATTTGGCAAATGAAGTTAGGGAGGAGTAAATCTGCCTTGACGGTTGAGGAGTGCAGAGAAATCTCTGTGATTCTGGTTTTGTGTTGACTGATTGGCGCCGGCTAACCTACGCACTTGAACCCGTGGTATGCGAGGTTGCATGTTATAAAGCACTCCCAAATAGATACACCTCCATTTAAATGGGCTTCAAGACCATAGCCAAGCGTCAAGGCCAGGTGACTCAATGTTTTGGGATTTGAAGAATTCTATTGCAGCCGTGAAGAAGTGTTTCGAATTCATATACCCACAACCGAGATAAATGAAACCTATAACAAGGATAATCCTGTGGCTATGGTAGAGTGTTATTACTCTCCTGGCGGAAAGAACCTAAAATCTGAGATAAAAAGTTACTTCACGTTTACTAGACGCACTTTATGGTTTCTGACGTCACGTACTATATGTAGTTCTAGGTATGGCCGACCAAATCCCAAATCCAGCTCCAAGACCCAATCAGATTCACCAAATTTGATTAAATATATGATTACATGTACTCACTGAAACTCGCTTTCGGCCCTGAAGCTATTAGTGTGTATAGTAATCACACGCACAGTATATATCTTCCATTTGGAATAGAATAGACCTTGATATCTCGAGATTTCATGGTGCCAACTTAATCAAATAGAGTAAGATGCCCTATATACTCCACAACTAAAATGATGCTCCCCGCGCTTATTCAACCCTATACAATTCACTCCACTCACATTACATCCAGATTATAAAGACACTTAGCGCCAAATATTAGAACATTTGGGCGTACGATCTAACAGTCTTCTTAATACCGAATCGATGGAGGACGATTCGATATCTCCACCTTGGTCCTTAATACCAAAAAGTGACAATGAGGGCTGTGTTCATCTTGCCAACTCCGACCTCAAAAAACTGAGAAAATGGCACAAGGATAAAAAGCTCTATATAGCTGAATCTCAGTTCGGTGCCAGTAGGGTTGTTTGTATCGACAATTGTCTTCCAAACCTCAAAACGCTTTCTAAGCGCCGCTTCGAGGAGTTTCTTCGTGAAATGTGGTGTGGGTTAGTTCAAAAGTATGTTTTCATGTGGCAAGTGCGCGAGAAAGAATACCAAATCTGTCTAAAGCGTCAACCCGCACTTCTGCAAAGACTAGCTGCTATGGATAAGCAGTTGATGGAAAACCTGATTGTTGAATACACTGCCGAGGAAGATATTCTAATCAACTACATGCTGACTTATGAGACACCACTTTTGCCGGAAGGTTTTGCTTATGAGGAATATAGAAAATTGAGATCTCGAGTTGATAAGAGATTGAAGACTCTTGAAACCTGGATTCAAGAGCTGAAAAATGAGATAAAGACTGGCCAGACACTCAAAGACTGCATCGAGTATGAAAGGGAGTTTGGACAGGGTGCAAAGGATTTTGTGATGATATGGATTTTAAATCGAGCTCTTGTTTTTGTACTTACTCTACAATGATTACGCCAGAACCAAGCCGGTTCCGCTATATTATTCTGCGATTTCCTCCCTTTATTTTTCATGAAGACTGCAAGAAGCATTAATTACAGTAATTACAAGTACTTGATTAACCAAGGCTCCTAATAGTTAATTGCGTCCTTCTGATCTGATTTGTTTGAGGATTTCCATACAGCCACCTCGAAAAGATTTCTGTGACCCTATCACTGACCAGGTGTAATGGATTGGCTGTAAAATGGCAGAAAGCGGATTCGATATTCGAAGGCCATCTTGCAAGCTACTATTGGTATCCTTGGTTTAAGTACATGTACGACGTCCTGGGGGGAAACATCGTTGCAAAGCGAGGACAGAAATCACGCACGTTACGTTAGGTTTTAGATATAAGAATCCGAGGTTGAAGCACAAGGACAGAGCGACAGGCAGTGGCCAGACGCAAAGCAACCAATCAGACAGCACGGAATGTAGAATCAACCATATTACATGTAGAAAGTCTAGCTGAGCCACTAGCATCTCCACAGATTGTACAGTATTCTCCTTCACCTACGTATCGCAACTCGCCCACAGTACCCTTCAAGTTGCTACCTCTTTGCCCATGGTGGATCACTCATCGTCTATATCTGTCTTGTTCAGCGTCTTCTGTGAGCATGGCAGGTCCCAACTATACTCTCTCCCGACACACGCTGCTCCCCGGCCAGCCTCCTTAATTAAGACGTTCGTAGTACGGTAAATACATATACTGATCACCGTTGAGATCAACAGCACATAGCCCAGCTCACCACACTGATAGCACACATACAGCACTACCATAGCTCCTGATCTCTTCCCCCCTCTCCAGATACTAAGTCAGCCCTACTTGAGCCCTCCAAGCAGTAGCTGCGATATACCTCGAACGCTCATATCCGGACATCTTCGCCCGCGGCTCTCAACTCCCCGCTTAACGCCGCACGAACCAAAACAGGTGTTGCGGTGAAGACACACAGTTGACATTACCACACCGCCCCTCGGATCACAGTTTATCACTCGAACCCCCCTCTTCTTCTTGCATGACTTGTTGACGACAGGCTAACGTGAGAGCTGGTAGGAGGTCTGAGATTCTGGGGGTTAGTTGACTTCCTAGTCAAGGTACGTTCATCTCTCTGTAGAAGTGGCGTATACTGACCTGTAGTACCTGGACCTAAACCAGAATATACACTCGGTCTGCGGTAACCCTCACCTCCCTGGAGCTCTAGGGAAGGAGAGCGAGCACCCTCGCCACACGCAGCACAGCCCAAGCCAGCATCTTCAGGTCTAATCTACTCTCCTCTCCCTATCTCCATTAAAATACTGCTTGGGCTCTAAGAGATGATGGTAGAGAGGGTGGCGGGTCTGGTAGCCGAGTGATAGTCTATGACTAAGACGATATAAAACACCGAACCAGCAATAAGCACGCCGAACCCCCTCGTCTGCCTCTCCTGCCAACATTTAGAGAGGGTTCCATCCAGTAGCAAACGAATTTTTTGGTAGGTTGTACATATGGGTATTATATTTCGACATGATATACATGAGAATTACTATGATACACCCCCAACCACCGCTCCGGCGAGTGGCCGATTTACCACAAGTTTCCGCTGCATTTCCTGGCCATCATGAGTTCATGCTTCCTGGCAGTCAAAGACTTCTCCTCTGCTTCCTCCATCTCCAACCATAGCTTACACAAAGTGCCGAGCATCCAGCAACAAGCAGAAACTATAGCACCACGTATTATCGCAGACCCTAATCTCCACCCCTCAAGAAGACATATACAACACCAACAGAGCTCAGTTCCAACCCAGGCCTACACCAAACACCAGGTCCGGATCTCCCCCGCCCCACTCAACGAGGCCCTATATATAAAATAGCAACTAACCCGAGCCGAGTTACAGAGTCCTCTCCTCTCACATGCATTTCAAAATCAAACACACCTAGGCACCCCGCTTCACACAGCCTCTAGGCGTCATAATCTCTCTCTATCTTATCTAGCTGATCTACTCCCACATAGGCAGAGAAGTATGAATAATCAAATCTGGCCATCACACTGCGGTAGCTAGGCAGGTGTGACGGCCTGTTTCACCTATCCAGGCGGTCGGGGTGGGGGGCAGTTGAGCATAACGGCACCCCTACCGTCAAGCTATAGACAGGACCGCGATCTACACGGTAACGGAATCCAAAGCATATTTATTCAGCACCTTTGTTCGCGAGACAACAGGACGGATAAGGAGCAACCCTATATTCGGAAAGACAACGACAGTCAAGTGGGGCCACCGACGTACTCCTGCAACACCCTTCATGTGTCTACTTACGGCTCTCTCAATCCATAGATAAGCCTGTGCCGTCCCACTGCAGCTGGCCGATCCCGCAATCCCCAACCCCCAAGCCTGCCTGGGCAGTTCTGAGCGCGAGTGATATTCCATGACCCACGCTGACACAACCAGCACGAGACGCCAGGTAACATTATAGCTGCTCCGGGTTCAGACGAGAATTCCAACTCTGCCGGTGCGTTCCTCTGCTCTCCAGTAGTCGAGTGGGCGATGAGAAACTGGAACCTACCTATCTGATGACTTGATAGAAACTAACCACAGCAACCTAACGTATTTCACCGGGAAAGCGATCATCACCGGGAAAGCAACCAAGGGCGACGATGGGATGATGCAGAATTGCTGAAGAAAGTTGGATTCATATACAATTATAGAACCAAGTAGCCAGAAGTGTTATTTAGATGTCTCCCAACTATTTTTGACATGATTTACCTCTATCTAGCGAGAGTATTGTTTCAGAGAGGTCGTTGACTGGGTTAGGGAGTGCAAGCTTTATCGACTTTACCAAATTTTGGTTTATACACATTCATTATATAAATCCAGGATTCGGAAAAGACATACTATACCCTCTTATATGTGACTCCCTCCATATATTGTGTTTTGATGCCCACAACCTCTTTTTACGAGGTCCGGTTGCGTCCCCAGTGATGATCGCTTTCCCGGTGAAATACGCTACAGCCAAGTATCGAATTCTCATGCAACAAACCCAAATGGCCCCCACTTCTGCTCCCTGCCAGGTACCAACCACAGCCTGCGTAGCTACATGTAGATCTACTAGGTAGCACACACCCTCCGCCGTTATACCACCATCAACCCCCTCGCCCATAGTCTCTCTGCCGATCTCGGTCCAAAACCAAAAGCACCACGCCCCGAGCTCGTCTCCCCCGCCTACATATACATATATCATAAGTACACGGCGAGCCATATCGGGGGCCTATAACAACACAGCCCCGATCTCGGATATCTTGACGCCCAGCTAGCTAGCCAAGCATCGACTCCTCCTCCGATCCCATCTCCAGACCACTCCAGCTAGCTGCCAGCGATACCACATCACATCACATCACATCACATCACATCACATCACCAAGCCAGCCAGCTAACGCCGGAAACAACAGTCCCACCTTCATTGGCCACTAACAGATACATAGATATACATCCAATAATCCACATGCCACACGCTCCGTCACCCACCCCGACAGGGCGGGCAGGCATCTGTGTTGTGTGCATACCATCGATACCTGCCTCTCCATCCGTCAGTCTAGAACACAAAATCTCCACAACCATACCCCACCCCACCCCACACACCACACCACACCTCCTCCTCCTCCTCCTCAACAGCCAGAGTACCATCCACACCTCCGCGGTATCCAAAAATAGCCCCCCCTTATCTCCCCCCCTCCCTTACCCCTTACCCCTTACCCCTTACCCCCTACCCCGCCCGCCCGCCCGGCCACCTGGTTACCAGCAACGATCCAAAACCGGCTCAACCCGCCTACCAAACCCACGATGTCGCACAAGACGCACGGACCACACACACACCAAACACACCAAACACACTTACGCGCGCGCGCACACACACGTATATGACCGAGCGCCACATCAGATCTAGATGATGGGCCGGGCGGGGCGGCGGGCTGACATCAAACTGCACCTACCCTACTGACTGCGCGGCGGCAGCATGTGAACGCGAGCTCAGCACCACCACTCCGACCGACCGACCGACCGACCGGCTGCGGTCTGGACGTTCCGGAAGAATCCGTGTTGTGGGTCGTGATGTAGCTTGGAAGGAATTGGACGTCAAGGCGATGAAGGAAGGAAAGAAAGAAGAAAAAAAACCCGTATTCTATTTTTCCCTGCCCATGAAAAGCAGCCTAATGGTACTGAAAACTACCAAGTATGAATGAAATGCAGACAGCGCGATATCATCCCCACGCCCCCCATTCCCCCCCCCATCGCGCAGCGCCGGATATCAACCCAGCCCAGCCCAGCCCAACCAAACCGAGCCCAAGGGCGCCCATGAGTACCAACCCAGGAACTAAAAAGGAATATATGCAAAAAAAGAAAAAGTAAAACAAAACAAAAAGAATTTCACAAAAGAAAGCAAAAGCGAAAACGAAAGCGAACCCCCCATCTCAATCATTACTCCCCTTTTCCTTCCCCCATCCCCGCCCCCCTTCCTTTTAAAAAATAACATCCAAACAGCAACAACACGCCAACGCGCCACAAAACGCCGCCAACATGCCTCCCGCGCCACTATCCGACTTGTGCGCGCCGGGCGGCGGCGGCGGCATCTGATAGACCATCGGCTGCTGCGGGTATCCCTGCTGCTGCTGATACTGCTGCTGCGGTGGATAGCCCTGCTGCTGCTGCGGTGGATAGCCCTGCTGCTGCGTCGGCGGATAGCCCTGCGTGGGGTAGTTGTTGTAGCCGGCGTCCTGGGGTGGGTAGCCCTGCTGCGGCGGGTAGCCCTGCTGCTGCGGTGGGTAGGCCTGCGGTGGGTATTGGGGTGGTGGGGAGGCCTGTGGCGGGCGTGTTAGTAGGTACATACAAGTAATTTATGATGGAGGGGGAGGGGGAGGGGGAAGGGGTACTGACGTAGCCGTCTTTCACGCCGTGGGTCATTGTGGTGATGCTGTTGGCTGTTTGTGTGGTGGGTTCTCTGTTGGTGGGTGATGCAAACTCAGGCTGTGGCGGGTATCAATCTGGCTATATATCCCACACACGTATATATATACGGGGCAGTGATGAAGCAAGGCGATGAGTGTGGGCGAGGAGAGATGTGAGTGAGTGAGGAGTGGAGTGGAGAGGAGTGAGTGGGCGAGAGAGGAGAGAGGAGAGAGAGAGGAGAGAGAGAGAGGTGAGAAGTGAGGTTGAAAGAAGGTTGGTTACAGGGCAGGGCCCAGCACCTGCCATCGTCGTCGTCGTCGTCGTAATCACCACCTGTTAGTGCTCAGAGCGAGGCGCAGCAGCCTCGGGGGTGCGTTGCCGCATGTGGAAAGTGCTCGCTGCAGTGACGGGAGGACAGGCGCTTATCGGGATAGCTAAGCGAGATGAAACAAACGCCCGCGAACCGGTGGGTGTGTGTGTGTTCTAGAAGCCTGCCCTCTTCAAGATCTAGTAGAGTCGCCTCTCTCTCTTCAGAGTACCTACATGTAGGTAGTGAATGAACCCCTGTGCCTTTACTCTCTTCAGTACATGTAGGTAGAGAGAGTACCTACATACACACATACATCCATCCTCACACGCGTGATGGATGATGGAGTGATCATGGATCGAGCGCTTGGGACTGTAACCATTCTCTACTAATACTCACCCTTGGCATGTGCAAGGATAACGCAACAACGCTGTTTGCAAAACTGTTTAGGCTGAATACTAGAGTGTATGTAGCTCTAGGAGATGGAGGAGAGCCCTGAGCCGATTAATTCAGCCAATGAGAATTGCATTGAATATATCAAGCTAGCCAATAACCTTAACTTGATCGAGCCACACAAGGTATTGGCTTCCCCCAGGCAGATAAACATTGCTGGGCTAACAATTCCATGTATATTATATTAGGCAGTTTCAGTGGGTACATGCATGTATACTATGATAGGCTATTTGGGTACATGTAGGAAACGCCCGACAACCTAGAGTATGTACATGTAGTTTCCGATCCTCAACATGCTCCAGCCCCGGGAATGTTCTAGACTAGCACTCTTCATTACAATCTGTGGGGTACATACATGTAGCCATACTTTTCGAAGGGGTCCCTCCCAACTCCGGGGAAACGACAGTTCTCGTGGGCCAGGGATCTCCAGAGGCATGTGCTCTCTCACTTGTTATGAGCTGTTTGTCCATTTAGCCCGGAATCCGTTGCCCCCAGAGACACTGGGGTATCTAGTGTTTTAGTCAATAACCTAATCTCCGACGACCATCCGCATAACAAGACACCAGATTTAACATCACTAATCCACAATTCAACTTGACTCTGCGGCACCCACGGCCCTACATACATACATATGCACATCCGTGGTTGAAAAAAGGAGCGCGGCGGGTACTGCACCCCTTGACTAGAAGCCCCCCCCACTTCCCCGCCCCAGATACCCAACAAAAGAAAAATCACCATGCAAACAGCACCCCTCAGTCCTCGCGATTGCACAGCCTGGTACATGGTCTGGTGCTTTAATTCCAAGTCCTCCAGTGATCAGGATGCATCACTCGCACACTCCATGTCCTACCACCGGCCCGAACCTCTCCAACCCCGATCAAGTTCCGCAGAGCTTACGCCACCACCTCCGAACTGAGCACAGCAGAACCGGGGCCCTGCTATGGTCGCATCCATTCGAACCTTCACCCACAGCTCTATATATATATATATACCCCACACACCCCACATCGACCCGCTACACAATCCATGTCCGACGCACCAGTGTTATACCAGCTCTATCAAGCCTGGGACAGATGGTAGCTTTCAGCCCAACCGCGCAATACCGGCCCAGGCGCTCGGGCCGGCAGAGGAAACGTGACGTGCGCCATGTCTGAGGTTATGCCACAAGCTGGGGCCTTGTTCCATGCGTGCCCTGCATATATGTATACATGTGTTTCAAGAACCACTACCCGTTGTTGGCGCGTCAATCATATGCCTATATAGACAGCAGCCGAACGAGAAACTGAAGCGGGATAAGTTTAGTCACGGCCCATTCCAGCGCCTACCCCGCCCGCGGGTGTAGCGAAAGCTGCGATGCCGTCATCGATTATCACTCGGTATCAGAAAATAGGAAGTTTCGAGCCCTGCTAACGACTAACTGCGATGGCATGATGAGCACTAGTAGGGAGCTGCACTCTCTTTCTCATCTCCTTTGTCTTTTGATGCTCGTTTGTTGTTCCATAACGCGGCTTCCCACTGAGGTGGGGGGGTTGGCACCGGGCGGGTTGAGCTCCGTATACGTATGGAAGCCTATTATCGTCAACAGACTGGTGGGGCAAAGACAGGGGTCCTAAAAGTGAGGGGAACATGTACCTGGACCTTGAAGGCTAGAAATGTGGATCTAGATGCTGTCAGCTAAGTCTTATACTAGCTTTCCTTCCAGTTGCTACTTCAGCGACATATAGCTATCACTACACTCGGAACAAAAAGTGCTTTCCAGGTGCTCGGGGTGAGAAGAGAATGACTCCGTGTAGAGATCAAGCAAGTGCTGGCGCTGGGTGGTAGTATGCGCATATCCTGCAGAAACGCCAAAGGTTCTAAATGTGGAGGAGATGGAGGGGAGTCGCGCCAGAGCAGGTGATAAGTTGGTCTTGGTACTGTAGTGATGGCGTATAAGAGAGATCAGAGTAGAAAGCGTACAAGACTTGTGCTCGTTTGTGGCGGGTGTGCACCAGTACCAAGCAATGTGCACCAGTACCAAGCATCCGCTCACCATAGCGTACCTATCAACACCACCTCCGCTTATACATGTAGCGCCAGACATCCATCTCCAAGCACACGTACTCGCCTTACCACTACATGCATGCCGTATCACCACCTCTAGCTACATGTATGTTCCTACATGTACTACTGGAGAAGTACACCCCCCCCCTTCTCGCCCCACCAAAGACCCCCACCTCCTCCATACACCACCACCCACCCAACCAATACACCTTATCCTCCCAGCACAGGTAGTAGCAATCCACACCTTCCACCAAGTCAAGGACCGTACAGCCCCTTATCCACGTCCCAACCCCCATCGCCAGAACACATGCACCTCTCCACCCGCGAACGCGAACGCGAATGCGAATGCAAAGAAGAAACAGCCACCACAGGCCACCTACATAGCCGCCCACCATCCTCCATCCCAACTCACCACTCCCACCAAACCAAACCACACTGCCAAAGCGTGCGGCGGCGGAGCCTGCCGTGCTGCAGTGGTGCAGCTTTTGCATGGGACTGCCGGTCATGAGCGATCACTCGCCGGCATCGCGGACAACGTACTTACCTACATGTACCCAATACTCTATATATACCTGCACGCAACAACCACCATCCGCAGTGGAAGCTAGAGATCTCGCGAAACTACATGTAGCTGCGGCAGTCATCACGGAATGGGGGACCAAGGAATGTATGTGTACGTATCAGGACTGCATGTGTTTATCTACATGTACCTACATACCCGAATCATGCACCGATGGTGACAGCGCGGCTAGCTAGCTCTACATACGTCGATCTAGCTAGATCCATCTATCCGTCTAACCTCTCTCTGTTCTTTATCTCTACTTTATATGTAGGCCGGGAGTCCAATGCAACGAACGCATTGTGTCTGGCTCTGCATGTAACAATATTGCAAAAGCAGGCTCCCCGCATGCGCATCACTTCTAGAGTACTCTACAGCAACACCAATCCCAACGCCACCAAGAGCTGCAAACAGCTACCATGATCCGCCTTCACTTCTCGCAGCAGCAGCTGCGCTGGGCACAAACCCCATGCACAGAACCGGAGCAAGAACACAAAGGGCACCTCCACACACACCCGCCATCACCGCCATCACTGCCAGCCATGATCATCAAATACCGCCGTCTATTACTCTACCCTACCCTACTCTACTCTACTATACTCTAGTACTCTACTCTGCTCCACACCAGCTACGTCATGAACCATCACACAAGTCAACCCACTTTCCACACTTTCCACACCGCGCCATGCATCATGCACATCCCAACAAGCAAAGCAAAAAGCAAAGCAAAGCAAACGGGACATAGGAATTGAATTCAGCTAATAGTCAATGAGTGAGCAGAGCAGCTGGCTGCTGCATGGTCGGTCCCAGCGCGGGATAAAGGGGGTGAGGGGGGTAAAAATATAAAAAATAAGATAAAAATAAAAAAGATCAACGAGACCAACGCAGCCCAGAGGGGGGCACAAAGGCACAAAGCTAGCAAGTACATCCCCCCACGATCAAAAACGACGAGGCCATCAACAGCAAATAGCACAGCCACCAAGAAACGAGAAGGAAAAAAAACATCGAGCACTAAACCACACTACAACACACCTACCAAAATTTCAAAATTCCAGGATCCCCCCCCAAAAAAAACGAAAAGAAGCAAACAAAGGGACAAACAAAAAAAACAAAATCAACAACCCATATACGCCCCCACGAAAACCCAATCAACCCAACAAAGGAAACACACGACCAATCCTGCAGCATCAGCAGCAGCAGCAGCAGCAGAGAGTTCGCCGCCCACCAGCACCACCGCACCCGCCCCGCACAGACAGTCCCAAGTACAAGTACAAGGTACAAGCAGGGTCACTCACACATCCAGCGACCGCACGCTCCGCCCCCCCCGCGAGCTCGCCACCGACGGCGTGCTCCTCCGCACGCTTGCCACGGAGGGCGTGCTCCGCGCCGACGTGCTCGACGTCGACGACCCGGACTTTGGCGGGGGGGCCTGCCCGCTACATCTTCTACATGTCGACGTCTTATCCACACATCAGCCACCAATCACCAGCCACAATATACTGTACGCCACAACAAGGTTCATGTACGGGGGGCGGGGGGGGGCGTGGGGCATGGGACGGGGGGTGAACAGGGTAGGGGAAGCGATGAGGGAGGGGGAGGGGGGGGGGGAACACACCATAAACGTCGAAGCCCTCGAATGCACCATCGGTGCCGGGCGATGATGATACGCCGCCGCCGGGGCCGGGTGGTGAATCTCTGCCAGCAGATCCCGCTGCGACGGCCACATGGTGTGCACATTAGCCGGGCCGGTTCCCACACGCATCTGGGATAGAGGGAGGGAGGGGGTGTTAATTACAAGCATGGCGACTTCGCGCTCCTTTGCATCAATCATGCGTTGCAGCATGATGAGGACGTCCGTCGCGCCGACGGCGGACTGCCGCTGCCGCGAGACGCGGCGGGAGGACATTGTATGGTGCTTGGGGGGGTGCTGGCTGCCCAGCTGGCTATCAGCTGCAGTAAGACACCGGTCGGTGGGGGTGGGCGGGTGGGTGGTGGATGCTAGCTCGATGGCTAGATCGATAGTGGGCGATATCTACTATCTCGATCCCTATCTCTCTCTCTCTCTCTCTCTCTATCTCGGAGCAGAGGGTTCGGATTTGGATGCGGATTTCGGCGGTGATGTGAGGTGTGATGAGTGCTGTGGAGGTCGATGTTGTGGTCGAGACGCGGCGGGCGGCTGTGGTGTACAGTGTGTGTGTTTTGTTTGTTGGGTGTGGAGTTGTGTTGTCTGTTTGTAGCCACAGTAGTGAAAAAAAAAGGGGGTTGTCCTCAGCTGCTGCTAAGATTAACGATGGTGAATGAGGCCCACAAACAACAACACCGTATAATATCACCACTGCATGAATATCTCGACAGACCTGGAGTTTTCAGTAATCCCTCCACCGGCTCTGTGGGATCCCCGCAGGCTCTGTATGCATGTCCAGTGCGATGTGACGGGGCCGGGGGAATGTTGCAGGGCCTGCCCGAACCCTAACCCTCATGCAGGAGCCATTTCCTCTTTTCCTCTTTTCCTGTCTTGTGCTGCATGCATGCGAGGAGCCGCCAAGGGGACAGGTGCAGACAGCAGAGACAGAGACAGATAGACACAGACGAGAGATAACACACCCTCCGAAACACCGTCTCGAGGAAGCTCTGAATAGCTCACAGCTCGCAGCTCATAGCTCACACTTCACAGCTCACAGTCACAGTCACAGCTTACAGCTCATAAGATAATATTATAAATCAATGCCTCCCCCAGCACTCCTCTCCACGCCTGCCGTGCGGCGCCAGAACCTGCTGATTGAATTGTAACCCTTCTCCCTCGACTGCCACCCTCACCCTCACCCTCGCTGCTGGAGCTCTAGCTAACAGCTCCCCACCCGCCCAGTGCAAGCCTGAAACACGCTGCCCCCGCCGGCGTCTACATGTCCCTGACCTCGCCCGACCCCACGCTCTGGGCCGGCGTCATCTTCGCCCGCAAAGGTGACTCCCTCCCTCCCTCCCTCCCCCCCCCCCTCACTCTCTGCTCTCCTCCACGCACTAACACCCCTCCCCCAGGCCCCTACCACGGCGGCATCTTCAAGTTCACAATCACCTTCCCCCCAACCTACCCCACCACGCCGCCCACCATCCTCTTCCACACGCCACTCTACCACCCGCTCGTCAGCCCGTCGCCGCCGCCGCCGTCCTCGCCGGCCACCCCGCCAGGGCTGTTCTCGCTGCGCCACGGCTTCCCCGGCTGGTTCAGCGCGGCGGCGCCCACGGCGCCGCCGACACCCACGCCGACGCTCGACGTGCTGCAGTATCTCAAGGCTGCGCTGACGGAGGAGGAGGTGCTCGACGACGTGCCGCTGAGCGCGGCGGAGGACGCGGGGGCGTGGCGGCTGTGGAGTGCGGGGGTGGGGGCGCGCGGGTGGCGGGCGGGTGGGAGGAGAGGGTGGGGAGGGTGGTGGTGGACAGGAGTAGGGGAGGAGGTGGTGTTTGCTGGTGGTGGGGGGCGGTGAGGTTTGTGGAGATGGAGGAGGGGTGGTGGAGGGTGAAGGAGATGGCGAGGAGGGTGGTGGAGGAGAGGGTGGTGTTGGTGTAGTAGGTGGGGGGGGGGGTTGTGAGGAAAGGAGGAGGAGGAGGAGGAGTGGGAGAGGGGGGCGGGGGGAGGTGTAGGGAGTGGGGGGGAAGGGTAGACTAGACTTCTTTTTGTATTGTAGACACACGGCCTTTTGCTGCTGCACCAATCATTACCGCCTCTCTCTCTTGTTTCCCTCCGCTGCCATGTTTCCGCCCCGGGATGTTTCCGTGAGCCGTCTCCCCGCTAAGCCCAAAGCCACCTAGCACGCCCAGTCTAAGCGTACATGTAATCTTCTGGTATTACTAATTGTTCAATACACAGAGAACCGCCGTCCAGTGGCTGGTTGGCGCAATGGTAGCGCGTGGTCCTCCTACACAAAGGTAAGACCGAGGTTGCGGGTTCGACTCCCGTGCTGGTCGGTGTTTCTTTTTGTCTGTGCTGTTTTGGTGTGTGAGGTGAGTAAGGGGAGGCGGCGCGTTGCGGTTGTGGTTGTGCGTACGTGGTTGTGGGTGAGGCGGTGGGTGGGTACGTAGGTGGAAGAGATTGGCTAGCTTTTTGTTTGCCGGTGGTCTGCGTGGTGGCAGGTCCATAGGGTGGATAGAGTAGGGTACAGTAGAGTAGAATTGCATGCAGCTTCTAGAAGTTCATTACTACACGTATGTACTTGTACCTACATGTAGGTATATCATCCCCTTTTGTTTCTTCCGCCCACGGTTACTTGAGGTGCTTGCATGGGGCGGGCACAAGGCGACGTCGTACCAAGCGGCTACACTGCAGGCGCATCATTGACTATCACCGGGCGAGTGAGAACACATGCACACGCACATGTGTACATCAGCGAGTGAGTATCCGTGACCGCCCACGTGCGTGAATTAATCAAGTTTGTTGTAACCTTTGTCGCGGCTTGAGGATAGTGGATAATGGGTGGGGTTTTGGTTCTTTGTGTTTTGTTTTTCCGTGCATAGATCGATCGGCTGGCCATGGGAGTGAGTGGGTGGGTGGTTGGTTGTTTGGATTGCTGTGGTGAGATCCGGTGTGTTCCTACATAGTTAAGGAATATGGCTAATTCCTACATGTATCTATCTATCTAGTCTAGTCATGTCAGCTATAGAGAGTTAAAAACGGCTATATAATCCCCCCCCCCCCCCCCCACCTTATCCTCATTCTCATCCTCATCCTCATCCAAATCCAGAATTAAGATGCATTATATAATTCATCACATCACCCAGCTGCAGCCCGCCATGATCGATGGCCGCCAGCCAGCAATATATATCAGTATCAGTATCAGTATAAATAAATATATATAAATCTCTTCCGCACTTTGCCTAAACCCCTGGCCCCACCCAACCCACCATCACATACTCTACTATTATCTACTCTACCACATATCATAACCCTCCAATGTCGATCGAGCCACGTTCTAACTAGCCATGCATGGCCGTATTTCATGCAGTCATGAGAAAGCTTGGAGTACCTTAGTACACCTTCGGTTCGGGTGGCAGTACACTGCATGCACCGTGGTATATATATATACATCCTCACACCCATGCAATCGATTAATCAACGATACCCACGCCCATATTACTGCAACTGGCGCTGCACTGGCAAGTACAGTTCCCACGTCAGTATAGACCAAGTAATAAGATTCAGTACACCGATGCTGCTCGCCAAACAACAGCTACAGGCAACGCAACATCCTTGACGGTCAAAGGGACAGTTGAGAAGGTCCCTTTCCCGCCCCCTCAAATACCTAGCTAGCCAACAAGCCGCACAACAAATCACGATATGCGCCGATCCACGTGGGCAAGCAGACGCATTGGGAACCGTCCTCTCGCACATATACCGCATTAGTATAATGGGTTGAAGGGAAGTAATCCGAGTGGTTGCGGAGGAGGAGCTCGAGGAGTATAGCAGTATGGTATATACTTATATAGTACGCATACGGGGAGAGCTGTATATCGGCCATGAGCGCATGAAGGCACAGTTAGAACTGCTATCCTGAGAGGTACGTACATATATGAGTTACACTCCAATCCTCTCACCCCCATATCCCCCATACCCATGCATGGGCTGTTTTAGATTTTGTTTAGAGTACCAGTCTAACTGTCATCCCTAGCTTATACCTAGCTACATACACACCGCCGGCCATATAAACTGCCGCTAACGCTGCAATGGAAGCTACATGTATATATCCTCACTAGGATATATACATGCACCCAGCCCCCCTAGACTACGCTAGCTGGCCTCACAGAGCATCAGAGTATGGGATCTATACATCTCCGATTGCATATTGAACCCCAGCAAGCAGCAACGTAACACGCTCCTCCAGCTCTCGTTAATCTGCCATCCACCACGACAGCATAAAATATTGTGATACCAACTCCCTCCCTAACCTTTATATAATATCCGCCTTCCTCCCGCCGCCCCACCAAGACTGAATCAGACATAGCTCCGAGTATCCTCCTGTCGCACCGGAGAAGGCCCAGCACATACGAGATCAGTAGGTCTTCAATTACAGTTCGTCAACTGATTGTTTCACCTCCTCAGCCAAACAACAATGTCGGCAATGCGGTTCCCCACAGCCATAGATCTCAGTATCCTCCTGTCGCGCCGGAGAAGGCCCAGCACATGCGAGATCAGTAGGTCTTCAATTACAGTTCGTCAACTGCTTGTTTCACCTCCTCAGCCAAACAACAATGTCGGCAATGCAGTTGCCAACGGTATCCTCCTGTCGCACCGGAGAAGGCCCACCTCGTATGTGCTGATAACAACAATAATACCACCAGATGGTTGATGCTGGCCCTGGTCGTTGATCTCACGGTATACGGTACGGTATGGTATTGGCTGTGCTGGCAACATATATTATGCGAAGAGGAAGCACCCGTTGCCAAGCAGTATCTATACAGGGAGCTATCGACCTCTGCCCTCCCATATATACTCCACCGAGCAGTCCAGACCTTAAGCTTAAGCTTATATATATATATATACCGCTCCCGCCTCCTAGGTCCGGCCTACTCCCATGTCCGAAACTCCGGCCGGCCAGGACTCCGCTCGCCAAAAACCAAAGCCGCGATCTTCCTGGGGCCAAAGATCTTTCCTCCCAAGCCAAGGGAAATAGATATGTATACAGGGACATATCTCTGGGCGGGGGGGGTTCCTGGTTTGTTGTGTGTGCTTGGTTGGGATAAGGTCTTGAGACGCAATTGGGCAAACAACATGTCCAAAAAGTAGGATCAGAGAACCACCATCCGCGTCGTGGCCCCAATTCACCAGAGGCTAAAGCTGTATATATACGTACGGTTGGGCCGACGTGATGCAGACGATCCTATCTCTTGGTTCGTTATAAACCCCGGCCCCCCCGCAAAGCACCAGATCCTGGGGTTTCGATTCTCCTCTTCTCGGTTTTTAAACCCGGGGTCTGCGTGTTACCCTTATTTAGGTGATTCCATCGTAATATATATGTATAACAATATAGTCTCATGGGCCTCGGTGCGCCCAAGCAAGGGCACTGAGACAGCGACACCCCTAACCCGAGCTGCTCTACCGTTCATATCTATATACCGTATACCGGCATTAGTTCCAGTGCTCTCTTGGGACATGATGCGACCGGCAGTGGCAGTAGCACCTATAAATTCTCCCCCGATGGGGTCCCCCAGGCACTATAATTCCGGCCTAGGATATTCTCCAGCCATATATATATCGAGTTGTTTCTCCTACATTGGGGGCCCTCGCTCCTCGACCTAGAGTTTGCAATTTGCCGCCAATCGGCATTGGCCTGTTATAATCTGGCAACAGTTATGTACACTCGCCGGTGCCAGAAGTGCCATTGAAAATTACAGCCCATGTGACCGGCTCGACATGATAAAGTATCGACACAAACCCCCATACACAGTACCGATTTATCGGCGGATCGAAATAGCAGTTATATGGACGGCTTCGTCTTCGAGAGTGAGAAGGATATAAAGGATGCATATGCACGTACATACAGCGCGAGGTAAAAAGTGAAGGCAGGCAACAAAAAGCACACCAAAAATGCTGCTTTTCGGCGTGGCCCTAGACCACCAATTACCACGAATAATCCCCGAGAATTGGAGAAGGGATATTTCTTACATGTCAGGAATTAATTGCCGTATATGCTCAAAATCAAAACTATTATGCCTCTAGCATGAGCTGTGTTGATTTTATTGTGTTGAGGTACCAAAAAAACGCGCCAAGATCATGTATTTATATGGGATGTAGCCGAATCTCCAAATTGCTCTACTTCTAGCCCATGTACTTTCTTTCATATCTAACCTGGGAGAGTGCCCTTCTGGATATATTAAAGTTGATACCCAAAGTCTTACTCTATAGAGTCTTGTTGCTTTCTGATTGCAATTGGGATGTGTGTTTTCGCTCTAATTTTGGTGTATTTTTGGTTGCCTGCCTTCACTTTTTACCTTGCGCTGCACTTAAGGACCAAACGAAGGTTCCTTAACACATATATTGCTAGAACACAGTTCTATTGACAGAAAGCCGAGCAACCAGCACGAAGCCGTCGGTAGAGTGTTTCTTTATTTGGTTTATCTTTTCTTTAATTTCTTTGATATTCTTTATTTTCTTTATTTCTTTTATTTCTTTTATTTCTTTCTGTCATACGACTTCCCCTAACTCAAGAGTCTATTTCGTACGTCTATTTTTCTTTCATTCTTTTCTATAAAAAAGGCTATGATAGATCCTCTAGATAATATCATACATCATCACTCGCAAATACCATCGTACCAATGCATTCAAAGTGATACCCCCTTTGCTATATATAACGTGGAATCCGACTCCGACTCTCCCACGCCGCAGGAGCTGGATGTTTTCGCTCTATTTGGCATGCATCTTACGTATACCTTTGCAATTGCCAGCGCCGTCACAATTGTTTCTCGCACACGACACAGCTTCTCTTGTCCACACCTACCAGAGTATATGCGTTCCTCTCCGCCCAGTAGGCTTTTTCCTCCGGCGATGCTGTTTGGAGTCGCGGGAGCCGCTGGCGTCTTACTTTGCAACTGCTGGGGCCCTGTTCCTGTTAAAGAAACTGACTAATGACTAATAAGCATATTTCCATTTCCCTAAATCTCTTTATCACCTTAGGATATCTTCTTATATTCTTTTGTCTCACTTTGTCTCCTTTATCATGCCATTCTCTCGCTTAGACTTCGCATTCATTATTAGTAGATATATATGTAGCCATAAGACTAAGAGGTTTTCTTTTATAAAGAAAGCCTTGTTCCATAATAAATATATCATAGACTACTTGTATCAATCGTTATTACCTATTGCCATATACCACGGTCTGCATGCAATTAATGAATTAAACAAAAAAAGAAATTCGTTATCACCTCTTTTTGATGATCACAAATCGTACCCAACTCGGCAGCAACAACCCCACATGCACCGGTAGTCTCGGCAGCCTCAAATAAACAATTTGGAGGTTTTCTTTTTTTTTCGGTTTAACACATTAATTAAATAACAATTTGGAGGTTATCTGTACTGCGATTAGTTTTTTCTTTCTCGCAGCGAATAGTATAGTTATACGTTAGTTATCTAAACTATATAGTCTTCCTCATCGTCACCAGGAACGTTTTCAATTGGTTGCTTACTATTTCTAATATTGGATTGCATATCATTACACTAGTAGACAAATAACTACATGTACTCCCGGGATGGAAGGGAACTGGCATGAAAAGGCGTGTAGCTATTGTAATGGATAGATATGAAAGAACAAGCACCGACAGAACTGCAGCTGTATTCTTACATACTTATCAGAGTCGAATTTCCCTGATAGCATTTTATCATGAACTACACTTGCATACTAAAGCTACTCATTGAATGACCTAGAGTGCATACTAGGGCTAATAAATCACGGATTACCTATAAGGAGAGATGGAAATAAGGTTTAGTGCGTGCCTGTAGGTTTGTACGACTAAATAATCCAGAATGACAACAATAATCTAAGAAACTACTATCGCAGTGCTGCCTGCGCTGGCGCCCTCATTTACTCACTACATTTGGGCGGCTAGAGGCCGCACTCCGCTTGTGTATTTATAAAGCTGCAATCTTAAATTGTAAGTGAAGTCATGAGTTTATATATATATTTATTTTCGTTAAAGTCGTGAGGTTATTCGTAAACATACATCGTAAGCCATAAAGTAGTTTACTCAGATGTGTGGAATGAAAAGTAATATAGAAAAACGAAACATACGTATAGACAAAGGAGAAAATATCCAAAAGAGTCGTTCCCAGTGCCTTCCCGTACGTTGGCTCCATCACAACCCTAACCCATGTGTTATTATTGGTTCAACGTCATCCATGAACTTTGCGCAGGTCAGCTACATTACCGGGGGGGGGTAGAGCGTCCTTCTTCTCAATCGCGACGTTATATCGTGACCCGCCGTGTTATTCGGTCCAAAACATCACCAATCCTCCGTTTCACCGGTTTATTTCCATGATGGCCAGCAGCATAATAAACAACTGTATATTCCTTGACCACATTCCCACACGACGCACAAGGACAGCACTTTTCATAGTTTTTCAGTCTCAGCTTCTTGAGAATCCTCTTTTTCAGTCCTCTGATGGAGCTCTTCCGCTTAGGTTGATAGTAACCGATGGCCGATTCCGAATCATCATCAGCTTGATTATCTAGATCTGTGAGTAGGCTGGTAGCAGAGGTGGCGCTGAGAACAGATGTGGCGCTAGTGATCATGGTTGCGGCGGGGTGAGTAGTGAGGAGGTTATGGGGATGGCGGAGTTGACTTTATCATTTAATCTCTTATTGTGACGGATTCAAGATAGCGGGTTGCATGGTGTGTTGGTTTCATGGCGGTTGAGTTTTCATGGTTGTGATCACGTGAGGGAAGGTCAATGAGAAGGACGCTGGTAAAAGAGGTGTCACACACGCGTCCCCAGCCTTGCACAGCCATGTTTTCACCTCCCCTGATTCTCGAATATTTTAACTAGTAGCGGTGCAACACTGGGCATTGACAAAGCGAATCAAACCGCCTTATATCTAGATCGTAACTACTATACCGGCTCTACCACGGCGGGAAATACATCAATGGATGCATTGCCCACGTACGCGTGTCAAGTAAATGCATCAATTGACGCATAAGCTGTTGTGAGCTGTGTAAACTCGTACGGTCGATGCATTATTGACTTTTCCCTACATGCAATTTTTATACTTTAATTCATTATGTCTCAATTTACTATCGAACTATATCCACTGATGGGTTATACGGTAAAATGCGGGATCCTCAAGCTTAATACTCCAGGTTCGATCCCGACAATGTATTTTTTTAAATTCTATCTCTGACTCTCAAGTAATGTCAGCAGTAAAATCGTAAAGTTGGACTGGGGATGCATTCGCCGATGCATTCGCCGATGCATTATATGGAGGCATGATGAGGATGCATTATCACTACACATTTCCCGACGTAGTAGAGCGGTCTTCATTCGTTCAGCTGGGGTTCTCAACCTAAGTTTTTCTTTTTTCTTTTTTATTCTCAAATCTTATTTTCCTAAAATTGCTAACTCTAACTCACCAAAGCTTCTCAACTCCAAAAGCTCACTCGAACTTTTCCTATTACTTTTCGACTTTAGCAAGATTTACAGAATTTGTGCCGCCTAAAACCACCTTTACTGCCGCCGGCACCATCACTTACACGATTCCCGTTCGATATCCGCACGAGTTCCCTGACCATCAGGAATCCCCACTCCATCACGATTTCCCCCCACCACAACTCCCCTCCCTACCCCTCTTCTTTACATTACTCCCTCCGGCCGCTCTCTCACTTCTACCATCCGCTCCCCCATGGCCAGAATCCTCATCTTCTTTCACCTCAAAAAGATATCTCCCAACCTCGATCCTCTTCCCCTCACCCCCAGCGCCCCCAGCATCATCGGCGTCCCCACTCCCGCACCCAATACTCCACGGCCTAGTCATGACGTCTCCAACGCTCTTCGCTACCTGATCAAGTTTTCCAATATTCATCTTAGCCGACACCCTTCTCATAGCCAACCCAAAAGCGCCTTTCTGTTCCTTCTTCCCATACCCAGTCTCTTCGCGGTACTCATGTTCTTCGGGCAGAACCTCCTGCATCATGCTCGAGGTACAAGCGCTCTCAATTGGCTCGGCTTCCTCTACTTTGATGGCCATAGCTTCGGGAGGTGATGCTGTGAGCGCTGTTATTTGAATTGTTGGTGTACTGGTGTTCGTGGGGACGTCGGGGTATCTTATGAAGACCGAAACGACGGGGTGGCCTGGGAAGACTGGAATCGTGTGGGGGTGTAGTGTGTGATATGTAGATTGTGGTCCCGAGTCTTGGCATAGCATTCAGATATTGTTACTTCGTGTGTGTGCGTTGATCAAATATATTGTATTTTTGACTTGGTAATTTAGGTCGTACTTATATCAATTTGAGGTTGAATGATAATATAGTCGATCTGCTTTTCATACAGGTTATGTATCACAAACTCATGCACACCCTTGAATTCATGAATGGGCGCTTGATCGTGAACATTTCAAACATATATATCCGATTCAGTACGCTCGAAAATCAGTATTTAAAGCATACTTGAATTAGTACGAGTGATATATAGTTAACCTCAATTGACATGTCTAAAAGTGTGAGTAACAAATCTAAGCCCTTGAAATATCTAACTTGAATACTCGTAGATTGACTATTTCAGCCAACAGGCAATTATCAATATTGATCCTAAAAAAGAAAACAATAGGTTCACCACCGCGGAATCGGCCAATGAAATAAGCCTTACCTTGATCTTACTGAACCCTTAGCGGGACTATAAGTACATACTAAGTACAAGTACTTTTGTGGTGAATACGCTCCTTATAACCCAATAATTCGTGGTAAGATCTATGTCAGGCTAGTAAACGAGCCGCATCCCGAAGGGTCTATAGAAGGGATGGTAACAATAGATTGACGCCAAAAGTCATCTTAGTCCATCCATATACATGTTTTCCAAGACCATGGAAGCCTTCTCCCAATCTATCGATGCTCAAACCCGGAAAAGTACCTCGAGTGATATTTCATGATTGTGAAGCAACGACTTCAACTGATCTTATTTGATGGAAAAATATGTATATACCTATGTTATTCTCTTTAAATAGGTTTAAATTCTGAAATGTCATTTCTGTTGATATGGTGCATCAGGCTGTGGAGCGGATCGCCAAGTGGAGCTAGAATCAAGAAGCTCACTCACTTTCCCCGGATCCGCACAACACATGGCCGGGTTCATGCATACATGTACAATACATAGAGGCGTCTGTTTCTGTGTAAGAGCGCCTATATGACCACACACTGAGAGCGCTATAGATGTTTGATATGGACCCATTTCTCGATACCCTGGGGCGACCTGTTATGTATCACAAATCATCCCAGATACTATAAGCGACGCTCAAAACGCTTTCAAAAGGAAACCGCAACAAAAGACTGGACGGACCGGGGATTGAACCCGGGACCTCCTCAACTTTCAATGTTACCATTGCAAATGAGGCGTCATACCACTAGACCATACGCCCGTGACCTTATAGACAGAATAGGATATATATCTTATTTAAAACCTTAAGGTTCCTTAATACCAGGTCATGAAGGTTTCTGTAGCATCTACCTGGTAAAATCGAGTTAAAATCACTGTTTTAGGTGGTTCGCAGGGTAGGATAGACTGCATACTTGATTTAGATCGGTCTGACCTATGCTAGGTATAAAATAGAAGTGTATACTAGTAGAGATCTTAAAACCACAACTCAAAGAATCCTCAACATGCAGTGTACCTGAAAATACCCGCATTTATTTGCACGTGTTATATAAGGGGTACAAGTACTGAGACGACATATTTAGTATCAATGCATTTATACATGTAAGTACTACGTGTAGTAAGGGTCTAGTTCCAATCCCGCATAGCATGTCCAACAACACTTAAGAAACAAGATCTTGAAAGTTATTTGTAGATGGACGAGTGCAAAAACGGCTTCATAGTTGTCGAGATGGCGGAGATGGTGTAGTGATATGGGGGTTATTGGCACAGAAAGATCTCACATCCTAAATTCACTACTAAAAACTGCACGGTCCATTTCTCACTTTTACTCTTCGAACTTGCTCATGCTAAGAATAGTTTAAGTTTGGATTTCATTCAGTACTTGCTCAACCCTGCCAATCAACATCCTCTCTCTCACTATCTTTAACAACAGATAATCTTAGGAGAGATGCATAGCGATTCAGAAGGTTCAGAAGTAGAGGGATAATCAGAATAGTAATAAACACTTTGTGCCCACATCGTCTCGTCTTTTCACATCGCCCATGGTCCAAAGTCTGTCTCCCTAACATCACGCAAGGTCATTAAGCTTTGAAGAGTATCTTGTGCAGAGTTATCACTCCAGTCCACACTTTCAGCTAGCCCTTGTGTATCTTTTTCGCCCTCGCTATCATCTGCTGATGTAATTCCCGAGGTATAAACTGTACTGAGAACATCACCATGCTGTTTGATTCCGAACCGGTCATCCAATGGCGGTCTGACGTAGACAGGACTGTTTTGTTTGGATCTCATAGATCGTCGCTTTATGCTTCCACTGCTGAAACCTCTCTGACGGAGTCTCATTTCAAGCCAAATACGTTGTGCTTCATCCGCCGGTTCCATATCATCCGGGAGTTCTGTTTCCGGAGATGAGTCGATACCGGCAATGAATGGTGCTCTGTCCTCATTTCTTAGTTCTCTACTTCCGCGGTATCGACAATCGAGATCCACAGGCGTGACCGGTAGTGTCTGGAAAGAAATACCCGTTGGTTTATCGGGAAATGTTTGGGGGCTCGATAACCAGGCTGCACCACAGTCCCACCCAGTCCCCGCAAGGTCGTAGCTATCTCTCTTGTTCTCGGTATCATAGCTTATGCTGTACCCGGAACCGTTTGACTCTCTTGTATCTCTGAATTTCTTCTCGACCCTTTCTCTGTATTCAAGCTCCCTCGATATATCAGTAAGGTCGATACCCCATGTCGGCATCCCATTCGTTATTTCTTGTACTGCCTTTATTGCCTGGGTTGGGTTACTATGCATACTAGCTACACGTTGAACCAAGACCTTTTTGACGTAGTCTTTTGCAGTCATTGGTGAGATCGGTGGCGATTCCTGTTTATCAACAAGCTTATTCCCTGTGGGAGAGAACCTCCATAATGAGTCCTCGGTAAATCGAGAAACCTCTACGTGACGCTCGGTAGAGAACGTTGTTGACTCAGAGAAGTTTGTATGGCGGTAGGTAGCCCTGACAGTCAAAAGACGAGTCTGTAGTTCTCCAAGAGTTGCCTCCAGCTGTCTCTCAAGATGTAACCACCGGGGTGAAGCCTCGTCTTCACAGCAATTCACAATATCAGGCAGTGTAATGTCGCCTATGTGAACTTGCACTAACAGAGTTCTCTTCTCTCCTGGAAGGAATTTTGGAAACCGCACTTCTCCCATCACCGCTCGCACTGCACAGTTTTCTCCGGGAATAAGGTCGATTACAACATCGTATAGAATGCCTAGATCAACTGCTATCCTCAAGAGCCGGATCATCTCTTCAACCTTTATCTCTTTCTTTACTTCCTTGCCCTTTTCTTTGTACGTACTCAATCGTTTGTCTTCTAGATTGGGACGTGGCCCCAGTGTTGCAGTTGGAACACACCATCCTGAAGCTCCCATCTCACTTCTTGGCCAAAATAGAGGCCCAATACCAATGACGTGAATTTGTATCTCGCCAAAGAATACCTCAGGGACCAGTTCTATTTCACCGTCATCCAATCTTGTTGTCAACAAAAATAGATGGGCATGCCTGCGTGTTCCGTAGCGTGTTGTGTCTAGGGGCATCCCTTTTAACTTCATTATCGAAGCGTGGATCGCAGAGCGGACATTTCTTGACACGGGGTCACTGCACCATTTATTCTGTGCGAGTGCTGTAATGTCATCAATAAGCTGTCTTTTCGCAATACTTCCGGAGGAGTTCAGCACTTGTACTGTATCCGGCCTTACTGCCGTGATTCCTGTGATTGATGATCCGCTAGGAAAGGTCATAACAGCAACCCTATCCCGCGATGTTTCCATTGCTTCAACGAGTTTCTTGGCGTGAATCTTCATACTCGCAAATGATGCACTCGATGTATACGCACTTTAAACAATTAGTGGGTGACCGGCCCTACGCCCTAAATAAAAAGGAGTGCCTCACGAGGTATCGATCAGAATTCCTACATCCAGTCCTACCTTGCTTCCTTGAAACCCTTCGGCGCCGCCGTCGACGGAAGCATCTAGCTCTACTGATATCCAGGTTCCCTTCTCAGTTCCTTGCGACCCCGGGTAGGATATTGGCACTTTTTCCGTCTCAGAGACAACCTCCATTTGAAGTTGTAACACCGGAGGCTTCCATTGGCCTGTTTTCTTTAATTTGGTCCGAGTCATACCACCGGCACTTCCTTCGAATATGCCGAGAACACTATCATTGAAGTTCCCTTTATTTCCTTGCCCCAAGAAATTCCCGGTGTTGTTACTGTCACCATTAATGTCCCAGTGCGCCCTGCTGATGTCATTTGCTTTCCTCGAGGTCCTTGGCTCGCACCAGCTCTGGCTGGTTTTCAAAAGAACACGGTTCACCGAGGTCGACTTTTCTGCATCGTTTAATGGCCCCGCAACTACTGTATCTTTTGTTGTTGTTGCCATTGTTGCAGAAGAGCCACTACTACTCCTTTCTTTTACTTTTGTTTTCGTTTCTTTCTTGGTAACATTTGCCCCACCACCACCCACGCGAGTGAAAAATTCCCTCGAGAAAACCTTATCCTTCCATCCCTTCGAAGCAATTTTTTCGATTGGTTCAGATGAAGCATTTGCTGACTTTGAATCTACCTGTTTCTTAGATCCATGTGCTCCTGTGCTTGAAGCCCTGCGCAGCTTGAATCCTTTTTTCCCATGTTGTACAACATCTGTCCCGGTCTGAACTGGTGAGTTTTCAATTTTCACTTCTGCTGACCCATAAGAACGTGTTCTACATGAACTCCCGGCCGTTGCATCTCCGCTGCTATTCCTACTTCCTGGCTCTGTCGGAGAGTGGTGTGTGGGGGCCGTCACATAGCCAGACTCCGGGGTCGGTGTGTAATCGAGAGAGTTTCGAGTTGAAGAATCATGAGAACCGGTAGTAGGTGTACTGCCGGGCTGTCGAGAATTCCGTGGTCTCTGCAACCATGCCATACCTGCACCAGGAAGGTCTCTTTTTTTATCTGTCTTAGCAGTAGAGGATCTTCGTAAAGTCTCTTTCCCAGTTTTTTTGTTAACATTATTTTTATCTATTAGCAAAACACCCGTGGAGCTGCTACGTTGCTTTGGTTGCGGTGGAAAAGTAACTCCCAGGAAGCTTCTTGATTGCGGCAGTGGTCGTCGAGGAAAGTGCACTTGTTTTCCCACAGGCAATGAAGGCGATTTTCGAAGTTTTCTGATGCTTAGCGGCCGAGGTGCCGGATCCGTATCTTCGGTCACCTTTTCAGCAAAGGCACGTGTTGGTAATTTGGCCCTGAAAGAATTGAGTGGTTGAAGGCCGAGAGGATGAAAATTGAGGTTCTGCATATGGGGTGCCCTTAGAACCGGAAGTGAAGGAGATTTATGCCTAAGAGGTGCCACATAAAGTGATTTCTGATAAACCGCCTCAGTAATAGCGGCTCGATGAGGTCTTTGACCTGAAGGCATTATCTGTCATCTGATCAGCCTCCCGCTAACCTAGATCTCTGACCCATTCAGCTATATATTGTGAATGGCTTCACATACCAATTGATTGCCAAGTAATAATGCAAATCTGAATAAATATAAAGTACGAAAGCAGCACACAGATTGAAGAGACTGAAGAAGCAATACTCTTGGGCGCACAAACTGTTGCTGATTCGGACAGTTCGGTGGAACTAGCAACAGAATGAATGATGGAAATAACCTGAGAGAAACGGCAGGAGGTGTGCACGTGTACTACATAAAACAGTACAGAAGATGCTACGTAATGCATGGCGGATTATTTAGAGCAAGAGTCGAAGTATATACCCACATGTACGCCAATCTTATACGTGGTCGAGACCATATATGCATAAGGAACTACATTCATGTGGCCAGCAAATTAACACCTTACGTCGGAACTTCATCTAATCCGACCCTTTAACATCACTTCATGTCTACATTGCCCGCACTCGCCTACACATAATACAAATTATCTATTATCCATCCATTAAAGGCAACGCTAAAAAGCACCCAAACGCGGGTCTCCATGTCTGAAACCTACAAACAGCACAAGTCACGCACTGAACCTGGAGCTGGTCCCTCAATCACTCCTATAAGCAATACCAAATGTGTTTATGAGAAGGATAATGGTAGTATGAGCACTATAACTACTATATCCCAAAGAGAAGGGCACGGTGGCTCAGGCGAAAGGCCATGTCTTGAGCGTGCCAGGTATCTACGGAACATCGTTCGCGGCCGAAACTCATCTGGCATGTCGGTATGGTACAATAAGAAGTATAATGTCTGGTTTGACGAGGCATCAGCAACTTGGAAGCCCTCTCAAGAACCTACATCACATTCCGATGGAGTTGTACTACAAAAGAATCCCCTAAATACCGACCGAGCAAGCCCTGCTGCTCCGTCTCAAGCTATACCTATTATCAACTACGAAAGGACTCAAAGGAGGAGTATTCCATTTGATAGGAAAGCTCTCTTCTGGTCCGTCCGAGATACATTTATCAATCGTTTCCAAAAGCGACAGAAGGATATGTTGACGATACATATATCTCATCTACGCACCCCCGGCCAAGAGAATACATGCTTCCACACTACACATCTCGTTCCCACATATAAGCTAATCGGTCACCTATTTATTTTACACACAATGGAAGGGGGTGTTGCACCACGTCCGAATATTGCATTAGTACAACAGGGAGTTCTGAACGAGGATGGGGAATGGGTAGTGCTTGATACCAAGGTTGAGCCCTATCACTGGAATCCACTTGATGAGACAAGTGTGATGAATGCTGGGTGGGATTTCTCCGGGAATGAATTGTGGCTAGCATTGATCAGTACCTAGCTACGGTTGTTATAAGAGCGCAGTATTGTAATTTTACAAGGCCAGAATTCTCAATTGGGATGGTATTGTCAAGCTACACCATTAGTTGATAGAAGAGAGGACGGCGAGGGAGGGCATGGGCTTTAAATTGATGTTTCTGCGTGTCTCACGGCTGAGGCGGCTATCCGGTGTTATAATTCCAACTGTGTTTTATTATTCGGCGGAAGAAGGCAATAGTAATCAGTCGATATATTGATTTGAGTCCGTGAAGCTTTCGATCGCACACATAAACTTTTTTCTGCCAAAGCACGACCGGGGAGAGGAGGTCTTGGTACAGATAATAGCTGGATTCCTTACGCTGATAAATACATATGAGCGCAAGACTCATAACCACCTAAACACCTGGGGGAAGCCCCCAGAAGCCGATAGTATAATACTCGTTTCCTCTTTTTTCATTCCTATGAGCTTAAAACCTATTTGGTTTCTTGATGGCTTCTACGTGCTACTGGAATTTTCGCGGTTCTTTGCGCTTCACGATAGCGCAAAAGAAGTTGTGAAACACAAAAATGCAAAGAATTTAACCTCCTATGTAACCCCCAACTCCTGGATTCAGTCATAATGATAAGATTGAGGGAGTGTCTAGATCATTTAGCAGCAAGATCCCTCTCCCATATTGAAAAAATGGCTATTGAAAAAGTCTCTTCCGAAGATGTATATACCGCCTCTTGCGTTTCGTATATCCTACAATCAATAGATATCAGCCCTAAACTACTTTTCAACTCTTTATCGTTGAAGCCTGCTGAATTCTATCTGTAATCAACTCTACCCCTATGGCCTCCTCTTCCATACCTTTCCTCGCCACCACCTACACACAGCCCGCGCTAATCCCTTCATCCTAACAAATTTCGACACCTTGCTTTTGGAATTCTCATTCAAAGGAATAAAATTCGGGTCGGGATGTAGATGGGTCAGCGAATCTGTGAACTCTGTACTACTTGCCCATCTATCGTCGTAATCACTCCCTTTATCCCATCTACTACTGCGGTAGGTGGTGTTATAGGGGTCTTTGTAGGGGTTTATTCGTGTAACATTCATCATAGAGCTTCTTAGTTGAGAGAGACGAGAGGACTTAGATTCCAGTTTGTATGCGGTTGTGAGAGCATCTATATAAATTCGAACGCGGAAGTAAGAGTGTTGATAGTTGATTCGGGTTATAACGAGAAAGTCCTAGATACTTATATCTACCCATAGACAAGTTTGTTCTTGGATGTTAGCTTTTTGCTCTTGGTGACCGATGCAGTGTTGTATCAAAAGGCGATGGTATTGTCCTGCTGCGGTCTGTTTGTGATCCTGGGAGTCAATATCTGAAAACCTCTGAAACCTGTTATTTTGAGGGTTGGATGCTTCGTTGTCTAAATGTACTAATCTACCATGTATTGTATTAGTAGGGCTGAGGTATACTCTGGTGTTTAAGCTTTGGGGAAGCATACGCCACGTATTCGGGTATTATTTCGCCCAGGAATTATATTTCTCCTGGATCCTTGGATTTCCTCTCTTCATTGTTCAAACTATTAACTACAGTTCGTATTGAGGACCCTCTTACCATACTTCTAAGATGCCCTATACCAACACTATTCGTTTAATCACACTTGTTTTTCTCGGGGCGCTCTGTTATGCAGAAGCTAAATTTGTCCGTCATGACGTTGCAGCTCTGAGTTGGGCCGTAAGTACCCCACGCATCCACGGCCGGTCACCTACTATATGCAGAAGAAGGGCTGTAGCTAACTGTACACAAAGGTTATTTGTTGTAACCATCAACCAACCCCGCCAGAATGCTACAAACTTCCAGTTAGCGATGATATATGCACATGCTTCAAGGAAGATGGTAGTTCTTGGCCGGCGTGTATGAAAAAGTTCTGCGTGGAACAAGAAGTGCCAAAAGGTAAATGTGCTCCTTGAACTGATCAGGATATGGACTGCATCTGATGTTTTTAGTCGTGAATATGAACGAGAAAGATGTTTGTGATTTTATGGAGATGGATGGACCCTTCCCCGATGTCGTTGTCATCGAGGGTAAATTCCACACATCACCGAGGTGATGTTTTGATTATATATTTGCGTGTGGAAACTGCGCTCCGCTCTACTGAAACCGGAATATTGTTTGCTATTGGGCGTCGCATGAGGAAGAAATCCAGATGAACTATGGTGCCCTCAAGCAGACATTACAATTGAACATTTGGATATTAAAATTAAAAATCCCCGGGCTATCGTCATCAGCTTAGCCAAAGTTTCTTCTTGCCATCGCGCGCTCACAAGAGAATGTAGATATACGTAGCTCCCAAACCATAAATTTAACAAGTCCCGCCTTCCGTTCTATTTCTGTGCTGAACTCAGATCAACGTGGAATTCAAATATTCAAATGCAGTAAGCAAATCTCCCTCCTCCGGTGCTGGCCATGATGTCAGTTGAAGTATTACACACCCATTGGGTGAAATCCTACATAAGTATACTTAGAGAGGATAATACGCCGGCATAGATATAGACGACAGTCTACATGCGAGTATAAATTAAACAACAAAGAAGGAGAAAGCTCGCTCCTCTTTTAAGTTTCGAATTATTGGTTTTTGTCAGTGTCGAAGGGACAATTGAGTTTATTAAGAGAAGATTTATTATATCCTCTTCTGCTAGTAAGTTAACTAATTGTCGCATTCGAGTCTTCCATAAACTACTAGTTCAGCTGGAATAATAATCTTCCTCAAATAGTCACATCCGACAGTATCATACCATATCTCAGCTTGCTTAAAACTGAAACAAATTCCCCCAAGCCTTGAGTTTGTATCCACCATATAACCCCTTCAACTTAAGCCATGTCCCGCCACTTTGATTCGCACGCTTCTCTGACTTTATCCCACCCACACTAACAACAACATCAACCACTTTGAAACTCTCAGTCCCGGTATCACTGTCCGCACAATCGAGCCAACGCTCACTATCATCAGGTTCACTATTACTAAGGGCCACAGATTCATTCTCTGTGAAATAGGTTGCAAATGGGTCGTTCTCCGAGTCCTCAGTCAAAGTAGAGATGCCGTCCAAATCACCAGTAATCACGTTCAAACCAGTATTCTCGCCCAAGTCAGTAACCTCGTTCAAATGGGTAGCACCCGCCGCGCCAACGTCAAGATTCTCTCCCACATCTGTAGCACACGCCGCGCCAACGTCAAGACCCTCTCCCACATCTGTAGAACCGATGAACCCATCGGCGCCATCAGCCCCATCAGTGTACACAAATGCCTCCCAGATCTTCTGTTCGAAACTCTTCTTCTCCTTCACCACACTCTCAGGCTCAACATCCTCTCCGCTTGCATGACAATATCCGCAATCACCATTGAGATCCCAGAAACGTTTCCACGGATTTGGCTCATCATGGAGCACCTCTACCAGCTTGCAAGTGCAATGCTCGCATTTCTCGCAGCCTGGCAGAAAGACAACTTTCAAGATCATGCCGCGGACGGTGAGAGATGTGGTTCCGACAGGGCAGCAGACGCAGTCGCGAGCAAACAAGTGTTTAGGAGAGGTGTTAGCGATGAGAGATGACATTGTGTTAGTCGGTGGTGGTGCTGGAGGAAATGCATTTGGTCGAGAGACCTTCTTGTAGTTATGGGGGGCTTGTGGAGCTGGCTTCTTGAAAGTCTGTTGTTGAACTTGAATATTGGGATGGCGAACTTGGTATGCCATTGGACGGCGTTCAAGTCCCCGAGCTTTGTCAAGTCTGGGAGGCATGATGAAAGCTATGAATGTAAGACTAGGGATAGAGGTAGCGGTAGTGTTGGTGGGAAATGAACTGTTGAACGGATAGCGCGAGTATCTGTAGTGTAGGTGTAGCCATTAGTATAGTGCAACGACAGATACTACTGTCGGCAGTGGTTATAAGCAGCTGGCAATTACCTTTTAGACTCGAGGAGGATGGGGTTTAGGAACAAGATCAACTAAGTGAGATGTGGGTATCTGTGAATAGTTAGCTCATTGAAGGAATAATACATTCCTATATCTGTCTAGGGGAAGACGTGATTCTACTTACATGTGTGCTTCACAAAACACAATAGAAGGGTCGTTGATTCTTGGGAGGGAAGTTGGAAGTAGGCTAGTAGTAGAGATGGTGCTGGGCAACGTTGGTGGCTTTCTGTTCTGCTCTTGTTGCCAAGATAAGTGAGTGGCCTTGAGGTCGTAAGGGAACAATTTGTGATCGAAAGCAGCCAGTCTCTTTAGTTGTTGTTGGTGGGGGGGAACGTTAATGGTTGTCTAAGCTCTGTAGTCCCAGACAAAATTTACGCGTATCCCCAAACCACCCACGATATGCTACCCATTCGAAGTTTAGCACCTTCAGCTCAATGGCTCAATCACCTGCTGCGTCCGAATATATGTGAATACATGTATCTGTCCTATTCCAACATTCCCGAGTGATAGCTTGTGATCATTTCTACAGATGCAACCGTGCACCTCCGCAACGCTCCCCCCTCCCCCCTTCTCCATCTCTGATTCATGCGGCTAACTCAGTTCTTATGAACTACTTAAGCGTTAATGGAAGTGCTACACTACTCCGCACACGCTTGCCTTTCGAACCAATGTTATACAGCAACAACCATCTTTGCTAGTCTCAAGAGTTCCTCTTCCTCATACATGACAGATCTTAACTGGCAACCCGGGGTAAGTCTTCTGGATATATCTGCACTGGAATCTGTCATACGATGTCAAATCACATCAGAAACGGAGGGGTTTAGCGTAGCCGATCGGGACACAGCCCTATTGCATGCTGCAGACAGCAGGAAAAGGTTTCGCCCTAAAATCCTATGGACAAATTTCCCCCTGATTACGGACCAATCAGGTTCTCTCTGCTTACAGCGTGCTTCAAGCTAACCTCAAGACCTCCATTAACCTCAGAATGTTCATCTATCACAAGGCGAACCAACCTCAGCAAAGATTCGGGACTTAGAAGGACAGCGGGCTACGGCAATACGGTGGGCTTGAGCTTTGTTCCCCGCTGGTCCCTCTGGTTTAGATTTTCCTGGTTATTTCCGCCTTTAGTCTTCTCAAAACACTGGAAAGTAAGGGGTACTATACTTTGGTGGTAAGTAGCGCAGACAAGTAATGCAACACTTCGCTCCGTACTCTAGACCTGAGATGAACTGGAGGCGGCAACCCACGGACTCAAGGATATACATACACCCGACCCTCGCTGTCAATTCACTTGTTTATCGAAACTCAAGCTTAGCGTACTATTTTCAGCATCTAATGTTCCGATGTTAACTTGGTTCGAGGTGTTCGCGAGAGTAAATCAGATCTCCCTATCATATTCAAACCAGCTCAACCTAACTTAATGAGCTAGTTAACAACGAAACAACCAGATCGACCTATGGTTATCAAGATGAAGACTGCCCAGATTTCACATATAGACTCACTAGCTACGCTTAGTACCCTAGCTGACAGTCACATCTAGGAGTGTCAATCCGATGAATTTCGACACTCTACATCATATTTGCATTCGCCGCATAATTCCAGGCATACTCACCTCTCTTTAGCCGCCTCTCCTCGATTTAACCAAAGTAAGATACATCTCCACCGCCCTAAAAATCTGCTCCTTCATAAGAATCGTCGCTACTCGGGCCCTTGCCCTCTCAACCTGTATCCACTGCCCGACCTTGATTCTGTCTGCCTTCTTCAATAAACGCCTGGCCTCCGTAAGAAGAGCTCGCCATTCGTTAATACTTGTTTGAAGCTCACCTTGACGTTGGGGACTTTGCACACTGTTCCAGTAACGGAACTGGAGGTCGAGTTTAAGATGGTGCATGTAGTAGATCTGCGCGCGGAGGTAGGCTATCAGGTAGATGGTCAATTTATAGGCTCTTTTAGCACCGCGCAGGTGATTGAGGGCAGTAGAGAGTGGTGTCGGCGGGGGAGGGGTTGAGGAGAGTGTTGGCGGAGGGGCTGGTGGGGTGGAATCCGGAGAGCTAGGTGAAGTACTCGAACTGGTATATTTCGACATCTTGAATCTAGATTTAAACTAATTATGTGGCTTAGTTTGATCTCTCAGTTGGCGTATCGTCGTTTTTATCAATCGCAGTGCTTTTCAAGGTTGGGATGAATGGTCAGAGTTTGGAAATTTTCTACACTCCGAGTTAACTTGAATATGTTGGTGGTTTGGAAAACAGCACACCAAACCAAACCTACACATAAATTACAGCTTGAAATGAGATTCAATAATTACGCTCGAATCCTTTAAACTGCAAAGCTAACTGGAACAGTGATGTCAACTCACAACATGCTATGCCAAGTAGTGAAGATAGGCCTTAATTTTGACTTCCGTTCATATCTTCAATTATGGATCAACGCCATTCGATATGGATGAGTCTCCGGTAGAGAAATGAATACGTGTTGGAATAACATCTTCAACTTCGGGGCCTACAATTGAGGTGGGCAAAGTCTATGAATATCCAAAATCTCTTTATTTCTCACTCCTTGTAATTGATACATGTGAGTTTTCTCATTCATTGCCCCTTACAATAACCTACAATAAATAAATATAGTATCATCCGTGCTCAAGAAATTCAGAAAGGTTCCTGTGTTTTGGATCCATTCTCAATGAGTTGAATAAAAAAATATTCGCTGGAATACTGGCAACTTGAACACCTTCCTCACTCTAAAGACAGGTACCAATGATATTATCATTCCCCAGTCTCGAACACTCCAACACCCCCAACTCTAGCGAATCGCCTGAGTTTATATGACAAATCGAGTTTATATGACAAATCACTTATATTGGCCAATAAGAAGAAGGCTGGGCACACCTTATCCATGGCGGTAGCACAAAAATGCCAAGATGGCCGAGTGGTCTAAGCTGTAGCTTTCCCCGATTCCCGATACCAAGTGATTGGCAACTACAACTCCTCAGCCAAGGGATTGAAAAAGCCTCCGACGCAGAATAAAGATACAAAAAAGATACAAAAAGAACGTTTGAGGTATCTTCGGTCCTCACCAAAGGGTTTTTGGTGGTACGATACCGTTACCAGTTGTGGGCAAATGGTTTTGGCGCTGTCATGACGCTAATGTACCTACAACGAAAAATTCTTCAAACGAAAACACTTATGCCCAAGGGCAAAAGGAGACAAATTTGTGACAGAAGTGGGACTTGAACCCACGCTCGTTTCCGAACCAGGAATTGATGCTAAAGCTTTAATACCTTAACCTGGCGCCATAACCAACTCGGCCATCCTGCCATGTCGGTATGTAAATTTCTGTTTCTTTTTACCGCTTCTCACTGAACAACTTGAAATGGACCTTTTTAGACACATTTCACCTTCAGAATTTGTTCTTTGTAGATATAGCCTTAAAGCGACCTGTAGAGTCTTACAAGCGCCTAGATAGAAGATGCATGATTTCGCAAATACATATCTGATACGCGAGTACATGATGGGCGAGGTGAAGATCTTGTAGGGTCCCCAAGGTGGAACCTCGAGACGCACGAGATGTCACTCGATTCACAAGGTCTCACTCTCAGCTACAGATAACAGAACCTTCACAAACAGCAACTCTATGGAGCGCAAATGACTTTACCCGCCCCGCGAAGTGCTGAATTATCCACGGTGCATTCCAAAAGGGTGCAAAAATATATTGAAAGGAGGGGGATTCGAACCCCCGCGGGCTAGGCCCATGAGAAACCTCGCTTTGTAAGCAAGAAAGCAGAATTCGCTTGAGTCACACACCTTAACCACTCGGTCATCCTTCCATGCTATTTTCGCGGAACTAACATTTTATCAACGCTTGACCCCACTAGGTCCAACTTACAACCCCACATGATGTCATGAACTCATTCCCGAATTATCGTACTTTACAAGCAAACCCACAAACAAAAAGGAAATTACGCTACAACTCCCTCCCTCAATGTCTTTACAAACTCCTGTCCAAACGCATACGCACTGCTCGGTCCCTCACCACTAACCAGTTCCCGATCCCGCACCACGTTCGGCATCAGCGGGATTGTCGAAACCTCCACCTTTGCCCCGGCCTCCTGCAACGCATCCTCGACCTTGGTCTCTAGCTTTGCACCCCACATCAACTCATTGCTCATCTCCTCCTTGTTTGAATAGCACGTCACACGGTAGTTCTTATACGCAAACTCGCCATTCTCAGCCAGTTTGGTCGATAGCAGCGCAATTGGGCCGTGGCAGATCACCTATCGAACACCAGTTATGTCAGCACACATACCTCTGAGGAGAGGGGAGGAGGAACACATACTCCGGTGGGTTTATGCTGTTTGTGGAAATGACTTAGGATCCTACCGAGCTCCGGGTCCTTCCCGAGATCGCCCATGGGTCCGTGGCCGCCAGGGACGAAGACGCCGGAGAAGGAGGAGAGCTCGGAGTCACTGATGGAGGAGAGGGTGCGCGGGTTGCTGATCTCTTTGTCGAGGCGCTTGATGAGCTCCTTCTCGCGGTTGAGTTCATAGTAGTTTCCTGGGCGCTGGTTAGTGTCTTTTTGTTGCTTTGTGATGATTGAGGGGAGGGGTACCGAGGAACCAGAGGGAGGAGTCGGATAGGGTGTCGAGGCGGGGCTCTTGGCCGCCGGGAGTTGCGAAGGTTACGGAGTAGTCATTGTCGAGGAGAAGCTGGAGTGGTTGAGCGAGTTCTTTGAGAAAGTATCTGATAGTTTGGTGTTAGGTTCATTGTTTCAATGACTAGGTGGGTGCAAGGTAGGCCTGGTTTGGTTTGGTTACTGACCCAGTTTCTTGCTCGATTTTCGAGCCGTCCTTCTTCTGGATTGCGATCGAGTGACATCCAGAGAGGACGATGAGGACTTTCTTCTGGTCTGACATTTTCAGTGATAGTTGTAGGGTATTGAAGGTTGAAGTACGGTAGGTTTTACTATAATTTAGTATTCAGCGCAAAGATAAGTTTTCAGATACCTCAGCTCGAAATGTTCCTCAACCATATAAATACAACACCTGCCTTTCCCACTACCTTGATTACTGATCTCGAAGATCCTCTAATCGTGCCTTTACGCCTAGATGACATTGCAGATACGTCACACAACTTTACGAGAGATTTGCAGTCGTGAGCAAGGTTAAAAGGGCTCGGTATGTAGAAGTACAGTGTGATTTCAAATCATCACTACCGAGTACTCTAGTACTTGAGGAACTGGTGAGCGATGACATCATGAGGCTCCTCGCATCCCTTCCCGGTCCACTAGCAGAGCATCGACTTGAACATCTCTGCCCGCGTCCCCTTTCACAATCTTAAATATCAGTACGACCCGAAGACTCAAACTCCCGCCTCTGCCCTGCCCGCGCGCCAAGCCAGTATGTAGCTATTACCTAATAACAGTACAAAGATAAAAAATTAATTTTAGCTCCCATGGCGGATGACCGAATTGGTTAGACGTTCTTCCTCTCAACAATTAACATTAATATTACTACGATGTCAAATCCAGATAGAGAATGTTGTTAGCCGTGCCAGAAGGTCGGACAGGATGGCCTTATAATTATGTCCCAATTAAGTGCTCTCTAATGTTGGATGAGATATCAGGCTGGGGCTCTGGAGTTTCCTATAACATCAGGACCTACCCGGAACCTTTCTTAACCAATCGTATTTCGTCCTTTCAAATTTCAAGATTTAGAAATCTGAATGTACACCCTCCCCTCCCTATTCAGATTCTGAATCTGGAATTTAGAGTAATAAAATTTGGATGGCAACGCTCCATCCATTAGATAGATTCCATCATGTTCTATAGCGACTGGTAGAACTGTGAGAGACTTTCAGCACCCTTTATTATTTAACCTAGCTTTTGCAGTGGCTGTTCTAGTGCTGCAAGATTAATGTTGTCCAGAGTTTCCACTCTCCGCTTAGTGCTTCCAAGAGTTGGGCGGAGAAGTTACAAAGTGATGCGGTGCCGAAACTGTCCAAATACATGTATGTGTCGAGTTAGGCACCTGGAATAGGCAACCACTTGCTGGATAGGGTACACTAACATTGCATAATGAACTCTCCTGAGCAGTTGTGGCAGAGTGTGATGGGTTTGAAATATTTATTGACATTGGCGCGCGGTAGTGCGCTAATGCATGCAACTGCACATGGGTGAAGGCTATTTCTAGCAAGGCTGAGACCATATCAAGTCAACACCTCCATGATCCAGCAGAAGTACTTGGTGAATACATGTATTTGAAGACACCCCGCCGGTAGTACATCCCCTCTGCTAATTGATTAACCTCATTCCTCCTGAGACGAGTCCTCGGGTCTCCGACCTCATCTATCTTCATTCTTTCGGCTTTAGCTTTGCCATGACATCCATGACTGTTTTTCGAGTTCGTGGTATACCCGAGGAGTTGACGCTGGGTGCCTTGGAAAAGGCTCTTGCTGAGGCGGATAAAAACGGGAACTTGAAAATTAAAGCGACAATTGCTCCGTCCTGTTATGACAAGACACAGACCGCTCTTGTCCAATTCGACCCTCTTCCAAGCTACCTACAGGATGCGGGAAGTGCGGAGTGGGGTGGTTATGACATGGAGGTGGAAACAGAGGAGGGGGAATTGTTTGATATAGCCATTGATAAGGACTTTTTTGGACTTACCCAGCTCTACCCAACAAAATCCGGCGATATTACCGCAGAGTAAGGTTGCACTGAAGTTGGTCTTATGCGTAAGGATATCAGCAAGAGCTAATGTACTGGATTTAGTATTGTAGCTGTAACCTCGCTCGCCGGTCACGCGTTCGAATCATGGAGAGGGAAAGGCGGTTTGGGTAGAATGTGGCTTCGGGACTTTCTTTCGGTCGACCTTCCAAACTGTAGAACCCTGACCTACGGCTATGACTCGAGACTTGGCTGTGCTGGTGTCCACCAACTCCGAGATTATAACCGTGGTTTTCTAGAGGAATTGAAGAAGGCCAGAACTTCAGAAGAAGTGAGTTGAGATTTTATTAGAGATTACTCCTCGATGTTTCAATAATAAAGATAATTTTCTCAGTCATCTAACAATACCAAATATCCCATATCATCTCTTGATTTCCAGGGTATTTAAGTATAAATTGTCATAGCTGACAGTGTCTATAGGAAAGAGAAAGGCCAATCATTTTTATCGGGCACAGCTTTGGGGGTATTATCGTTGCACAGGTAAGTCCTTTGTGTCTCCTTCTTTGAATGAATTCATGAATCTATATAGACGCAGAAGGTTCTCCCTTAGTCAGGTTCAAATGCGTATGCTTAGATCAGTTCAAGGGTTAGTAGATGGGTTCAAGCTAACTTCATAGCAAAGTCTCTGGTTAGAAGCAAAGAATGTAACCCGCGTGATGACCCCGCCGTTTATGCTATACACCAAGCGACCCGTGGCGTAATCTTTTATGGTACCCCACATCGCGGCCTTCTAGTGGACGATATTCTTAGTACGCTTAATCTGCAGGACTATTCTGAAAGAGTCAAGCTTGTCAACTCGATTAATAAAGGCTCTGATTTACTCCATTCGGAGCTGGAGAGGTTTGTTGACCTTGCAATGCAATTGCGTATTGTCAGCTTCTACGAGCGATTTCAGACTAGAAGACCGGTCCAGGTGGGTAATCAAGAAACAAAGTACTCCACAGGTGTTTAAATAATCTTATGTTTTTTCTTAAGGGAGCAAACGGTCTTGCTAGGACTGGGGAATACGTGACTACGGTCGACACAGACTCCGCACTACTTCATCTTGGTGCAGCAATCGAGAAGAAAATACCCGTTGATGCGGACAACACGGAGATCGTCAAGTTTAAGAATAAGCAGAGCCAAGCCTATTCGAGTACTTTAGTTTACCTTCAAGAGTTTGAAAAGAAAATTACAACACCACCTTCACCTGGTAGATATACTTTAACTCCTGTCGTTGATGGAATCAGCTTTGTGGTTAAGAGCCCTATTCGCTAACTTAACATTCAAGGAACTGGAAGGGGCACTCCATGGCCGGGGATGAATCACGGTAGTCTTGAAGTATCAAAATCACGTAGCAGACGTTCTTCGAGTACTCGCAGCGACCGTCGGGGACCATGTGTTGAACCGGTTCAAGAAACTCAAGCTCAAATTTGGACTGGAAATCGCGGAAGTTTGATGATATCGAAGGGGAAACCTATGAGCTTTTATCAATTGGTTGCAGAACCTTACGAGCCCGGCTGTGGGTCTCCCTCCTTGAGTCTACAACGCGTCGAGTGCAAGGCGCCCCCATCAGAAAATCCGCCTCCAGAATACACGCCTCTGGACCAATTGCAGAATGGTAGGGAGAGACTCGCTTTGAGACTTGATTCGTCGAAGTCGGAGACTATCACGGCACTGGACCCTGAATTATACACTCCCGATAAAAAACACCCTTACAGAGGGATATGGATAGGTTGATCTTTTAATACCCCTCGTACATATCGCTATACACCTCGGACTCATCACTAATCTTAAACTTGATATGTAGCCGCACATAGCACGACTGATCCGCGCGCAACTAATGGGCATCTCTATGAATTCCTTCTTTTCCACCAACCTAATGAAAAGAATTTATTAGTCACTAAAATCTCTGGCGATGTCAATATGCCTCGCGGAGAGCGTAGTATGTTTACTGCCCTTCCCGATCCCTACTCTTACTCGAGTCCTTTGGTTGTCGGGGTGCAGTTGCAGGTTGGCGATTATTTGATTGGCAGATGTGAGTTGCTATAGCTTTCCACCGAGGGCACAAAAAGGTTTTTTCTATATCCTAACTGACTTGTTGATGCTCTCGTTCTAGCGTATTGGATACCTGCCACATTACGGTTATTAAGTACTTCAACAGCACTCTTGGAAGGATATAATTGCACATACAGAAGGGTAGCTATTGAGACGTACATGCGGTAAGGGACAGCAGTGGGTAATAAGTCATCGGATGACCTAGCCACGATTTTGCCTGAAAACGCACATTTTGGTGGCGTCCCGTCCGATGACTTATTACCCACCGCTGTACATGAACTCTTCTTTCGTTTGATGCACTTGTGGTGAAGTTTATGCTTTTGGAATGAAGCTAGCGTGGTCTTTGAGAGGCATACGTTACAGACTGGGACAATATGCAGATATGTTTAAGTGGAGGATGATGGAAACAAAACATACAGGCTGCCATCTATTTATTGTGTTTGCACGCTTATGGCGAGAAACACGAAGTTCTTATGTATGAAGAAATAAAAAACGGATAAATGGGTTATACAATTAATATATACATGTTATATCACAGCACATTACATTGATAATACGACTGTGGTGAGTACTTTCAGTCGTGATTGATCACTCGGTAGCTCGGCCCGGCGATAATCTATGATTTGAGAACTTAATGCATGGCTGGCCGCCGCAATGGTAGTGCGTGGTCCTCCTAAGACCGAGGTTGAGGGTTCGAGTCCCCTTCCTGGCCGTTTTAATTTCCATTTCAGTAGGATTCTCCTGGTGTTTTCTGGGCCTCGATTTCTTGCCGCCCCATTATATTATGTAACGGAGGTCTATGGGATTAAGTGATTTTAGACTTAATACGGTGCGAAGAAGAGGTGAGGGGCTGGCCTGGGGCCTGGGAGTTTCGGAACGGTCTACATCTCTTTGCAACCCTTCTAGATCTGTAATGGGCAAATGGGCTCGTCACCGTTGAATGTATAAAAGGCTAATTCAATCATTGGCCCCTCCTTTTGGGTTAGGGGGTAGTGGCAACACCTGAACGCACCCGCGATAGGTGTGTGATGGGGTAGATGGAGCGAGTTATTATTAGGTCCATGTGAGTGCGTATCAGGGAAGGATCAATGTATTGATATTAGGGGGTTTGATATTCGATATTTCAAAATAGAGTTATGGGTCGATCGAGAGTTGATGCGATCAGTGGTGTGTGTTCGTGTACCTGTTGGCGGGATTGGACTTCTATGCCAGTTAGAAACCACATCGACGTTTATAACATACATGATTGGGTAATCGTGGTTAATGATATATATATATCTGAAGTTTGTTGATATAACAACTTGAAGTCTTTCCTCGCCATGAAGCCAGGGCAGTGTACATTTAGGTACAGCCTACGGATGAGGCCTCTCTCGCTACTCAAGCTAGAGCGCCAAACCGACCAATAGTGGTGGTGATTGCACCGGCAGCGTAATAGGACGCTCTAAACATCGATCTCACCCACCAGGCAGATACGTAACCATAGATATATATCCTTTTTCTGCAAGGCGCAATTCAAAACCCGCACCAAGAGAAAGATTCCCAGAGCCTAATACATCATGAAGCATCACGGAATTTATCATCACCACAATTCTGCTCATCAATAGTTCGCTCATTTCTAGTCTTTCATCACCGGGTGATAAAGAAATAGGGAATATACTTTTTAAAAACAAATTTTCCCCCACTCGTGGATCTCAGTCTACCACGATTGATCTATCGGTAGTTTGTGCTACAGCTTTCCTGATCATGATAGGTGGCGATCATGATTATCAGTTACCAATTATACTATGGTGTTGAACTACTAGCTGGTAGAAGCGGACACGGCACGAAAACCACCCCCCTTTCTGGTACATGTACACATACATGTATGTATGCAGAAAGACCTGGCTATCCAAAGACCTAACAAAGCGCTCATCGGGTTTTGGGGGGGGGATCGGGAATTAGTTGCTTCAACTCTGATTTCTCTGATTTCTCTGATTCCTCTCATAATCCCATGACAACTTTTATCTTGAGCATCAGCACGAGTGACAAGCCATGATCTACCCCAAATCCTTTTAATTTTCCATCTTTTTTTTTTCGCATCTCCTCCGTCGCCAAGGCCAGTGCCGAACGGGGGGATAAGGCAACCCCCGCCCCCCGCTAACTCCATCCGTCCGTAATTCTGGCACCCTTCAACTTTCAAGCTTTCCCTGGGCCTCGGTTCGGGCTTTAGACGGAGCGGATGCGACTGGCATCCGGCCGGCGGCCCAGAGTCGGAGATTAAAAGTGGGTGTGCGTGACGGACAGGGGTGTGTGTGTGTGTGCGTGTGTGTTTCGTCGTGACAGGTGGGTGTGACAGGTGGGGGGGGGGTGTGACGGTGTGGTACAGATTAAGGTTTTGTACTAGTTGATGTGTGGCGCGTGGCGCATGGGAAGTGTAAGCCCCAGCTGCAAGGAGGCACTAGACCAAACACAGGTGTCACGCTGGGGATGCGTGTGCGAGAAAGAAACAAAGGGCATAGAACATCATCTCTGTCCCCCTGTTTCTATCCCTCTGTTTTCAGACCACAAAGGACTGTGAGTTCATCAAAAAGTGACTTGTTCAACACCAAGCCATCATCCGTCAAGTTGGGCTCTCGCTACCAGGCACAGCTACTCTATTTATTGGATGAAACAAACAACCAACAACTTTAAAGGTTCATTCACTCACATGTCGCCGCGAGGATTCCAACAGGGACCAGATAAGTAGAGCAGATACACAAACTCTCCCGGCGGCAGGGTCTCACTTGTCACCCCTGCATGCGGGATTACCCTGTGTCATTGAATTACTTGAGCTGCCTCGAGCCTCGCGAGAGCCTCGAGTCATCAAGACATCAAAGAAGGCTGTTTATGTTCTGCGATTCTACAGTACGTCATGGCATTGTCTAAGCTCGGGATGTTTGCTGCTCCGCTGACCAAGCTCTCTCCAATCAACCAGCCAACGGGCAAACCAGCGCCCGTTCCCCACCACCCTTGCCGCGCTTCCCATCCACATCCACATCCACCCACCCACCAAACCCAGGCTGCCCAATCAGAGGCATTCACAGCTCATCACTCGCCAGCAGAGCCCCTGCACGAATCGCTGGCACCCTGGCTCTGTGAGACTGTGACAGGAGGCGCGCACATCACACACACACCCGTATCCGTCGCTTATAGATATATATATATAGCTGGGGATAACTATCAATCAGCCTTCTCTCTTTTGTGCACACACCAGAGACGGATATCTCCCCCCCTTTTTTTTTTTGCACTGCAGAGAGGAAATCATACGCAGGAACGGTTGATTGCATTAAACACGGGCAGAGAAGAGCAAGATGACCACCGCCACGGAAGAAGAACAAGAAGGAAGCGCGAAGACGAGCGTGCCTGACAACAGCGCTAACAGCAACAACAACAACAACAACAACAACGAAAACATCGACAACACTAGCAGTAGCACGGAGGCACCGATGGCGAAGAAGCAATCTATCCCGCAGCTCATCACCGAGCCTGATTACGCGCAGCCCGCCCTCTCACCAGACAGCCCGCCCTCCCCCCAAAGGCAACCTACACCAACACCGTCCTCCGAGAAGCCCCCTCGATCGCCCATTCTCAGTGCAGCACTCCACCCATGCACCACCATCCCCTGCGCAATCACGCACCACAATCTCTCCGCGCTCAAATCGCTCCTCGAGACGCATCCCATCAATGACCCCAGCATACCACTCCTACACCTCGTGATAATATCCGGCGACGAAGTAATGCTTCTACACCTACTCTCAGTCGGCGCCAACGTCGGCGCCGTCTCTGCCGGACAAACACCACTCCTCCTGGCCGCCGAGGAGGGAAAGCCGCGAATGGTCGAGCTACTGCTCGCCAGCGGCGCAAGTCTCAAAGCCCGTTGCGCAAAAACCGGATACACAGCTCTGCACCTTGCAGCCTTCTACGGGCATCGTGACGTCGTGCAGTTGCTAGTTGAGCGCGGGGCCGACATCGAGGAAACGGTGGGGCGCGGGCACACTGCGCTCGTGATGGCCGCGCAGGAGGGACATGTGGATGTTGTGGCCTGGCTGATCGAGAAGGGTGCACAGGTTGCGGGGCTGTGTGGCGATGGATTCACGGCGCTACACTATGCGGCGGCGAACGGCAAGGTGGAGGTCGTGAAGCTCCTGCTGGAGAAGGAGGCGCAAGTGGATGCGGTGACTGCGAGGGGATACACACCGCTACATAAGCCGGCATTCTTTGGGCACCTAGAGACCGTGAAGGTGTTGTTGGATCACAACATTGACGCGGCCGCGAGGATCGAGGGCGGGCATACAGCGCTGCATCTGGCGGCTCAGGAGGGCTGGGAAAAGGTAGTCGACTTCCTGCTAGAGCGTAAACCAGAGCTCGCAGAGCTCAAGAGCGAGATCGGATCCACGGCGCTACACATGGCTTCACGCGAGGGCCACTCGGATGTCGTGAGAGTGCTCCTGAAACGAGGAGTTGACCAAACTGCGGTCGACAAGAGCGGATATACCGCGCTCCACCTCGCAACCTTCTACGGCAAGGCACAGACCGTGGCAGTATTCTTCGAGTCCGGCCCCAACGAGCTGGTGAACCGCCGCGTCAACAGCGGCCACACACCACTGCACATGGCCGCCCAGGAGGACCACGTCGCAGCCATGAAGCTGCTCCTCGAGAACGGCGCAGACATCACCGCACGCCTCGACAGCGGCTACACCGCGCTGCACAAAGCCGTCGAACGCGGACACGAAGCGGCCGTCATCTTCCTCCTAGATAACGGCGTCGATATCGCCGCGCGGCTCAACGACGGTCGTACAGCGCTCCACCTTGCGGCCATTGGTGGACACGAGGCGATCGTAAGGGTGCTCATTGAGAATGGCGCAGACGTGAAGGCGAAAGCCAAAGACTCTGCTACCAAGTCGCCCCCATCATCGCGCGATGGTACACAGCTCCCGCTATCGCCCCCAAAGACACCAGACAACGACGCAGCCCCGCCGCCGCCGGCTAGTAGACACCCGTCGATAAAGAAGGGGGTGAAGCAGTTCCTAGAGAAGAGCCGCCTTATCCACGTCGATGAATCCGGCGACACGGCACTGCACCTCGCGGTTACCCAGAGGCACCGACACATCGTCGCGCTGCTCCTCGACAGCGGGGCTGAAGTCAATGGCCGTGGAAAGACCGGTATGACGCCGCTACAGCTGGCGGCGTCGGTGAAGGGCGGCGAGGGGATATTGAAGCTGCTGTTGGAGAAGGGCGCGGATAAGGGCGCAAGGACGGTGGAAGGGAATACGGCGCTGCATTTGGCGGCGGGCGCGGGGAATGAAGCTGTTGTGAGGGTGCTGGTGGAGGAGGGCGCGGAGGTGGCGGTGAGGAATAAGGCTGGGGAGACGCCGGGGGCGTTGGCCGTTGGAGATGGGATGCAGGGGATGTTGAGTGAGGGGAGGAGGGGGAGGGGACGGTCGTTTTTGGCGAGGTTTAAGAAGGAGTAGAGGGCAGTGGGGGGGGGGGGGGTGTATATAGAACTTTTTTCTTTTCTTTTTTGGCTTTTTATTTCGGGGTTTCCTTTTTATCTCTTTCTTTTTATTTCCATTTCCTTTTGGACTGGTTTTTGGCCGTTTGGTTTTTTGGTTGCTCGGTTTTTTTTTGGTTCCTGGGAAAATGGGGGGGTTTTATGTCTTACGTCTCTCTCTTCTTATTTTTTTCCTTTCTTTTATTATTATTATTTTTTTATTTTCGTCTATTATACTTGCCCGCGGGCACGGGAACAACAATATCCATATATGTATATATGGAACTCTTCCAATCTACTTGCCAGCCTTATGCTGTCTTGCATACGCATTGGTATTTCATCATCACCTACCTCCTCAGACCAGAAGAGTTTCAAAGATTCTCAGAGGATCCGTTATGTACTTGTAGTAAATCCTACCCTCAATTACATACAGCACTTCAATCTCTACTAGCAGAATGATACTACCATTCCCCACCTCTGGGAGTAAGGAAGGAAGGAAGGGGCTCTGCTCTGCCTCATGGTCCTGTATCGATAAAGAAACACAGGCGTCATTCTCCCTCGTCCAAAAAGGATGCGAGCGGGTCTTCTTCCACTCCAGCCTTCCTTCACCTAGCCTGCCTTTCTTTCTTCACCCCGGCTTTCCTTCACCCCGGCTTTCGTTTGCTTTGCCTTTGCCCTGCGTATAAACCTGCCTGCAACAGAACAGGCCTTTGTGGACGACGCACTGGAACTTGCTGGATGGAGTTTACATAAAAGATCCTCCGGGCGGGCCGGAGTGGATGGGTCCGGCATTGTCGGTGCAGGGTTGAGCCGCTGATTGTCCGTAGCAAATCACCGGCGATCGTGTGTTGCTTCCTAGCTCGGTATCTATGTATGTACGGATTTCGAGGATCTCGAAGTAGCTAATGCCTGCCAAGCCCAGAGGGTTATCAACTTGTAGAGTACATACCCGTTTACCACGGATAGAACCAGAAAATGGAAGTGAGGAAGACAGGGATAACTTGTATGGAGTGGCGCCGTCTTGCCATACAAATAATCCTTGACCTTAGCAACTGCATTTTCTGGTTCTTATGCTGTGCTGGTTAACGGGTATGTACCTACAGAGCTAAGACTGCTATCTTGGGTCACCATGACATCTCCGCCCAGGGATTATCTCTAAAACGATTGGCTGAAAGGTATCGATCAACCTTGGAAGTATCCGTTTTCGGGGTTTGGCATCTTGTCCTCGCATCTCGATTTGACGGGTGTAGGGTAAGTCTGTCGCCCTTACCTTCTTCATCAGCTTGGCAAACAGCGGTTCGACTTTGATCTCGCTATTGGTACTTGGGCCAAAAGTATGTACGAAAATATTGCCACACGCGCTCGTCATCTTCATCACGCTTATCATATAAACAGGTAATATTTCCAATCTTCCGTGATGTTTCCTGTCCATCAGTTACTCTGACCTGTTTGGTCATTGTTCCTGGTTTTTCCCGCCACAAACGAGTTCAACTTCTTCTTGTGTCTCTAATGTGGTGGGCATGGTTTGATTCGAACCATCACAAATAAGTTACCTGTTTGATATTCTCTATGTCATGGTGGTGGATCATCAGTCATTCCTGCCCTACGTACAATGAGTTTCACCCGATTGGTGTTTCTACTGGGGACCTGCGATATACGCAACCTTTGAGTTCATGGGTAAGTAAAAGGAAGTCTTCATGTCTTTCTTTGGCTGTTGGAAAAATCCTCCTTCTTCTCCACGCACAGTAGGTACAAGATGGGAACGTCAAAGCTCCTAGGCCTGGTCCCAGTTCCCTGCTTTACAGAAAGTGTGTTGCGGGCATTATTACAATGCTTACGTCGCTACTTTGTTCGGTGGACCCCACAACTTGGGTGTGGCGTTCCATCTCACGACTGAAACCGCTAGAGTAGTCAAGAGCGTAGAGATACATGTATGTAACTCTTTACGGTGGTCTTGGGGAATGCGGGACATGGTTTAGAAATCTATACTTGTATCTAGATGGTTATTATTATATCGGGCATCTATATATGACTACTTTTTCTCTCTTACTCTATCTGTATATGTGTGTGTTTGTGGGGTTATTGATGGTGTGTGTGAATTTATGGGGATCCGACCTCCGCCTCCCCGGCCCTCATGAGATGTAAAAGTGTTTCCAATAGAAGCTTTGTAACTTCATGGCACGGCCGAACGACTTGGGGTATGTGCATGCGTTTCTAATCACATACGAGTTAATAAGATGTAGTGATGAAACATAAATACTTAACTAGGGTATGTACGAATTAATAGTGGTGAAATATAAATAAAAGTACATCTACGCCCATTTTCGCGTGTATGCATTCTCCCGGAGGGGTCATTTAGCTGTTTCACTTGTTCTCATCGACTTCACAAACCGATCTCAGTTCTGGGCAGTGAGTGGATGGTGTTTGCTGTTGACGGAGTTACAGTTACATCTTCTTGCACCAAACCAAGGGGTTTTCCCCACATCCATAATCTACGTCTACTACCAGAATGGTGAGTGTGCAAAAAAAAAAAAAAAGTAAAATGAAAAAAGAATGATGACAGAAGTGGGACTTGAACCCACGCTCGTTTCCGAACCAGGAATTAGTGTTAAGAGTAAGACCTTAACCTGGCGCCATAACCAACTCGGCCATCCTGCCATGGTTGTTGGCTGCAACGCAAGCATATAAAACCCGCGCTCTACAGTCATCTTGGGGCAACGGCGAAACTAGTTGAACGACGACCAGGGGTCTTTGTCAGTCAAGACAGTGGCGCTCGGGCTAGTATGCAACCACTTGTTTGGCTGAAATAAGTGTTTTTGTCGTTGTCCTAGGTTTGTCGTTGCCCCAAAGCTGACTGTAGCTTGAAACAGATTCTTTTGTTTGGCAAGCGAGTGCTGGGGGGGGGGGGGTTAGTCAGCGGACGGCGCCGGGGGTAATGATTGTTAGGCAGGTTTGGGATGGACGACTGTGACTGGAGGGTTGGCACAACCAACCGAGATCGATAAATAGAAATATCGGTCTTAAATACAGGCACAGCTGTCTCGTTCAAAACGCCGTGCCGTTAAGGCCCGAGTCAATCATCAATACCGCCAAAATTCGAAAATAATTGGCCATCTCTGCCCACGCCAGGGATTATCTCTAAAACGATTGGCTGAAAGGTACATACGTTCAGAAGTATCCTTGTAGAAAGTTTGATCTTGTATCATAGCCAATTTTTCGAGTTTTGGCGGTACTCCAGTCGGGGTTATCGAGCACGGGAATGTCAGCATGCACGACAAGAATCTTGCTCCCGGCGGAGAGAGAAGTGGATCCGGACCGGAGGTGGGGCTTGTTTGTGTAGACAGTAAGGTTGACGATAGCTTAGGCTAACATACCACGGGAAGATATGTGTGGAATGAGGGACGACTGAAGCTTTATCAACTGTGTTTCAGCTGGGACGCAACGACTATATACCCTACTGCACTGACCAAAGCAGTCGTGGTTGACCAAGCGCGAGAACGGGTATCGAGAAAGGTCGGTAAAGTTTCCTTTTTTTTCCTACTGGCGAAGGTTTAGCTATATGTATAGAGTAGGTATCGGCGGTACAAAGCCAGCTGGTACTCCGGAGCATTAACGCTCGGTAATGCAGTCACTCTGCAGTTCTGGGGCCCGCTGAGCCGGCATATACAGTGAGTCTCGATAGCAGCATATATATGGTCGGGGACGGATTTTTGCGTGCCACTATCGAGAATATGCTTGTATCGAGAACAACTCTGCGGGAGGGTATCTTTGATCCCAGTGCCCGTATTTCGTGCAGCATTTAGGTATATATATAGCTCAGACTGCTGGAGGAATGGCTTGAATAATTCGGGCCCAACAGCCGCGGACTTGACCTAAGCTGCCCAGGCATGTATCAACTTCTTTAAAAACTATCTGGAACTTATGAATTTGTGAAGCAGCCCTATTGATTATGACCTGATATAGCTTGGGTTATAGTTATGAAGTACTATATTGAGATTAACATGGTTGCCGAGCATGTCCATTAGCACAAGTACATCGTATGTATTTATGTACCGAATTAAAGGGCAAGAATATCGACATATAGGAAAAGAGCAATATGGCACGAAATCATTGCCCACTTTGATTATTAAGGCGGGAATCTAGGTATTTCAAAGCCCTATTCTAATAATAAGCTTCATCTCCCGTGTTGCAGCAAAGGAAACCTCCCGAATGAGCATGCCGGCCTGCTAAGATCAATGATACCAAAGAAAAGAAGCTCCCGTTTCGCCGCTGATGAAAAGTCCAGAAAGGAAAAAAAGAATATCCACAAGAGAAGCCAACGTCCAGCAAAGAGGAAAAAAAAAAAGAACCACAGCAAACTAAAACTAAAACCACAGCTCAAAAGGAACCACAGTTACCTCTACCTCCCGCCAATGATACCCCCCACATCAAACACCCACACGCTCTCATCCCACCCCGTACTCGCCGCCCACCCCTCACCGCCAAACAGGCACCAATCCACACCCGCACAAAACTCCGTATGCCGGTCCATCACGCCCATCATGCGCCCAACACCCGTGCCCCCCATGGCACCTCCGACGCTCCCCAGCCCACCGTCATTCCACACCCGCACCGTCATATCATAACTCGCACTCACCAGCACCTCCGCCCAATGCGGGCTCCACGCGATCCTGCGCACCGCATACTCGTGCCCCGCGAGCTCACTCACCGGCCGCGCCGGCTGCCGCACGTCCCACACGCGCACAATCTTGTCCACGCCCGCCGTCGCCAAAACATCAGGCCGATACTTGTTCCAGTCGTGTGTAAGAACCTCCGCCGGCGCCATGGGGCTCACCGCGATCACGGTCTGCGGCGCCGGCGGCGCCCGCGTGTCGAACAGTCGCAGCGTGCTATCGGAGGACACGCACGAGAGGAGGTTCGCAGTATGCGGGCTGAACACAGCGCTATACGTGCAGCTCCCCACCGGCAGCGTGAGCAGCGAGCGCGGCGATGTCGGCGACCACTACCACACCCACCCATTACAATCAGCATCTACCCCCCTTGCTCACCACCATCACCACCCCCCACTCCCCAGTCAGGCAGATGAAACCTACCAGCTTCACAGTCCCGTCCCAGCTCGAGCTGCAAAAGACACTCTTGTCCACGCCCCCCCACTTTACCGAGAACACCTCCCTGGCATGCTCCTGCCAGCTCGCGACCGGGAACTGGTCGAGCGTCGTGTCAAAGAGCTTTATGCTGCCGTCGCCCGAGGCGACCGCCAGTTGGTTCTCGTGCAGCTCGCTGAAGGCGACGTCGAACAGCGAGTCCTGCGTGTCAAAGTGCTTCTCGGAGACGATGCCCGTGGGCGTGAGGCTGAGGATGTAGAGGCGGCCGTTTCCCACGAGGCCAAAGTTGGCGGAGGCGGCGCAGGCGAGGCGCGAGTCGTAGAAGGGCGAGTACTGGACGGCATAGCCGTTGAAGCCCGTGGTGCGGTAGTGGAACATTGTGTCTGGCGGGGGGGGGGTGGAGGGGCAGCAGGTTTGCAGTTGTGTCTGGGGCTGGTGGGCTTATCAACATTTGCACTTATCGCTCGTGTCGTCGCTGAGGGAAACGCTTGTGTGCCTCGGCTGTTTGAGTGCCACAAGTACGTACAAAATACATGTAAAAGGCGATATCGAGAAATCAGACATGGAGAGTTCAAGTATAATACCCAGAAATCTTCATCTGAAAATAAAGTACATATATTACCACTGCGCAAGCTTTTCTGCGACTTCTCTTAGAACCAACTAACGCACACGTACAGTACTACATGGAGTTCAGAGATAAACCTTTACGACGATAATACGGAAGTTAGACAAGAGAATCAACATATGTACTTAGTTCAAAAATGAGGCTCTATCAGTATTGGTACCAAAGCAGTCATATGCGTCCTATACATAGACTAAAGCGTTTAGTGAGTACCAAAGAGAGGAGGAGGATGGGAAAGACTTCCAGTGATAGTGCGGACTTGTACGTATCAAGATACAGGTAATGACTTGTCATAGTTATACTAGTCCTTGGGAGTATTAATTACTTGATGCTAGCCCTACTACTATGTACTGCATAGATCTTGTGTGTTGATTAGTGATCACGATTAAATGCACCTTTTCAGCAGTCTTACACGGTAATGATTTATCAACACCTTTCCCAGCGCTCACCAATGAACAACGCTCCTGTCACCCCCCAAATATCCCAATCCTAATCCTAGTCCCAATTCCAACCCTCTCTCCCTACATCGGCTAGTACTCTCATATTCCACACCCAACACTTCCCAACTTCACCCCGTCCCCGCGCTGCAAACGCCCAAAACCAACCACGCAACCACACAGCCCATCTATAAGACCCACAATACCACAAACTCTGCCGTGTTCAGTCATAGAATGATGAAAGCTAGGCATCCCGTCCGCTCTGCCATATATAAGCCTCATATCGCCCAGTTAGTACTGCAGTGGGTGACCATGTGGGAATCCTGGGTACTGAACTCCATCCAAACTTTTGTTTTTTTGTTGTGAGGATATTGGAGTGTGGGTGGATGGTGATTCAGGCGGGGTTTGGTGGGGACTGTGGGGTGTTGGAGAGAGATTGTGGGTAAGATGTGGTTTTGCTTTGGTTGTGGTTTGGCTGGGGTTGTCGAATATTAAAACAATATCCCTCGAAAACCTACATGCCATCACGAAGGTCAAGCTGAAGTTTAAGAATGCCCAGCGCCGATCTAAACACTGCTCCTTAAATTCAAAAAGAAAATAAAACCTCCTTGCCATTTAACCATTGACCCAACAAAGCTAAAGGCAAACCGCAACCATTATAGATCGTACAGATACGGCGGTTCCGTGTGTAAATTGCTCCAGTAGAGATTTGAACTCCAGATCTTCGCATTACGAGTGCGACGCCTTACCACTTGGCCACAAGAGCTGAATGCTGGTGCGAAGGAAACTTCGCAGTCATGGGTGTTGGTTGCTAGGAGGGGGCATCCATGGCGGAGGAGGAGGGGAGGGGTTGATGGGATTTGATATGTATGGAGGTGAAGTATCGCGGTGTAGGTTTAGGTAGGGTGTGAATTAGACTAGTGCGAGTATCGGAGATTGGGGTGTGTGAGTGTTGGGGGTTGGAATTAGTTGATGCGAGTGTACCTACTGAGGCGGAGAGTCCCAGATACCGGTACATACTTCCGATCACACGCGGAGTGCATGCAGATAACGTACCCATAGGGCCAGGATGTAAAGTTTGGAACCGATACGTACATAGTCTGCTCGAGGAGGGGTTTTTTCGAGAGTGCATGGAGTACTAGACTATAGAAATTAACTTGGTTTGGTCTGATGTATATATGCCGGGGTGATCTTAACCCCAGTTTCAAGGGTTTCCAAGCGCACAGATCTAGCTAGAAGGGATGTGGGGAGTACCTACTCAGACTTTTGCTGGTCTCTAGACCTGGCTGTTATATGCCGGTTGTGGCTCTATCCTGTAACCCGGAACATACCATCATATATAATATATGGCTTATAGCTGCTACTTGGACGTTGGCGGTAGTATGTATGTAGTTTACACCGTGTGCTAAGTACAAGTACTTGTTTTTACTGACAACGGCTATTTTGACCAGACTCTTATAACACGTGTCTACTTGTAATTATGTTCACCTCACAAAAAATAAAGAAGGGCAACCAGATTACAATCATTGTTCTGTCCCCAAGGTTAGGCATTCCGGATATATTTATATTAACCACGGCCACATCGATACATCTATAGCATATCTCCAGGTGTGTCAAATCAAAGCGCCTACCTTCACTACGTGCAAAATGAGAACTATTGCAGCTACCACCATCAAAGTATCCCCATGACCGCTACATGAGAATCCTATGCGAAAGTCATAGACCTAGAGCTAGAGCATGGCCCCAGACTACTTCATGGAATTTTGTCTCGGAGATGCGCTCATGGAGTCCAAACCCAGCTATTTATATCCCATACGCATCTCTGGCTCGAGATTGCATGTTATGATTTAAATTTCTGTTGTATGCACATATGTGTACAGCTCCAGCTCAAAAGTCATATATATATCGTCCGGCAACGAAAACACACCAAGGTTCGTCGGAACCTTTTCCATCTGAATTTTTGGAGTATATAGCTATTCCAAGCATATTTTATCCAAAGTCTCGTGCCGTCACTTGCAACTGGTGTGGTGGGGGATGAAGTTGAGAAGGGTCGCTTTTCCATGTGTGGTTTCGATCTTATGATAACATGAAGATCGACCTTGAATACTTCAACAAAAATAGCCCCTCAACCAGAAAAGCGAAAAGAAAGGTACGGTGCCCCAAAGAAAACATACATACGTAGATTGAGGCAAAGTGGCTAGAAATATAGGCCCTCTCATTGGTCTGGGAGTCAACTTGGAGGCACAGCTTGCTGACTTTAAAGCTTAGGGCCTCAGAGTGGCGAGGAAGAGGGGTTTAATCGATTTGAGGGCAGGCCTCGCGATTGGATGCTTATCCGAGTACATACATGCATGTATGTACAGAGTGTGGTAACATTATTGCGAAAACAAGGGTAGGCGAGTGCTGTGGGCCCGCACAGGTGGGCGAGTGCTGTGATTGGGTGAGGAGGAACCTCAGGCGGGCTTTAGGTAGGTTTTAGGCGGGCTTCAGCGGTTCACGGCTTCAACATCGGACCAAAATCTCTGAAGTGGGAGGTTTTGTTAGTAGAATTCACAAATTTTGATACTCGCTAGGCGTTTTTAGCACGCTCGCCAACCCCTGTTTTCGCAATAATGTTACCACACTCTGTAGGTTAGGCTCGGCCCGCTGCCTCTGTCTGCATGAAGCTTGGCAGACACCGTTGGGAGTGGGGCGGATATGTGGTATAGAGTAGGTACAATTGCAAGCGCGCGTCAGAGGCGGGGAAATTCTACATACACTTATATATGACCACATGGGATAGCACTATTAAGCTCTAGCTCCTACCTTTATCTTGCCCTTAAAGATATATCTACCCGGTTAGTCTAGGAGTATTGTTGCTCGCAGTGATTGATAAGGTATATATGCTATATCGTTATTTGGATTGTCTTTTGATTTGGCTTGGTTGCTGATATTTGTTTGGCATTCTTTTGTAGCATACGTACCTACCTATACGACACATTAACTCCCACACAAACCAACCAACATGGCGGTCTCTTTTGCTCAAAACGGGACAGTCGATTGGACATCCTTGACTTCAATGACAGTATCCGTGCCGCTTACTCTGATGAGTCGACTATCACAAGCCGGGGTAGACCAATACACCCTTGAACTTGTCAAGTTTTACGGGCAGTTCATCAACCTGCCGAGCCAACATCTCGAGGTCGTGGAAAAAGGGCTGCTCCAAGCAAAAAAGTTCGGTTTCTCAGCTAACGCTCTTTTCGTGGGCACCGGCATATCATTGGTTCCATCGCTATTGGCGAGAACTAGAGGAGGAATAGCCTTTGCTGCAGTCACAATGGCTCTTCGTGCCTCCTTCGAAGCAAACTTCACAGCGAGAGTATTATCGGAATGGCTGAGCTTTTTTGAGAGACCAGCAGAGCTTTCATTACCATCAGTAAGCCAACTTCAAGCTGTTGGCAATGAAGTTGCCGGCTGCCCTATCGACCCGGAAATTGGCCGTGTTATTTGGGGGCTCGAGCAATTGATTGAAAAGAACACCGCAGAGCCAAGGCAGCCCAATTCCAGTCTACCCAGGAGCTTGATATCGCCCCCTCATGCCCAAGACTTAGCCAGCGCTATCCATACTATAGTCACTATACGACCGAGTCAAACTGTCGTTATGAGGTTCAAATCATCTGTCGGACCAAGTGCGACCTGGCTTGCAGCCTTTGCCTCTAAATCAGTTGGGCTAAGTGTTTCCTTGGAGATTGGTAATAAAATCGTCTGGGAACAGCAAGAGAAATACTCTACTGCGTCAGGATCTCGTGGCCACCTTCGCCTGGTGATTGAGGCGTCGATAAATCCGGGGAGCCCTAAGCAACTTCAAGTCCTCAAATCAGCATCCGTTGAGATCACCCTACAGCGCCAGGAATCGAATGTGGAAACCTCTTTCAGAATACCCCCTCGATTAGTTGTAGATAGAATGCTTGAAAATATTTTCGATAATGCCGAGCAGCAGAACTTGGCGAGGGAATGCATTTGCAAGGCAGCATATCATCTATCTCAAAAACCAGCCATCCACGCCATGGGAACCGGTAATACAGCAAAACCTACCCCCATGTACCTGATAAACAAGAATCAAACAAAAGCCGCCCTTATGTTGCTCGGGATCGACTTTCACTCCATAGACCTTTGGACAGCAGAAGCAAAAGCAGTTATGGCCAAAGGACAGCCACAAAAGCTTCCGAATCGTAACGGACCACTGCCGAAATGGACCATGGAAGAGGATTTGGCAGACCGCCTTGGTCTCCCCTTCCTAATTGCATTTAAGAAGCTACATGATGTAAGCCAGCGAGAGTTTTTAGACAAAGAATCCGAAACCTGGACGAAACTGCGTCTTGATGATTTCAAGAGGATTCTTCAGCTTTGGACAGTACTTGCATTTGTCTCTGTACTGGTTCCAGGCAAGGATATTGTGAGTCTCGATGGCAGAGCGTGCCACGGGATAGAGACCTCGAATGGGATCGGGATCTTTTCGTCCTTTGATTCCTTGTGGAGAATGTGTTATTGTAAGTTGAATGATCAGGGATTTATTGAGTATGCGCAAATTCAATCTGCATTCGGTGTTGGTCCCCCGGAAGGTATTTTCAAGACGTATTGTCTTTGGGCTTTGACGGTTCATATATACGCTTTCAATTTACTTGGAGGTTATATGGATCTCATCGGTTCTTCGAATGCCGACACCGCTGGACTCGTCAGTGGAGGTAGTTTTGCTGTGATGAGCACTCTCCTCGAATCGAATCCAGCACGACCAAGAGATGCAATGACTATTTTCGTAGGGCAAGGGGCAATTTTTGTCAATCAACAAGCGGCGTTCTGCCTAAAATCTCTCACCCAAGCTAAAGCTTTCAATCAACCACCAGAATTTAAAACCTCCTCCGAGTTTCAACAATTCGGTCGAGCACACCCATATATCCCAGGAGGGAGCAACGATTTAAGCGATCTCACACAGATAAAGATGGACATGAGTCTCTACGTTTCTGAGAAGCCCGATATATCGCATGTGGCTTGGTCACTGAGTGGTCGCGATGGAACCGACGTGCTATTCGACGTACTACTCACCCCACATCAAATCTTGCACAACCTTATTCATGCCAACTTTATAGACTTTGAAACACCAGCGAGTCATGTCCCCTCATGTTTTATGAAGAAACCCTTCTCTGAGAGATATAAACCGGATGAGCTAGTTGCCGAGAATGTGGAGGAGCTGTGTTCTGGGCGCACCGCTGGTTTGGCCCATCTGGTCATGACCTCGAAAAATCATACAGCGCAGGTATTGGCCTTACATTACGCCCTTTGCAAAGGCTTGATGGTATATGTTTGCCCTTTTGACCAGCTGGAATCCGTTTCCCCTCGAAATCCAGGGAAGGTCTATGTGATAGTTACTTGAAAGGCCAAGCAGCATCTATATATTGTGAGTGCATCTATCAACTATATGTAGTTATTTAGCTATTATTCAAGGTTAACTCGGCACCGCTAGCCCTCATATCTAGCGGCTTGAATATGGCGGTGGGGATCTTTAGGAGGGTGGGGGGGGACTAAATACCGGACATTATAGCTTTTATTTCTATGTATTATGAAAGTCGTTTATTGGTTAGAGATTCTTCATTATTGATCTCTTCGTAAATTGTGAGGGCTTGGTTGGTCAGTGCGTGATGTGGCTTACCAGATTCTACGGTCGGGTTGGGGGACTAAAATGCATCTATATAATTGTATCCAGTGAGCGACAGAGAATAGAAATACCATGAATGTCTGATATTGACTTTGACCACCATTGACTGTTGCTGTATCGAGGTTTTGAACATTTCAATGAGCACTTTGATTCCTGGCTTGAGCCGGACATGTCACATTAAATCCGAATCACGAACACTTTTGCACGTATCAATTGGGACCTACTACTCAATTACAACTACATACATAGCCATACATATACATAACCTAGCACTACTCGCGTGTTAGGCCATCTACTTTGGATAAAAAAGGAAGTCTAGAGTATCATTTTGGCCTCTTCTCACCCATAGTCCCCTAGGCAAAGTTGGCAGTGTATGTACTCTACAACACCTGATAAATATATACAAAACCGACACCGACTAAGATTTCCCCGGTCTATAATATACATCCGTAATCCCGAGAAGGAAACCTGGAAATTAATTAAGCATGTATGTATGTATTCTCGCATCAAATGTGATGCATACATGTATCTGTCCTCTGAGGACTTCCCGTATAAATATTACTACCCGCGCCGGTATTATTATGTCCCATACACAAACACTGCAGCTCTGGTAAAGGCTCCGTTGACCGCGAGTAATATGATTGATAGTTCCTTCGTGTAGACGTTGACCGGGCGGTAAACCGCGCCGCGCCCTAGGATGAAGGTCGGATTGGGCCGCTATCGGTAAGCCCAAGCTTGGTGGCAGATTCTCAGGGAGAAATCAAAATAGTCGGGTATGGGCTTTGTGTGATGACCTTGATCAGACGTGCAATGAGTAGTGGAAATGCATGCATCAAATATCACTCGCTCTCAATTCTTTTTTTTTTTATTTAACCCATTAATTACATGCAGACCGTAGTCTATGGTAATATCGCACTGCCCCTGAGCTGCCCGTTCTCAACCGCCGCCTCGCACAAGTACCAATACTGAAGCACAAACAAAACAAAATAAACCACAAAACAAAACAAAATAAGCCACCGCGCACTTGTTCGTCCAATTCTTCTTCTTCTTCTCCGTTCTTGAGCCCGCCCCACCCTCGCTTCGCCTCTCTCTCTTCCTCTTCCTTGTCTTCGTCCCTTTCGCCTGTTTCATGTCTCCATACTAGCTCTAAGAACAATTCCACAAACCTCTAACTCCGGGTTGCTCTAACTCCGGGTTGCATCACAGTCGGTCACTCGCCCTCCAACCGACGTATCAACCAATTCCTTTTAGTAAGCTTAGTGGATGTAAGCACATCACCTACATAACGTTTCCAATGCAAGCCTAAAGTGCCCACAAACATCCTAGCTTCTCCTCACCCACTCGGACTTCCACAAAGGATGCATAAAGCTTGTTCACACTCCCAATCCCAGTGGTTGGGCCCGGCGGTATAAGCGCCACCACGCCTGAACTCCCGGATTCCAACACCTTCGTGTAACCGCCTCACACAGAACACCGGACCTGGAGGTGAGTATGGCGCTGCGATACCGGATATTACGTAGGTGTGTGCGCCTTAGAATTCGATCTGAATGGGTCCATGTATAGATGCGCACTACGGGCAGGATATTGGTGAAGGTGACATTGCCTTTATGGGGGTGGTAGTCTGGAGGCGGGGGAGATACATGTACTTTCCGGGTACGACATTGATGTGCGTCTTACCCTTTCTGATGTGTTATCTAGCAGGACTGGAGGTATTCATGTGGTATAGAATCGAAGACAGAAACGTGCACGCACAAGAAAGAAGCTCAGAGATGAAATAATATCACTGCTAGCGACCTAGAGTCATCATGCTACTCAAAGGGAACCTGTCACCAGACTTGACTGAGACCAATGTTTTGGTGGAATACGAGGGCTATCAAGTATATTTATGTGAATGATCATGAGCTCACCAAGACTGAGAAATTATTCACTGAAATTCAGCCTGATTGAACTTTTGAGTAGACTAAAATGTCTCGATAGGACTAATCTTTTACTACTTAACTAAAGTAGCCATATGATGATCTTGCGTGCGCACCTTGTTTCGCAGTATGTCAGCCACCAACCGGTCCGAAGATGCGAGTTAATGTCATACCGTAATGCGAAACGAAAAATGAGGAGGATATACGGTTACAACATGTACTTAGATTGAAAGAAGAGCACTAACCTGTCACAGCGGAGGAGAACCCCCACCTATGCTACCGGACTATGAAACGGTAGGACATGAAGTGGCAGCAAGGATATAATCTTCGACTTTGTAGTGCCGCTCACTACCCCAAGACTTCTGAAATCATTTATTAAAATCCGCACGGTGCGCAAAGTGCGGGAGATAGGGATGAACACTTGATTCAAAAATCTTTTCTTAGAATATATATAACTATTCGGTTTCTTTGAGTCTAGTACGGTAACAGTCGGTCATCTCCGGGCGAGCTCGTCCCTTTTCTGCGTCTAGAAAGCTCGTCATCAAAGACATCAAAGAATGGGACCGAAATAATACGAGGTTAATGAAATTCCAGTACCGAGCTAGAAAGCCACCCTCCAAAAGCACCACAGTCTTGGCAAATAGATACTATTGGTTTATGTGCTGAATCATGCCGTTAAAGCCGGTGCCTCCAATGAGTTCTATGAGTGGAATAAGTACGGATATAACACACTCATGTTTAGTTGAATACAGCCATTGAGTGATTTACGCCAACCGACAATGTTGTTGAAGACGCGCGTTACAGTAGCTCTTGATTTATGAGATTTATCTTGTAGCTGCCTATCTAGACCCTCCAAATTTTCTATGTGGGAGAAACTCGTACAGTAGAGGTCGGCCTTTTGTCCCCTGCTTATGAATAAGAGTTAGTTCTATCTATTATGTCTTGACCCTCCGTTTCGGACCGTCCTAATATATGTACTGACAGATTAACAGCTCGAACCCATGTACTTCTGAGGGTGAGCATGGGATGAATTTTCCCTCTGTCCAATCAACGTCAGTAATAGCAGCTCTCTAGGTATAGTTATAGACTTACTCATACATCCACAGTAAGGCCATTTGAAAAGGTAAGTAGAATAGTCCGGCCTGAATTGGTGTAATTAACTACCTTAGACATCTTCCAAAGTGCCCCTGTGAGGTGCTCTCATAGGGCATACTATTTCTTCCTGCTCAAATACAGTTTCCCCGCTACACATGAGCAAAGTTTTGAGGCTTGGCTTGATGATGATCGGTTTTGCTTACTCTGGGCCTGAATTCATCTAAGGTGTTTATTGCCATAAAAGTGGGGATAGATGGCGAGCAGAAGTTCTAGTTTATCGTGTACATATGCAAGTAGCCAATTGTAGCTTATTCAGATATCAAGTCAGGTGACCGATCGGGCCGTTCATCCCATAAACTTAAACCCTCAGGTTCTCACACAGTTCTGTACCCATCTCCTATAGGACTGCAGATCAATATCAACAAACCGCCGGCAATTAATCTTTTTCTTCGAACTTCTATATCTAGGGTTCTAAAACAGCATATGTAAGAGCTGACTCCACCAAATCCGAAATCCGAAATCTAAGATTACTAAATGAGCAGGACCGGGAACGTACTGAAGGTAAAGTCAAACGAACCCCCTAGCTCCCGTCCCCCCACACTCTCTCTCGGGGCGATGGCAAATCGTACTAATTGCGGATAGAGACTTGAGGTCAATGGTCCAGCTCGCTTTTGCCATTGTCAAGCCATATGTACATACATATGTAATTATAGCTGTGTACATGTACTGTATACAAGTATATTATGAAGTCCTTCTCCACCATCAGACATATATGTATATGGGCCGCTGCCATCCGGCCGCTGCTATCCTATCAGTGTCGTACACAACCCGGTATACATGCTCAGTCTCATTTCATGTTTTCCGAAATCGGCGTGGCCCTACGGCATAGGAGGCATTTTTCTAGAATAAAAACACTTGATGATCTAATATGAGTTCATGGCTTGCCTCCTTACATGGAGCCGGTGAAATGGTCTTTTTCCTATTCCTCTTTCGATTTCTGCGTTTTGGTGGAGTAAGCGCAGATTTTATCCCCATTGGGTTTTTTTACCTATGCGAGTTGAATCTGACATGCAGATGTCATTACGATCACGTGCTCAGATCATCGTCTATCACTCGTGTCTAATAAGTCATCATTATGACGAAATTATACAGATAGAAAGGCTCCTTCGTATTCCATATCCGGACACAAACACTGCAGTACTGTGGGGGCTATTTGGGAGTAAATATAGCCCTTCTTAAAGCATCCGTCCCGTCGGGAGCGAAACCGGCGCAGATGTTTCAACATAAGAGTTTATCGCTTATCATCTGCAGGAAAAAGACTGATAACGTTATTTTGATATAATATGTCACTTTGCGGGGAGATCCGGAACATCTCTGGCAGAATCGAGCGATACTCTGCCAGTTAACTGGGTTTGAGTAACCGCGGGGCAGCAGCGTGCCCAATCATGGGATCTCGCACCTACAAAACCTGAAACATTCCAAGACATCCTCTTCTACTATTCATCTCGCTAGCTTGTAGGAAGTAGATCATCGCGTGGCTACAGCCTCGAAACAAATTAACGCCTAGTGGTCCCTGCACATTAAGTGCTGGGATCAATCTATAATATCCCTGTCGGAGCGTGGATAAACGTCTAAGCCCTCTTTCCTCTGGAGACAGTCGCCCACGGGGTGAAGGCGGAACCTGTCTGATGGCGGTCAGGGATTTGAGCCCAAATTACTACTAACACAACCATGAGACAGGATCCGCCGTCACTACATGTACAAGTAGGTGAGCGACTGTAGTAGCTAAGTTCTAGCCATAGCGGTGCATACATACTCCACGCACGCTCAGTCCTAGTTAGCGGTAAATAACGCAAACTGAGGGGTATTTACCACTTGTACGCATCATGTATTTGATCCAGAATTAAGTAGCCCCTGGGGAACTTGCATACATGTATTAACAGCGGATAATATAACTAACGCCCATAAATCCACTAAGATCTACGTACATGCAGTAGTGTTTCCAGTGATTCTTTCAATTTCTTAGACAAATCAAGCCCCACACCTCCCAGACTTTTAGTTTCGGAACAACTCATGTAGGTCCCTGAAGATAGTGAGAAGAAATCAAACAATCCTCACGTGAGTTCATTCATTTCCTAGATGTACAATATGCGCAGCTGCGCATTCCGGGAAAATAACCGTCCTGACTATAACATTCATGCAGTATCACTCGGTGGCTCATATCTCACCACAGCACTTACGCCGCACTTCTCGTATAATTATAGTCAACTTGTTTGAGGAATTTGGTGGTTTATCCCGAATATAGTTAATTAGCTAATTTCTTTTTTTTTTTTTTTTTTTTTTTTGCACTGCCCTGTTTTCGGGCCGGCTGGAGACGTCAGAGCACTTCACGGGATAGCGCCGCAGGTGATATAGAAACAGACCACTTATCCCTCACACATCTATTGCTAAGTAAGTATCATGTCTCAATTATTTGGCTTGCGTGCGGTTATCGGCTAGTGATACCATGTCTCAAGTTTGCAGCATTTCAGGAATAACTTAAGGGATACCGGAGTTGCACTTTGATTTGAGATTCAAGGGTTGATTGTGACTCTTTTATCAAACGAAATGGTGGGAGAAATCGAAAGAGAACAGCCCGCAATTATAGGGCACTACTTCGCTCAACATCTGAAAACTGGACTATATCTGGAGCGCCCCTTAGTATGTAATTAATGAGTTAAACAAAAAAAAAAAAAAAAAAAGAGCGCCCCTTAGTGGTTGCAATACAATGACCCTATCTTGATTAATACTATAATATATTATAGTTTTACTTTGCTAGATTGGGGGTTCTAGCCTGAAATAGGAAGGAGAATGGACCCTTGATAAGCGAAGAGAAATTCTTCTAGATGTGGTTATGAAAGTGAATACATTTGTGGCTTTAATATTGAAGTAAATTTAACTTTCTATATCAGACTTTATGTAACATTATTCACAGATTTATCCCTAGTTAGTAAGGCATGGGAAACACGGTTATGTTAGTATAAAACAGTAGACCAGAGCATATTTCTAATAAAAAAAGAAAATCGGTTTTACGTGTGTTCCAGCAAAGAACAATTTCAGTTCTACCTCAGTCTTCTAGGACCCAATCCCTCATATTTACGCCCAATCATGTATTGTACCACATGAACAAGTAGGGATAAGTCCCACGGTGCGTCATCAGGCGCTTCTGATTTTCTATTTTTTGTACCTTGTTCTTCACTATCCATACAACTAGATCTAAACGCAAGTATTCAGCTCACAAGTGGAAATCTCTAGTCGAGTAATATAACGCTCACAAAAAACCACAAAGAAAACAGAGAATGCCAGCTCTATTTATAGGAACGCTCTAAATAAATATGCAATTATGACAAAGAAATGCGTGAATAAAAACCTCTAAACTCCTTGAAGTGGATCTCCAGTACTCCCCCCTTGACAAAAGAAAAAATAAAAGAAATACATCTTATGTAGCATTCATATCCGAAATACCAGTGAAATGAAATATAGTAAACAGTTGATAAAACGAAAACCCTTCGGCTCTTCGTTCTGATGATCTCACCCAAGACTCGAAACTACCATAACCTCGACGGAAAACAGCTTCCCGAACTCAATAAGCTTTCTAGAGAGCTCATCCTTCTTGAATCCATCATCTCGAACACATATGAGGGCCACAGGTCTGAAGTCTTTCTCTGAGATAGCCTTTGGCTTACAAAGATCTTGCCAATCTTCCGACTCCCACCAGTTGCTTCCTTCTCCTTGGGCCGCTTTCTTGACCGGCATCAACAAGAATTTCAAGACCCACGTGACATCTAATGGGGACCGATATCCATCATACTCATCGAGATAACCCTTGAGAATATCAGCCGGGCCGTTTCCGGAGGGTTGGATGACCGGTGTGGAAGCAATCATTTGCTTGAATTTCTTGACCGACGGGTGATCATCCCAACCGTGGAATATCTGTCCCACTCCGTGAACTTCACAGGGATGAGCAACAGACGCAGAACTGTATTCTCCGACGCAGATCGCTGTCGGTTTTTGACATGCGGGACGATTTGTGATATGCTCCATCCGGCTATTCAAGAATGACCCCCAGCCATTGCCTCGAGAACCTGGTGTCTCATTTTCTTCTTCTGCGGATGGTGCGCTGAAGACCTTTTCAATCTCTGCTGCTGAAAATACTGGAGACGAAAGATCATAAACGAGATGCGCGCAGAGAAGAGGCCACTTGAAATGGCGGCGTTTCCTTTCTCTGGTTGTAGGAGACAGAGCTTGCTGTGATGATGCCTGAGAGAGGACCTGGGCGGCCTCAGGATGGTTCATTGAATTCATGCTTGAGATATATATCCACTTGAAGGAGATCTTTCGATGTGATATGCTTGAGTATTATCCTTTTGACGTATGTTTGGATGTATGTATGTATGTCTGCTTGTTTGTCTGTTGCATGTATGTAGGTTTTTATCAGAGACTTTGTTCGCCTTTTATTCTAAACGGATGAAGTTTCATTCTTATGCAAAGTGTTGTTGTGTGCCTTAAGGTCAGAGGACGGATGTATCAGGTTCGGTATAGCTTGGAAAGGTTCTGACTCCACAAGTGCCAGTCGAGCCGGGAGAGAAACCGGTCTATGCAACGCCTACAGCTAGTATTACTTCTGGTATCTAACTAGCAGGGTGAGGCAGTACCGCAGTAATGCTTTTTCCTTTCCCCTACTCCATCCCTTCATACAGCTATGTTTGCGGCGTGGCATAACAACAAAATATTCTGGATCATTATGCATATGGGTAGTAAGTTGTCGTTGAGATAAGGTAGGAACTTGAATGGACGCTGTGTCTGCCTCGCTATTCTCCAGCCCTTGCGTATGCTTCTTTTCGACTTTGGCCAGCAGGTGGCGCATGGACTCTTGGCTCCTAACATAGTTAGCCTTGTACAACCTTTCTAACGAATGACGGGGTTCTATTACCTTAATTATGGTTTGTACAGCGATCAAACCAAGTTAAAACCTGGTTACGAACTCGACACGATCTGCATCTACTGATGGAGGCTCAAACTCCGGTGCGCAGTCCTTTTCTATGCCAATACTTGGAACCTCCCGGACAAAGAATTAAACTATCAATATTCCTTACCGGTCTTCTGGAATCCCGACTACATGTATGTATCGGAACATATAACAAATATAGCCCATGCCTCTTTAGTCGTAGTTTCTCTACCTGAGTTCAGCGGATGTGGGTAGCTATCTGATAGTCTTGAACTGATCTTGAACTGAAGCCAACTGATTCCATTGCCAAGGACTCGAGTACTCAGTTGAAAGCCTTTGTGTAACCTTCGAAAAAAAACATCTGGTAGATTGTGCTGGCGCATTGCTTAACGTTTAGTTTAGGGGATTTACCGGAGTATACACACCAATTACCCCTACATCATCGTGCTAAAATGATTATATCCATATTTTGCGAACTTCTCAAACAGTCACCCATCCGGGCGGTGCACTTTCAAGTTCGCGAGATTTCGATACCCAAGGGCGGAGGTGAATGTAGAGGTGGAGAGGGGAGGTAAGTCGTGCCTGGGTGACGTGATAGCCAGGCAGTGAGACCTCCGAGATCTTTAGCCAATGATATATGCATTCCCGAGTTTGAGAACGTATCGTACCGAAAGGGAGATTAAAATAAACACGCAACATGAACTAAGGTCAAATGAGCAACTATCATTGATCATTGTACAAACTGGTAGAGTTCGGGTCGAAGTAGGATTTTTACATCCTAATAATTGCCTTATACTAGGGGAGTTTCTATATGATGGGTTAATCCGGGTGTTATGCAAACACGGAGTTATTTTCGTCCTCCTCCAGTAGATACTCACATACGTATACTTACATTCTGACTAGTACTACCGCGTTCGATTCATTGCCCTGGTTATCTCAAACATAGCGCAAGCCCCACGTACTACATGTAGGTAATCAAATACGTGTTGTTGCTAGCCGTCGGAAATTGGTCTAGGGGGGTAATGGGGCTGTGTGCGGGCCCAAAGTAATGCATCAGCAGGAACGTTATGGCGGGAATTGACCCATCCCAAAAACGGACTGGCGGTTCAAAATTGGAACGTAAAGGGGGAAACAAACCTGAATGGTCTTTGAATTCAGTATATATAGAATTTAAGCATTTTAGTCTTGTGTTGCATGGGTTTAGATTACCTTTGAGTGTTATCGAGGATAGGGAGGTTACTAGACTAGTAATCCGAAAAGTGCTTACTCACTACAACCACCTGATACGTCCGTCACACATATGTATCTTTGACTACTGTCTCTAGCACCCTTCCAAATAGATAGCTTCATTCTGCCTTGTTTTTTGTCAGTTTAAGCGAACTGTGGACCGCTCCGGGTGATTAGCGAATAGTACAGAATTTAAGGGAGTGGCTTGTCGAGAAGTTTCTCGTTGATTTGAAAAAGCTTAGATTTAAGAGTCACTTATGTATTTCTATTCACCCGATTCGTCAAATTTCTTGATTCAACCACCAAGCCGTTAGTGCCACTGCACTTAGTCGGTAGAGTAGAGAATATGCACGAGTGCATATCAACGGTGGTGCTCAGCCTCGTTGTGGCTGGAGTAAGGTATAAGAATCGGCAAGAAGGAGGCCTAACACCTAGAATTGACATGACTTAAAAAAAAAAAGAACATCCATCAGTCCCTTAATCTGTCACTCAAGTATGTATCTATTCAGTTGTTGCTCAGCCTAAGCTCTTAAGGTGTTTGCTTGTTCATCATACCTATGCCTTACATGATGATTTCCCAATACCGCAGTAGGTGCTCGTGAACGGCTCAGTAATCAACGGCAACAACTCATATATGTAGACAGTTTATGCCAACTTAGAGGAATTGTCCTCTGAGCGGACCAGAGGCGGCGGGCTGAAGAAGTATAGTCCTCGATGGATCCCGGTGAGTACATAGATACTCAGAGAAAAGATCTATTCCAGTTGCCCTACACATACCGAGGCCCTCGGAATTGCGTTTTATTGGGAACTCCGGATACCTACATACCTGAGATGGCGGTAGCTTCCGTCTCGGTTTCATACACTAAATTACCCCGGATTTTTCATGCATGCAAGTCGAGACAGCGGCCGTCTTGGTTGAATTATTTGTTTATTAGGAGCCGAGGGAGCGCATGTATTTCTGCCATTTTAATACAGCCTGTTTCTAGAAATAAAATCTGCAAATCCGTTGTGCACTGTCGCGATCTAATCAGATAAAACCCCGTATCCTCGGTTAAACAACCCCCGCGTTCTTCATAAATTCTCACCAGATCTCGAGCACAGGGTGTTTACCGCTTCCTTCTACATAGCTTCCAATTCTTCCTTGTAAGGATCAATCGATAAGAATAATGCCTCCATCTTCTGTGTCTGCTGTTGATGCCGCAGACCTTCCCACACGAACAGGCCTCCGACCGGACGACCTAACGTACACCGATAAAGCCCAGGAGTGTCAGATCTTGAAGGAGCGGCTTGCTGCGGCGTTCAGGTTATTTGCAAAGTACGGGTTCGACGAAGGTGTCGGTACGTGCATTTTTTCCATACCGTGGCTCTGGGAAGTGACAGTATAATGGGCGGAGCCATGGATAATAATAGTAACCTATTACCTGTTCTAACATGGTTTCTCCTTCTCGAACTCTTCCTTAGCGGGTCATATTTCTTTACGGGTAATGCTGGCCGCCCCCCGTCCTTCTAGAATATCTAGAATTTCGCTAATCATGTACCTTGCAAAAAAGGATCCTGTTGATAAAGACACATTCTGGGTAAGCATACCCGTGAAGCCTCAAGAACGGATTTCGCCTAATGTTAGTTGAGCTCAGGTGAACCCACTCGGCCTCCATTTTTCCCTCATCAAAGCCAGCGACCTCATCCAAGTAGATGCAAAAGGGAAAGTAATTGCTGGTGGTGCAAACCGCCGCTTAAACCAAGCAGCTTTTGCTATACACTCCGCGATTCATGAGGCTAGACCTGACGTGGCCTGTGCATGCCACTCACATTCGATTTATGGCAGAACTTTCTCGACTTTAGGGAGGGAACTGGATATGATCACGCAGGATAGCTGCTCGTTTTACAATGTAATTGATTGATATCTGCACCCTCGTAATATGCTGATAGGCTTGTGCTGTAGGACCACGTCATCTATAGAAACTTTAAGGGCGTTGTTCTCGATGAAGAGGAGGGAATGAATATTGCGGAAGCCCTTGGAGATAAAAAGGTATGCATCCAATCTCATTCTTTTGGCTCATGCCTGACTCTTCCATGTGAATAGGTCGCTTTGCTCCAAAACCATGGGATCCTAAGCACAGGCAAAACAATCGAAGAAGCTGTCTTCTGGTTCGTCTCAATGGAGAAATGTTGCCACACTCAACTCATGGCTGATGCAGCCTGTGCTGGAAGAGGTGGAAGTCCGATCAAAATTGCCGATGAAGAAGCAGCTACTACGTATGTTTACGCCCCCCCCCCCCCCCCCACGTTCCTCAATGGAAGAGGTATGCTGATTTAGAACACATGTAGCCACAAGGTAATGGGTTCTATTATGTACGGGAGGATGTCAGGATTAGCACTTTTCGATATGATAGAAAATGAGACAGGAGGCCAGTACAAACTCTAAAGATCATTACCTGATATTGTAGATGCTCAATGTATACTATATGGTATATCCAATCCAAACCATGCATGGCTGCTCTCCGGTTCATAAAGATTGTTTCCGCGAGAACAAAGTCACGTAATCATAGTCACCAAAAGCAACTTCATATTACTTTGAAATACTCTGCCAGTAGATGGACTTTCCGGGTTATCAATTGAGGATTGAAGGTCGACGGGGTATAAGATGCGCAAGTGCTGACAAGAGATTGGACTTGATGGTGAGCATGAGTGGTAGGAGAAGTATTTGCCAAGACAGCGCATCCTAGCCCAGAGCGTGTGTAATACGTGACAGAAGCCAGCCAGCTACGTACTACGTGCATGTAGGCATCCATTCAACTGAAGGCTATCATAAATATATCTCTTGCCTTCTCCACGATCGGAAGGCACGGCGCCACAAGTGCAGCTTGAGCGTAATATGCCTCCTGTCCAGCGCCCCAGGAAACCGCAGATCACCTGCAGAAGATTAATGGAAACCTACTGTGCTTTTGCCCAAATTGACCAAGGATTGATGAGAGAAATTAAGAAAAGGAAAGGAAAAGAAAGAGCACGAAGAAACTAGATCCCCTGTTTATGCCAACAAATGTCTTCGAAAGCCTTGGTCCGGGACTCAACTCCGAATCCGTGTCATCAATACTTTCACTTCCAGCTGAGATTGAGATCTGTTGGCTCATTATTCGATACTTTGAGAAGGAAAAGAGTGCGAATATCCAGGCGCTTAGAGGGTATTCGGAATAGATGGAGATTGCGTATCCTTCGCCGACAGAGGGGTGCGTGTTTACCATTAATCCGTTCTCACATGAGACATGAAATAAGCCGAGATGTGCGAGCTAACGGCTCAGAAAGATCTGGAGAAGGCCAATGACTTGAAGTCGGGATAGACACTCTCGGTAGCTTTCAAAATCATATCACTAATTTAACATCTATAGAGAGAGAAAGACCTCTTCTCTCCATGCAGGGAGCAAGAGCTACGCCTTGATCAGTTATACGTGCTCACAAGGATGCTCGAGGCGAGTAGAGACAAGCCCTCAAGGTACTTCTTCCTCTTATGACCCATGTCCTTGCTTGATCGTGCAGAAAGAGGTGTAGTGATGGGGGTGACTGCTCCAAACCGGGCTCACCACTTGAGGGAATTTGTCAGCAATAGTGAACCCATTCTCATGGGCTCCATCCAGTTTAGTATCGAATATACGCCGCCATAAGTACTTGAATGACAAGAACAACAGGCAAGTCTAGCTATAGAATTATAAGAATTGATAGAAAATAATTGACACTTGAGGTCAATATTCCGCTGGGTTCTCTTGCTTTTTTTGACAGTCTACAGGATTATGGCAGGCGATTTTGCTACAGTGTTCTCACTAGAATGGCCCACTTCTTTACTTAGTGTGCTAGTATCCCCTACATCGTAGTTGGCTGATTTGACTGGCTCGAGTCAGTAAATTATAATTCCCAGTATTTATGTACTACTGCTAACTACGTTGATCTGATATCTGAGAAGACACCTATGAGCCTAAAAGCAGGATATAAAAATCAAACCTTGTTGAGTGGAATTGACTTGTATTCGCAGCCAAATCCCTTATATTTAACTAATTACAATATTAAAACCTGTGATCCAGGTGGTAACCTCGATTATGCTCGTTCCCACCGTCTCAAGTCTTTTCTCTCAATAACAAGGCATACTCGAGACCAAAGATCTCATGAGTTTGCCGAGAATTCCCAAGTCCACCCCATCACTAGAGAAGTGATGCCTCGAGGGGCATATTACTAGATTTAGAAGTCATGCTAGTTTACAACTGAAGATGTAGTCAATACTGGTACGCGGTTCAAATTAAGCAAATGCAGATTAACTTGGTACAAATATTGACAAAATTACACCAGACTCCGGAAACGCTTCCAATATTTCCATCAGTAGCGGAATCAACTCCACAGGAATAAATACATGCCACTGATACCATGAATACCCAAACCTCGAGCAGCTCGAGAGATTACCTCGAGCATACTCACCCCGTAGATCCTCATGGCCCATGCCTTGAGCCCTTTCAAGGCCTCGGGCATCAATGCCTCGTAGACCACACCGCCGAGCCACGCACCAACCAAGCCCTGGGAACTCTTGGTAGCAAAAGCTTCACAAACGTTCTCAGAACTTGGCAAACACACGAATACTCCCGGCACAAAGACCGTAGCCACAGTTGACAAAAAAAATCTATCCTACAACATGATGGCTCGCTCATACACCACCGCCCCGTCACCTGATCTCCAACTATTCAAACCGACCCCAATACCACATCAACACCCACACCTTTCAGCAGCCCCTCCCCCCTCCCACCATACTTAGGAAACCTTGGTAAGAACATACCTCTGCTTCCATTCCTACCATCAGCATAAATACATGTATCTAACCGCAATTAACGAATTAAACAAAAAAAAATACAACCACCTGATTAGAATCACGACGTATCACTCGTCTCCACCCACCCCCCTGCCTGCTCCCGAGATTTGCCCAGAGGCGGGGCGAAGGATGGGCGACTACTGCAGTGTAGCTAGTGGAGGCAGTGCCGTATCACAATATATTGGGGGGGGGGGGGGGCGCACTACATGTAGCTATAGGTGCAAGCAAGGCGCGGCGCACGGGCGGTATATAAGGCTGGACGTTAGCTAGCCCGAGAGCCCCTGCAGAGGACAAACAAAGCCTCGCACAAGGTCCCAAGTGCTTTGAAATCTCTGGGAGGTGGCAGGGTGTAGTCAAAGCTGTTGTGTGCGCTGAAGCTCTTTGGTTCCTGAGTGTAGATACATGTATTATCAACGTTGGGTTACGTAGTTGTTCACGTGCACAGCCGCCACAACCAATGATCACCATACCGGTTTTAAATTTTCTTTCGCGGTGAGTGATTGGTTGATTGTTAATTTATTGTTTTTCTTTCATGCTTGTATATATAATTCAACCATTTATCTGAGGACCCCAAGAAGGAGACCGCAACTACATATAGTTACTTCGTATAAGAAAGAAAAAAAGAAAAGAAAAAAGTAGTATTTACCGCTACGCAGTATTGTAATAGCAGCTACACACGTGTATACTGCAAATGCAAAAAAATATAAATAACCTCCCAACAAAAAAAAAAGCAAAAGACCCCTCTAGAGATCTAAAAGATCGTAATATCATTCTCCACCCACCCATCCATCCATTCACCATTCCTCACACCACAAGAAGAAAAAAGCTACCTACACTACCCTACTACTATCTACCACTCACTACTCCACCGTCGGTACCGCGCGATCACACCCCTCCCTGGTCCAGCTCGCCTCGCACCAAAAGTCGCCCCCCAGTCTCTTCCTTGCCTCCACCGCGTCTCTGAGTTCCGTAAACTCAATCACCACCTCTCGTCCCTTCGCACGGCCGTCCGCCGTAACCTTTCCGCTCGCGCCCTCATATAGCCAGAACCCGATCCTCTTCCCTCCGACGTCGGACGTAATGCGCTGTAATTGCACTTCGTGCGGGACGCAGTGGAGGATGAAGACGCGGCTGGCGCCGTAGCGCACCACTTGTGTAGCAAGGTCTTTGTCGAGCGTGCGCACGGGCTTCTCGTTCCATGAGAACTCGATATTGGGGAGCTTTTTTGCCGCGGAGTAAGCCATGAAGGTGGATGCGTCACTGGGACGGAGAAACCATAGGAAGGCGACATCCTTTTCTTGGGCGATGCGGACAGATTCGATGGGGCCGCCGGAGATGAGGTCGAGGAGGTCTGCAACGCCGGGGGGTGGCCCACGGAAGCGGCAGAAGACGCCGCGGGGCAAGTCTTTGGAGGCGGTTATGAGGGTGTCGATTTCGTGGTCGATGGATGTGTTGGTATTGATCCGGTCGAAGAGTGAGCGCGGGTCAGAGGGCTGCTGATGTTGTAGGGGCTGTTTGACACGGTCGAAGAGGGAGCGCTGGCCCGGAGGAGAGGGCGGTGGGTGTGTTGAGATTGGCTGTGCGGCCTGCGGGGTTTTAGGGGTATCGGCGAGGGCCCGGATGTTAAAGTTACTGCGGGATGTGGTCGGGGTTTGAGCAGTGTCATCTTGATCCTCGGCAGCACGCTTGGTGCCGCGGGTGGTCTTTGGTGATATGGGCGTCGGGAGCTTGGTGGCTGATCCGTTGGAGTTGTTGGCCCCATTTGGCCTTATGGGGAACAGCTCCAGCTGGTCATTTCGTTCCGTGGATCCCCTTCGCCCATTGCGCTGGCTGATAAGATTATCGATATCATCATTGAGACGAGCTTTGTCCTGACGGAGGGTGTGTATTTCACCCAACATGCGCTCTGAGCGCTCCTCTAAGGTTATAATCTCGTTTTTAAGGGTTTGGTGTGTTTGTGTTTGTGTCTCAAACCTCCGGGAGAGGTATTGGTTTTGATCAATAAGCTTCTTGTTTGCAGCCTCGAGGTCCAGACTTCGTGTAGTTGTAATTACAGACTTTTCCACCCTAAACAGTTTGACCCGCATCTCGACCAATTCGCTATCAAGACGTGCCCTCTCAACCTGCACGGATTGTAATTTCTTTTCTACAGCCTTCTTATCCTCAAGAAACCTCGCATTGTTGTCTGTTAGGTACTGAGTCTTTTCTTGATATTTCTTTATTGCGGCCCCCTGCCGCTTTATGTTATCCTCCAGTTGATTTATCCTGGCTCGGAAGGTCTTTTCAGATTCCTCAAATCTTTTCTTCCATGCCTCCATCTGTTTTGTATCCGCTTGTGAAGCGGTTTCGCTTTTATCAGTCAATTTCTTCAGTTGGGCCATAATTGCGGCCTTTTCATCCTCCAGCTCACTATTTTTTGTCTCTAGCACGATATTCTTCTTCATCGTCTGTTCGTATTGCGCTTCCGTCGTATTCATCTCGGCCACAAGATCCAAATTCTTCTTCTGTAGGTCAACATTACACTGTTCGTTAGTCTTCGCCACGGTTCTCAGCACACCGATCGTCTTATTCTGTGCCGCAATATTCTTATTGAGCGCCGCATTCCCATCCTCAAACGCCTTGAGCCTCAACATCAACCTCTCATTCTCGGTCTTCAACGCCTCCATCCCCTCCGTATTCGCCACCGCCGCAGCAGCGCCAAGGCCGCCACCTGACTCCAGAGCCCTGACCTTCGCCGTCAGCGTCGACCGCTCCAGCGCAAACCGGTCATTCTCGGCCCTGCGGGCCTCGAGCTCTGAGGCAATGGCCCTGTACTGCGCTTCGAGCGCCGCATACTTCTTTTCGTGCTCCTCGCGCGCCTGCCGCTCCCGCATATTCTTCACTTCTGCTGTGAGTGCACGGGACTTGGCCTGCGCCGTTTCGAGCGCAAGCGTCAACTTCCGCTTCTGTTCCAATAAGGCATCGACTTTAGCTGTGAGCGATTCCATCTGCGCTTCGCGGATCCCAAAGTCGATTGGGGACTCGGCGGCGGGGGATTTGAACTCCCCGGGAGTGCCGTGCTGCTGAATGAACATTGTGGAGAGCATTACATTTTTCTCGGCGATCTGGGAGCGGAGGGTGGCGAGTTCGGTTTGCAGGGCGTCATGGTTGGCGCGGGAGATGAGTTGGAGCGTGGAGAAGTCGGCGTCGAGGAGGTCGGGGGTGGTGAAGTCGAAGAAGGAGCGAAGGGAGCGTGGGGTTGCCTAAGGCGTTAGTGAGCATTGGGAGGGGGTTGGTTACCAGGATTGAAGATACCATCATGTATTTTCCTGTATATACGGACGATGTCTGAAAAGTAATTTACTGGGGGGCGGGGTATTTGAGTGGGTACTGGGGTATCGTTTATTGCAGTGCTTCAAGGACTGACAAACAAACAGGCAGATCTAGACGGTTTTAGACGTGAAAAACAGATCGTAATTGCGTCCAATTAGAGTGCTAGATGCAGAAAGAAAAATCGTTATAAAACTAACGGGAGACAATTATGGGGGGGGAGGGGACATTGATGGCTCTATTTCCATATGACAACTGCTTAGGAGACAACAATCACAGCAAAGAAAGAAAGGAAGGGAGCGAGGAAGGAAGAGAAGAAGGGAAGAAGGGGAAGAAGGGAAGGAGGATGATGATGAGGAGGAGGAGGAGGAGGAGAAGGATGATGATGATGATGATTATGATGATTATGATGATTGTGGTGGGGGGGGGGGGACGACGCGAGGGAACAAGAACAAACTCATGCATGGCATTACCAGAATGTGAAGTCTGTCCAGTAGTTGGTTGGTGGTTTGTTCTTGGGGTTGCACAGATCGTTCGTTGCTCCACACTTTTTTGCAGGGATGCGGTGGGTACATATATGTATTGCATATTGCATGTCTACTTGTACTTACATGTACTTACATGTACTAACACGTACTCTGCTCTGGGACTCAGCGTCTGGCTACAAGTACAAGCAAGATGTGAGACTCTGATTGTACATACATACATTTACTATGACGTATCCTGTCAACTGCTTATCCACGCTCATAACCACCAGCTCCTATAACATGCATAGGGTGCTCTTTCCCCTCGTTTGCAGCCCTTCGCTAGCTCGGCCTGGCCAGGAAAGAACGACTGCGGGAAGCAACGCTTCACGGCTAGATTTGTAATTGAAGAGGTAAGAGAGATAGATAGATACCTAAAGTGGCGATAGAAATACCGCTTAAATACCTGCTAGGCTTGGTGGTCCGGGGCGGGGGACAGCAGGAGGGTACGTACATGAACTGCGATGGAAGGCTCCAATATCCGCCGATTACTCATCATGAGTATCAGTGAAAGACGGTTAATTAACCTTATAACTACACACATATATGTAAGTTTATCCGAGTATATTTAAATCTCCTAGAGATGGCGATAGCGACCGTGTTTCTCTAACAATATGCAATGGTTTCGGCCATTAGAATTAAAGTCCTATCACAGTGCCTTGGCGTCCATCGAGTGAGAACTTATGACCATGCTTGGTCATGATCGAAACTACATGTAGTGTAGCGACCAGTCAAGACGTCCGTACGGGACCCTTCTTGTCAACAGAAAATAATTTGTACAGCACTGTCCGGAAAATCCATGAGTTCGTACAGTGACCTAGCTGGCAAAACACAAAGTTCGTATACTCTGTACGTGTCTGGGCGGCTGAGGATGAATGAGGTATCGGTGGTTATATAACTACATGTAAGTTAAGTAGTGTTTACATAGTGTTGATATAAATGACACCCGGAAGCTTCACACAGAAGTACAGAGGCTGTCCTAACACCCAAAAGTACTTCGTACACTGCCCTCTTTTCCTGCCCTCTTTTCCTGATTGTTCGTACAGAATTGCCAGGCCTAACACCTAACATATAAACTTAACCGATCACTACGGTATTGTACATATTGGGAGAAATACAATCAACACCCACGCCATATAAAAGTATAAATGATATACATGAGAAAAGAATTAACCGATGATAAGAGGAAGAGAACAATGATTACGTTAGAATACACATAAGACTTCAAATTGAGCGGCAAAAAGAGATATACTACTAGCTTACTCCAGCTGGAGCACCACCGACAAGAACTAAAACTAATTACAAACCAAACAAACCCAAAGAAACCCAAAGTGAAAAATCAAAACCAAGCAGAAAAATAGGAGAAGGAGATATAAGAAATGGAGCAAGGGATTTAAAGGGAAGATGGAGAGAGAGACGGCTCCCTCTTGACCACAACCTCGACATCCCCAGACCCCTCCATCACCGCCTCCAACAACCGTTCAGCAACACCCCCCTTTGCCAAACCGGGAGAAAGACGTTTACTGCTGCTCCGAGTTTTCCTGACTCCAACTGGCTGCGACGCTGCACGGGTCTGACGCTTTTCCTTCTCTTCTCGATCCTTCTTTGCCTTCTTTGCCGTCTTTGCGGTCTTCGCGGTCTTCGCGGCCTTTGCGGCCTTTGCGGCCTTTTTTTCTGCACGCTCCTTTGCCGCAAGCTCCTTCTCGGCCTCCTTCTTTGCTTTGGCGGCCTCCCGCTTCTCGGCGCGCTCTTTCTCCTTACGTGTCTTCTCGGCGGCTTCGACCCTTAAGTTCTCTGCCTTAGCGGCCCTTTTCTCTTTTTTTTTTTCGACATGCGCCCTCGCCAAACGCTTCTTGTCAGCCTCTTTTTTGGCCTTTGCCGCCTCCTTTTTTTCAAGGAGCTCCATCTCCCTCTCCTCTTTCTCACTCGTCTCGGTCCTCATGCTCACGCTATCAGATTCGGAGCCGCCATCCTGCACAATATCGGAACCAAGGAACCAGTTCTGCAACTCGGCTGCGCGGTCAAACTCCTCCCTCACTATGCTCTTCTTCATACGCTCGTAATACTCCTTATGGTTTGATTCCTCGAGCTCTTCCCTTTCTCGTGCCAATGGGTTCTCTTGCTTATAGCTATCTACAAGACTCTCGTAAGCCTGTTTGATTTTCGCCTTCGTCTCGTCACGATCCAGCTCTGTCATCTTGAGGGTAATTTCGTATATGAAATCCTTGTGCTCTTTGGCACATTCAGTGGACTTGAGAGCGGATTTGTGGATAGCCTTCGTATGTAAAATTTCCGGTTCGGATCTGGTTTTCAATGCCTCGAGAAACTCTTCTCTCGCCACTTTCTCAAACATGATCGCCTCTAGCCACGCCCTTGTCGCCGTTTGTAATTTCTCCCAGGCCCAATTGATGACTGTAATTACTTCTCCTTTTTTCTCCAATATTCTCTCTTGGTCGGCTCTGTGAACTCTCTGGTATTCTTCGCAACGATCTGTCTGAGCTTGGAGTTGTTGCTTGCAGATCTCGTACTCTCTTGAAATACGCTCGTTCTCCGTTATGAGAGTTTGGCTCTGGTGATCGTGGGCTCTATTCGACCTTCTCATGTCGTGCTCAACTCCTTTTTGGACTTGCAGATTATATTCGTTTAGTTTATGATAAGCGTCTCTCTGTTGGCGATTTTTCTCAACTTTCACTATGTGGTAGGATGAGTTAGCCACGCAATATTTATAAATCAAGAAACATAGTAGTAAAATTTGGTTTTGTTATGATTGCTGTAAAAAACCATAGGAGAAAAAACTAAAAAGGCGGGAAGGGAAGAAGAAGAAAGGAGCATGAATGTGGGCCGGTACTTACGTTCAATCCATTTACACTGGCGTTTCCCATATAGTGCTATAAGATCAAGGTATGCATCCCTTGCCTGTTGATCAAAGATAACAGTCTCTGCCATACTGATCTTTGAAATTTAGAAATTTATGAGTTAGTACATAAACAGAAGAGAAGGAACGAAAAGGAAAAGAAAAAGACGACACATACAAGTTGAAGGTTTTGGACGCAAACATGTTTTACGTCTGCCTTATGCCTCTCAAATATCTCACGAGCACCAGTATAGTTGGTCCCCTGTGGAATCTCCATCAATCCAAAATAATCCACCATCCTTGCTTCGCCCTCTGGTTGAGAAAATGTGAACTCTGGGTCCGAAGACATGAAGTCTGGTTTATAACTTAAAATGGGGTTGAATTCGGGCTCGCCGATGTCCTGAGCGCCATTATTCATCATATCGCCGGGTTGAAACTGTTGATATATTTGAGAAGATTTTTATTTTATTTTATGGTTGTGCTGAATGGGTTTTCTTTTCTTTCTGTTGATGCTGCTGCTAGCTCTACCGCTGAGGGCAATGGTCGTGGTACGGAGTCTGAAGATTTGTGAAGCGGGCAAAGTTTCTACGCTTTGTAGAAATGAGATGAGGGAAGAGAGTGATGGCGAGGACTTTGCTGATATGAAGTTTCTACTCGTGACGAGGGCGTTGACACGAAACAAAAGAAGTTGGGAGGGGTTGGTAATATTTTTTGCAGCTAACAAAAAAAGATTGTGTTGATGTGTGAAAGGGTGTGGTCAGAATTGCTTAGAGGCAGAAAACACAAAACAGTGGAGAGAACTGAATGAAAGTTCCGTTTCTGAGGAGGTACAGGTGAGGTGAGGTGAGATGAGGTGACGAAAGAGTTTGTAGGTATTGGTAGCGATGTTTTTGATGTTGAGGCGTTACTGAAAGGGGGAGCGAGCAAGAGGAAGAAGAAGTGACGATGTTGAAGGTGGTGCCAGTTGAGCCAGAAGTTCAAAAAATAAAAGGGAGGTATTGACAGAGAATGTCAAATTAAAGATTCAGCTACAAGAGGAAAACAGCTGGCAGGAGAGAAATCAAAGATGCTGAAAGTGGTGGGGTGGTGGGGTGGGGGGGTATTGAGTGGGGAATAATTCGAGAAGGAAGTTGAAAATGGGGAAAGATGTTTATTGGTGGGAAAGGTGGATAATTTATGATCTTGGCGCGGGAGAGGTAACGATTGTTTTGCAGCTTTTTGGCGGATGTGGCAACGGGTTGGGCAGGGATACGAGTGTAAGAACTCGACCATCTTTATCTCCTCCATCAATGATTATTACGAACCTCGATAGCTACGCAGGATCATCGTACACTCTTCCTATCTCATCGTCAGCGGACTTTAGCTTGGCCTTGTTTAGTAAGAATGATCGAAGGTTGTCGCGAAACGAACTTTCCTTTTCTCCATTTTTCATGCAACAAAACCTCTGTATATACTTACATATGTATATATGATGTAACTTAGTATGAAGTATGTATTGCAAGGCGTTACTTTGTATTCCATAATTGTTATAACAAACTGACCAAACCATTTGATGAGAAGAGAGATGACGATGCATCAATAGGACTTCTCGATCAGTTTCAAGCTTTATACGATATAGCTGAGGACAGGTTATCATACCACCTATTGCTCGTCATAAGTCCACAATTGCACATGGAGTATACATGCCCGACAACCACGTATGCACCACTACGCGACGACCCTAATCGCATAGGGGCGTCCAGAAATGACTAAAACTCCACATGCCACCACAGGATATAAAGGGGATAAACATAGACTCATAGACCCAAGGATCTGTGGAACTTATATATCTCTTGAGCAGGGTATGAACCGTCCGACGGGTGTGTGGGGTGGCAATGGTGAGCTTGACACAATCGCGCGGGGCACCATAGTGAGATATCTATCAATGGTTAACATCTTGCGTCCGAAGAACAGCCGCCGCGTTGACCACACGTACATACATGTACACATCCACCATCTTCTCCCCTCCACTCCAACCAGCACTCCCATACCCCCGCCCCCCACCACGGTACGCCTAAAAGTCAACATCCAGCATGAATTTCTTTGCTGTATTCCTCCGCCACTGACCAGGGGCGATAGGGCCCGCTACTAAGATTGATACGTATATACATCATCAACAACCCCTGTTAGCTGAGTACATGTAGTGTATGCATGCAGACTAACCCCAACACTAGAAATACCGGAGACGCCTCCACCTATGTCCCATCCCTTGAGTACTTGACAGTGAAGATGGCAGCGCAGAGTGAGAAGCAGAGACGTAGGAGCGCAGGGCGGTGACCGTTGAGTACGCTCTTCGCTGCAGTTCTTCACCGGATCCAACTCGAGGGCGCGCGTATTGACCAAAGTCTGGTGACATCGCAACAGCTCTTTACCACCCCACTAACTATCCTTTGGTAGCAGCTATTTAACACACTTCTCACCCCGAGCTGTTAAGGGGGGTCTTTGGGACATGTAGCTGTGGTCTAATTAATCATAATGAGCTTGCTCTGTGCGGCCTGCCGGCTGTATTGTTGGAGTTCGGAATATAGTCGCTGTGATAACTAATTAACTGTATAGCAGCGAGAAAAATACCGAACCTCTCTCTACGTGCAGTATATCCTGCAGAGCTATCTTCAGAGCTATCTATCTTTATATTCAAATATAGAAAAAGCAGAACACCAAGAGAAGCAGCTTTATACTATCAATGTTCGACTTTGAACCATGGCAGAAAAAAAGGAAAAATGAATAAATACCTACCTCGGCCATAACGTCTTCAACACGCAGCTAGATCTCGATTGAAGTGCCTCAAGGGTACTCCCTTGTGCCTGTTAGCACAGACTATGGTGAAATTCGAAAAAACACCTCCCGATGAGTTCTACTATTATTTACTTTTAGCAACACCTAGCGTCGCGCCCGTCGCACAAGGGTGAGACATCAACCAAACTCCTCTGATGCGCCAATCGCGAGCTTGCGTCTTAGCTATGGTGCGAGAGGCCTTGGGGGGCGACCCCGTCAACCCTGTTCGCACCAGTTCAGTGCAATACTTTATTGGCTCTAACAGCCATAAAGTCGGATTAAAGGTGAGGCTCCTCAATGTTTGCTTCCCGGAGCCAATGAAAGATTTGACTGAAGTGGTGTGTAGCTACAGGGTTGACGAGGTCGCCCTCTACGTCCTCTTGCACCATACTAAAAACACTAGCTGTCTTGGCAGTAAAATTCTCTCCACAACCATGATGTTCAAACGACCCGAATCCAGGGTGGCTCCAGACACAAGAGCATCATCAAACATGATAGAAAATCTTTCTTCACCCTCTGGATCATAAAGAGAGCCAAACCTGTAGAGGCCGTGTGCAACGTTACCACGAGAGGTTTGTCACCTTGGGAGGGCGGCAACACACAGAGAGGCAAAAGGAATGACAGGAGTGGGACTTGAACCCACGCTCGTTTCCGAACCAGGAATTAGTGTTAAGATTAAGACCTTAACCTGGCGCCATAACCAACTCGGCCATCCTGCCTTGAAGAGTTGACTATTTAGATAGGCTTTTAACAGATGAGTTTTGAGTGTATGTTGACCGAATTAGTACGGTTGTAAGCGAATTGGCTGCGACGGCTCCCTCACGATGCGCAGATTGCCGGCATGCCGACTACAAGTACTTCCGCGGCATCATCTAGACCTTATTTGGCACTTCTAGATACTTAGAACGCAGGGTCAATGTTCTAACAACGGGTTTTCCTTATGTAAGCTTTTTATAAGTCAGATATAAAGGAAAAGCTTTACCTGTAATCTAGATAAGGTTCGGAATCAGGACCCTTGCCGATATAAAGATTCGCGGCACCCACCCCAACCCAAAACCCAAAATTCCGAACTCACCTCACTTCTCGAGTCCTCGCGCTCTGGATTTCCTCACAAGCTCAAACCCCAGTCATACCACTCGTAATTCCTCGGCCACAGACATTCAACGTCGACAGCTCCAAAAAGAAAGAAGCAAAGACTATTTGCAGAGTTCGGTACCCAGGATTCCCGCATGGTCACCCACTGCAGTACTAATTGAGCGATACGATGGTTGAGTATGGCAGAGCGGACGGGATGCCCTATTTTCATCGTTCTATGACCGAACACGTTAGGATGAGGAAGGCAGCGCTCAAATTTTCATCTAGTATCTTGGCGGTGATTAAGTTACTACATGTACTTTACGTGAAGTACTTATTTGCCTGTTTTGATGACAATGCAACCGACTAAAGTCATTCCAGGGTCGGCGGCGGGTGCGGAACCTCCGGCCAATGGTGAAGTGAATAGTGTGCTTTCGCTGGCTTTTGTTGGTTCATTGAACAATGAGCCGGATCGTCCGTTGCCGGAAATGGCCTTAATAGCTACTTACTTTACGACCATGGTCGACCATACGGTTAATTGGAAAGGGGGGGGGGCTCACTAGGTGGCGCGATATTAACTGGAAATAATACGCTCTGCACGCGAATGTTTGTTGAAGTGACGGTGACGGTGACGGTGACGGTGACCGTAGTGTGGTCCACGAGCCAGACCGGCTCGAGCTTTGGGCTCGAGCCTTTGACTCGAGCCCGACGAGTCTTTACTCTGGACGAGTTTGAGCCGGCTCAAGCATAGGAAGGAATAGCTCGAGCTTAGGCTCGATCTATTTAGGAAAGCCAAGTGATATATCATGACCGAAAAACAGTCAAAGATATAGATACAGAGGGACAATTGGGGTGTTAATTGTCTGTAATCAGGCCCCGTTTGCAAAAAGATAATTTCACTTTAAATAAAGCTTCTACTGTCGCATTCTTTACTATTTTACCTTTAATTTGGCTTCTTCCATTTGTCTCTAGCCCTTCTAGTTCAATAGCTATTCAATCTTTAATATATAGTCCGTTACCTAGAAGATTCGTTACACGGAAGGCACCCGCTACTTTCCGAATTTTAATCATTGGCCCCTAAGACTCGAGCCGTTTCGCGAGCCTTCCTTAAAAGGTCGAGCCTTAAGAGCCGGCCTTCACAAAGGCCTGAGCCGGCTCAAGCCTATGTCACGGCTCGACTCGAGCCGACTCATGGACCACACTATCAATGACAATGAAGTCGTATAAAAGATTATGTTCATGGGAAACCTGTAGAGTCTGCTGTCCGTATAGAAAAGACATTCTTAATGCACTCTTCTGAAGAAATATTCTGTCACGCTAGCACTCCGATCGAGACGTCGGCAATAGCAAACCAGATTTGTTTTTGACCTTGTTGGAGTCAGTGGTCGTGAGGGTCCGCCCCCATCACAGTCAGTAATGGTGGACAACATGTAATGCACTTGAGGTGTTTATACGAGGCTTGAAGACAGCTTCTAGTGAAGGGTGTGCCTAAAACGTATGACTGGTATCAGTGCACACATGTAACGTGTTTCGCCGGGAAAGCGATCATCACCTGGAAAGCAATCGAACCTCACAGAAGGGCATTATGAGTACCAAACCAATACCTATGAAGCCATACATATATAGGAGAGTTCTCTTGGTGTTTTTGACTATTTCTTATGATCGTAGTGAGTATATAACGTATTTCACCGGGAAAGCGATCGGCACCGGGAAAGCAACCAACTGAAGGGTGACAACGGGATGATCCAAAGTTGCTGAAGAAAGTTGAATTTATATACAATTACAGAACCAAGTAGCCAGAAGTGTTATTTAGATGTCTCCCAGCTATTTTTGACATGATTTAACTATATCTAGCGAGAGTATTGTTTCAGAGAGGTCTCTGACTGGGTTAGGGGGTGTAAGCCCTATCGACTTTACCAAATCTTCGTTTATATTCATTATATAACCCCAGGATTCAGAAAAGAAACACTAAACCCTCTTATATGTGCCTACCTTCATATATTGTGTTTTAATGCATCGATGCCCACAATCTCTTTTTGTGAGGTTCGGTTGCTTTCCCGGTGATGGTCGCTTTCCCAGTGAAATACGTTAGCTGTAGGAGGGTTATCAAGGTTTAATAACCCTCCCACAGCTATATATACTCACTACCTATTAGTAACGATCATCAGAAATGTTCGAAAGATATCTCAAAATGACTTGAGAGTATTTAGTTCTGGAATCCTGGGTAATTTTGCCTTTTCACAGCAATTTGCGATCCCGTCCATGTCATGCTTGATTACTTTCCCGGTGCCGATTGCGTTCCCGGTGAAACACGTTATATGGTATGTATGCATCTACATGTGGATATATAAACCAAGTGTGGGCCTTAAGCTCAGTTCATAATTGATCCTTTTGTAGCCGTATAGAGACTCTTATAGTTCCAATTTTCTATCCTGTCAAAAGAAATATGGCTTAACCAGCGTCAGAGGTTCATTGTTGGAATTTGCAGAGAAATACTATCAGTTCGAAATATTGTCCCATGTCTATTTAGGCATGTTTTAACTTTAAGAATAAAATATAAGAACTCTTTTAAAGCTATTTGTGTGCCGTTTGGGTCTATATTTCTCTCAGGGCTCTATAAATCTTATTTAGGTCTAGTTTATTTCCTTACCATCTTTGGTCGCCATTGTTGATCACAGGTTATCACTCGTATATATACACTCGATCGTTTCCAAGCACGGAGATCGAGATCTAGAGCGAGATCATGAAACATACATGTACCTATACTCGTAAGGATTCTCGATTCTATTACAGCGTATCAATAAATATAAGAATCCCCTCAGGCCATCGATTGTCGAAATCAATACCCTCGCATTCACGGTGCTTATGATCTACAGCGCGAAAGCCTAATAACTGACCGCAACAGGAATTGAAGATATTTTCAGAAACCCTGTCACGTAAACCTGCAAGAATCAGGACATCTCGTAGTGCCGTGCCTGTCCAAATATACCTGCCGAGAAATGAAGCCTGCAGGTACCCGGGCCGGCATGCATGAATGGGTTAAACTTTAAAGCACACCTTGGCACCAACGCCACCGAAGAGTGATTCTTCATGATGTGGCCAAAATCTATCCAACAAAACCCGATCTTTCCTCCAATGACGCGACATGTTTATCTATGACAACGTGTTTGAGAATTCCTCCTGCTGTCGGCACCGACTCCATCCTGTCTCTTTGATCTGACGTTTTCTTCTAAAAAAAAAAAAGGTGATCGGCATTTGTTGCAGATAACTCATACTAGACCCCCAAAACCCAGAAAGAAGGTAGATATGCGAGAAGAATTCTCTCAGGAGATAATGAGTCTCTGGGTGGATATGTATACCATGTCAGATACTATCGAAGGGCGTGGAGAACCACCCCAATCATTACAGCAGCTAGTCCAATCGATTTGATCAAACTACATGGCTGATATATCATCAATATTAATATTACAGCGTTCAAGGATTTGAGGCTCGTCGTCTCCTATGCACCAACTTCTAAAACGCGAATATGGCCAAAAGGCTATGAGCCAGCCAAATAGTACCTCTAGTATCCAGATAGGCCAGATCATTAGATCATCAATAACATTCAAACTTCAAAGCTTCTAATTCTGCAAGCCACGAATCTTCATTACAGCATGCATCGGCTGTATGTTGGCCCTACATCCGTAACGTACCAATCCCTCAACCAATATGCCCTGACCTATCAATTTCCCCGGTAATCACAATTAATCACTCGCTCAATATCTAGCAAGTTAGTCCCGGTAACTTTCAGGAACTGGAGAAATTTGGCCTTTATATTCAGAACAGACCGCTCGGAAACAATTTGGTTTCTCTAGTTAGAGCGCGTGGATCGTTCGTCTCGAGCCAAAGAACCCTGGAAATGTCAGTGCAGCACGGACAATGGTTATGGTTATATATTACCTTTTTTCAATAGAAATGTAAAGGTGATTAAGGATAGCCAACGTTCATTCATGAAAACTTTCATCCTACAAACTGGTATGGGAGCATAAAAGAGGTCGAGGCCACGATGCTTACACTGCTCCTATTGTCCCTTTGATCGATAAGTATAGTATGATGATGAGAAAAATAGCCTAATATCATAGTCGGTTCAATCCCTCTCAGCACTCATATGCCTCTAGTTAACCTATCTCGGCATGCATGAATAGCCAGACAATTGCAAGAGGAGGGAGAGATTCGTGGTAAAAGCACACGCAAAAGAAGGCCCTTCTTCGGTACGCCTGTAAATCATGATTATACAGCCGGGCCGCTGCAGAGTCCCGGAGATGGCTTCGCTGAAAAGGAATTGGCGAAGCGATGAGACCTGGTCAAGTTCGTACCCTGCGATATCTCCTCTGGTGTGTGCATGCCCCCACTCAGAATAATGCTCTTGGAATCGGCTGATGGCGCGTCCCTGACGGCCTGACCCTTGTTCACTTGGGAACTGGGGTGCATTGAAGTCTGTGCGGGGCAAGACTTGGCATTAATTGCCCCTTTCTCGTCTGGTATTTTGTTTTTCCAACAATCCAAGAGTAAGATCAGGGAGGGCGTGGAAGGAATATGGAATGCAAAAAGAATAATGAAATATTCGCTGCTGCATAGTGAAATTCGAAAACTACGGATACACTTGGTTTCAACCAACAATCGTGAAACATATATTAGCAGCCTAAGGTTGATCTGTATATAAGACATTGCCTGGAGTATGGTAACGCCTATCAATGGCTAGGATCGAGGGGCTTGATGGTTTACTTGGATTTCCCCTGGGAAGATAGTGGAGATTCATGCATTCAGTCGATACAACTGTGGACTCGTATACAGAGTGTCTACATAATTAGAGCTCTGCTTGACTTTCACCAGGATTCCCCTCGCTGCTAGTAGTTGCTAGTAAGGTTCTACTGATGTAGCTACCCAGAAATTCTACTCTAGATACAGTTTAGAGAGAACAGTAAGGAATTCAGTATCAAGGAGACATGCAGCTGCGGCGTCGATAAATGATTGCGTGCATATACATGTACTTACTCTCTCATGTGACGAAACCAGTCCGGCATTTTGGTCCATAAGTCCAGAATGACATTATTCTATAGTTCAGCTCGTATGCGTTTCTTTTTGGTGATGCCCCTTCGAATTGAATTTTGTTCATGTCGTACAAATCATTACCCAATACGTTCCTCTACAGCTCGCTTGATCGGAAGCCACGTTTTGAAGCATCCTCAACTCCGTTTCAGGAAGGGCCAAACTCGCCAGAAACTGCCCCTCATGCAGGAACTTCTACGCCGTGAGTGTTAGCTTCGTGATTCCAGACTTCTCATAGGAATTCAACTAACTGCTTGCTCCTGCGCGGGCCGTTTAACTTGACAGGGATCCGGAGAGCCCCGCTAAGCCGAGACGCCGAAGACGATCTTCAACTACTCTTTCATGGTATGTGGTTAAGTAATAGTTAGTTGGGGTCGAGGATTACCTACTTTACCAGGGTTCGACTCTGTAACGAAAAAGGAGGAGGTTGTGGATGGATGGGGATGGGTATATACCTCGTTACATAGATCTTGATTCTGTTCTTGGATCAGGCATTCACCCAGTTTCTAGTTTTCTCGAGTCCGTTTGGGTTTCCCCTTCCTTTTCTACCGGTGTATTTCTCTCTCTATACACGGATTTTACTTGTTTGGTGCTGGTCACTGGTTTTCTTCCCCATCACACTCTTTTTTTTGTTGTTGTTACTCACCGCACCTGTCTGTCCTTCCTGCGTATTCATCCGGTTTAAGGCGGTATCTTTTTTGACTTCCATCTTACAAAATCTATAACTATATATCGGATTCGCCTTTTAATTCGAATTCATCCACCCGCCGACCGCCCCTCCTCCCCCGCGGTAGATTTCCCCACATTTCAATCAATACTTTCACAGCATCATAAAAGAGAAGAAATCACCAGATTCTTGCATGAAAATACACTCGCTCGAGAATTTCACCATAGGGAAAATTTAAAATGGCGACAACTAGTGCGACAGCGCCAATCATGAGTGGAATAGGAGGGCCACCGCAGGGTGGAAATGGAACCATGGGTGCGGGTCAGGCGGTGGGGAAAACAGGCGATATGGGGCGAGTACCAGAGCTGCTTGCAGTCACATCGATATTGACTATTTCTATGATAATCGTCGTTGTGCTGCGGATATATTTGAAGCTGCAAACAGGAATAAAATCAGTGCGGTTGGTGGATTGGATGCACGTACTTGCTGCTGTATGTCAACCAAAGAGACTGAATGGTTTAATGGATTTATGGATTTGTTCAAATCGCTAATCAGGATATTTGATTTTGTAGTTATTCTCAGTTGCGGTATCAGTTACTGTAGCTATCTCTGTGCGGTTCGGCGCAGGCAGGCACAAGTTCGAGGTAACAGGCGATGACACCACTCAAGGGCTCAAAGTAAGTCTTCCAATTATCTTTCAAGGCCCATCTCCTTACAGAAATTGCGCAGTATTTCTGGATTTCCAAGCTTCTCTACATCGCCGCTACCTATGCCGTCAAGATGGCTGTCTTTACCACCCTCCTGATTGTCGCTAGCTCCCCGCCCCAGCAAGCACGGAAATTCCTCAAAACCATGCTGTACTTTGCTATGGTGTTCATGACTGCGTACTCTGTAGTTTTCTGGGTTGCCGCAGTGGTAGAGTGTCGCCCTGCTAGGTTTATATTTGACAAGTCTGGTACGGGAAAATGCATTCCCGGGGATTTGATAAAGAATTTCGCAAATGTGCATGCTTCGATGAATACAGCGATGGATCTTTTTTTTGTACTTCTACCTGTGTTTATGGTAATATACGGTGTCCGACGGTCAACAAGGGAGAAATTTGCTATTTCTGGAGTATTTATACTCGCTTTTTTGTTTGTAACCTCTTTGCATATATATACTCCTACGTCGCCCAACCCGCTAACAAAGACATCTCTCTTCAGCTCAGTAGCCGCTGCCGCTGTTCATACACTCTACGAATTCGGGTACTACGAGACCAATGAGGTCCTCTACGACTCCTCCAACTTACTGATTTGGGAAATGGTAGAGATTAACGTTGGTCTTATTGCAATAAATCTCCCATCCCTCTCCCCATTTTTCAAAAAGTGGCTACAGCCTCTTCGCTCGCCCAACCGCAGTTCAACCGCAGCATCGATAAGCCAGAACCCACCAACGCCAACACCATCAGCACTCCTTTCAATGTCCCACGTAGATCGCTCCGACATCAACCGTACGGAAAGCCAGCGCCAGATCATGGATGACAATAACCGGGATTTAGAAAATGACCCGTACCCGCAGAGACCAACAGCACCATTCGTGTTTGCGTCGAGCTCGTCGGCAAGGTACTCGTCAGACTCGAAAACGAATCTCAGCGAGATTATGGTCCAAATGGACTTCCCGCTAGAGGAGCACCCGGCCTTCAAGGAACGAGAGAAGCCGGTGTTACGCCCGCCACCACAGCGCACAGCAACCGGTATCGGGAGGGCATAGAAGGATGCCGACTCCTATGTTTTATTTTGTGTTTTGTGTTTTATGCGTTGATGCAATGATCTGATACTGTGGTATTCACCGGCCTGTGCTGGAGGGTTATTTTTATTGATTTTATGACTTTTCGTCTCTTTTCTTTTCTTCTCTTTTTTTCCTTTGGGAGGGGGGGGGGGGGGCATGTGGATCGGTCATAGCAGTGGCTGCTTTACTTTTACTTTTACTTTCACTTTAACTACTACTACTACTACTTATAGCTACATAGTTAGCTATATACATGCATGGAGTGTATATACTTTACCTTCTTCTATCAACTATTCCCCGGCTGGATCGTGCAATCTTCGAATTGACAGCTCTTTATACCCTCCACCTAATTGAATTGCTATGAAACACGTTTGTGATAAACAACCCAACTATCGATAATCTCCAGCCCACCATCCCGCCCACCTCCCGCCAACTCTATAGCAGATCTACTATTCAAACACGCAGGAACAGATATATTCCTAGAATGTTCAATCTAGAAATCGTGGATATATGGGGCTTATCGAGTTTGGGCACAGTGGAGCACGGTCTGACATATAAATCTCCACACTGTTTAATGAATTGAACAAAGAAAGAAAAAAACCCACAGTTAATTACTTCATGAGGTATCACTCGGTACCCACTTTGGCGAATGAGGCAGATGTAGGGACCCGAATGCCGACATAACCGCCCGGTGTGAGGTAAAGTGAAATGGAGAGAGTCTACCCCAGATGATCGGATCTAATATTCATTGTTCCGGTATATCTGGCGGTAAGTGATTCAACATTGGAGCCACACAAAAGGAAGGTTCGAGGAGATACCCCACCGAGCCGAATAGCTTCTTTACCCAGGCAATAAGCTCTATCCCTCAAGCTGCCGAAAAACGCTGACCCTTTTTTGTGAGGGTGGAATATGAAGCTTTGCTAATAAACTCATGTCATTTATTCGACCAGGTCTATCTCCCACAAGTGAGTAGCTTGGACTTACTGTGACTTGTTGACTCCTACACAAAAGACTCAGCAACAACAGCTTAAGGGATATATCACAAAACATTAACGAAACTATCCAAAGTCGCTTGGCTGAAAGCAGAAATTATAAGCCTCAAATAGCACTTAATTCACAAGAGAAAAAAGTGTAAAAGAATGAATCTGTGAGTTCGGTACCCAGGATTCCCGCATGGTCACCCACTGCAGTACTAACTAGGCGATACGACGTTTGAGTATGGCAGAGCGGACGGGATGCCCTATTTTCGTCGTTCTATGACCGAACACGGCGGGTGAGAGCGGGAAGCGCTAACAAATTTGTTAGTGTTGTAAGTTTGTTAGTGCCTTGGCATCAGAAACTGACTTAATGATTAAATAATGATTATTCAACACTTATACAACGCTGATTTTTTTTTCACCTATTCCGATGGTAAAGTACATGTACTGTAAGTAAATTATAGACTTGGAATCAAGTAGAGCAGCCTGCACTTAGAATAAAGCATCAAACGCCGCGCATCCTCACGTGTTCGGTCATAGAACGACGAAAATAGGGCATCCCGTCCGCTCTGCCATACTCAAACGTCGTATCGCCTAGTTAGTACTGCAGTGGGTGACCATGCGGGAATCCTGGGTACCGAACTCAAAGATTCATTCTTTTGCATTATTTTTTTCTTTTTACAAATGGCGGGTACTTTGTATATAGGGCTCCAAGCTCCGATTTGATGCTTAATAGTATTAGTATGCTCCTCAATGAAGACCCGATTTCGGTGTTACTGTCGTTACAGAAGCTCCGGACAGTTCAGTCGAGCCTTCAAAGAGAACGAGACTTTGGGGAATGATTTTTGTGCAGCTACATGTATCAGTTCTGCTTGTGTTGAGGGGCAACTGCAGGCGCAGTGGGCTACGATGAAATGTAGCCGAGATATTTTTTCTTCGCCGTCGTATACTAAACATCACATAAATAATACTCCATAAATGTGTCAATCTACATATCCGTATTCACTATATATATGCTTGTAAAAGATTTCTTGATGTTTTACTCCAGTCTCTTGGCAGTATGCCGGTGAGGCGAAAAGATTTAGTAGACAATTAACGGTCAAAGAGAGAGAGAGAGAAAAATTACGTTTTTCCCTCCACTTGGTCTTGTTAAGAGTATAACTGAAGGGGTATAAAACACGATTTATGACAGAAGTGGGACTTGAACCCACGCTCGTTTCCGAACCAGGAATTGATGTTAAGATTAAGACCTTAACCTGGCGCCATAACCAACTCGGCCATCCTGCCATATTGAGTTATCCTAATAGTTATTTAAAGAATCGAATGTGCTAGTTTCTTGTAGCTTAAAATTAATGTACATCCTATAATTATAAAACTTAATTCCACCACTTAAAAATACGTTCACAGTAATAGAGAGAGATCTGGGGGATCTTCAACACAAACCTTCTAGTTTGGGCTGCAGGTTACAGCTATTGATATACCTACTTATAAATGGGTACGTGCAAAGCCAGCCTACTGCTCGGAATAACGGCACCTCAATATTCCCATGTTATATCACAAACAATGGACATAATTAAATAGCCATTACACCGAGACCGATGTTCTATAACATGTCTAAGTATGATCGACAGATGATGTGTCAATGGCAAATATTGAGGCGTTTGCTTGAGTAGAGAGACTTCACAATTATTGGATTCACGAAAGGTCTAGGCCGCAATTGCCACCTGAGTAGAGCACCGCACATCTTTTCTTCCCTGAATTGAATGTTCCGATAAGACATTTCAGCGTATTGGTCAAATTTTTCTGTTAGTTTTCGTGGTTAGCGCATCACGACAGCGAACAATATATTCGCCGTGATCGACGAGACTGCCACCGAACCCTAACCCTTCCCGGTACCAATGATTCGTAAGTTGCTTTCTACGCTCACTCGCACACTTCTCAAACTTGCTTATTTACCCACGATAAGACTTTCCATGTCAGCACTCTAAAAACCATCTGTCGATCCTTTGTTGAGCTCGAGAAAATACGGGCAGATGGGCGGGGACTCAATGACGAATCCCCGGAGTAAATAGTCTCCTAAGCATAGGAATAGGAATCTAATCAGCCAGCCAGATATTGCAGTTCTGGTTGCTAGCTGCTGCTGCTGGTAGAAAGTCAAGTACCGGTACACGTCCGCGGGTATCGGGTCAATAAGAATCAAGAAGGCGAAGAAAACTTTTTTTCCCTTCATTCTCATCTCGATCTAGATGCGGCTGGTCTGGCTGTCGACCTGTAACCCGCTTGTGGATTTTGTGGACCTTCACATGTTGCAGAAATATATTGAGTATCTAGTCAATCACTACATGCGTCTGATTTTCGCTCACGCCGAAGATTGCATGTTGCACATACCTCCCTTCCTGACGTACCAACTCTACAAAGGAAGGCCAGTTACCGGGCTCGTGTAGGTATATCTTATCATAAGCGAGACCAGTGCGTACCAGGGTTTGAATTCCACGTCGTGGCCTTTCAATAGGACTCTGGCCGTTGATTTGGCAGACCTTAGTTTCTGCTCCACCTGGGCTGGCGGTGAGCGAGCATTTGCCGCTTCCATAGGATTTGTTCTCCATGACCACTATTGATAAAGTCACATTTTTTCTGTGAATTCAGCTGACTCTTGCCGCTTTTACAAGTGGCCTATGGAGTAGAAAATCTAGTAGATAAACCCTATCCCTTAAGCCTCAGGTCACAAATGATGGATAAAAAGGACGCTATGTAGCTTTGTATTCATCCATTTATCCAGCAGGACCGGGGAGGGATTGCCCCTGTCAATACTCTACCTGACGTATGGGTCAATGACGGCCCTATTATGTGCAGATGTACCCACAAAATAATTAAAGAACGTGTATCTCGCAGCTGGCTCTACCTCGCGATGGCCAAGGCGATGATATGGCACACTGACACCGGGTAAGGTAAAAAGCTACACTTGGGTTAGATCTAGCTATCTAGCTAGCTAACTAGTAAGTCGGATGCGATTAGAATATAACTCTGGAGTTATATACGGCATCTCGGATAATTGGCATGTCGCTGGGAGCTTTATGTGAGGCAGTGCTGTAGCTGTCTTTGGCTGGATACATAAGTATATGGGGTCGGAATATTTGAAAAAGTCCTGTAATGAAAAGAAAACAATGCCTAGCGTATTCTTGGAGTTTCTCGGCCGGCTGGAGACTATTGTCTCTAGTTTAGATCTCGCCCGAATTTCTTTTTAATTTATTGAGAGTTTTTCGATCCTAATAGCCTCACTCTATTGGTGGCAATTTGGTGCTCCATTAATTACAAAGCAGCTACCAATGGTCTGCAGCTAGTATTGTACTGATTATTAATGTAGGGTTAGGGCTCTGCTTGTACATACATACCAACTCCACCCCAGCCACGGTCAGTACATATTTTACCAGTACCACCCTGAAACATGAAAGAAGAGAAACAAATTCCCGGGTGCGTATGCAGGTGTGTAAACACTCTTCTTTGAGCCCGATACCCGTTTCCCGGGGCGCAATGTACAAACTTAAGCCTGGGTATATATGGCCACACGCATAGGTTAAGGTGGAGCACACCTAAATCTCCCCCTTGATCTTTCACCTCCGGCCCTTATTCCGTGACTCTCTTAGCTGGAGCTCCTTCGAATACCTGAACGGATGTGTTACGCGTGGGTACCTGGGTCAAGGTTTTTTTTCTTTCTTTTCCATCCCTTTCCCCACGTGACAAGGAACCCTACGCACCCTAGGCACAGGGTTGGCTCCAGGTAATCAGGACATATATATAGATATGCTGCTATATCGTATCTGCATAGGGTACGGACGGGTGCCGGTCCGCAGCGTGCGCATACTTTACCGGGTGTTAGTGATCGAGATGGGCACGCATCAAGAGAATAGAAAAATGGTTTTGAAAAATTCATCTTATCGACTGATCCAGTGAATGGCTTGCAGAGCAAAAGTGTAGGGTATCCAAGGCCTTGTGGGTAGTGGGGCCCGGGGGATACACATACATTTCAAGGGTTAAGGAACAATGGGGCCATTTTGGAGAAGAACAGATGATACTGCCCGTGCTTCACCAGTTGGAAGTCTCTGTTCCAGCTGCAACGTATTTCTGGTTTCTTAGCAGTGCAGCTGCTCGATTGGCGAATTCGGTAAATCCTCCAGCTCTTTTACTCCAATGGCAGTACAGACTTTTAACTACCGGCCTGTGCAAGTTTACCACTCGCTACGCTCTCTCTTGTCTCGTATGCTTGAGATAATCAATCAATCACGAAACTCTCCACGGGGTTAGGGTTTGTATGATGCGGTTTTCCTTATCACAAGCGAGGACTTGGTGATCTATCATTTACCTGTTCTGTGCTGTGCATACATGCATGGATAATACGCAATCTCAGCCCAATATCGGTACAGCCGTTGCGGATATTAAGTATGTACATTGTGTATCCACATACCCACCCAAAGCACTATATGAAGTGTTATATAACTTGCCTATCTCAAAGGCGCATATTAAACAACTGGATGATTGGATGGGCCATTTAGAGAGCAAAGATTTAATTTTCTTTCTTTCCTTTCCATCTCTACTATGTGAGTGAGTGGGGTGAGGTGAGGTGTGTTTATTTCTGCGCTCCAGACCGTTCTTTTTCAAACGCATCTGGGATGCTTTTGAAGGTTCCTTCTCTCCCCCCTTAAATTGCTTTGAAAATTTAAAAGTTGAGTTGACGGCGCCAGACTGGTGTTCTACTTCGGATAAAGTCTCTCTTTCCGTCTAGCTAAATTAGACTGACACCTTTGATAGTAGAGTAGTCTAGAATACTCCTAGGTTCGCCCTACGATGTCTCAGATTTCTCGGCACGGAGTAGGGCAGCCCTGGCGGAGAATACTGTTTGTTTGACGTGTTCACAAGCTGGGCTGGGTTGATATTTAGAGGTGGGTACTTGTGGTTAGACGTTGGGCTCTTGTTCCCTTCGGTCCCAGGTGGACATCCCGGACCCCGTTGATTTAACGGCGCTGAAGGTTCCGGAATAGTCTCTGGAGGGGGGTCGGGGTTGGTGATCTGGGGTGACCCATGTCTTACACACGCTCTGGTTTTGTTCCACGATATGACAGAGCGCGCTTTTTTCCCTTTCTGTTATGTTTTCTCGTTCAGTGAGGGAAAATTACATCCAGACTTCTGATTATGATGTAAAGAAAAAGAAGCTTGTTGGAAAAGCCACACCGTTAGAACTCAATATGCAGGGCAGCGGCAGCGGACTCGAGACACTGTTAAAGCTTAGCGCCGCCAAAGTGTCAGATGCAAGATGTCAGAAAGTTATAAAACCGGGAATACAGTAAGTGGCATATACTCTACATACATAAGGCATGAGGATCACATATGTATGGCATGCCTTACACCAACCTTCAATCCTAGTAGAAAGGTGAAGTTTGTGTGATGTATTCCTAGAGTGGGGTTGGTGTTTGTGTGTGCATACCTAGGTTGAATCGAGACTAAGAGCGTTAGTCTAGTACTAACGTATCCATAGAGCGGTTTCATAAGATCGGCCCCAGTAGATAGATATTCCGATATTTTGACTGTAGGGAGGGAGCTTCTAATTCTGTGTCTCTAGGCGCGATGGCGAAATGTCTCGGAGGGTCGGGTACAGTCTGAGAGCAACGTTAAACGTTGTACATTAGCCTCCCCGAGCAGCAGAAGATCTAAGTTCTATTTACTCAAAATCGGATGGATTGCCACAGCTGTGACTTGTGCTGGGCCGGGGGGGATCCTGCTGGGCGATCCTTTCATCAACAGCAACAACGACCACAATAGCGAATTAAGGGAGGAAAAACGCGGAAACTGATAGGCATTGGGGTTTTGTCCCATTACCATGTTGGGTCTGACCTTACGCGGGAAGCTCCGCTAGAGATTTTCGCAGGCAGTAGGAGAATGGTGCATGCCTGTACCTAGGCAACTCGTTCAGACCAAGCATCCATCCAAGCGAGGCCGGCCCGAGGAGCATTTTTTGTGGGTTTGTTTGTGTGTGGTTTTTACTTATGCAGCATAACGGCTCAATATAGGAGTAATATATTGCTGTGTAGTTAGCTGTGGAGAAAGAGGAAATCTAGAACCACTTAGATAGCCCTGTTAGAGGTATACTGTCCGATTTCAAACTTTCCCTTACTCTATTAATCCTACTTATCCGAGATAGCTACAGGTACTTTCCAATATGTCCCTTCATTGTACCTGTGTCCCGGACCTGGCGGCCGCGGACCATATGCATACGCATATATTTTCACTCTTTACGTCCTTTCCATACCCTTTCTTTTCTCAGATACTAGCTAGTTTCGCTTTCATGATTCCTGCCCCTCCCGTCACTTATTCGTTAGTTTCAAAGTCCAATTGCAATTTCACCTGGTTTTGGTTTGACATCTTGTTATATGAGAAGGTGTATATTGTCAGTCTGTCTATTTTCTATATATTCTTTCATATCTGCCTCCTAATTCTACTATAAAATCGTCTACATATCCTATTTCACAGAACATTGCAGAATAAGAGATACCTCTAATTTTTTACCCCAAACCATTGTGTATTAAAGTTAGCAGTATATTTATTGCAACTTTACGAAAATGCTTTTCGAATCCGGGAAACCCCTCATTGATTGTAGAACTCTCCAATATTCTCTCCTAAAGATGATTTGTGCTAACTCATCATCTATATGTGAAGACCCCACCAGCATGCCCATCTGGACATGGCTATTCGACTCTCCCGCCTCAACACTCACCACATTCCCACCTCACAAAGTATGCAGCTTCATCGACTCCGCGACAAAAGAAGCACTCAACTACAACACCGTCGCCGAGTTCTCCACATATGCCTCCACAGTACTCTCCCGCCACCACGGCTTACAGCCTGGAGAAACCGTCTGTTTTTTCTCTCACAACACGATTTGGTATCCCGTTGCCATGTTTGCAGCGTTGCGCAGTGGTGGCGTGATCTCGGGAGCATCACCGTCATACACAGAGGATGAGATGACGTCCGCGCTGAAAACTGTTAACGCCAAGTATATATTCACCGTCCCTGGCTCTGTCGAGATCGCTGTGGAAGCGGCGGCCCGTGCAGGGATTCCAAGAGATAAAATATTTCTGTTGGAAGGTATGAGGGCAGGATATAAGACTTTGAAAGAGTTGGTAGAAGTAGGACGTAGAGAGCAGACACAAATGCCGGCATTTGATCTGGGAGGGAGGGATAGTGGGGAAGTGTGTGCGTATCTGAGCTTTAGCAGTGGGACCACGGGTTTGCCAAAAGCTGTAAGTCTTTGCTCTTCTTTGAGGTAGACATATTGTTATTGGTATTGACGGCGGTGATTTTGTGTTATAGGTTATGATTTCTCACAAAAATATGATTGCCCAGCTGATCCAAGTGGCCTCCGAAAAGGCAGCAGACGTCGACAAATTGATTGCGGCACTGCCTTTCTTCCACAGTATGTTTTCCTATAATAGCATCCATTGAGATAATTTAATCTAACAACCCTCCCCTTCTTTTTTTTAGTTGTCGGCCTCGCTTTCTCCCTCCATCTCCCCATTGTCCAAAACTGCGATCTGGTACTTATGCGTTCCTTCACCTTCCCCAGCTTTCTGGCAACCATCGAGGCCTTTCGCATCCCCGAAGTGACTCTCGCACCTCCTATTCTCCTCCGCCTTACTCGCGACCCTAGTGTGCGCTCCTATGACTTATCCTGCGTCCGCCGGTGGCACACCGGTGCAGCTCCACTCTCCCGCGACCTCATCCGTGAGCTCTCACGTTGCTTCCCCTGGGCCGGTATCAAACATGGCTATGGCCTCACTGAAAACTGTGGTGGTGTTACCGTCACCCCGATAACCGGGTACGGTTACGAGAATGCACACACAGTCGGGAAGCTACTGCGCAACACGTCCGTGCGAATTGTAGGGGAGCGTGGGGAGGATCTAGGACCACATCGACAGGGCGAGATATGGTGCAAGGGGCCCCAGGTTACTATGGGTTATCTGAACGCCCCGGATGCTACCAAGAGTACATTTATGGAAGATGGCTGGTTGCGGACGGGGGACCTAGGATGCATGGACGAGGAGGGTACTCTGACGATCACGGGTAGGATCAAGGATCTGGTGAAAGTTAAGGGCATCTCAGTATCTCCAGCGGAGATTGAGGAAGTCCTGCTGGAGCATTCGGCAGTCGAAGAGTGTGCGGTTGTGGGCGTGCCTGATGCGGTATCAGGAGAGGCGCCGCGCGCTTTTATAGTTCTCAAGGAGGAAGCAAGAGCGAGGGGTGAGACGAGTGTTGATGAGGTTGGGAGACAGCTTGTTAGAATGGTGAGAGAGAAGAAGTATAGGCCAAAGTGGCTTCGTGGTGGAGTAGTGTTTCTAGAGGAATTGCCTAGAAACCCGAGCGGAAAGATCCTAAGAAGAGTTCTAGTGGCAATGGGGGACCTGGCGGTAGTCGTGGAACCGGAAGCCCAGTTCGAGGAAGAAAGAAAAGGGGGCGGAAACAATCTCGAGCGCAAAGATTCCATGAGAGCTGGGTGGTTTGGTCAGGAAAAAGCGAAGTTGTAGTGAGAAGTTGACCTAGGCCTGTTGATGCTTGATGATTTATCTGCTTTTGGGTTTGGGGTGTTGGTAACGGATTAGGGGGATCACATATACAAATAGACTGTCATAAAGATATACGCTGGTAGTAGTAGCTAGAATGTCATGAAATCGCTACGAAAATATATTTTCTGTTCTCGCAATTTTCAGGAAGTTAGTTCATGGTAACACAGGATGCGAGTGAGCGTCTGTGTTTCATAGTGTTGTGTCATGTGACCAGAAATATTCTGCAAGCAGGTGTCCAATAGGAAAAGCGAAAGGGCTTCTAGGATGCTAGGCGCAGTGGGATTTCAAAATGCGCCCCTCTATTTATGCTCCTGCTCTTGGCTGCCGACCCTTTCCCTTGTTCATTATCGTTTTCGGTGAGGCTGGAGGGAAAACGTTCCCACCCAACGTCTCCTCCCACATTAACGGATAGATTTGCTTTTTTGCTGCTTCTGTAGCTCCTAAGGCACTGCCATGACGATAAAGAGTCCCTGCATGCATGTAGAATGGCTCCGCGGAGAGCTATCGCATCCTTGTCTATGTTGGATATCGGTCATGGGAACTTATCACGAGTGCTTAGTCACTTGCAAAAAGGGAGTTCTATCAAACCTGGGGTGTGCACTGTGCGTTGTGTCGACTTACTTGCTTTTAAGATGTCGAATATATGGATAGATACGGGTAAGATCAGAGGGTGGATGCTGTCAGGAGTACTGGATATGAGTCAGTTATGACGATTCATTTGACCCGGAGAGGCTGTCGTACTAAGAAGGAACGTGATCAGTGTGTATGCTGATAGCCTGCTAAGTGCTCATTTCCTTCATTGTATGGTGCAAGAAGGAATAGAGGGCGACCTTGTCAAGGTCGCCCCTCAAGGCCTCTCGCACCATAGCGGTACGTACATGTAGCTACATTAGTAAATGAATGCTTGACAAACGAATCAAGTTTTGCATCTCTGTTGCATCGTGGCGTTAAAGATGAGGGGTAAGACTCTCGTTTGGGTTGAGAGTAGAGTTACTAGTGCAGAGCTGCCGTTATTCTGATGGCTGGAAAAGAACCAATCGACAGAAAGGAAGGTAGAGGGGGCCGGTGGCGGGGATACAACATATAGAAGTATGTAGGTCTCGTTTCTTCTGCAACATGCACACAGTAACAGCACCGGACCGGATACTCATGTAATTGAGTGGTACATCGCATACCTCAAGGGAATATTGCACTACATGTAGTTCCGTCTTCCAGTACAAATCTCAGCCAGTAGAGTGGTTGCATATCATCACTAGTGCCGCTAGCTGCCTCGACTGACAAAAGGAACTCTCGTTCCGTGGTCTGCACGAAGTAAACACAGGCTGGGCACGAGACTACCCTTGTTCGTGAGTTCAAAATACTTGTACATCACTTAGCAGTACATTGGAAGACATCTACCCTATCCCTAACACAGAAACTGTGAAAACGGGCAGCTTAGTTCTAGAAGCGCAAATATTGATGTGAAAATCCATAGAAGATGTTCCTACCCTGACTGCTATTGTTTCTACAAGTATGCAGTATGTTGGGGGGGTTTGCTATGAGCATGCCGTCACTAAAAACAATCCACACCTCATTCTCCCGGCTTGTTTAACCAAAAAAAAAAGTCGGAAGTGAACAGAAGAAAAATATTTGTGACAGAAGTGGGACTTGAACCCACGCTCGTTTCCGAACCAGGAATTGATGTTAAGATTAAGACCTTAACCTGGCGCCATAACCAACTCGGCCATCCTGCCATACTTCATGTCAAAGAATTAGCACTTATGAAGGGTTTTCTCACTACCAACTTTCTAATGCTAAACTAGTGGTAGTACTAGACGTCTTGAGCTAGTGCTATTCTTGGCGCCAAGTTATATTCCTGGCTCATATCCTATCACTCGCAAATCAGCTCATACAGGGGTGGAAACTAGGCATTGACCCTTGGAAACTTCGTTTTGTGTTATTGACGAATGTGCCCTTACTTGTACAGCAATAGGTAATAAGTGATGGAACGCCCCGAGATACAGTTATACCTGCAAAAACCGTATGTTGGTGGCGTTTTACTTAAAATAGGTATATATCACTCTGTCTCAGCCCGTTCCATCACTTATTAAGTACATGTACCTACCGCTATACATGTTGCATCGATTTCAGCTATGTGTGAGATAAACCGAAGCGCATACAGTCGCACCTCGCTATGCCGGATGCCAAGAGCCAAATATCGGCGAGAAATTGGGAATAGCAAATTGATCTTGCAGTAAAAGAATTAAAACACGAGGGGATTTCGTACGGGAAAACAAGGGATCCGGGATATTGAGATCCGGCATAGTGAGGTGCGACTGTACAGTCATTGACTTTAGAGCTACAAAAGCCCTAGAAGGAAGTATAGTCTCGTGCTTATTATTCCCCTCGAGATAGATAAGGATACGAACTCCACCCAAGGTTCTCAGAAACTCTATACGGAAGACGTTTTCTTCACATCAAACTCTAATAAGCTTCGGGAAGTTTGAAGAGACCCAGCGACTGTAATTTATGTACAAAAAAGTGCAAAAGGTCGAATCTTTGAGTTCGGTACCTAGGATTCCCGCATGGTCACCCACTGCAGTACTAACTAGGCGATACGACGTTTGAGTATGGCAGAGCGGACGGGATGCCCTATTTTCGTCGTTCTATGACCGAACACGCCCGGCCAGAGCGGGCACCGATGAAAAATTTACTAGTGGCTTGGCGGACATACTGCCTCCAAATTCCGTTGGAAGAGACCAGTTTTGTCTGGTACAAGTAATCTAGCACGGTTTTATGGTGCAAGTCGCAAGAACCATGCTAAACAGGTACATTAAGTGATGCCCGACTTGGGGCAAAATAAGCCTTCAGTAACGGTTTACTGCCAAATAAGGCTTAAATAAGTTTTTGACAAACAATTGTGATATTAGCATTAATTTAGTGTAAGACTCTTTTTTGTGCAAGTGCTTATGTGAAATAAGGTATAAGTAAGTAATGGCGAGGTGGAACTTGAAGGCCCGGTCTCTTCCAACAAATTTGCCGATACGAGTCTCGAGCCACAGCCCATAGCTAAACTTCTACTACAAATTCTTTATACTCTCGTGATGAATTGGACAGATTAAAACACTACATTTACCTAGACCTGCATAGTTGGGCTTTTTATATCCATAAACGGATGAAGGCTAAATCATGATATATCACTCTGGCGTTCAGATACTGACAAGCGCTGTAATTAAACCTGTACTTGTATCTTCTGTGGTTACTAGTAGATATGTGGTGATGAAGTATCAGAAATACATGTAGGAAGGATGGAATAAAATTACAATTCAGAAATACGTCGAAGCAATTGGTACTAGGGCATGAGGGTCAACATCGAGGACCGGGAAGATATTAAGGTCTAGGGTAGTCATAAAGAGTCAAATTAACCTCGCAAAACTCCGCAGAACCTATGAACTAAAGAGTTCAAACGTTCAATATCACTTCCTACGGGTATCTCGTCTAGAGAAGGGCCTAGGGGTGGTTCTATCTAGTTTCATCTTGCTCGACGTATGTACTCTCCCATCTTCCAACGCTTTATATCTAGATCCAATACACATGTATATCCATATATATATAGCAATCACCTTCTCTTTCAAGGGTATACTAGGGGTTGTGGTTAGCAGGCCAGATAAGGCTGGTAGTGGTGCTTTTTACGGCCAAATTGTAAGCTCATCGAGCCCGTTAATACGATCGCACCCAAAAAGATCGTTCCATATTCTAACCTCAGTCGATCATATAGTAGACCCAGACACCTTTAGGCCACTTGAACCAAAAGGAGAAGCCCCCTAGAACAGGCTTTTGTACGACCCGGGAAGTTGAAGAACCCCCTACTAACATACGTGTAGTGTCTAAGCACTCTGACAGCTGTGCGACAAAGTCCACCTTTTAGATTTGGTGCGCAAGTTGTGGTAGTGTAGTGGTACAAAGTTCTCACTTGGATGAGTGGAGTAAACGCTGCGAAGCAGGTGACAACGACTGAGGTTCGATTCCTCACCACAACGTAAATTCATATATTATTTTATAAATTGCTTGCGTTTTTTGTATCATTGCCAATGTAGACCTATGGTCAGGATACCTCATTTTTGTCTACACATCTCAAGTGTCTCTCCTTGTCAGATCCTATCGAGTCATGCACCTACGCCACACCCCACACCACAGATACAATTAACGAATTATCACACAATCACCCCACACTAAAGACTACCCATCACACTGCATCTCCATGGTCACCCTCATAGCAATATTAGTCCCATCAGAAATAAACGCATTTCTGCCTACTTCAATACCAAGACATCTCTCCAGATGGCTTCTCTTCCCGCTCATAATCAAGGCTTCACTCTCTATGAATTTACGTACATAAGACCTTCTAGGGCACACGCTAGGTATACGAAGCGGCCGGATGTATGTGAAGAAGTTGGTGCGAGCACAGGCCTCCTGCTCTCCGTTCATGCCACACAACGAAAATAGGTGGGTCCGTATCTCTCCAAGGCCCCTCGAGAGCAGAATCTCCTTTACACAAGACCCAAAGGAACAGTTCTTAGAATCAAATACCACGCCTTCGTTGCTCTGGGCCCTGTTCAGGCTAGTGTAGTCACTTCGTGAGGTCTCTGCTATTTGCGCGATGCGGACTGCTCGGTGGTCCCACCACCGTCGGGGCTGGATATAAACCGGTCCATGTGTTAATCGGTCGTTTCTCTCTGTTTCATGTCCAGCCTTCTGATTAGTCAATAATCAGGTGTGCATTTTAATTGTTTCTCATCAAGTGTTAGAGCAACTCGGAAAATACCCAAGTCCGTGGATCCAACTCGCAGCGGCAATGGTGCGCCCGGCATGAGTTCCAGAGCTTTCGAAGCGCGGCACTAATACTATCTCTTGATGCGTGGCAACTATGCCGTGGCTTGATTCTGGTAGATCGGCGATGCCAGGCTAAGGGTAATAGATATAAAATTGCGGCCGGCGATCCTGCAGCAGCAACACTACAACTACCAGGAGCAGACTTACTCCTGCGTCCTGCCCGCTGCTTGGTCCGCTGCGCACTACATGAGGCGGAGTACAATCACTGCTGAGTAGCGGTTTTAATTGTTTCTTCTGATGGGTAAAAATCGGCTGCTGGGTCCAGAATGACTCGAGCTACGGCCGTAGGCGATCGCAGTTCTAAAAGAAAACCAACCCAGCTCGGTATACCGGAAAACAAAACCAGAAGCGAGAACATGACTTGGCCATAGAACCCGAGCCGGTTTGGAAAACTCCATGTTTTTTGGCAGCTTAAGAGCATCGGCAGAGTAGTTTGGAACCCTTTGTGCGAGCCGTGGACTTCCTGATTTAATCATGCCTTAAAGCTACATTACTTATGATGGCTCGAGCCGCTTGTGTTGAGTGCTCTGCAAAAAGAGTTTTTGTGTGGTATTTTTTTTTGAGGTTAATACATGCGAGTGATAGTACATGACGCCAATCTCACAATATACGAGAATCGTGTCTGCCAAGTACCCGAGGTAGCACACATAAAGAAGAAATATAAGGTAAAAGCTCTTGGTACGCGAACCAAGAGCTGTCTCTGCAAGGCAGCTGGACACCTGCCTTAGACGCAGAAGTGACATTGTGGGGTTTCTAATCCTGCATGCGGCCCCCCCCAAGAAAACTTAATTTCCACCCCCCACACGGATCGAGAGGAGGCCCCGTTGGTGGGATGAATCGCATATTTAATTGTCATTGCTCGATTGCTGGACCTAATAGTGACTTTGCGCAAGTGGAGCCAGCTCTAAATTTTGATTATATGATTAGCTAATGGCGTGATCGGCACCAATCAGGTTGTCAGAAAATGGAGCTGGCTCCATTTGCGCAAAGTCTCTAATATCAATATTTTGTGTTCAAGCGTAAGATTCTCAGCATGTACGACGACCGACGCCTAGAAGCGGCTATGCCCATTCGGCCACCGAAATATGAGATGATTCACACACATCTGTGAGAATTATGCCGCCGTCTACCGGCCGCTCTTCTGAGAATCCGACAGGAGGGCGGGAAGTGCAAAGCCGAACTGCATACCTATCGTGCAACTGGTGTATTAGAAACTTTAGGCCAACGATTAATTTTGAAAAATGTTATTCGCCACCCAACCAAATAATTACAAATATCAGATTTGGCCAAAATTGATGCTTGGCCTAAAGTTTCTATTATTCCCTTGTCTCATAATCTCACCGAGATATTGGCGGATTCATTGGATGGATAATGAAAACCCTGGCCCTGAAAAACCAAATGAGAAGCTGGGTGCGTGGAGGCGTTGAACACAACCAGGATCTGCTCCAGTTACCATGTCTATCTTATGCACGGAAGTGCGCCCCCCCCGGCCGGCCAAGTCTCGGCGTTCTTTACTCGATTGCAATTGAAAATGGGTGCGCTCCAGTCTCAGAAGGGAAAGCTGCTAAGAGCATGCAGGATTTGTTGTTGTGTAACATTTATGTTGTGTTAGGGTCCTGTGCGTGTGCGGCTTGTTAATTTGAATAAACTTATCCCGTTCTTGTGCAAAATATTAAACGATTACGATAAAGGCGTTTTGTGCAGTATTATTCAAGTGCCCGATTCAGTTCCCTAGTTGCCCCTTCTTGGCCGTGCGTCTGTCTGAGGAGATCAAGTCTTCTACCCCTGACAAAATCAGGAGGGAGATCAGTTGATCATGATCCATTTACAATAGGGCAAATGCTTGGATGAAATTGTATCTAGAGTATTCAAAAGAGAGTTGACCTTAAATTTCTAGTATTATACTTAAAGCTTCGCCTTGAGAGATGTGTGTTTGCTTCAGTACTAGCCCAACTTTTCATCTGTATAGTGGCCTAAGTCACTGGACTGACACAAGTACATGTATGTAATGTCTTCATTGGCTGCGTTGTAATTTGCACAATGCATAGATGGCGCACATATAATCTGCTGTGTGAAAAATGCAAAGGGACACGAGACTTCATATATTTCAGCCTTCCAGTGTTGTTAGATGAATGATAAATTGATTCCGGATATTTATTCAACTAGGAAGCCATATTGGTCTTTGTGAAAGATGATCGGATGTAAACTTCTTTATATATGATAATCATCATCGGCACTTAATTCTTACAAAGAGTTACAGCCCCCCCGATAATATGGTCTATAGTGATGATATAAGTGCCAGTTAGAGGCTATATTCGGATGTAGGGGAAAGAACCAGGAAATGCAAGTGACGAAATAGGAATTATTTGTATGGAGTGGTGCTGATCTGCCAAACAAAATACGCAATTGCATCTACTGGCTCTTTCCCCTAGGCCAGATACACGCGAGTACTGTGCTCTGGTTGATCATATATCTGTAACGGCTATGGCAAAGATCTCCACCGGTAATACTAAACGCAGTGTTTATGTGGTTCAGTAAGTCGGATGGTAGGTGTATCTCCAGCTTGGCAATACATCACGCTGACAACCCCAGTCATTTTACTCCGACGATGCAGCCAACAGTTACTCTAGATCCCTCGAGTAAGCCAACTTTCCATCCAACTTCCTATTCGGATAGCTGAGAAAGAATTCCATTGGGTCACCAGTGATACGCCCCTTAACCCCCACTAAACTTCCCCGCTCCCGGCAGTGGATGGTTAAGCTTTTTCAAGGGCAGTACACCCATCTGTAGTCCTGTGGGAAATATGGGAAAGGAATAGTCGAGATTGAGTTTGTATGCGGCACAATAGAGCATCTAACAAGGATCCTATTCTTAAGACAAACAATGGTATCTGGCCGACGTTGAAATGCGGGGAGGTTCTGGTTCCTGAAATTGACATGTCTAAGTTTCCGCGGTTAGAGGAGGATTATCAGGCCACTTCCATCCGAAAATTTCATTCTTAGGGGGTGGTATAAAAGGCGCATACCTTAAATAGGATTGTCTCATGCTGATTATTCAACTCTCGAGCCTTGAGAAGATGAGGTTCATATTATCCATAACCTGCTTTATTTGTTCTGTTGAGGGTAATGATCCCCAAGAGGACTGAACATAGCTAATCTGGCAGATTTAGGTTCATGTATGTTATCGTGATTATCATTTGATGTAATTTCTCCTACGTAAGAAGTACCACTGTTCAATTCTCTTAATCAGCTCGTGGAGCGGATGTACTATAATTCTTTAATACAGGCGCTGCCAGGATGAGCTCGTAGATGTACAGCACCCTACCAAAATTCGTGGGAAGTCATCCATTTTACACCAAAACCTGGTCCAAACGCAACCACCACCCACAACATAATTGCGATCAACAATGAATAAGGCTTTGGGGGATGAAATATTGGCTATTAAGTTTAATATATCCAAAAGGGCACTATCTCAACTCAGATGTGGAACAAAGTACAGGAGCTAGAAGTGGAGCAATCTGGAGATTCAGCTACATCCCATACAAATATGTGGTCTTGGCGTATTTTCTGCAATTCAACGGACCAAAACCAATACAGCTCATGCTAGAAATGTAATGTTGTAATTTTGAGCTGATAGAGCGATTATCCATATACAAAATATATAGTCCTCCAATTCTCAGGTAATATCCATCAAAACTGGTGGTTGAGGGCCGGGTTGAAAAGTGGCATTTTTGGTGCAAAATGGATGACTTCCCACGAATTTTGGTAGGGTGCTGTAGATCTCGGACACTGAATCTTTCACTATCCTTCGGTTAAGTCTCGGGCCTAAGTCATTCTAAGACAACTGAAGAGAAGCGAAACATCCGTGTTATTCCCCTTTGGAGGGCCAATGATAATATAGAAGGATTTGGTCATGTACTATCGTCATTGATCAATCAATAAACTTCTTTGAACGAGCTGTTCAATATAAAGATCTTATCTAGAAAAAATATATTTCAGGTTCATATTGTGTAGAGTATGACCTAGACCCACTGAGGTTAGTTCTTTGATTTAGGGAAATATATTCATCCGAGCACTACTAAAGGTTGGCTGAAATAACCAACGAAACAAGGTATGGGGATACGGATATAAATATATATTCACCTTTCTGTCTCTGTACGCACGACACTAACTGCATCCAACTAATGGGTAAATGTTAGCGGGTGGGTAATCCACGACTTCTAAGAGGTTGCTTGATTTTTGATCAAGTCCGGATCTACCGCGAGATATGTAGAGTAGTTAATTTGAATCAGCTCGCCTCAACCATGAAAATCCAATCCGAGGATTAGAAACATAAAAATAAGTACCTTCTAAATTTGAAATTGTTATCTAGGTCGTTTCCTCCTTAAATTCCACCCTTAGAAGCTTCCCCATGAAACCCAAGCACCTATTGCGCCCTGTGACGTATGATAATGTTGTGGGTGTGTATTCATCTCATCTCATCTCATAGCCCCCGATGTTTATTATGTTGTGATAGCTGAGGTTAGTGGCTTCGCTTTCACATGCACTGCCAAGACTTAAGTATGGAGACTTTGAACTCGGCTTTCTGCCACAAGCAAGCCCAAAACCCCATTGCCCCGGATAAAAGCTGCATAGTCAAAAAAAAAAGGAAAGAACTATGGGTACTGACGGAGAAAGAAAACGAAATAGGAAATGCGCAGCGGTTCTGCTACATAGCCGCGGCCCCGAACCGTGGTTATTTGGTCAGGTACGAGTACTCTAAAACGGCCATGAGCTGCCTAGGCAATCTTCAATAAGAGATGATTGACAGGAGGAGTCCTTGAAGTGAGGCAAAAATGGCTCTAGCCAATAGAGAGCATTGGTGGGAAGTGCGTTTCAAGAAATTCGTGGGCCAGGTTTGGGAAGGGCAGCGAATGAAGGTTGGCCATGCCAGTGGGAGCTCTACGCAGGGTTAAGAAACTTAGGGTCTTAGATTTCTTGTGCAACACCATGACGGCTCTCCCCCAGGTGTCTTGAATGACGTTTAAGTGGGTGTGAGATGAATACAAACGTGGGGGTTGGGAGAACCCCCCCCCCCCACACTGAAGAAGGCTCAAGAGAAAAACACATCTCAAACGGTGGATGAGCTCTATGAGCTCTATGAGCGTTCTAAATGTGCGGTCTATCGAAGAAGCTTATCACTATGGAAGGAGAATTTCGGTTTCGAGGACTTCTACAATATAATGCATTAAGTATATCGAGATCCTGCAACTTGATGGATAGAGCGATTGCCCCCCTGTTCGACAGCCGGGAATACCGAGTTGTCGGGATGGCTAACTTGTTCCAGAAAAATAGTCCTCCCCACCTCGCCGGACGTTTGGTGGTTAACCGCAGAGAAGTGCGACTGGGTCATGAAACCTCGAAAGGACCTTTTTTTTTTTTTTTTTTCTTTTTAAAAAACCTTGGACCATCCCGAAATCTCGGTAATATCGGATTACTTAGGTTCCTTAAAAAATTTGGATAGGGCTCGAGGGAAGTCTCGCTCGAAGGAGGCGGACTAACGGTCGCCAATGCAATTTACACTGAACACTTCAGAGGCAGTGGTACCTAGGCCTTTGAGTGCATAGCAGTCAATATTACAAACCTACCCACATGACCATGAAGCTGGTTGCTTGGTCCAGAAGGTGAGAATAGGGGACGAAGATCTCACTCGTCGAGAAATTAAAGTCCCATCAACGATAGGTGCCTAGATAACTACGCATGAAACGGTCCAATCTAAGGACACATTGTGAGAATGAGGCTCTCCCGGGGAGAGGGAACTACATGTATAGTTGGGTGGGAGAACGTCTGGATCATCAATCAGGCTGGCGAGTGAAGATTTAAAGAACCCTTACGTAACTGTTCAAGCACCACACCTGCCTTTCTGAGCGATAAGCGTTTCTTATCACTGGACCGTTGAAGCGATGGGTGGAAATCTCGGAGAGAACACACCTACAATATGCATATATGTACATACATACCTACGAAGCAAGAAGAGACGAAGAGAGAAGGCTAGACGTAGGAAGTTAAAATAGACGAGTGCTTGAAGAGGGGTGGAAGACGAACAATCCCTTCCTTGAAAGACATCACATTGCCCATTTGACGAAGACCTTCAGCTCCAGAATCTCAGAGGCAACAAAATTCCCATCGTTTACTCAATCAGATGCCCTCTCCCTGACCCGAATCGATCTCACAGCAAAAAAGAAAGAAAGTAGGAAGAAAAACAAACACCAAGATTTCACTACAACCTCAAGCTCACGAAGAGAGAAAAAGGGTTCCAGGACGACAACGATTGTCCAGCTGTCTGACCGAGTCCGTCCCCTGCAAAGGCACGGTGATATCTAATCTGCTGACTTTGGGGCTCAGAAAGAATAGCTTCTTTTCTTTTTCTTCCTCTTTTCCTTCTTCTCTCCTCTTGGCCGCCCATCTTCCACGAGACTTACCTTTTCATCCATCCGTCCACTCTCTTTCATCCGATATTGTCTAATACGGATAGTTGCTGATCCTCTCGAGATCCCATCCCAACGCCCTATGGAATAACAAAAATCCGCCCTTCTACAGTAACCTTTACAATACATTCGCAATGACTACCAAATCTTTCTCATCAAATTCAAATGCCACTTCTGGCGTACACAAGCGCCGCCGCCGTGCAACAAATGACGATGGCGCCCATGCCCACGTAGCGACGAGCGACTCGCCACCACCTGTTCCTGCTCAGAAACCATCGCCGCCGACCACCTCCGGCGCTGGCGGGGGTTCCTCTTCGTTCAGAAACGTGAGTGCATGTAATCGCTGCCGTCTGCGAAAGAATCGCTGCGACCAGAGACTGCCGGCTTGTTTGTCCTGCGAAAAGGCTGGGGTGAAATGTGTGGGGTACGACCCGATTACTAAGAGAGAGATACCTCGAAGGTGGGTAGTATTCTTATAACGATGTCCCTGATGATCCGGGGACTTCGCTCGATTGTTCCGAATCTCTATTGCGGAATTTGCGGGAAACCCCGTGCTGAACCAACCCGGAGGTGATCTGAGCAGTTACGTACACTACCTTGAAACCCGATCGGCGTACCTGGAGTCATTATTGACCGCGAACAACATTCCGTTCTCTCCAGCGGAATCCTTCCCCGATCTTGCTCCGCCTCCACCTCCAGTAACGACTACACCCACAACAGCGACATCAACTGCAGCTCCCGAGTTTCCACCCCCACCATCTTCCCAGCAACAATCTCAGACACCCATCGATCCCGCACTGACCAGCATCGAGATCCCCCGAATCGCCGTTCCGGAGCCGAAAGTTAAGCGCGAAAGATCGCCGCAAAACTCGGATTCATTAGAAGAAAAGAAGTTAGACAACCTGGTCTCAGATATCGGGCTTGTGTCATTTGCCGGTGCAAGCGACCCGAGATATCTAGGCTCCGTCTCAGGAATTTCGTTCGCAAGAGTGGTGTTTGCTGCTGTGAAGAGCAGTGCAACAGGTAATAGCAACCATGATCAAAATAGCACCGCAGCCGACGGGGTATCCGGAACTAGAAGAAATAAACCTAGAATTGGCTCGACCACACGGATTCGTGGGACGAGAGGATTGGGCATCGGAGCTTCCGGTACTTCTGAGAAAGAGGAAGACCTAGATGTAGATGATGATGAAGACACACAGATGAGGGATTCATTTTTCGGGCTTCACACAAAACCCACTATTACGCCCGCGCCGTTTCCCACAAGAGCATTGGCCCAGAGATTGATCAACCGTTATTTTGAGTATGCAAATCCTCAAATACCCATACTGCATATCGGAGAGTTTAAGGGGGTTCTGGATAGGATATATGGCAGTGGAGATACAACGCTCAGTGGTGGTTCCAATGAAGGTGCCTATGGAGGCAGCCCCAAGGAGAAATATATGCTTAATATAGTGTGTGCTATTGGCGCGGGAATATTCTTGAAAGGACCTGATGAATCATCAGATGCGGAGGAATCAGAGGACGAAACCAAGGATGAAGATGGATACGAGTCGCCAAAGGTGAAGGCAGAAAAAGGGAATAAAATGAAAAGGGCACAAATACATTATGAGCCAGAACAATACCATGCAGCAGCTGTCCTCCATCTTGAAACATTCTTAAGCCAAAGCAAAGGTGGATTGGAAGAACTTCAGGCAGTTTTGTTATTGGCTGGTTATGCTCTGTTAAGACCAGTTTCCCCGGGGTTGTGGTATATTGTAGGAGTTGCTCTGCGTCTAGCGGTAGATCTAGGATTGCATTACGAGGATTCGGATGTTAAGGAAGTAAAAAGGGATGGGAAAGAAGGTAGGAGAGAATGGTCGAGAGAGCTACGAAGAAGACTATGGTGGTGCGTATACAGTCTTGATAGACTAGTAAGCACATGTGTTGGAAGGCCTTTCGGAATAGCGGATGAGGTCATCAGCACTAAGGTAAATACCATGTTTCCAACTAGACTAATTGATTGTGCTAATTTGGTATTATGTTTAGTTTCCCTCGATACTCGATGACCAGTATATTGACCCAACCAAAGGAATAACTCCCCCATCACCCTACAAAGAATTGCCATCTTACAAACTCATAGCGCATCATTACTTTCGCCTGCGTCTCTTACAGTCTGAGATACTGCAGGTTCTACAACAACAGTCTCATTCGTTTTCGTTTACTTCCTCAAATGCAAACGCAAACCCATGCGTGAATCCGCCTTTACCAACTAATCCGCCAAGACAGAACGAAGATTACCCATCACATCATCCATATCATCTCCAGACACCATATCTAAGGGGGTTCAAGACGGTACAATGCTGGCACAAAGACATTGACCGCCGACTGAAGGAATGGATGGACTCATCGCCCAAGACTAAAGACGAAACGGGGGTGTCGTTCTCGCTAGAATTTCTAGAACTAAATTACTGGCAGACGAAGATCATGCTATATCGACCTTGCCTATCGGTTCCTGTTCTGCTAGCAGGTGAACTTGGAGGGAGCGGAAGTTCTGCCAGGGGACGGGCGGCAGAACGAGGGTCGGGCGGTAAAAAAGATCGTGTAGAGAGGGCCGAAGAAGAGGAGAGAGTTTATCTTGTTGTCGCTGAGGCTGGTAGTAAAGTATTAAGACTTTACAGGCACTTGCATAGAGTACACCAAGTAAACTACACGTTTTTAGCTACTCATCATCTATTCATGGCCGGTAAATAATCACTTCTGAGCACCCTCCAACGCCCTAAGAAAATTTACTAATAAGAACAGGAATTTCATTCCTCTATGCTATATGGCACTCACCTTTAGTCAGGTCCCGTCTCTCTATGGATGAGGTTGACTTTACGATCTTGGCTGCTACTTCTGTCTTGGGCGATCTAGTGAACAAATGTCCGCCCGCGGAAGCTTGTCGGGATGCATTTGAACGCATGTCAAGAGCTACAGTTCAGATGTGTTTGGCAGGGAAACGAGGTCCGATGAATAAAGTATTGCCTTCAGGAACATTGACTCACCACACAGGTGTATCCGGGGCAACCGGAATGACGGCTGGGATGCAGACAAAGGTTCAGGGGATGTCTCCCTTTCAGCATGACGAAGATGGAGAAGGGGAGGTTGTGGAAGAAATTGAAGGGGAAAATGTACAAGAGCGAGAAGCGGATATCAAGTTCCCGGATACAGATTCGATGGTATTCAAAAACGAGTACCCCTCGGAATTTCCGCAGATGCACCAACATCAACATTCACAACGACATAACAGCAGGCATGGAAATGGATATTCAACGACACACCAACAACAGAACCTTGGCCAACAACAACCCCGAAGGGGAGTGATACATTTTGACGATGGGTTTCGGGAACTTTTTACTCCGGCCTCCGCAGGAAATCGCTATTCGAATCCTAATAGTAGGAATACTAATAATAATGTTCACCCTCACATTCAGCAACATCAACAGCCCTCTCCCCAACAGCAGCATTACGGTTTATCACCCACACACCAGACCGACTCAGTGCAGCAAACGGCTTTTCACCCCCCGTTGTCGTATAGCAGTGCGGAGCAACTATCACCACATTTACCGCACTCTCCACACCCACACCAGCAACAGCAACAGCACCAAAATATGTGGAACAAACACCAAAGCCACATGACACACTCATCCGCTGGCTCATCTCCGCCCATCCTTGCCGGGCCTGGCCTACCATGTTCTGGACTGGCTAGCGAAGGTGAAGAAATGATGATAGATCCACAGTTGCAGTACCCACTGGACAACGTACCGTGGGGAAACCTGGATATGGGCACATTTGGACTAGGAGGTCTAGACTGGGAAGGTGACAACTGGAGTGATAGTGGCAGCGCTGCGGGTGGAATCGGTGGCAGCAGCTGTAATCCAAGTGGTATGGATTTGTTTGATGGCTTTTTCTTTGGAGGTGGGGGTTCAGGGCATTAGCATTGAAGATTTCTGGAGTTCAACTTGAAGGTTTAGGCCTACGCCCGGTGTTGCTAATAGCTCGGTTCTTTTCACGGGTTTTTTCTTATAACGGTGGGATCAAAAGTGGTCTCTGTTCATTTCTTATGTCGTTCATAGGTGTGAATTAATGTTTTTATTGGGTTTTTTTTCCTTTTGATACGAGGGTCTTTGTTGATATTTTTTTATAGCTAAAAATTTCTTTTGTTGTGGGAGTGGAGCGGCGAAAAGTAAGGGTTGGCAAAAAAAAAAAAAGGGGGAGTAAGCGGGGAGAGGGGCCCAAAAGCAATTGATGACTACATGACATTGTATTGATATAATGATACCCATTGTTTTTCTTTTCTTTTTTGTCTCATATTTCTAGATGATTATCTGTGTTCCGCGCGTGGGGATTTGTAAAGTTTAGCGATGTTGAGTAGGAGTTGTCTGAAAAGATCGTTAGAATCCAGCCTTGGGACGAATTATCTTATGAAAGTGGCCTTCCTTTTGAGCAGCCGAAGTCCCGCGATATCCGCCCTCCATGATCAGGAGGTATCACTTGAAGCACGTGCTCAACAGTTAAATGTTTCAGAGAGGTAAAGCCAACCAGGATCGCAGGCACCCACTTGGTGGTTGTTGGACAGCCGCGCGCGTATCGCGGCATAGTTTTTTTTTTTTTTTTTTTTTGTTTAACTCATTGATTACATGCAGACCGTAGTCTATGGTAATATCGCACTGCCCCTGAACTACCCGTTCGGCATAGTGTGTTAAGAGGCCATCGGTCTAGAAATCAGGAATTAAATGGAATATGGTGCGCACACGCATAAAAGTGATAGGGTGGCGTACAGAAGATACAGAAGTGGAACAATTGTGGCTGCAATATCGCCTCATGGGCCAATAAGAGGAGGGCCTTCTGCTGCATCACTACCATGGCCTAATCGGGTTTGCTTCTTTAAGGGTATAAATGGGAATAATACTGTTCCACTTTGCTCTGTCTTGGCGCATTTTACATAGTAAAATACCAACTTTCAAGCTTGAATAACTTTTTAACCAGGACAGATATCAAAAATCCGGTAGATGAATCTATTCTTCATCACCAGTCCTTGAAATTGATCTACCGGATTTTCGATATCTGCCATGGTTGAAAAGTTATTCAAATTTGAAATTGCACCAATTTTTGTCTACATTTATCGGTGTGCGCACCATACCTATTCTGACTTGAATATCTATCTGTTTGTCCACATAGATAAGCTAAAGCCTATGAGAGGAATAACTACGTTGTTGTCCAATCAATTTACGTTGATCAATCGTTAAAACCTCTGGTATGCAAGAGTATAAGCATGTAATACGTAATTGTAGTTGTATTATATTCGTTCCTATTTCTCAATAAAGTACATGTACTCACAATCGGGGTCGGCACACCGACCCCTCCTTGCTCGCACGAGCCCTTTAGAAGATCTGGGTTTTCAATGCTGATATATATGTTTATACACCAGCTAATTCTAGCTGTGAGTGTTTGTGCTTCCATGTCAGCTCCCTTCCTGGCATTCCTCTAGATCTATCTCAGGAGTAATTCTTTGTCTATTTACGGTTATATGCAGTTCTAACAAATAGAAATGCTTCGTGATTACAATGAGAAAGCTTATACAATTTAGAAACGGCTTCCTCTAGTTGCGAGTATATCCAACCCAACAAGATAATGAAAAATAGCACTCGAAGTAGAGGAATAACTAGGGGTATGTAATCATATAACCTAGTCACCCCGCTGTGGCCTCGAAACCTCGACAAACCCCACCATCGATCGTGATGGCACCAAATATGCCATCCTCGAGCCCAAAGAAATTTTTAACATTACATCTAGCGAGTACCCCCACAGCTTACAAATCCTACAGCACTTGTTCACGCAGATCTCCTCTCACTATCTATACCTCAGGATCAATAGGGCGACACGGTCGAATGGCGGCTGCTTTGGAACTTGGATCTCAAGAGCAATGCGCAGCCCTTTATTGCTTCCCAGAGCGCAGTTTTGAGTCCGCGATAGAAAGCGGTCCTAGTAAATATTTCCTGATCGAGCCTCTTCAAGCCGTGAGCGCGCGTAGTATCGGCCGCGTTGCGCTCAATCCGTCAGATTTGGAGTAGCGAAGAGGGCTGATGATTGTAGCTGAAGTTGTGATGAGGATGGGCCGAGTTGCTCGCGCAATCGATAGTTTTCCATGTCGGCATTGTGGTTTGATATCTCCCCACCCCCCCAGGACCGAGACTTACCCCTAACCATCTCAGGCTAAATCTTCCTTTTGTTAAATTCTTTATTTAGCTGTATACGTATGGATTATAACTGTTTATATATATAACCCACCTGCAGAAGTTGCAGCTTACAACATGGGATGTCCACCATTCGCTACAACGGATGTACCGGGGGCCAACCATAAATACCTAGAATCTGATAAGATAAGCACACCTATTTCACAGCAAGATTCCTTATCAGATTCTTCGTATCTACCCTCAACGCCCGGTACGTTTGTTCATGGCGACGAGTGACCTGTGGTGATGCTACCAGCGCACAAAACATAAACATCTAACAAAACATGGTACCTCCACCCCACCCTTCATCAAATTATGAGAAACAGAGAGCCTGCCAGTATAGAGGCGTTGCAATTCTCTCGCAATCTCTGCTCCCGCTCCCAAACTCTCACTCATGAATTCTCACGAGCCCACCGGTGCCTAACATAACAGTGTCAGCAACAAAGCGCCGTTGAATGTCGCTGCAGCTACTCGGCTATTTTTCTTCCCTGGCGCTTGTTATTCAGTTTTGTCGTTCTACACTTCGTTGATAGTTGGGCGTCGTCGGGGGGAGTGGTGGTTGGTGGTTGGTGGTTGGTGGTTGGTGGTTGGTGGTTGGTGAGGCCGGGTTGTCGGAGGTCAGTTTTTTAGGCCTTCGAGAAAATTCAAAAACCTGCGCAGCTGGGAAATTATATGTGTGTGAATTTAGTTATATAGAGGAGGAAAGCTAAACTCCTAGACAGCATAGGAGATGGGTTAGTAGGGGATTCACGGAGTCTGCTAGCGCTATAGTTGATAATACATGTTTGCGGGGCTAGTGGGCTGCGAAGGGATATCATATATATACGAACTGGGGCAAAGGATACCTACATGTATTTCGTGTCCAGCTCCCTGTGGTGGATGTCGGCACATCCCATTGAAAGTATTTTATATGTCGTGTCACCTCATTTTTAGTAAACATTGTAAGTGTGCACTTTATTGTGGCTGAGCCTCTTAGATGAACGAGTACACTTCTACCGTATTAATTCGTCCCTCCGTTCGGTCACACAAGAGGTCTAAGTTGCCTCTTCTAGCCAGCATGGGGGGCGAATTCAAGGCGAATACGTCCTGTGTGACCGACCGTAGGGACGAATTAATACGGTATAGACATATCACAAACAACCCCCGTGATCTCATGTACTGGCAAGGTTCGTGAAAAATTCAGAACCGGGAACGGATGCTCCTCCGCGTTGCAGACTTTCGGGAATTTCCCGCTACCCCTGTAACCTTAACTCAACCACGAGTTGTACCACCCGCAAGATGTAGTGTAGGATGTAGAAGGGCCGGTGTGCCCATACTTTTGGGGGTTCCTAGGGACCAGACGTTGTAGGTACATATGTAGTTTTGGAGAGAGTGCGGGGTATAGACCGGGAGTAGATGACCACCCTCGATTGACTACACAGAGGTCCTTGATTGCTGGGAATAAGCTGAGCTGAAGCACCGACTGCTGGCTGCTGGCTCGGGGATAAGTGGTTTGGATTGGAAACTACACCGATATTATACCGCTGGCGGTGGTGTACAGTTTACACGGGTTTTGTGTAGGTATTATTACATGAGTACCTATGTACATACTTGCGACAGGCAGAAAGAACGTGAAAGTGCAGTTCACCCGTTGTTTTCCGGTTTCTTGCGCCGGAAACTAAGTTCTGGGCACAGAATAATATTTGTTCCGGAAACGGTTTAATTGACTTGCCAAGCAGTACTAGAGATGTCTTTGCCAAGCTTTATATGACAACTCGAACTCCGCCAGCACTTTTGCAACTTGAGATATCGACTGATTGGTGTATTCTTATATAGTGCCCGTGGCTTACGTTGTCTTTGGGACCACCCCAGAACAAGGAATACAGGGGCTCGTGGAGAGAGCATACGTGACAGTCTCATCCACGCGGAAAGGAGAGCTAGGTGTCAAGTCCAGATCACAAGCACCTATATCCTCATAGGCCAATCAATTTAGCGTCCTGTCTCGTCTCCAGTTTGGGGTCGAGAAAATTCATCGAGAACAGCAGAGCCTCGTATGGTCCGAGGAAATACTACATGTAGTATGGCCACATTTCATGTTCGTAGGGTTAGTGCCACCGTTGATGTACCTCTTGCGTCTCTGTCAACAGATGAAAATGCAAGGTCTTTCAAGCTTGCACCATTCATTCTGATTTCTGCACGCTTAGAGACCGAAGAAAACTGTGTTGAAACGGTCAAAGCAGCCGACATTCATGTCTTCCCAGCGGGCTTGAATTCAATTGGCTGACACCTTGCAGATGATGACGTGTTAAGCCAGCGGCTCCCCCCTCCTTCCTCAGGGTGGAAAAAGGTATGAAGTGTGGTTCTTGAAACTGGTACAGTGGTCCACAAAACGTCGTCTTCCCCCTCCACATATATACCAAGATCACTTCTCTATCACAAAATTCAAACGAAAAGCTAGTTTCTTCATAAGAAGAATCAATCCCATTAATTTGGTAAGTTTACTTGAATCATGCTTGGTTGCATCGGGGCTTACGGATAGATTTGCAGCTGGAGGAGGTAAATTAAAGGTGGAATTCAAGTGTGACGTGCCCTCAACGTCTGGAAATTCGTCGATCACACTACCTCCTGTACATCAATCCTTCATTTGTGCATCCATCTCCATTATTCAATCATCAACATTACACAACGATGGCTCTAATTATAGCCCCCGATGAGTCCTTGACAAACGGCATCAATCACTGCACCAGCTCCAACTGTCTCGACGTTGAATCCTGTCCTAAACCTTATTGCAAACCTCAAAACACCTATATCGGGGGCCAATCCCCAACCTCTGTGGTCATCAGAACTCAAGAAGGACTCGATCGAGAGAGCATGGAGCAGTCACATGTCATCCGTAGAAGGCCAACGTGTAGGTTCATGAACACAGCGTTCTTTAAAGATTTAAAGGCAATTGGTGGAGCAGAGGATCAAGAGGTGGAGCAGATGGATGTTGAAGAAGAGAATGAAGGAGAAAATAAAGAAGACAACGACGAAGACGAACAAGAATATCATCGCCTTCTGCAACTGAACCCCCTCGGAAATGATCTTCCGCCAGGACATAACCCCCCACTTGGATTCGGGCATCCATCCTGGGAGCCGATCGGGGATCTCGCTGTGCAGGAAGCGGAAGAAATTATTTCGAGTCTCGAAATGATTCCCGAATTGCCAGAACCTCAGGATGATCTCTCGGAACGTCTCCTATACATCGAACGAACCATCAGCGCTTTGAGTGGGGAGACCAAACGCTCTGACCCCAGTGGATCTCAAACCCGGTCTGAAGGATCACAATCTCCATTTGACGAATGGCTAACTGCATCTGATGCCTCTTCCCAAACTTCCTGGGTGACGCATGTCACCTCTGAGCACCGTCCATTGTGGGGGGAAACGAAACCGATCGGCACCAAACTCATTGTTTCTCGATTGAACGAGGAGGAGCCTAACGACCCAGAGGACCTGAATTTGTACTATCTCCCAGACTTGAAAGAGTGGCGCCCGTTCCCTGTCGAGGTTGAAGTTTGGAATGCGCCGGAGCCTGTCGACGTCTTGAAGAAGAAGTCGAGGGTTAAGCGCATTGCGAGCGCGGTTGTGACGAGGATCAAATGCGGTGCTTATGGTTATCGTGCCCATGCCCCTCTTGATAAGAGGCTCATTTCCATGCCAGTGGAAGGATCCAAGAGAGGGATGATTGAAGCTCTTCTTGAGGACAAGTAGGGGCCTTTATGTCGTATTCTTTTTCTTATTGATATCCATATAATATTTGGGAGGTTTAAAATCTGGGGCTTTTATTTCTTGCTTAAGTTTTCTGCATTGTTTTTCCTCTGATATCGTTTTCTGGGGATCTTTCATTGTTCTTTTCTGGATTACCATCTTCGGTTCTATGGTAGCTCATTTCTTTTTTCCTTCTTTCAACGGGATCGGTGCTCTCTTTTACGCCTGTTTACGAATTTCGATGATTTTTACGGCTTTCAGCTTGTATTTTTTCTCTGCTCTAGTTATGTTTACTTACGATCTTACATGTAGTTACTGTTACTGCTGGCTGGGTATATCTTCATCTTTTTATTTTCTCTCTCGGAGTTTAAGATAGCTTCTGCCTTTTTCTTGTTTTCTTTCACTACTTGACTTCGATGTTAAAATATCTAGAATTTGACCAAGACGTTGTATAGTTAAAATTAAACGGGGACATGCTAGGATTTGTTATCCACTTATCTAAACCCGGTCTGACAGACCCGATTTTCCGGCTTCGAGGATATGGGGAAGGAACCCGATTGGTCTAAACATGTACTTAGAAGAACAGGAAAATGAGAATCGAGGTTCCTACCAATCATACGTGATGTCTCATGCCCAATTTCCGGTTACTTGATTGGCTGAAAACAGTAACCCCGTTCAAAAGAGACCCACCAATCACATTACTTACCAATGAAGATCATCCACTGCGATAAGCCGCCATAGTTTACTGGGTGAGCCTAATAAATTTTAAGTTGAGTTAATTTACTATATACAAATGAAAATGCAATGTTCCTCCAAAGATCGGGCTTATTCATGTTCCTATAATGAGAATATATTTGGTCCCAGTCGCTTCTCTCTCGTGCTCGGTTCAGACCCTAGCTGCATGCGCAACAATTCATCTCTGGGTCGGAGCCTTAGCTCGCTACTCCTTGGTCCACCCTGATTTCACAGGTCTATGGATAGCTGGAGTGCTCTCTAGATATCTGGATCTGGACTTTCTATTTCTGACAGTTATTTTCTATGCTGCAGTGTATGATTCCCATCCATGGGAGGCATCTACTTGTGCAGCAACTGAAATCACAGGATATCACTCGTGGATAGTTGCTAGTCTAGGAACTGGTTTTTTTTTTTTTTGTTGAACTCATGTCTAGGAACTGGTGATAGTACAACACATCTAGGGTGGTCCACGAAGGTCCTCAAGGAAATCAGAGATAGGTGCCTGGAGGTGCCTCTGCCTCGTATAGCCCATGCATCGAGGTGCTCAAGCGCAGGTCATTACTATAATTAGACATGTCGAAGTTGTAGTTTTTTTTTTTTTTTTTGTTTAACTCATTAATTACATTCGAAGTTGTAGTTTACCGTTGAAGTTGCAATATCGATATTCAATTCAAGCAAAACAATCTTGATAAGACTGTACTAAAGAGCCCGGTAATGATAGTCAAATGTCTCTATAAGAAATATCAATTCTATTCCATATATAAATACTAGTATGATTACCTGAATCTCGAGTAGCTTGCCTTGTGAACCTCCATGCCCTGAGCTCTCGAAGTAGAGGCCTCCAGGTAGAGGCCTCGAGACAATACCTCGTGTGGACCATATTATGTGTGTTGCTCATCCAAGGCTAGGAAGATGTGTCCAATTCTATATTCTTCGGAGGGTCTTTTCTCGATCCAAGAGATAGAGGTTCGTATTATCCAAGGCTAGTTAGGGATCGGGTTGATGGGGCGATCTTGGCTTTCTACAAATTTTGGTGAAGTTCAATTGGCGTCATTTGTAGCTATAAAGTAGCCGTGAGTTCAAAAGATTGAGGGGTGTGTACCAGTGCCTGTGCCCTGATGAGGGAAGGGGAATCCGAATGATAGAGATGGACTTCCTTGGGAGATTAATTCCGACTCGAGAAATCATTCGATTTCAAATCCGTCATTTCTGTCGATCATAGAGATATATAAACGCATGTGAAGTGGAATGGAATCTCTCTGATGGCTCCCTGCCCATGGTATCTTTTTGGCTTCTCAGGCGTGTGTTCCATTAATTAAAGCGCGTATCATTTTATGTATCGCAGGCACGCTAGAGCGTGTGGAATTGTGAAAGACCTCCCCCATAGCGGAATTCTTTGGGGGTGCTGCGGCTGGGGTTGTTCCATGGGTCGGCGGGGGGAGAAGTAGATACTGTGGGGGCTTTGCCGGCGCACACAAGGGTTGCAACTACCCCTCCCTGTCCATAGTCAAAGAAAGGCCGCATCAAGACCCAGGCTTGCTTACTGCTGACCGTTTATTTACATTCCCGCGGCGGCAAAACCAACATATTGAAGGACCTCGGACCTTGTGAGTCGAAGGATTCATTGGTGAAAGGGAGGAGTTGGCATTGGTCGTTCGCTAAACTATGAGTAGTCTCTGCCTGTCTGGTATTGAATTTAGGCGATGTTAAGTCCCCTCTTTGCAATGCACAGGCACATTCTGCGCTGCCCCAGCAGCTCTGGGGCATGCATGAGAAGTGTATAATCGAGTGATAATTCATGACCTACAATGTCGAGTGTGCACACATGTTACATGTAGCTACATCCTATACATACATGTAGCTAGACCGTTTAGAGAAGGTTGATGCGCAGTCCGGCGCAAACCTAAGCCTCATGGGGAGTCCACGCTAGCGGGTGATCACGTGAACGGCCACCACCAGGGTCCCTCTCGATTGATGCATTACTACATGTATCCCATAAACATCCCTTCGAGAAATACGGAGAGGTGGCTAGAGCCAATAGGTTTTGTGATTTTTGTTGATTTCTTACCCAATTCTGCTGTGGCTTTCGGTCTCGCATGAAGGGTGCCGCATCGACGGTTTATGGGATAGCCTGGGCTCAGCTTGTGGAGAGCATATATATAGGTACATGTATCATAATGTGCATATAGCCATTCACAGAATTGACCACTGGACAGCTGAGTGACATGAAATTGTCAGGCTCGAAGGCCCGCTCAGATAGTACCTAGCTTGCTAAGTATAATTATTTCCATGTAATTAAAAAAAAAGTATGATTATTTCAATTGATTGTAAGTGCGAGTGATATTTCATGACCAGGATCGATGCTGCTTGAAAATACTACATGTATTTAATCATGTGTATCAGTGAGGACGCACCAACAAGCCATAAATGAATGCGCATATATATCTAATGGCAGCCTGATCTATATCTCAGCGCAAGTATCTATAGTTCCCAGTTCACGATCGGCGAGGTAGCACGTAAGTTATCCTCACCTCGCCGAGGTGATTCACGCATATACATACATGTAGTTCCATACCGCAGTGAAGCGACACATACAAGCTCCTCACTTCGACGTGATAGCGAGTAAGGTATTGATATGTGGCTACGTGTACGCGTAGTTCCGGACCATAGGCATGCAAGGCTTAGAGGGATCTCACAGTCACCGCACTAGACGATTATATTTCGCGCTGTATGGTTGTACATACCTTGACACGTATACCCAGAATGCAGAATTGCCTCCCTTCCTCTAGGGCAAGGAGAGGTTGAACAGCGATGAATAGATGTACATGTATATAAGGGGTATTAAGGCCTACCACTGTGCTCCAGCTTACGTATATGTTTAATATTAGGGTAGAGAGAAAGAAAGCCAATACATACTTAGTACACACACAGCCCAGATCCCTCGATCAAAATTTGAAAAATAGCTGTGTAGATATTCCAACATAATCTTTCCTCAGTTCACACCTATTCTTGTAGTAGAATTTCCCCTGAATCTCGGATCTTAACCATCACTACTCAAGTTATGGAATATAGAAGGGGCATTCATATTTTAAACTACATGTAGAGATCGATATTCCAAAGCCAGTTTCATACATGTAACTAAACAGTTATCACCCGCTCAACTACTACCGACGGCCTAGCTGTGGTAGAAATGCGCTAGCCGCTCCGCCACAATTGGGGTTCGTTTGTCCCGCTGTTCTTCTGCCCGTTCTCTTTCCCTCTTATTTCCCTTTTCCCACAAATCTCACAATTCTGGTGAAGGTTACCTAGGAAATCAATCATCCTTCGTCGAAAATCGATCATTTTTCGTCGAAAATTGATCATTCTTCGTCGAAAATAAATCAATCATCCTTCGTTGAAAATCAATCATTCTTCGTCGAAAATCAATCATCCCTCGTCTAAAATCAATCATCTTTCATCGAAAATCAATCATCCTTCGTCGAAAATCATTCATCCTTCGTCGAAAATCAATTATCATTCGTCAAAAATCGCTCCTCTGAAGTATATCATCTCGTCCAAGGTAAGTGATGATCCCCGACTCCCCACTTGTTATCAATCCGTCGATTTATTGGTCTTGAGCTCATAATGTACCGCATAGGTTTTATCACGTACAGTGCTTGTGTTGTAGAGTTCGAGCTGAAGAAAACCCAGAACAGCAAATATTAAGTAATCATTATTGACCCTACAATGATTGCCCTCATGCATTAACTAATTTTCATTCAGCTCGCTATGGAAAACCAGAATCAAGCTTACGGCCAGATGAGCTCCACGGGCAGCTCTAGAAGTCATATAGGACGTGCCGATCACATCCAATTACAGACAGTCAAACCAGAAAGGTCCGATGGCCGCCTTTCAACCACTCAGGAGCGGCCTGACCGAGTCAGGTCCCATCTAGCGAATCGTAAGTATATATCCTCCAAAAAGGTAAAACAAACAGAAAGAAAAAACATGACTAAAATCTTACAGAGCCCCAAAACGCTTCCACCAATCATCGTGCACGCTTCTTAAGCGCCAGAAGTTTTGATCTGGCACCATCGACTACACCCCCACCTACTGAGTGGGGGCAGTATTTCGAGGCTAGGTCGGCCCGCATCCGTAAGGAGCGGGAGATGGAGGCAGCTAGCACTCAGCAAAGAAAATACTGGCAAGTGCTGTTGCAGGAATACCGTGGCGTCCCTCCTCTTCATCAAGAGACGGAAGCTGATCGGTGCCAGGCCGAAGTCATGCGTTTGAAGACGCAGAGCTTGATGGAGTCCCGCTCCAAGGGTGGTTCTGGCAGAAGATTTCGCTTTTGGAAATGGTGATTCCGGTGCAAATGCGTAATGTAAGTACGATGTATATCTCGCAGTTAAGAATATGTGCTGATATTTTTCACAGAAATCCCATTTCAGTGAGGTGCAATTGGCTTCCGAGGCTAATTTTCTTTACGCAAAGTGGTAAGCTCCGATCCCTAAATTGTTATATATAATGCCTTCATGATTTTCCACTCGGCTAACTTCGATATATCCCAGGAATCATTCAACATATCTTTTTAGTCCTCTCTCCTTTCATTATTTTTAAAACAATAGGAGAGTTTTAGAAAACATTGGGATAATAAAACATAGCGGTTTCTATGGGTTCTATGTGTTCTAGCTTATGTGCTCGATCCTGACTTTTGATGACTGGCATAAGGTATTATATCATGACTAGCCAATATACTCCATGTTCTTGTTCTTGACGGACTATTCGGAAAGAAGTTATTCAGCCCATCGTCTACATATATATTAAGCCATGAAGATGCTTAGGTACATGACTGCCAAACAAACCGAGGCCTGCGCTAGTAATTAAACTTCAAAATCAATTTAAAATCTTGAACGCTTCCAGCCTATGCTTGACTAGCGTTCTCAAGATTCATATATCTTGAGGCTAAAAGAAAGATACGTTTTCAAGCTCTGTTTTGGCATATTTAATAGTGTACTATTTTAATCCTAGATTAGAAGAATGTTGGTTAAGTAAAGTTAAGTTCTGCTTATCATATCGTAAATTTAGTGTCTTGGGGGCAACGACGAAACTGGTCAGGACAGTGGCGCTCAGACTGGTAAGCAACCACTTGTTTGGTTGAAACCTGTGTTTTAGTCATTGTCCCAGGTTCGTCGTTGCTCCAAAGTTGACAGTACATACATACCCAGCAGATCTCTTGGCGAAAATTCCCACCACAACCCAACTGCACCCCACCATCACAGAATTTCTTACCTCTAACCCCATTTCACCTACAATCGAGAGCTCAAGCAACAATGGGAAAGAACAGTAGGAATAACTGGCGTGTATGTTTCCCTTATTCTTTTAATTGCCTACGGAATCCCTAGCTAACCAATTCTTCAACACAGTCGAGGAGAGAGAATAAGGGCGGACAAGGCTCTGGGTCGAAGGGCGCGGACACACGCGGCGATGCATACGTCTCGATCCCAACAGAGAATGAAAAATATGAGAAGTTTTACAAGGAGTCTGGCCTGATACCAGAGGAGGAGTGGGAAGAGTTTTGGAGCACTTTAAAGAGAACTTTACCGACCACCTTCCGGTTCACTGGAAGCAAGGGGTAGGAATTCATTTTTTTCTATAGCTAGGATGGAGAACGACACTGACTGATAATCGTATAGCAACGCTCTGAACGTTCTGAAGACACTCCAAGAAATCCACGTCCCCCATCTTTCAGGAATCATATGGGAAGACCAGCCCGTCGCGCCTCCCACTCCGCTCCCGTGGTTCCCTGACAATCTTGGTATTTAATTCACCCTCAAGTTTCTAGGAACCATACTAAAACAAACTCCAGCATGGCAAATGACCGCTGGAAAAGCAGTTATCCGTCGCTGCGCTCCCTTCAAGAAATTCCAGAACTTCCTGGTCGCCGAAACCACAGTAGGCAACATCTCTCGTCAAGAGGCGGTCTCAATGATTCCACCATTATTGATGGACATTGAGTCACACCACACTGTTCTTGACATGTGTGCTGCCCCGGGATCAAAGACGGCACAGCTCATCGAGGCCATTCACGCTGGCGAGGAAGCACGCGTCGAGGCGGCTGTTGCGCAGGGGGACACAGTGCCTGGAGGGAGTTCTGACAGCGGCGGGAGACCCACCGGTCTTGTTATTGCCAACGACGCAGACTACAGGAGGAGTCACATGCTGATTCATCAGACTAAACGTCTGAATTCCCCAAACTTGATCGTCACTAATCATGATGCGACATGGTTTCCTAGTATTCGGGTTAAGGAAGAGAACGGGACTGTGGAGTACCTGAAGTTCGATCGTATTCTTGCAGATGTACCCTGTACTGGTGATGGCACGCCAAGAAAGAACTATGGTGTCTGGAGGGACTGGACTCCCAATGGTGCTTTCGGCCTACATCTCACCCAGGTCCGAATTTTGGTTCGTGGGTTGCAGATGTTGAAGGTCGGTGGGAGGATTGTTTATTCGACCTGCTCGATGAATCCCGTTGAGAATGAGGCCGTACTTGCTGCTGCTATCGATAGATGCGGTGGTGTAGAAAAGGTAAACATTGTCGACGTCAGTGACAGGCTGCCAGAGTTAAAGAGACGACCTGGTGTGTCTGAATGGAGAGTCTGCGACAAGGATGGTGCCTGGTTCTCCACCTGGGAGGAGGTAGAAAATGATGAGAAATCCATGGAACGAATGAGCAGAATGACAAGAGAGATGTTCCCCACCGAGAACAAGAAATCCCTTGATGACCCAACGAAAATACCTCTTGAAAGGGCCATCCGTGTTTATCCCCATCTTCAAGACACTGGCGGATTCTTCATCACAGTGTTGGAAAAGAAGCAGGAGATCAGAGCGATCAAGCCTGAGGCAGGCGGAAGAAAGAAGATGGCCGCCATAGCCAAGGCCCAGGCAGAGAAAGAACTTGATGAAGATGCAGCCAGCGAGAATCATGAGGCTGCTGAAGGCACCGAAATTGCGGCCGGAGAAACATCTACACCAGTTACTCCCGCTGTAGTAGAAGAGTCAGTGCCATCTGAAGCTCCAGAATCTCCCACAAAACGCAAAATTGAGACTGTTGACGCCGCCCCTCCTACACCACCAGCGGCTAAGAAGACACGGCTAGAGGGCACTGCTGAGGCAGAACCCAAGGGCGAAGCTTCTGAGCCATGGGGTTCAAAGAAGACCGGTCAAAAAACAGAGACCAAACAAGAAAATGCACCCCAAAAAGTTGGGAGGAAGAACGGCGGTCAACCAATCGAGGAACCTTTCAAGTATCTTTCACCTGAACACTCAGTAATCAAGCAAGTATTCGATTTTTATGGTTTATCACCACGCTTCCCCCGCGACTGCTTTCTCGTCCGTAACGCGGAGGGAATCCCAAGCCGTGCAATTTACTTTACGTGCAACCTGGCCAAGACCATTCTCACCATGAATGAAGGGAAGAATATTAAGTTCATCCACTGCGGAGTCAAGGCATTCTTCAAACAGGATGTCCAGGAGCCCGATGTATGCCCATGGAGAATTCAGAATGAAGGACTTCCAATTATTGAAGGTTGGATCGGCGAGGGCCGTGTTGTCCGCGCCAAGCAGAAGAGCACCGTCAAAGGTCTCCTCAAAGAGCTCTTCCCGAAGGTTAATGCCGAGGGATACGAAGGCGATGCCAGCACTATCGCGGAGATTGAGGAGCAGGTCAGGAACTTGAGCATGGGATGCTGTGTTCTTAAGGTTGAGAAGGGCACTGGAGAGGAATCATTTCCGGACCCTCTGGTGCTCCCATTGTGGAAGAGTCGACATAGCTGCAACCTTATGTTGCCTAAGGATGAGCGAAAGTAAGCTTGAAATATTTTGGACTATGACAATGAGGAATTTTCTAACAAGTCGATTTTTATAGGGCAATGTTGATGCGCCTCTTCAATGATGAGGGAGAAATCATTGACTCAACCAACAAGAACAAACACTCTCAGAAGAAGCCCGACACCTCAGTTGACACAGAAATGGCCGAGGCCGAAGGAAAGGGTGAGGGTTACGGCGAAGAGGAGCCCGGAATGGGTGAACCGGTGCCTATGAGTGTCTTCGAGGAGCCCACTTCAAAGGTGCTTGAGGAGGACGACGTCAAAGAAATTGTCAAAGAAAAAGAAGATAAACGAGAGGTCAGTATTCTGAAGGAGGAGGTTTTGCAAGGCTCGGAGGAGGAGGCAGCTGAAAAAATGGTGACTGAGGAGATTGTAAAGGAGGAACTTGGCAATGCTGCCGTGTAAACCATTTTTCTTTTTTTTCTTATGGGATTTTGACGAGCGGTATACAGCACTAAGGTAAAATGTTTGAGTGCTTCAAAACTGGGATGGGAACAAAGGGATTTTTTTCAAAAGTATGACGAAATACGATAGAGTTTTTCTCGTTCAGCAATCTTCAATTTTTTGATAGAGAGGCCAAGTTACAAATGATCTTATTTGTTTTCGTGGAAGGGCCATAATTATGAGAAATTTTAGGTATCGAATGAGTGATCGTGAGTGACTCACTCGCTGTGTTGTAGGCCTGCTGTTCATGTCCCATACATTACTCTGGAATACAACAAAATACTGAATAACCACATTGTTGGACCGGAGCGGTCCTATGACTGCATACATGATTCTGAGCTCGTGTAAGTAGCTTCTGTCGTGCGTTGAAGAGCATCAAAAATAGTTCTTGATCCTCTTTCGATAACAGTTTGAACGCCTCGTCAATTGGATGTTTTTCTTTACCAGCACGATTCTCCTTCCTGAAATCCTTCGCCAGTCCCTTCCAAAGATTTTTCATGAATTGTAACTCGGGCTGGTTCCTGATTATGGAAAAAGGTTTCTGGGTCTGCTATGTGGGGTCGTACCCGTTCTAGCCGGGTTATTTTCTGCGGATACCACAATATATTCTGGTGTCATCTTCGCTTAAAAAGATTTCTTTGGCGGTGGTAGTATACTTTCTAGAGTACAGAGTACTGCAATATTCCTGTATTGAAAATCCGTAGCTTACACCATTGTAACGGCTATCCCAAATTGTATGTGAACAGCAATAAATGTGTTTAGAGAAAAATGGGGGTTGGGAAATTTCCTTGAAGTAACATACGAAGACTTTGTGTTTTAACTGCGAGGACAACTTTCAGCCGTTGGTCGTTAAACAAAAAAAAAGCCGTTGGTCGTTCGTTTAGAACTCGTTTGGCAATGAGTCAAAAGAGCTTACAACAGCGGAAGTATGCAACTTAGCGTCTCTTTTGTTAGGCTCGCCATTCTAGACACTAATACAGTAGTTGGCCTCGTAATTTGAAGTACTCTGCTTAAAGAACTCAACACACCCACACCAGCACCTGTCTGCAGCTAGGGTATAGTTAACGGAAGTCGATTGGAGATGAAGAAGCTAAGAATACGTACTTAGTATATACATGTATGTAGTGATGTTGGAAATAAGCCACTGCTCAACGTCAAAGGAAGAGATATATACATACATCTGACGACGGGATTCTGAAAGGTAGGGGACAAATGGTTGGAGATAAGGGAGCGATATGGCGGAGCAAGAAGGTATACTTAAATCTAAGAATGATAAGCTCATCATGAGGTATCACTCAATCGCAAAGGAGACGAGGGCTACATGTATTTGATTGATTAATTGTATGCGGCTATGACAATATGTATCTGACAAAGATAACATAAAATAATATGAAAACAAAAAATAAAGGAAATAGCCCGATCAAATCCTTTGTACCAGCCCCTGTCCGTCAATTTCTCGTTTCCCTTAAATCCGGTTTATTCCCTTATAATTAGGTTGCTCCAACCCATCTCCAATTCCCTCGATTCGTTTTTGCGTCTCACTATCTCCTCTCTCCAGTTGGTATCTCTCTCATAGAAATTGACTCCAGCCAGATGTTCTTTGCTATGGGAATGCCCGTGGCTGTCCATATTAGCTTTTCCACGGTATCATGCTGGACATTAGCTTCCCTTGATGTATCTGCTGCAGGATATTAGATCAGGATATGGTAAATAAGGTCAGTACCTGATCTATGTAACTATAGATTTTATCTTTCTTCTGTAAGGCAGAAGGCAGTCCCTACTCCTCGCCATTCTCAACCCCACTCGCCCCCTTCTCTCCTCCCATACTTCCCCCAATCCCAGTACACATGCAACCCGATCCTACTGATGGTAAATAGTACACGCCAAGTTCAGAGATCTCCCCACTTCACAGGTATATATCATCTCTTTTCTTCCTCGACCGATGCAAGGAAATCTCATCCATTCATTCCATAGATTACATATTTGTGGGGGGGGTGGGGGGGGGCATCAAAAGTAAAGGGAACTGTCCAAGTTCTCCAGCACAATACAGTTGTGAATACAGTAGTCCAACCGAAAGGGGCTAAAGCTGCTATAGAATAAGATAAAAAAGAGAGTAAACAATCTCGAGGTTACACACTCTTTTTTACCCACTGAAGTCTTCCGTTCGAAAAAAGACCGGAGTACAAGAGGTAAAAGTAGAAGAGGCCCGAGATGAATAAGAATAAAAGGGGGATCACATTGTATGACGTTATCAACAGGCAAAAGCCAAACCATGAAAGCCGAGTGAAAAAAATAAATGTTGAAAAGGAACCCTGGAGAAACATTGATTGAGAGCCCGCGGCCGTGATAAAGATGAGGAGTAAGGAGATAGAGAGAAATAAGACAAAGATATCAATAAACGCCGTGGTTGTGCAAAAATATGCAATGCAAGACCGTTTTTCCAGCCCAACTAAACTATATAGGTAAGAAAAAAGAGCCCAAGAAACGGTTACCAACAAAACCCTTGAAAACTAAATAAAAATAAAAAAGAATTCCATATCAGATCATGCCACACGCTTCCCCAACAAGAGACATAGAAAATAAATAAGCCCTACTACATAAACTGCCCAGACTGAGTAGGGTCCAGCAAAAGGTCTTTGATAGTCGAGCTAAGTTCTTTGAAGTCAACCGGTTTGGACACGTATCTCGAGAACCCTGCAGCAATACAACGGTCTGCAACATCGGACATGACGTTTGCTGACAAGGCAACTATTGGCACTCTCGGGGCATTATGTGTCTGTTCCCAAGCTCTAATTTCCATCGTAGCTTGGAAACCGTCCTTTCTCGGCATATGAAGATCGCACTGCCGCATCGTTAGAATTACTCGGAATAATCCCAACAGGGTGGGAAAACATACCAGGATGAGACCATAGTGCCCAGGCTTTTGAGAAAACACTTTTTCCACGCATTCCTCTCCATCACTTGCCGTATCCACCTCTAGCCCCACTCTTGCTAGGAATCGCAGAAGAACCTTCTGATTAACCGTATTGTCTTCCACGAGCAGGACGCGATGGCCTCGGTTTCCAACATCCTGCTCCATTTGGCTAAACACTCTTTTCTGAGTCTCGACAACTTGTTGAGCAGAGTCCCTGTTCCTATCCATTGACGCATCTCTTTCATTCGCCGGGTCGAAGACAACACCAAAACGAGAAGGCTTGATTGGCTTGTAGATGAACTGTAGTCTTTTTCCCATATGCTCGCAATTGTGCGGCGCGCCTTGCATTACCGCTGTACGTTGCGTGGGGTTAGTCAAGACAAGCATAGTTGTCAGCGAATGAATCGAGCTGCCCAGTATTTGATCTATGAGCGCAATAATCTCCGCGTGTTCTGGGAGGTTGACAACAATATGGGTAAATACAACCGGGTCATCGCCACCGATCAAATTTTTACACTCGTCGTATTTGGAAGCCGTGGCAATCTGGTTTGGGATATTCTTTGGCAACGTGATCTTAATGTGATGGGCTATAGCGATACGAGAATAATGTTGTTCCGATACAATCAAAATTGAGAACATTGGTGGTGTAACTGCACGACCGAGCTCCGAATCGACTGAAGGCTTCTCCCTCACCGACGCTTCTGTTTCCGAAGACGCAGCAGCTGACGGAGGTGGGGTGTAAGCTTTGAATTTTTGTTGGGCCTCTGTGGGGAGGGCAAGCCGCATGGAGACAGGATCTGCAGAAGAGGACATCGGAAGGTGAGCCAATGCTGACATAGAGGACCCAGTTGAGGCGGAGCGGAACGAACTTATCGAGGGATCCGAACTTGCCGATGATGCAGGAGCAGATGAAGGCCCATCACTAAAAGTAAGACCAGGCGGTGTATCTGATGGGAATTCCGTGATCCTTTCAGTGATCGTATCCGACTCTAGAATACCCTGGCGTCTACTCTGGGCAGCGAGGTTGGGCGTGATGCCGGGCGGAATGCCTTGTGGGATAGGCGGGATAGCATCCGGAGTAGCAACTGCAGAGGACCCTTCACCTTGAGGTTTCTCTCTAGGCAACTTGAACTTGGCGCTGCAGATGAATGTCCTATGAATAGTTAGCAAATATGGTACCGATTAAAGGCTGGGGCGAAACATACGATCCCTTGCCCTTCTCACTACTAGCGGACATTCGACCCCCGTGAAGTTCCACCAATTGTCTTGAAATCACCAGCCCTAAACCACTGCCACCATGTGCCCTAGTACTAGACCCGTCAATTTGGCTGAAAGGCTTAAACATTAACTCTTCATCTTTCTTATCAAATCCTGGGCCAGTGTCATGGCACTCAAATTGCAGCATAACATCATCATCTCCGATATTATCATCTTGGATAACAGAACATCTAGAGAAAACTTCGCCCTTAGATGTGAATTTTATAGCATTCTAAAACCACCACATAGAGTGTTAGCCAATCATGTCTCATAGGAAGAAAGTTTTCCTAACCAATGTGGCGGTGCCAACTTACGCCAATGACATTCAAAAGCACTTGTCTCAGCCGCACACGATCTCCGCACACCACAGGCGGCACATCTTCTTCGACGATAAAATTCAACTCTAGGTCCTTTGCTATTGCCATGGTACTCAAAAGCTCATTGGCATCTTCTATCAGGGAATGAATCCTAAACCACTCCGGGTTCAATCGCATCATTCCTGCTTCAACCTTCGATAGATCTAGGATATCGTTGATTACGCTGAGCAAACCATCAGAGCTCTGTGATATTGTGTGGCAGTAGTCTAACTGCTCCCCATTTAAGGTGGTATCAAGCAAAAAGTTGACCATTCCAGAAATCCCGATGAGAGGAGTTCCTATACATCAGGAAGGATCAGCAATGCCGAATTTACCACTGCGGACGGATGATACTCACGAATTTCATGGCTCATATTGGCCAAGAACCTAGTCTTACTCTCCATCGTCTTCTGCGCTGCTTCATTCGCCTCTTTTAACTTTTGCTCTAGTAACTTGTGATCGTTGATATCAGTACAAGTACCGAACCACTGGCCTTCTCCCGTTCCAAAATTTGTCTCCACACTAACGCATCTCACCAAATGCCACCTATAGTTTCCATGCTTGTCCCTCAGGCGCAGCTCGGTTGAAAATGTGGGCTTCTCCTCCTCGATATCTACTCCAGTCGGACCCTTGAAACCACCATCATATGCGGAAGACCCGTACGAGTTAGGTGAGAATCCCGAAGTCTCAAAGCCTGGACTGGTTATGCCATCACCAGGGCTCATTGACCGCGGACTTACTGAACCACTTCCACCACCCAGGCCCGGTAATGCACACTTGTATCTATCATTGGGATGAACGTGTTCCATAAATCCCAATCTTAACGCCTGTGCTAGCGTCTGTCCAGAATATCCCAACCACTGGGTGTTTGCATATGAGATTCCGTCGACGGCCGTGGCAGCAAACACGATTTGCGGACTTGAGTTGGCAAGGGACCTATATTTACTTTCTGATTCTGCCATTTCCGCCTGCCTTGCCGCGTCCACCTCTGCAATCCGCTGATCATGGATGTCCATATTTGTGCCAAACCAGTGAACAATGATACCACGGGAATCACGCAACGGGACTGCCCGGATCATAAACCACCGGTAGACACCATCAAACCTGCGAACACGAACCTGATGAGAAAACGGCTCGCCCTTGCGCACAGCGATCCCCCAGCGTTTGATGTAATCCTCCCGATCATCTGGATGAAAGGCCTCCCATGGCCCCTTCATGAACTCATCGACAGTGGCACCTCTGTATGCTAGCATCCTGGCATTCACCCATGTGGTTTCGCCGGTGTAGGGAGCCGCGGTAAATACATGTACGGGGATAGAGTCAATGATTGTCCTAAGAAGTTTGTTAGACGGAGGGGGCATTTGATGATTCTGTGAAGTTGCGCCTGCTGTAGACATCCTGGTTGATCCTCGCCTTCCTGATCCCAACGGTGTTCCAGGTAACGAAGTCGTTGCAGCCAGTGATTGGAAAGTGGCAGAGTAATCTGCTCCGTATGAGTGTAGCAGGGTATGCGGATAATTGTGGCCCACAATTTTGAGCGCAGGTTTCCTTTTCTTCGGGAAACGGCGTCGATTCGGTGCCGATTCTGATCCCGGTGACACCGAGGGCGACTCCATTGTTCCACTGCTCTGGCTTCCAAGGTCTTCCAACACTGGCGTCTTTTCCGAGTCTGCCAGGTCCTTCAGGACATGATCCGGCAGTGGCGAGCTTCTGGGTATTTCCCTCTTATACGTCATAGCGCCCTGTTCTCCCTTAAACTTGACTGTGCCGGCCGAGCTAGCGCCTTCGTCCTCCTCCGTCTGCAACTGCGCTTCCAAGCTTACCGTTCTGCCCTCAGTGTTGGTCGTTGCCACCGCTGCTGCCGCTGCCGCTCGAATACTAGCATAGGTCGGAATATTACCACTGTTTTGTCTACTAAAAATCTTTCTCTTTTCGCGGGGAGGCTGAAAGTACCCTTCCAGATTTTCACCCCCGGGACTAACCGGCGTGCTAGCCTGAGACTTAATGCTCTCCTGGTCACTCCCTTGCTGTCTCGATCCTCCTAATCCTCCAATGTCCCATCCCGGACTGGCGACTCTCGATGTGCTGTCTTTGGACATTGTGCTGAGCTCGCTGGGACTGGTGACACTAGCGCCCTCGACAATATCTGGTGATTTCAGCCCATATCTCAAAGATGCATGCAGACCAGAATCAATATCGGCTGCATGTCTTCTCAAAGGTCGTCTATATTGCAAATGACTTAACTGATTCATAACGTTCGAGTGGTTCTGTGCTAGTGAGAAAGCTGTGGCTGCTAGAGGTGCAAAATGGGACAATGAGTGAATCAGGTTTCTAGGGTAGGGGATAACAGGGCTCAGCATAGATAATATCGCTATAGGAGATTTTTTGTGTCCTGCCATGTTGTGCCTGGAAGAGATATCGCTACCCGGCAAGCCAAAGCTTCCCCTGAAAGGAGATTCACCCCCAGTAGTAGAAGTCGCGGTCCCCCCACCAGCTGCCGCAGATGCTGAGGGATTCAGTGATTTTGAAAAGCTTGGGTGTATGAGTGGAATGTGGATTACTGTCCATGCGCTCTCGAATCCAATTGCATTTACGGGTTCCTGTGCCGAGTACACTGGACTGTTGGTCTGTGGGTTAAATGTCTCTTCGTCAACTTTTGGTGGGGCAAAAAACGGGTTCTCGGTGGGGTCCTGCTTCGGCGCCGGCGAAGGAGCTGGAGATTGACTCCACGGCGACGTCAGGGCTTGTTCATATTCTTCATACGAGGAAGCCCTGTCGAGACCTTGTGAGTGAGTTGAGACATTTTGCAAATGTTGCTGCGCGGAATATAATTGCAGCATAGGGTTGTGGGTACGATACCCGTCCTTCGGCGCACTCTTCTTCTTCCGGCGCATTCCCTTCCCCACAAAATACAGCGGTGTCGGTGGCTGTGAGGACAACTGCAATGGTGAACCGATTGAGCTGAGATCTAGCTTTTCTACCCCTTGAATCGATGCCTGTTCGGGGATCGATCCTTTCTTTGGTTTAGGGCACTGTTCATTAGAAAATGCTCGGGGCGTGGAAGACTTTGGGGTATTAGCAGCCACGAATTCTGCCTCTCGACGGCGCTTGTCCCTCTCTTCAAGGTGTGTTTTGATATCTCTATATTCTCGCCCTAAAACAACAACTTTTCCTCTCTGTAAGACCCTACTAACACCAGTTCCATCCAGCAAAGCATCCGCCTCATAGTTCAGCGGCTGCAGAGTTGGAAATACTCTCCCACGCTGCTCATCCTCCTCTATTCCCTGAGCATATGCCATATTCTGCTTTTGACGTCCAAACTCCGGGGGCAATGGTGGTGGCTGTGGGGGTTCTAGTGGAGATAGGCCACTCGTCTCTGAGAGCCAATCGGAATTATTTGCATCCTCGCTGTGGGGGTCTGATGGGCCAATAGTAACAGGTGCAAATGGTTCATCTGAATTTCTCTCAAGTTGTATGGGCTCGGTATTGTCTTCATCCGGATCACACATGCCACCAAAGAAGCCACCTTCTATCCTCCCGTTCATATCCATTGTGTTGTTTCTTTCTTTTGGAATCGGAACACCATAGTTTCCGTCACTGTCCTCCCCCATAGACACTTCCTCCTGGTCACCCACGAATCCCCGCTCATCACCCATATATGTCAAAGACAAACAGTCATCCTCGGCTACGTTAAATGTTGCTTTTTGCCCCCATGGGGTGTTTTCGAGATCTGTAGAATCTGATGGTACTGCAAGAGTAACTCTCTCTGCCTTATAGCACGTTGTGGCAATCTTTACAATATTGCTCCAAAAGGCATCGATACCGGCCTCAGAATGAAGCAGCAGAGCAAGATCGTACATGTTCGGGGTTGGGAAATCGGGGTTCTCAAAGGGGGTAATTGGTTGGGTACCTTGAGGCTGAAAAGCAAACGACGCCGGCGTAGTAGTACCGGACGGAAGGATTCTGTCATGTGGTCCCATCCCAGGGGACATTGTTGTGTTGAACGCCGTGGCTACATTGTTTCCCGTAAGACTCCTAGGCATCTGCGGGAATGGGTAAGATGATGTTGCTGAGATGGATGGTTCCTGCTGTTTCGGCTTTGTAGCTGCTGCTGCGGTGGTGTTGCTGTTATTCCTCGCCCCGGCAGCAGGAGATCTGACCATGTCTCCACCGGCACGGTTTTCCTTTGGCGTTGGGGGCGACCCTGGCGATGAAGCGGTGATGGTCTGGTCGAGGCGGCTCTTCTTGCGATTTCGGGCCTGAGAGCGTATCACAGCCTTCCGAGAAATTAACATCGCAAACAATCGAGAGACCAGCAACCCGGCCGTAAGCAATGAGAACAGCAGCAACAGGAGGGTTGCCGGAGGAGGAGGATTCGACAGCAGGAGGTATACCTCTTTCAAGCTCTCGATCTGCGCAGCACCAGGTCCGTTGTTTCCGTTGCCATAGGCACCACCACCAGCACTGGCAGCAGACGCAGCATCCCCACCATCATTATTACCCCCACCACCAATCACCCCTCCTCCAGGACCTCGAGTACTACTTCCCGCACTACCAGCTTTGTTCGACGACGAAGACGATTGCATTGAATTTTGAGCATTGGTTTGGATATTTCGTGGGAATACAGTCTTTGGATACGCGGGTGGCGACGCAGGCGGCGATCTCATGGCGGGTGGTTTCCCCCCCTCTTTTTGTTTTGTTTTCTTCCTTCTCCTTCTCCTGGCGTTGTTGTCTCGCGCGGGGGAGGCGTGCTGTGTTTGTTTGTTGCAGCTAAGTGGTGCTATTCCTCTTCTCTTCTTCTCTCTTTCTGGGGAGATATGACGTCGGTAACTACCGGCAGATTGACTGCGACATTAAAATACTAAATAGAATAAGACTGTTTGTTACTCTTTTTATCCGGCCCAAAAAAGAAGTGATTAAGACAGAAGCTTTTCTTTTTTTCTCTCTCTTCCTCTTTTTGGTTTTGAGAACTGTACGGGAGGGGTAGTAGCAGTAAGTAGTAGTAGGTAGTAGTGACGACTATTCCGGTCAGCCAAAGGGGGAGACGGTAGCAGTAAGTAGTAGTAGTAGTAGTGGGCGGTGTGGGTGCGGTAGGTGGGTAGTGGTAGGTAGAAAAAAGGTAGTAAGTATCTGGCTTACGGGTTACCAACTAATTCCTGTTGCAAGCAAAGGCACACACACAACAAAAAAAAAAGGAGAACAAAAGGGAAGAATTCCCGCAAAAAAAAAAAGGGTTAGGGAGCAGAGCAGAGGGGCCGGAGAGAAAGAGAGATAGATGTATATCGTCGATGACGGCGATGACGAGGGTGGCGGGTTTCCGTGTGTGAGGAGCGTTAAAAAGGGAAAAGTAAAAAAAAAACTAGGGTATGACTGGGAAGGGGGGTGATGATGATGATGGGTTGGATGGACCTAGGCAGGGCAGGCTAGGAACGGCAAGGGCAAATTGATATAAACTGTTCTGGTCTTCCTTCGGTCTCTCCAGATCTCCAGATCCCCTATTGTCCTCCGCTTTCCTTACAACTCAAGCTGATGCTCGGTATATCCTCTTTTTCTTTTGCCCTTTTTCGCCTTCCTAGCTAGCTAGGCTGCTCCTCCGGATATAATCCCTTCTGTACAAAAATAGGATAGATATAGATAGGGAGTGGATATTAACCGGAGGTATACTTGAGAGGGCGGTGGTAGAGAGGATTGAAAGATTGAAGTATTGAACGAAAACGAAGACTGCAATTAAATGAAAACGAGAAAAGAGAGATAGCCACAGGGTCGAAGTCGAAGGGAAGGGGAGAGGTTTTTTACCAGTCAAGAATATCGATAATATTCGAATTGATTATTTTTCCTCCTTCCTCGACCCAGCTTCCGGATATCGATAGATGTATATTACCAAATCCCACTGACGACCTGAACCACCAGAAAATTGTTTTTCTTTCTTTCCTTCCTTCTATCGATGGAGAGAAGAATTATACCAGTACCGGTTTTTCTTTTTCTTTTTCTTTCTTTTTTTCCCTGGAGGAAAGAAAGAGAGAGGGATCGATAGGATGAGAATGGGTAGTAAAAGGTAGTAAGGTTGTGGTAGTAGCAGCTAAGTACTTACTTACACGTATGTATGTAGGTAGATTTGGGGGGTTGAGGTGCGCGCACGCAGCAGCAGCAGGCAATCAATCAAGCAGGCAGACAATCAAGGGATCGAATCTTGAACCGGTGGTTTGTGGCGGTAGAAAAAAGGAACCTGAGACGGGTGCGGACCGGTGATGCAGCGGCGGGAAAAGGTTGTTGTGAAAGGCCAACAAAAAAAAATGAAAAAAGAGAAGGCGCAATTCACAGGTAGATTCAGAGAGAGAGAGAATGCTTCCAAGCAGTACCAACTCCGTGAAAGGAAGGAAGGGGGGGGGGCTGGTGGAGGGAGGAGGAAAGAAGAGAAGGGAAGAGGGATTTGCAAAACGAAATCACTTTCTTTCTTTTCTTTCTTTCTTTCGTTCTCTTCGCACGCAAGCAAGCAAGCACACTAGGCAGGTCGAGAGATGGAATGGATGGATGGATGGATGGGGACTTTGGTGCAAAGTTCCTCCAAAAAGAAAAAAAAAAGAAAAACCAATACGTCAACCGCAAATGCAAACGAGGGTTCTGACTGCAAAAACTTCCCTGTGGGCAAGAAAAAAATACTACCTACCTAGGCGAAGAAGCCCCGGGACGTCTCTTTTTAGGGGATGGAGGGGATGGGGATATCGGGTGGTGTATACCTAATACGCTGGACAGATGAAGCGGAAGAGAATTAAGAAGGGGGGGGGGGGTATATTACGGTAGAAAAAAAGAGGTTTGTCAAGTAGCTATCTGCTCAGTCCTTTTCTTTCTCTCGATGAGGTTATGAAGACGGAGGGGGGGCAGGTTTGTAGAGAGCTAGCTTGGCAGTGGTTTGCAGGCAAGCAGGTCCAGAAGGCTGCAGCAGAGAGTCCTCCTGGCTGGACACTTGAGGATCCCTATTCAACCTGCTGTGTGCTGTGTGCTGCTTTAATTCCCTCCTATTCCTATGTATGTGGTGTGTGGATTATGTAGATACGCAGGATAAGAGGTATCTGTATGTTGTGAAGCTGTTGCTATCGTTCGAAAGATACCTCGTAGATAGTAAACAGATAGGTACGGATTGTATCCAGAGTCACACTTTTGCAATAAGTGTAAGTGTATGTATGCGCGACAGGATTGATGGTAGCAAAAGAACCAAAAGGGTCGCGGGATTCGAAGCAGAGCATTCTGTGCTGCCTGCCTACCTGCCTTACCAGCCTTCTGCAAAGCGCCTCACTCCCTCGCTCCCTCCACACGGGAGGAAAGGGACTTGCAAACAGGGATGCACATCAAGATCCAGTCCGGGGCCTGGGAAAACGGACGCAGAGAAAAAAGAAGATTTGGCAGCAACCGACGTCATTCCGCAGGGTCCTACTCTATTTGTGCCTAGTGGGAACACGCCATTGGGGGGAGGGTTGGAGGGGGGTTGGAGGGCAACTTGCAGGGTAACCAGCTGACTTCTCGATTGAGAAATACTAGATAACTACTAGCGTCATAGGCAACAGACAACACCTGTCCTTGACAGACAGAGGGGGATGGCAAAATCTCGAGAGAAAAACATTCAGTTTTGTTCATTCGTTGGATGCAGTGTGAAATTGGGCCCCGTTGACTCGCAATGTAGAGCTGATGATTGAATAAAATACATTATTTTCGTTAGCTGTTTCTGCCCATGACGGTCTGAGTCGTTTCATGCTGCTCGAAATATAACTCAAGGATGGCATCTCCAGCCAATTCCATCGACGTAGGTTAGATATCGTGCCTTAGTCGAAACTCTACTAGTACAAGTATAGTACAAGTACTCATGTTCTATAACTTTGAGTATCATGTAGAGTCGTTAATCAGTTGGGTAAGAGGAGTATGGTACATGTACCTATCTATGGAAAACCTCGAGATGCCGTGACTAGCTATGAATTAAAAAGGCAACCTCCATCCACCACCACCACCACTATTACTACCCCCCGCACCTCAACCCCCGGGCCCTGTGTCTCATCACGGTGTCGAACCTGTTTCCACCCGACCGGCCCCCGCTTCTGCTAGAGTAGAATGAAAAACCGATCACGATCTTCGATCGAGAGATTACTTACCGTACCGACGTATGTAAACTCTTCTCTGCCTACCGTCCGCCGGTGTTAGTCAGTCAGTCAGTTCTTTTTTTTTTTCCTTTCTCCCTTTTTTTAACCTGCTTATGCACGTTCCATAGCCTATTTTATCTATTATGCAGTGAGTTATGTTTGTGATGTTTGTGGTGTTTGTGAAGGAGGAGGAGCTGGTGCCGGTGGTGGTGGTGGTGGTGGCCATGGTGGGTGGTGGTGGTGTGTAGGTCCATTAAATGCAGCTATCGTAGTGCTTGAATCAATTCCAGCTACATGGAGGTAGAGTAGAGAGGTACTGTACCTACAAGTACGAGTATGTACCATACTCTACTAGTAGTTAGTAGATAGAGCCGCATTTCCCCAAAAGCATTAACCGTACCCGCAATTTCGCGAAGCCTTCTTTTCAGCCTCTGACGTTGGTCTGGCTTGCCTGGCTGGCAAGCTGGTCCGCACACACACATAGCACCTCGGTAATGAAAATGGAGGCTTGCGCGGAACGCCCCGTACGTACTTGCTTCTACTCTGGGCTGCTGTCCTTAGTAAAGTAGAAATACAAGTACTTAAATCTCGTGACAAGTGTGGCTGTTTCGAATTTTTGCTTCTTACCTTACCGACTAACTACTCCGCGCCCTTGGGCGGAATTGACTGGCCCATGGGCTATGTGACTAGGGAAGGATACAGCAAGAGGTAAAATTATTGTAGAAACAGGGGTCTAAAAACAGGGTTTGTATGGCTGGTCAAGCCAATAGGATTCCTCCCGTATTTCTACAATAATCTTATCACAAGCTGTACGATACGATACCGACAGGGAGCGGGAGAAGTAACCCGAGCCAAATCACATCAAAGGTACATACACTCGTACAAAGATTAAAGCCTTAAACGACGACTCGGATATCAACCGCAGAGAGCAGTACCCACTCCGGACCAGAGTGGCCATCCCCGGAAATTGTTTCCCAGGGCAACTTAAAGACCATATCTTATTTATCGGCACCTACTTTGTCTGCTCTACCTACCCTACTATCTAGATCTGCACACTGCAGTGCAGTACTGCACTATCTTCGTTATCTCCACAGCCAGCAGCAGCAGCAGAAAAAAATACCCCCACTCTGACTTTAGCCACACCAACGTCTGTACCTTCCCCTCCGCCAACAAGCCTCAATTGTGCAACGACTAGGTAATTAATTACCAGCACGCGGGAAGAGCAGATATCATATCTTTTTTGACCACCCGGCCGGGTCCTGCTCTATCTACATCCCAAGGATTGACTGGCAAACTGATCGTCGAGCAAAGCAATTGTTTATTATCACTATTATTACTCTAGCTTATATACATGCATGGACCCTATGTCGTCAGTCGCACGTAACCACACATTATAAAATCTAGAGTAAAGTATGTAGCCAAGTCACCACAATCCGGATCCAGCGAAAGTGCACATCTCTCTTTTACGGCATCACCAGAGGGGGGTGGTGGGTTTTACAAGCAAGCAAAGACCAAGCAAAAGTAACAACTCACAAAGGGATCTATCTATCTATCTAGAGGCACATCAATATCAACCCCGCCGCCTCACCTCACCGACCCCAAATTGGCTGGAATACCTGCCGCCGTCAGCGGCCGTCCATCCGGGCGTGCGGTACTCCTTCTCTTTCCTGAGCATGCTTTCAGTCTTTTTGCGTTCTGCGGCTTCGCGCTCGTCGCGCTCGCGGCGCAATTTGGCCATTGAATCTTCTTTTTCTTCTGCTTGGCGGGATCCGGAGGTGCGGCGGTGGGATGTGGTTACGGAGCTGTCGTTCATGTGAGAGGAGTCGTGCTTACGTGAGTGGTGCCTGCGATGCCCGCTTCTATCCCTGCGGCTACGGCTTCTGTGCCTGTGCCTGTCCCTACTGTGACTGCGGCTTCTGTGCCTGTGCCTGTCCCTACTGTGACTGCGGCTTCTGTGCCTGTGCTTGTCCCTACTGTGACTGCGGCTTCTGTGCCTATGTCTATCCCTATGCCTACCTTTTCTGTCGTAGTCTCTACCAGGGCTCGCGCTCCTACTCCTACCCCTCCTTCTCTCCCCGCCTGTACTCACATTTCTCTTTCCCCTCATATCCCTCTCCAACAGCTCCAACACGCCCGCCCCCACTCCGGCCTCCCTTTCCCGTCCCCTCCTCCACTCCTTCCGCTCCTCCTCTACTTCCCTCACACCCTTCACCCCCCGCCTCACTATCGCCAATGGATCCCCCCAATCCTTCCTTTTCTCCTCCCGCTTCTCTGCCCACTCTGTCTTCTTCTTCTTTCCCTCATCCTCCCCGTCAAGTGTTGAGTACCACGGCCTTCGCTCGTCCCCTATCCGCCCTAGCCCATTGGTAACCGGCCCTTCCCGCGCCTTACGCTCCGCCTCGTGCTCGGCGTTTTTCTCTGGAACTTTTGGCGGGGCCCCAAAAAGGTTGATGTGCCCGTCAGCGCCCATGAGATTTGGCTCGATCTTGCGCTGGGGTTTGTCTGGCTGCCTACTATCCTCAGGCACAGTGTAATCTCCACGATCCCTCCTCTTACTGCTACCCCCTGTAGACCCTCTTGCCACTACTGCCACCGCTTCTTCACGGGGGGGTGGGGGAGGTGCTCGTCCTTCAGCGCGTGCGCGGAGAACACTTATGCGGTGCTCTGCGTCAGCCTCCTGCATGCGCTGCTCTCTGGCCTCTTCGGCAGCGCGGGCGGCGGCCTCATCCTGGCGGACGCGCTCAATGTTTTTTGTGGAGTAGACATGGTACGATTTGTGATGAAGGAGGTTCAGCGGCATTTATGGGAGTATGGGTGAAGGTGATTGTGATTGTGGTAGACTTGGTAAACTGTGAGAGGCTATCCAAGTGATGTCACGTGAACAGGTGTGGAAAATGTTGTGAATATTCAGTCCGAGTGACGCCCTGTGAGTGTGTTGTGATGTTGTGATGTTTGTGGTTGTGGTTGTGGTTGTGGTTGTGGTTGTGGTTGTGGTTGTGGTCGACACTGGCAGTGTCAATGATGGATGACGTTGAGGGCCAATGCGGACTAGCCAGGCAGCCAGCGGGTAGAGTAGACGAGAGTCACGCAATGCAGGTTAGTGTGGGGTCAGGACCGGGGCTAATGAGCTCAGGGTGGCTAACCGCGATGGATTAAAGTATGGCTGAGTGAGACCTTGACCGCACAGGGAAAATATGGGGATGATGGATCGATGGATCGATGGATGGGTGGATGGGTGGAAGAAGCAGAAGTGTTAGAGGGGTGCCAGTATTCTTCTCACCCTCCTTCTGTCTTTCTGGAATGCCAACCGACTGTGGGCCAATGATGTCATTTCCTGCAAACACCCCCTCCCCCATACACCCTCCCCCATACACATACATAAAACCTTCCCTCCCGTCAAACCACAGCAGTAACAGATGCAAAACCGTTGAAGGTCAGTCACACTCACAACCAACCACAGTAAGATGCTTGATGCCTTCCTTGGCTGCTATAAGCTTTCAATCCTCTTCTTCGTCGTCGTCTTCTTCCTAGCTACGGAGAACTGTCTAGAAGGTACTACTACATAGCAGCATTCCATCTGCATGCGCATCACTACATGCACCCGAGTACATATATCTGTACTCTACTCTGCCTACTGATATACTGATATACATGGGTGGTTTTGGTGAAAGCATAAATCGCTTATCCATCCGGCCGCGCCGGTTCTCGCGCACCAACCAACATGATAATCGATTCTAAACCACCACCGGCGCCATAAACAATCCACCCTCCCCATCGATCCATCCCCCCTCCCCCTACGCAGGACCTCTCACTCACCCAAAGCCTCACGCCATGGCCCGCTAACGCATGTTCCGACCGCAACGGTATCCTGCCCGTACACACACACTTCCCCTCACACACTGTACAGCGGATACAGATGCCTAGGGTGTACCTTTCTTTCCCTCTCAACACAGGTATCTAAACCTAGTTGTGGTTTTTTTTATATTTTATTTCTTTCTCTTTCTAGACTCTGGAGTGTATGACAATATGCGACCTGACGACATACACGCTGTATTTCTATGAGCTGGCTCGGTAGTTGTGGACTTTTACCCTTTGATAATGACGACGGGGGTGTTTGAGGTGTGTACTAGTAATAAAGTACTCTACGAGTCTAAGGCCATGGGGCATGAGGTGGTGGTCGTCGTGGTGAGTTGTAGATCATGTGATTGATCATTTTATATCCGTGATGATGATGATGATGATGATGATGATGATGATGATGATGAGAAGAGGAAGTCGACGGCGTGAAACACGTGTACTCTACCTACCTGTACTGGAAGGAGAAAAAGTGACAACCTCGACAACAATGATACTGACAATGTCGCGAGATTCAATTCAGAGTTGCAGTTGCATTTACAATTATGTAACCATGCCCCATGGCCTCCCTCTAAAGCGGTCGGTGGTTGGTCGACACAAAAAAAGAACAAGAAACCAAGCGTCCCTGCATCCCCCCTCCCTACCATGCGGCTCTGTCTATGCCGGACACCCCCACAAATGATATCATCGACAACGACAACCCTGTGCGTGCAGCAGCAGCGGGACTTTCCGAGCTCCGAAGGTTGGGGCGATCGGAAAACAAGTCCCTAATTTAAACAAAACCACCACCCAGGCAAGTTTTTTTTCCAACTCTTCGTTCCCTAAGCTTCTTTACTGTTCGCTGCGGTGACAGATGGGGAGTCTGTCACACGCAGAGGATTGGGGCGAGCGAGTTAGATGCTATGTATGCCATGATGGCAGGTCGAGCTCATCTCCTTCCCTCCCTCCCGCGGCAGACGGGCGGAAAGAATTGAGAAGAAAGAAAAAGCAAGTGAAAATGAAACATGTCCAATGATCGGGCTGGAAATGACACACACCTCCACTATGCAGCCAGAAAGGCAAGCTGGCCATGGCCCCCAGTGTTCCTGCATCGTTCGGGGCTTTTATTTGTTTTGTTTTGTGATGGCGAGGAGAGGGCCGAGGTGGGTGCCTTGCATCTACATGGAATAGATGTTTACTTATCTGTCTGGCGATTCGAGTAGAGTAGGTACACTACAGTCGTCTTGGGGGCAACGACGAAACTGGTTGAACGACGAACAGGAGTCTTTGTCAGTCAAGACAGTGGCGCTCGGGCTAGTGTACAACCACTTGTTTGGCTAAAATCTGTTGTCCCAGGTTCGTCGTTGCCCCAAAGTTGACTGTATCTATGTAGTATCTCACTACACTCGCACTGTACACGGGTCTGGCATTAAGTGAATGAACAAAATTAGGTGTTGACAGGTGAGAATCCGTTCGCTCACTAAATGCCAGACCCTTGTATGTAAAGCCACTACCCAAAAGTTTTCGCTCAAACTAAGTGGAACCAGGTTCTCAATATAGAACCACAACAAAATTAATTACAGTGATGAACACAGGTAAAGAATTTTAACTCTCGGGAGAAGCCTTCTGGAGATTTCCAGATTTTAAAAAGAAGTGGTTGAGGTGTAATAAAATACTGTAGTGGAGAACCCCGTTGCTAGGTATATCTTATGCGGGACTTCACGGCTCACCTACTTTCGGGTAACTTTTGGGTAGGCGCTGTATGTACACGCTTACCAGCATAAGAACCAGAAAATGCAGTTGCTCAGGACAAGCATAATTTGCATGGAGTGGCGTCGTTCTCTCATACAAATAATCCCTGTTTCCGTCACTTGCATTTTCTGGTTCTTTTGAAGGTAAGCCGTACATACATGTGGTTATCAAAAGTAGACTGAGCGCTGGTTTCGGCAGGTAGTATGTACTATAGCTACATGTAATACTGTATCTTCTTCACGGGAACGTCATGTGTGTGTGCTTTGTAACGCAGTTTTAATTTTGCTTGCTTGACTGCAGTGCAACAAACATCAATCTCCATGCCCTTCTGATCACGTTCGTCGCCGAATATGGGATGGAGGTTTCGAGAAAGAACGAAAGAAAGAAAGAAAAAAAGTCCCGAGACAATGATATTGCCAGCCAGCTGCATGAGCGAGCATGGGCCAATGACCAGACGCTAGCTTTCTCACGATGATCGGATTTATTACGAAACCCTAACCCACTATTGTTTTTCTACACTACCGACAAAACTCGATCAAACTTGCTACAAACGGATACCTATAAGGTTGATCAATACTTTTCAGAAAATCGTTTTAGAGATAATCCCTGGGCGGAGATAGCCAATGTTTCGAGTTTTGGCTGCTCTACTAAGGCTCTTCGGCCGAACTCAACCCGTAACAAGCTGTGCAAGACAACACAAGGCAAAAAATAGCAAAAAAAAAAAAACACCAAAGGGAGGGTGGGAGAGGCGCCGTTTATCGTGGTCGCGGGTGAGAGAGGGAAAAGAAAGAAAGAAAAATTCTACTTCCTACCGATTGCTGCAGGCTGCCCAACAGGTTGGAAAATGTCCGAGGATCCTGTACCGGATGCGGGATAGGGCAGGGCTCAACGTTATGTAGCCTACAAGGCTAGATGTCGTCGCCGTAGGCCCGTAGCTAGAGTTGGTGCTTGGAGCTTAGGGCCCCAGGGTACGGTGTAGCGCATCGGGGTTGGGATTGAGATTCGATGGGCCCTAAATCCGCCAACTGCGTGTGGGGCTTGTGGGCTTGTTTAGTGTCGGTTCTTGTTTCAACCTCCTCGTTGATTGTAGAGTAGCTAGGTTTGCGCTGGCGGAAGAGAGAGGATTGGTTTCGGTGGGGGATGATCGATATTGTTTTGTTGGTTGTGAGAGGGTAGAAGAGCAGAGAAGATTTTTTTTAAAAGGATTTTTTTTATATAATATTTCGATTTGTTTGTATAAAGCCAATTGACTACAAGCACATACGAATCCATCCAAAAAAAAAAAACTCAGTAAAGCCGTCCTACTATGTACCTAGCTAGCCAAGAGTAAGACCAACATTTCACTAGGCCCCCAAGAGCAGCTTCATGATCACCAGAACCGGTGTTTCAGAAATTTATAAACCACCAAAGCTAGGATACCACCGTGGCCCGAAGAAGCGACCATGGAAATACGCGGCCAGCTAGTAGAACTTAAAATAGAGCACCTCCGTGGAAAGTGTACTTCGGGGGAGGGGGGGGGGGTTGGGAGATATTACGTACTTTGCACATCTATGTATTTAGACATTGGCAGATCGAGGAGAGGAATCTACTCTATATCACACGCATCATGATATATCTCCGCCCTGATATGGTGCCTCAATGCCCTGCTTGCTTGCTTGCTTGCCTGGGTGCAGTATCTCATCTAGTCTCGTGCCCAGCTAGATTGATTCTTTCTGCACAAAGAGTGAGTGACACGAACAAAGTCTGAGAATGCTGGGAATGAGACTATATGTTCATCTTTGGCCAACGCTTTGATTTTTTTAAAACCCGTTTCCAAGAGACACAAGTCATCCATGAGCTAGTAGTACAGTCCAAAAACGTTTCCAAACCCAATCACAGGGCCACTACAGGAGCTCGCTCGATCGAGTTGCACTCACATATTCACTGCAAACAAATACAGCATTAAAAAAACCCAATCAAAGTCGCTTTCAGCTCGGCGGAGAGTAAAGGAGCAGTAACGTTACATACTTGCACAACACCCACTCGAGAGAGAGAGAGATCTCTCTTTCTCTCGTCAGCACCGATGCAGAGTACATCTACGTAGCAGTAGTAGCTCATGATCAGTAGCACTCGTATTTGCACAACAACACCTCTCTCTGACACCCTCTCATTCTCTTCTCTCGTCAGCACCGCTACATTCAATTCCTGTTTTTTTTCTTTCCCTCTTCACTTTCCTTCCCTAGCTTCCTTTCACACTCTCTAAGCGATTATGTATGTTCCGGAAATCTTGTTTTATATGCAGTGCGCGCAAACCAAAAAGCATATATGTATCTGTTCCCCCTCCCCGCCTAGCCAGCCAACCAGCCGACCCATTGGTTGAGTATTCCCCTCCCAACCCCCAACCCCCAACGGTTCTGGCCTGGCAATGCATAATAGGCCTGCAATCATACGTAGATTCAGCTGTCATCAGCTCCCGGAAGGCTCCGTGTACGTAGGTAGAGTACCTGTGTGCAGCTACCCTACTCGATATCCTGCCGGCTGTTTTAACGAGATGTGCGGTGGCTAGCTGTGTTGCTATGAAGAGTAGGTTCCTACATACTCAGTCAGTGAAGAATCACGAGGTGAGAGCTGGGGGGTGGGCGGCGGTGGGAGGGGTTGGGTGCAGTTTCGTAGTTCGGCATTGGCGTGGAAGTGCAGTTCTTACTGCCGACAGCTAGGGTTGAAGCCCGGCCGGACTACGGTATTTAAGATAATGGCGCGGTTTCTTCAGCCGGAGGATTTATGCAAGCAGGGACATATATACCCATAATATCATCTCAATGTATTATGCGTGCGTAGACTCTGCTCATGCTCATGCTAGTAAGTATGTACCCGTAATTTCGTGACGGTTGTAAAAAGGAACCATTATTGCATACCATACAAAGACGCCCCAAGCCCACAACTTAGTATGGTATGCAATATAGGTTCCTTTTACAAACGTCAAAAAATTACGAGTACAGTAACACTTACTAAAATACATGCAGGTACATCCCGCCGCTACTACAGTTATTGGTAGAATTATTGTGGAAGTTTGGCGTTGGAGAATCGGTATGATCGTTGGTCCCTGTAGAAGTACTCTCCACCGATAGCCATGAAGAAGCTCAAGGTTACACATAGTCAATACCTGAGATGCTGTGAGCCAGCATGTACCTACATGTACAGCGGTATATAGGTGATAAGTAACGGAACGGGCTGAGACAGAGTAATACCTGTTTTGAGTAAAACGCCACCAATATACGGTGTTTGCAGGTATAACCAACTCTCAGGGCGTTCCATCACTTATTACCCATCGCTGTACATGTATCTGGAGAGTCAAGATATAAAATAACGTCTTCCACCTCGCTCGCACATGTACTCGGCGCTGCCGGATTGAAGCCGCCCATCCAAAAAAGTAAGTGATCTGAATACTGCAAAAACGTGAGCTTTTATTGGCTACTAGATCACTTGCCACAATTCTTTGAGCGGCTTCAAATCGGCCGCGCGAGTACAATTCGTGATATACATACTTGGGTACCCTGCAGCTATCAAAAGATGGCAACCCTTTTTTGTGGGTGTCAATAAGTCACAGCAAATCGATCAGGCTAGCCATTGGTGGGAGATACATACATACATGTATCGATTGACTTAATAGGTTGAATAAATGACAAGAATTTAGTTAGTAAATCCCTTGACCCCCACAAAAAGGGTCAGCATATTTCGACGTATTAAAAGTCGACGGTGAAGGCTCAACCGATGAGATGACTTATTTCGAATTGTTGGTGCAATTATGAATACAGGGGAACCTATGATAATTCCACCGTATCGAAATTCCATCCTAGGAAACTTTTGCCGTTTGGAAGGAACGGAGATTGTGTCTTGCTAATAATAACCCCTCTCTAAACCCCATCCTTACGATACCTCCAGCAAAGTTCGGTCGTCGTACGCATGGGGGTGGAATTACGGTAGGCTTTGCTGTAGTTATTGCTCGATTAGATCTAACACTCAGTCGGAATGTGGTAGGTATGGAAATAGATAACTCAGAGGCAAGCCTCAACCCAATATCTGCTCTCAAGATATACGTTCACTTCTGCTGCAGGTGTCAATGATCATGCTTAGAATTGTCTCGAGCCGGTGTACGTACTCATATCCGGCCGGCACTCCTCACAACACAGACAGATAGACAGATATCTGGAACCAAGACCCGATATTGACATTGATATCCACAACCTACATACCAACGTGCATACTAACAATATAAACTATAGTTAGACCCTTCATGGCCACGCCCACCAGCTTCCAGCACCCAAATATCAGTACTAGTACCAAGTACAAATACAACAAAAGAAAAAGTTCCTGCTTTGTGGTTTATGAATCATGAGTCATGACTCGGCCCATTATCCAAGTTTGATAGAAGAAAGTAAGAAATACGAATTTAACTCCACCCATTTCCCCAGCCAGAAGGTTTAAAAAGGAAGACTGTACAAAAGAAATATAAACCGGGTATAGACAATTGCAAATATTAAGTCAGCAATCAGAAAGCAACAACAATGGAACATAGTTCCACTTTTCTTATATCACACCCACAACCCGCCCATGCGCGTTCTTGAAAATGGCATTTACATTTGCGCCCTCGTTCGCGTCCGTTTCCGTAGTAGCTGTTGTAGCCGTCTCTGTAGTTTCCGTCGTGGTAGGTCTGCTTGAATCATTGCCGTCACCGCCCTCCATAGAAGACCCAGCCCTCAGATTCAAATTGCTTCGCAAAAACTCGGATCCATCCTTCGTGACCGCGTCCAGTCCAAAGACTGTCGACGTATCGCTGCCATCATCGCCGCCGTCGTCCCTCTCCCACACCACCTGCTTCCTTGCGCCCGCCTCTTCCTTGATAGAATTGATCCTCTCCTCGGACCCGCATATCGCAAACCCATCCACACTCCCCCGGAGCAGATCCCCACTACTCCTTCGTAGTAGATCAGCACTTCCCACAGTCCGCATAGATCCCCGACGGCTGGAGGCCGTTGGGAACTCAATCGATGTGGGCGTGCATATACGTCCGATACTCGCCGTCCTCACGTGGGAGTTGGCTGTCTTGATTTTGATTTTCTCCGGCTTGGTCACTCCGGGTGACCGCGGCCCTCCATCTATGGTCGCCACGGCGTTGGCGCCAGAGATAATCCGCCCAACCGTGGCCGTCCTCTGGAGCTGCATTTCGTAGTGGAGTTCCTCGATATCGTCGACCTGCGGCGAGTACGGGCCCATATAGACACGCGCCACCGTCGACCCCTCAGACTGTCGCCTACGGTGTTGGGATTGCCGTGAGAGACGCTGGAGGAACTCGGGGTCCTTCTCCGGGAGATCGGGCGAGAATGAGATTACGCTAGGGGTTGCGGTCTTGGATTCGGAGCCAGTGCGATTGCTGCTCTTACCAGATGCAAATTCGAGCTCTTTTTCGTAACCATAGCTGCTAGGAGGAGGAGGCGAAAACGGGGTTGGTTTACGACCCCTTTCAGTGAAACGAACAGTAGGCTTGTTCCCGCCCTCCGGTCCTCCGGAAGATAAAGTGCGATCCCGCCGGCGCCGCAAAAACCACATCCATAGTGCAATTCCACCAATGATTACCGCCAGGCCGCCAAGTATTCCGCCTACCATGGGTCCGACGGCTGGCTTATCGCTTGTTCCCGGAGTAGTGTTAAACATCTTTATCGAAGTACGGGAAGCGGGAACTAGGGATTTTGCACTCGGGAATGGAGAGGGGATGGCGCTGATGAGGAACTTGTTAATTGTTGGAGGGCCATTTACGAGATACACGTGCTGAAGAAATACGCGCCCAAGGTATGCGGGGTGTTCGTCTGAGCTGGCGGAGAGGCGGAGGTATGTCTGCCCAGACTCGACCCGAGAGGTCAATGGGTTGTTTGAGGATGTATCGGTCCCAACAAGGGACGATGCAGGTACAATTATTGTACTTGATGATGAGCCGTTCTTGAGCGTGAATTTGAGAGAGTAGTCTGTTCTCAGTGAGTCGGAGTCTAAGTAGATGTACCCATTGACGTTCTCATCAAATACTGGATCCCCAATAAGCGGAAGAAGGACTTCTAGAGCCTTTGCCGGAAGCTGGATATTGGGCGAATCATAGGCTAATGCAACCTTTGAATCTGCTGAAGAAGTGCCAGCATTTGATACAACGACTTCCTCGCTGTTCGGGCCGATATATGTCACATCAGACAAGACCACCTGGAATCCACTCGTACCATTACTATTGGTCCTAGAGAATACCGCTTTTTGTCCATGGTCAATCAATGCATCATCGTATCCCCCCATCACCACTGATCCAGTATTTCCCCCTGTCCCCAAGTTCAAAGACACCACATCCATTTCCGGCACGCTTGATTTCCTTGCTCTCTGCAGAAAGCTCAACCCCACAGTTCCCATTCCCAACGTACTCTTCCACATCAGATTTATTGGCATTCCCTTCAGCTGAAACACTGCTGTGGATATCTCACTTGTTGTCGACCATGCCAAGGATGTACTCCCAACCGCTAAACTCTGCATCTGAAAATCTGTCGCAGTATCACCGATGCCGTTTGCGGTCAGGACGTCTATGACGAAATCTGCGTCTCCGGTCTGGTTGTAATATCCACCAGCATCTGAACGGAGGTAATCCAAACATTCTGAGTTTTGGGTATTGTCATCTGAGCCTCGATTTGATGAGGCAGTGGTGGTGGTGGTATTGTTGCTAGAGAGGCCGAAAGAGAAGTATCCTGATATTGACCGCCTTGGTGGAGATTCTGTCCACAGCATCAGGGAGTAGTCGGATGCTGCTTCGAGATTCTGTTCGCTGAAGGTTCGGGCTGCATCCCAGGGGTATTCACCATCATTGGAAATACCTCCTATTTCAAGACCTGTTTAGCATCTATAAAAAGCAGAAAATTTGGGGTAAAGCTAATGTTAAGATTCAGATATTGCGATAACATATAGCTAGTTAGATATACCCACTTTCGATCACGGTAACATTTACCGCAGCATCTCCGCGGCCCTTCCTCAGACTAATATTAACCTTCTTCGAATTTGTATCTGTACTAGGTCTCCATTCGACCAGCTGCACCCCCGCCAATGACCCGCTTCCATTAGAAGATTGTACGAAATCCCCCTCGGACGGCTCCAATATCTTATTCCAGTCAGTACCCGCAGTACTACTTGTGCTACTTGTTGAGCATAGCGCGCCGGCTGGTATATATGCTGACGCCTCGCCCGTGTAAAAGGAAACTAGAAGGTCGATATCTTGTGGTGGTGAGCCAAAAGACATAGTGATTACGCCTGGGTGAGAACTAGAGTCATTTGTATTGAGGTCGAATACGACCATTGATGCGGTTTCTTCTCCGAAAACTTCGAGGCATGACAGAAAAACTATTAAAAGGCCGAATTGGAAAGCCCATAATCGAGTCATTGCGTTCATTGATTCTTTTCTTTCTCTCTTTTTTTCCAATATTTCGTCAACCCCTCCTCCAGATCCGAGTAGAGTCGCTAGGACACTGATATCGTCGCCCTGAAACAGAATGTAGGAGGTTGAACGAGAGCAAAGGGCCCGGGACTGGGGGGAGCGGAGAGTAGAAGTCACACTTCCCCATTTTGTTATATCTGGCTGTCTGCCTACAAATGTGGACCTGGACCGGGTTGGATGGTGGTGGTGGTTGCAACTGGACAGCTAGCTACTGTACCCGAGAGGCTGGTTCACTGGGCGGTAAAAGGGACCAATAATGGTCTTCGGAAGGTGTCACCCCGGGCTCCTTTTTCCTTTTTTTTTGTTAGGGATGATGTGTGTATGTATGTATGCCCAAGTAGCTTTTGATCTAGAAAAAAAAAGGGCATAAACGTCACCCCTGCTGATTTGTGGAGCGGTTGTGTGTCTCTAGAGAGACGCAACTCTGATTCTTCCAGGGCCACGTCGGACACTGCTAAAATATGTGCACTCCAAGCAAGTCTCACTTCTAGAGTACCTTTGCCTAAGCAAGTCGAGTACATGATGTCTTGACAGCTTCTGGAAACCAGGGCTGCGCGTGCCATGGTTTTATTTAACCTAGGCGTAGAGGATCATGTTCCTATGTTTAATACTTCGACAAAGCATGTAAGATCGAAGAGCGGGCGTGCGTCAGTGTTGGGGGGTGTGGTAGGGCGGTGTGCCTAGTCCAGCAATTACTAGTATCGATAGATTGCTCGTCCAGGGCATATATTTGAGCAGTAGATCAGTCAAAACAGGTAGTCGCGCCCTTGGACTAGTCCCTCTAAGGTATTTAGCGAACAGCAGCCCTGCTGATCGATGCCTAGAATGGGTCATATATATTGATTGACGCTCTTATCTCGTCAGGTAGAACGGCGCCGACACACTATTCCGTCTGAATCTGCATGATGGATTCCAATCCACGCTTTGACGCCTACCCCGGCGCATTCAGAACATACGAATGGGAGGTTAAAGAATCCCCAACAGCGTGAGGAAACGACGTATGATTGAGTGTTCGAACACAACAGTTATGTGTATTAGCTCCGCTGGATATTAGGAAGGAAGGTACCGGTGTAGGTACCTACATGTTGCAACTTGACTGCAACGTTGGCTTTCTGCAAGGGTCGTCGTTCATGGCATGTCACAGGCCGACATACAATTGCAACAGCTTCGCTTGTATGAGGAACATCAAACGTTTATCTCCCCCTTTCTTTGCCCTTCGTGCACAAATCACACCTGGAGAGGAGTATCGGCCATTGCGGGCGACCAGGCCAATCGCTCACCCCCCGCACACAACATAACGCAACATAACGGCCGCACTGCACAGTGGGCCAAGACCGAATCGACACCAACAGCAAGCTGCACAGCATAGCAACGTTACTTCTGAGGCTGAAATCGTCTCATTCGGCTCGTTCATCTCGATTTGTGGGGAGGCCTTGTCTTCGCTTCTAAATATATAGCAGGGTTGTTAATTTGATGGGGTTTCGGCAATAATGCGAATTGGCCCAAAAGACTCCCACACGCATAAGCTTGGTTGTGATGCAGTTCTCAGGCTTATGTTATGTGAGCTTTGGGATATGACAGGATATGCAAACTTACAGTATGGACTAGGAACTGCATTTTTTGAGAACTGAAGATGTTTGTTTTGCAACTGAAACAAGGGCTGGTCGTTTGCTGTAAGTTTACTTAACTAAAGACTAACTGTCCTAGTGACCAGTGCTCCGTGCCCGCAATGTGAGTTCATGTGAGAACTATCAGGCTTACTCTTACCCTCGTTACACTAACACTAACACTGTCTGGGCTGTCTTCAAGTTGGACCACCCAGAGGTACAGTCACTCACGGTGTGAAGGCGGATCCTGCCTGATGGCGGTCAGGGATTTGAGGCCAATAGCAGTTAAGGTTGGGACGCCGAGAGTAAATCACTACGGGCACAACCATCAGACAGGATCCGCCGTCACTAGGTGAGCGACTGTAGTACCTACACAGGCAGGGTCCAACATACATTATCGACATGTTTCATCAACAAACAATTGTATCATGACAGCTTCGAAATTGCATACTGACTGGTCATATGTCATATGGGGCATTGAACCTTGATAGTCTAGTGACTGAAGCCGCAATCCTATCACTAATGGCGATCACACAAGAAGTAATAAAATTCAGGTTTTTTATCACATCGCGAAACATTTCTCAATATTTCATCCCTGAGACCCTTTCAAATGGGACTGGCCAGTTGATGTTTTTGTCTGGCTGGTTGGCTGATTCGGGTAGACCGAAAACCCTTGTACCCTGTCTTATCACTTGTTTCCCCCTGAAGTGCAACAATCCGATACTGTACCGATTCTACCCTACTACTTAAGGCTGAAAGATAGGCCAATCGGAGATATCTTTTCAAGGGCAAGCAAGCGAGGGAAGATAGAGATGGATGATGACATTGGTGCAATTTTTGTATGTCCCACGGTAGGAAATATGGTGGAATTCAGATGGATAGGCATATATGTAGGTACTTCGCAACATCAACATCATCTCGAAATGATAATCAAATCCTACATGCATTTAGCAACACATTTATTTCGAAGATAAGCATCATTCTTGGGCTATCTATGTGTTTGAAAGGGTAACTGTTCGGTACCTATCCTTTGATAACTAAAACACATGTAGAATTCCTGACTTTGAGAATATGACAAAGAATATTTATATCTTAAGGAATCTGACGGGCAAAAGGGTCAGGGGCACTTTAAACCGCTTTTAGATGCAAAATTGATGAGGCGCCGGTAATGGTGTATCCATCCCAAACAGCAACAGATCATTTGGTCCCCTAATATTTCAAACTTGTCGAGTGATAACCGATGAGCCCGTCCCAATACTGTCATTCTGCCCAAGGCCGAGATGGATATTCAATTGGTCATATCGGATAAATATTTGTGTTTGTGTTTTGATTTGAGTTAAATTTGTCGACTGTACAGCGCAGCTATGGTGCGCTGTCATAAGGAAGTACATGTAATCGCATGGCTTCTGGGGCCATCTGTGAGCTGTATACTGGCTAAACAAAAATATTCCGGTTGGTTATTAATTGCTGGGTTAGGGTTATTATATGAGTAATGAGTCTGATTAATCCGCGGATGAGTTTTTCTGGTAGGCTTTCCTATGTGTCAGGACGTTCATACAAAACCTGTCACTTAACACACGAGATGATCCTTGGTCCAGAAACTGCACTGCCAGCTATGGGTATTGAATAGTGGGGGCTGGTGGCGGTTGGATCATGCAGTATCACTCGCACATGAGCGTCATATCTTTATTGAAGTTATTGTGTGCGAGTCTAGGAGCAGTGTCCTGCCTGTTCAAGGATGGTTATTTATGTCAGAGAGTGGTCATATCTTCTCAATTCTATGGAAGACCGTGGTAATAAATGTTAAACTCGAGTCATAACTTGTCTCTCCTTGACATAAATATAAACGGGTCTTGATATACTCCTCTGTACGACACTCAAGCAAGCAAAGCAAGTTATTCAAGAAAGTCGATACCTTCTACTCATATATACTCTTTTATATCTCAACATTCCATAGGAAAGCCTGATTTATCTACCCATCAATTCCCGCCTCTTCCATTGACCTCATCGCAGAATTAGCAAGTCGGAAATTCGTGCTTACAATTGAGTCATTTTATTCCATAAGACTTGTTCCATAATAGAGACCCAGAGGTGTCCTGGTCCCTGTTTCAGATGGTCTCCTTGAAATATTCCCACTCGTACACTTCGATCGAGTAAAGATCTAATCCACATACCGTTCATAGCTGGGCTAGGCTTCAGCAGCTTTTTTTTTAAGGGAAAGGGCCCCTTTAAATCTCTAGGGGACCACCGAAAAAATGTACTAGCTCATATCCCAGGTTTTGTTTATGCACTAATGGTATCATCGAATGCCAGCGGATCAAGGCAAGGAAGGTCGAAGTAGAAGAGCACAACGAACAGCAACCACAGACAAACCACATGACGCTGAGAGGATGGGCTTTGCACAATAGAAAAGAAGGATATACGCTGGTCGGAAGAGAAAACTCAGACAGGGAATTCGAATACACGATCAAAGCGGTGTACGAGGACATAGCGAAATACGAAGACAGATGGATTATTGACGCGGAAGATTTAGAATTGGAAGACGGAGACGAGATAGCGAAGTACAACGGGAAATACTTGATGGGTCAGTTGAAGGCGACAAGGTACAGGTGATAAAAGGCGAGAAGGAGGACACAAATTTTAGTAAAGAACGTATAAGGGATAGCCTACGTGTGTTATTTTCTCTTTTAGTTAGGCAGTGGCGGCGGATGAGTACTAGCTTGCTAAATGCCCTTCATTGGGTGTGGCCAAGAGTTGGTAAGGCAGTTCCGGGGTTGTGGTATTGCCATAGACTACGGTCTGCATGCAACTAATGAGTTAAAAAAAAAAAAGTCATTCAGACAAGTTAATCATAGATTATCACTCGATCAAGCCAAGCCATCACTGAACCTAGAAGCACAGCTCCGCCTCATGCTCAGTGGGTGCTGTCCGCTCGAATCGTTGGTTTTCTTTATAATTAACTGCCGAGCCACTTAGTAAATGTAACTACATGTACTCTTTGAGACATAAACCTAAGCCTGTCATCGCTTACGTATACTCATATCGAAGATCAGCTGGGATCTACATGAGATATACTTTAAGCTCTCTACCTTCGAGATCCTAGGCCTATGAGGGATTGTTAAACATAAGTGACATAATATAATGCCATCTTGTAATCACTTGTTTTCCCTGCTGAGTATTCACTGGGATTGAAGATCCCACTGTAGCTTGCCCCTTCCCCCCCTTCCCCCCCACCCATCTGCGCGCGGTGTGCATGAGCTGCAGTAGGCTGAACTCAGACCTGCAGGGTACGATATATGCCTTTGATACCGTACTTCTCTCCTCCACTTCTGAGATGATCAGCTAATCACCTCAATCGACATTCACAAACGCGGGAAACTTTGGAGTAGCCTGAGCTGAGGATAGGCACCGGCTGCTTCTACGCCAGCGTATTCCCACTAATATATAGTTACCTGCTTTTGTAGATTCTAGCGTATACTGATATGAAGCTCCTAGAGGGTACGTTGTGAACCTGTTAAAACCTCTAGGAGACGGGGGGCGAGTAGGCGAAGGCTATCGGGTTGTGAAGAAAATGAGGGCGGACATGTGCCTTGACTAGCCCGCCCCCTTATCGTCATTAGGATCATTAACCAATTATCGAGCAATTCGTCGATTAAAATCGTACCCGTATCTAGCGCAAGGTAGTACTTTAGGGATAGGAAATCATTTCCCTTCTGGGGCGATGTATCATGGAGACCAAGCTGCAAACCAGTGGGTTCTAAGACCAGGGAGCCAGCACGAAAAACAGATCAAATGTCTTGCTCTACCCAGTCAAAGACTCGATGTCTTGAGGCGTTCGGGAAATATACGGCAAGGCCTTGAACTGTGATACCACGTGGATCACATCATTCGTCCGTGGCTACGGTAGCCCATCAAATCATCTCTCAGCTAATCCTCCCGCAATCCATCCAATCATCATCTACCTTGGCTTCATGTTTGAGCGACCCCGAGATGACAATTGACCCAGAGAGCAGAAGGCATGTGCCAGGAGGGAAAGCCTGTATTTCGAAATGCCTTCCGTACCACTTCTCAGAGTTTCCGAATCCACTCTAGATATCCTGTACAACCAGACTAGTCAACACACTACCGGAGCAGTTGCGATTCGCCATTGTGTGTACATCTGCCCTGTTGTACTAAAGTATATGTATTGTTTCCGTATAATATCTTGCACCTCTTAGAAATGGTCTCATGTGTATTTAGATTCACCTATCACATTCTTCAAGAGAGTCCAGTCTTTAAAGTGTTGATATCATTTGCCCAAGTGGGTTGTACAACACAATGAAAAAACAAGTGGTGTATTTACAGCTGAAGCATAGAAATAAGAACATAGGAAAGAAGAAAAAAAATAAAGCACTAACGCAGCAAAACGTCTATCAAACGTCTATCGAACGTCTAAAAAGAAGTCAAGAAACCAAGCTCAACCTACGCCATGATAACGATAAAGAAGCACCAAACCAGTCATCCAAGCCTCTCTCTCCCAGCTCCCCCTTTACTCGAAGAGTCCGTCTAGTCAAACATCTTGTTCATGGCCTTGTGCGCCAACTCGACACCTAAGAAGGTGAATGCGTTCGCCGGCACACTTCTTGCCAACGCCGGTCCGAGACCGGGGAAGAATGCCTTGTATCCTCCGCGTGCATTAATCTCTTTCACGACACTCCCAATGGTCGGCTTTCCCTCTGCACTCTGCAGCCTACTCTTCACTGTATCGATTGGGAAGATGAGGAGCCACATTGCCATACCAGCTCCACCACCGGCAACCATGACGGCACCCATGCTCGGGTCCTCTCCTCCTGAAAGCTTCTTCTTCAGGATCTCATAAGTCGCAAAGTAAGCGGCTGAGCCGGGGCCATCACGGGCAAGTGTGGCAGCGGACCCACGGAAGACGGAACGGACTCCGCCTTCTTTGTACAACTGACGGACGACGTCGAAGCCGCCCTTGTACTTCTTCTCTCCGCCGGATTGACCTTGAATCTGGAGAAGTACCTTCACGCGCTCAAATGGGGCGGTGATGGCAGTCATGGGAATGGCGGAGAAGAATCCGGCGGCCGAGATCTGGGCAACACTGAGGGTGTTGTTCTCGACGGTGGAGAAACGGCGAACGAGATTCTTTCCAACGTCGTAGCCCCAGAATGAGACAGCAAACATAGGCGTAACACCGATTAATGGCGCAGAAACACCGGCATATAGACCCTACAACAAAGTTACTCTTATGCTCACCTCTATTTAGTGCTCTACGCGCTTGGAACCTACTCTGAACATGCCCTCTCTGGCTACAGTCTTCGCGACTACATCGAAAGCACCTCTATACACTCCCTTCTCCGCAGTCTGAAGCCGTACCTTGACCAGGTCAAAGGGGTGACCTACGCTTCGATATCAGCTCCACACGCATCATGAGAAGTGGCATCAACGCGAACAAAACATACCACTGATCACAGCAAAGATACCACCAACACCTCCGGCAACCAGCGAGCGCAGTCCAGCCATGGACTTTGCTACGGCTTCTACCTTAACCTCCTCGACCTTGGCCCCGACCTTCGCTGGCAGGTCTACGGATACCGATTTTGACATCTTGATCTCTTGGATGTGTCTATTTCTTCTGGTGGAATGCCTGGCAGGATGAAATGACACTTGGGGCTTGGGGGACTTGGGACTTGAGTGGAGTGAAGAGGAGTGAAGGGGGACTTCTGCATTTTATGTGTCCACGGGCCCCAGTGACAAGATGAGATTGGATCTTATTGGTAATGCCCCCTACACGTTCTGCGGGGAATTCTTGAGCTCCCGTCCCCACGGTGGGGTATCATAGCTGCAGGTGCCTGAACCTTGGTTGGTAGAGCCTCGGTGCGAACAACAACCGCAGCCCAGCTGCCACCCGCCCGCGCCATCACGTGACGTTCACATGCAAATCTTCCCTTTCGTCCGGCTGCAATATTGAATCAGCTCCTCACGAGCGACGGATGAACGGGGATTAGAAAAGTGAGACGAAATGTGAAATGGTAGGCGTGGGGGTCGTTTGGATGTTTGAGGCTGGTTTCGGGGTCACGGCATGTCACTCGTGAACTCTCGGGTTATGGGAACCATGGGTAAGGCATATCGATCCATCTCACTCTTGAGCGGGGTCCGGGTTTACTTATACACAACCATTGTGATGCCTCGAAAACATAAAAGGAGTTCTTATAGAGTTCTGTGGCAATCCACGTGTTACTTGTGAGCCTCTAAATCTGGGGTAGAGCTAATTCCCCACACTGCCCCGCGTTCCTTATCGGACGGTTTATCTATATTCCGCGCCACTGAGAATCTGGCCGGAGCTCATGAAACTATGTACCTACATGTATTTAGCCTATTTAGCAATGAATGCCTTTCCTAAACTGTCAAAATTTCTGCACTGTCTAAAACTCTATCGCCTGGTAGAACCTTTTACGCACTTTTGGATTTCCTTATCCGAGGTCTCGCAGGGCTTGGTGTTCCTTAATCTGGTATATAGCGTGGATGCATACACTCAGGCATATTCTGTCGAAAAGACTGGTTTTTCCTATCTTGTGTTTGCCAAGTAGGCGTTTTTTTGTGGCGTCTGTGATTTTGAGCCTACCGTTAGGCCCTAGTATCGCGTTGTAGGATCTCTATGTGCTCTAGATGCCTCGGGCTAGCTACATGTATAGCCCGTGGAGTCCATAGGTTGGCCTTCCTAGGAATATTGACTATATGTAACTACATAGACAGTTGTCACAGCTGCCGAATATAAACTGTCAGTGTGAGAGCAACCGTGAATTATCGAGGTAACTTACTAGCAACCAGCCCAGCTAAATTCAGAGATGAAGATGCCTTATTTATCTCTAACCACGTGTATGCATATACTTTATGTGTAATTCAAAGATGGGGTGGTTTGGTTTAGACAGCATGCGTAGTAGCTTAGCTCCCTAGCTGAGAACACGCAAACCCCGACGACAAACTGCCAAAGAACCAATACACACACGTAAACAGGGCACGATCGCATGTTAGATGCACATGTAGGTACGTATGTTGTACATGTATTGATCAGCGAAGCTCCATTTGTGAAGTGATTCTGGCCTGTTCCACCGGCAGATTAGCCATAATATTTGATATACAATATGTCTCCACAACTTATCTGGGCATCAATCCCAACCGGTAAGCTGGAAAGCTGGTAGAGAGCTAGCTGAAGATTCATGTTTCGTCTAGATTCGCTTGCTGGGAGTTAACCCACCACGGACGGTGTCCGGGCAACTGGTAGGAGCGCCTGTTCAATGTATGTTGATCCTCTCTAGTTTCCCCAACCGATTTACCCAGGAGCCAGACACCACGGATCCCCCTCGTTTATGATCATCAAATCGGCCTTTAGAATTACGATTAACAGCAATGGAGATGAGTAGGCGATTTGAATCAAATGCGCTTCTGTTGGATATGTATCGTTCCAAGGCAGTAACGTCACGGCGCCGAACAGTGAAGGGCCTGTTGTTAAATAGTAAAGCGCCCGCGCCTGCCAAGAGGGATGACCCGGGCTCCTATAAGACAGATTTGCATGTAAATGTAGCTCCAGATATTGGTAGACTCGTCCCCCTTTCAGTAACCCCGACCGCAAAACAGTACATGTATGTATACAGTATACATGTATGGAACATCAAATCAATCAGCAATCAGCAATCAACTATCAATGAGTTATCGGTTAATCGGTTATATTAACAAACCTCGACCAATTAATGAATGAAACAAAATCAAAATCAAAATCAACTCCGACAATTAGGGTCCAATCATGGAATGAACCCTCCAGGTGAAGCTTAGAGAGGATAGTACGCCGCTATAGACTACGGTCTGCATGCGAGTATGAGTTAAACAAAAAAAAAAAAGAAAAAAAAAAACAACTCCGACCGCCGATGGGCGAGTGATATCTTATGACGAACAAAAGAACGAAATTCCATATTAACGCTTCACTGACGTCAATCCTTTAACCAGAGAGCCAGGCTACACAATATTAACGGGAGATGCCAATGCTGTCAGCTGGCCCAAATAATCACAGGGCCGGAGCAAGTTCGCCAGGGCGGTTTCGTTCCGTAGTCCGTACTTGACTCCGAACACCTGTACATACATGTTCGATCTTAGCATACATTGGAGCTAGGAGCTCGAGCTTACTCTTCCTTGCCTTCCTCGATTAATTCGTGGCAAACATGTTGTAGAATCCACAGAACGCACAACGCACATCCCATCTCCAGGAGCTCAAACTCCCCGCGCTGGGAACGCTGGGAACGCTTGGCTACTACATGTACCGGGCGTTGAGGGTAAATACGAAGAATCTGATAAGGGAATCTTGCTGTGAGATAGGTGTGTTTATCTTATCAGATTCTCGGTCTTTATGGTTGACCCCGGTGCTTTTGGACCACAACCCCCACACAACCCCCCCCCCCCACCAAACACGAACCTATGACATGTTAGATCATGAGATTCACCAAAGGCAGATGGATGATATCCGGCCGCAGCTAGCTGCTACAAAGTGAATGTCCAGCCAAAGGATCGATATCAGCCTAATTGAGTCCATCCCTACCCCATTCGTTTATGGTGGTGGAGACAATCCATTCAACCATGCCACAGGCGCTTGGACCATCTGACTAATTGGGCAGACAACATCACGACCTCATGGTTGATCTAGGATCTAGATGCCCGTCGTGGGCGGACTGATATGACACCTGGCCACACTTTTGAAAAAACTTCACGATGCACGAGTCAATAGACGCGCCGGACGCGTCTCTTCCTCACTCTGAGCGTGCTCGTACATGCATCTACCCCTCTCTCACTCTGAGTACGCTGCTGCTGCATAGAGTAGAGTACTGCCAGAGTACTGCTAGAGTACCTACTCTCCGTCTTGCATCTCATGCGAGTATAGAGTGGAGTAACAATCGCATCTCGCTGGAAGAGTACTTCAGGCCGTACCCCACCTCAAGCTACGTCTCCTCTCCACCAGTAGAGCAGGTCCATAGGGACAATAGCTACCGACTCTAGTCCCTTTGCTCGACCTCCACCCCCCGGCATCAAAATCTCAACAATTTCACTGCCTACCGACAGGACAGGCAGACCTAGCTAGGGCAAGGAGGGCGTGTAGTTATCCATTCGCCCATCTCCCGAGCCGTGCCCTAAAGAGGTGGCCCCTCCCCTCCCCTCCCCTCCCCCCCCCCCCATTGAGGCGTTGATTCGCAGCCGCACGAATCATCTTCCGTCACTCGTATAATACTAGCCAAAGGGCGCTCCAGAGAGTGAAAGACAGACCCGCTTGGCTGACGTGCTGCATACATACATACGCGTGTCGTGTCGTGTCGTCTTCCCATCCGCGACATGCAACCTGCAGGAACCGTTAGCTACATACATACATACATGTACATACTCTACATACAGACATCGCACGGACAAAGAATACTACTGGAAGGCACTGCACAAAGCTTAGTGCATTCTGTACCTCTCTCTCTCTCTGCCTCCAAATTCACATGTGAAGAAAAAAAATTGAACCATCAGAGCTCCCTCTCTCCTGTTTCTCTGCCAGAGCTGGCTGGCTGCGTCCCTACTGCGGGCTGCGGCGAGTGATTGCGAGTGATTGCGCGCTTCGATCCCGTCCCTCCCGGGAGCCTCGGCACTGGCTCGGGTTTGCCCTTAGCTTGTGGATTAGAGAAAACCCCAGGGCCTGGACTGGATGGGCCCCTCTACAGCTGGCACCATTATGCGTGTGTAGCTAGCTAGCTAGCTAGGCTTCACATGGGATCCCGCGGCGTGTGAGAGAGGGAGCGAGAGAGATGGATGGATAAGTAATCAGTTGTTTTCAAATCAGACGAAGAAAGAGACCGGAAAATCCGAATCAATAAAGTAATATTTCCCAAGTAGGTACATACATGTAGTTTGTGCCAGCTACATACATAGCTAGCTACATACATACATACATGTAGCTCGCTAGAGTTTTGATATGTGCAGGGCAAACTGGAGTATGTATGTAGTAGCTAGTAGACACTATGTAGTAGCTAGTAGACACTCTCGCACCCGCCCACTCCCGTACAAATCAATCAATCAATCCCAATATCGAACAAACACCCTAGTGGCGAGTAAGAGTAAGAATACAGATGACGGGGGGAAAAAGTAAAGGGAAAAAGGGAAAGAAAGATTATCAAGAACCCCCCCAATATTGATGCAAGTTGTAAAAAAAAAAAAAAAAGAAAAAAAAAGAGAAAATAGGGAAGTAGAGAGATAAGATCGCAGACCACCCGCCGTATGTATGCCAAAGGGGAGAGAGAGAGAGAGAGAGAGAGAGAGAGAGAGAGATTTCATAAACGCCAATGGAAAAAAGAGCCCACTCCAAACAAAAAGATAAGCAAAACAAGCAAAAGAAAAAAAGAAAAGAAAAAAGAGAAACAGATACCGCCCAATAGTAAACTAGATGTCAATATAATACAACAGAAACTTTTTTCCCCACAAAAACCCCGGGTAAAAAAAAATCCCCCCCCCCTTCCCTCAACTCAACTCAACTAAACCACCCCCCTCGCCGCCTGCCGCCCAACTAAAAACCCTAATTCTGGAACTCACTCCTCGTCGACGCCGTCCACCTCCTCTTCCTCTCCCACCCCGCCCCCGCCGCCGGCGCCGCCCCCGAACCCCCCACAGCCCACTGCCCCTCACAACACTCGTACTCCCCCACAGCCCCGTCCCCGCCGCCGGCTCCTCCGCAATAATGTCCGTCCCGCGTCTTCCCCCTCCACCCCCTACCACCGCCTCCTCATCATCATCCTCACTGCTGCTCCCGCCATCAATCGCACTGCCAAACAGCATACTACTACTGCCAAAGATGCCGCTGCTAACGCTGCCCCCGCTGCCGCTGCTGCTGCTGCTAACGCTGCTCTCGTCCTCCTTGCTCGTGGCGCCCACGGGCCGGCTCCACAGCCCCTTGGGCGCGGGCCCCGTGCTGGCCGTGCTGGCGCTGCGCTTGCCGTGGCCGAACATGGTCATGCCGGCGGTTGCGCCCGAGGGCGCGAGGGTGAAGACGCCGATGGTGCGCTTGGATGCGGAGGAGGCGGAGGTGTGGGTGGAGCGCAGGTGCGGGGAGACGGGGGGCGTGGAGTTGGGTGTGGCGCCGGTGCGGATGTGTTCGTTGTTTGCGACGATCTGGAGGGAGTATTTTGCGGGCGGGGTGGTGTCGGTGGGTTGGGGGGGCGCGGAGTGGCTGTGGTGGTGGTGGTGGGAGGAGGAGGAGTCGTAGTCGCGGCGGACGGCCATGGTGACGGAGGCGATGCCAATGTCGATGAGAACGGGCTGGTGCGTGATTGCGCCGATGAGCGCGTTGCAGCCGGCGCCGTGCGTGACGAGGACCAGGACGGTCTCGATGTCGGCTTCGTCGTCGTCGCAGTCGCCGTTGTCGTCGTCGCCGCAGTCGGAGAGCGGGGGCGTCGGGTTGCCGTTGACGGGTGCCTGCTGCTGCGGGTGCTCCTTCTTCGCGGGGGCCGGTGTCGGGGTGCGGGATGGGACCGGCTTCGACACAACAAGCTCACTGACGGCGGCGGCGGCGCAGCGCTTCCACTGCGTCGGCGAGGTGGCCACGTGCTGGTCCTCAGTGGCATAGTACCATAGCAGCCTGTTCCACCCGTTCTTGAAGCGCTTGTGCATCGACGTCCACTCCTCCTTGTACTCGCCGCCGCCGCCGAGCTTGGTCGAGTCCCAGCCAATGTCAAACTCGGCGTACTCCTTTGCGTGCGAGAAGTACCCGCGCGGGATCTGGCCGTTGGGCGAGGTGGCCCACGTGGGCGTGGGCGCGACGAAGCCACCCGTGAAGGCCGGGGGCAGGGCCGCAGCCAGCGACGACATGTTGTAGAGCGAGGAGGCGTGGTGCTGGATGTGAGAGGATGAGGATGATGAGGGGCGGATGTAGTCCGCCTTTGCGGTGCCGACAAGCAGCGGCGTGGGCGGCGGCGGCGTGATGTCTGTGTAGTAGTCCTCGGCCAGCCACTCGCCGAGCCAGGCGTCGAGGCGCAGCAGCGGCTTCACAAACTGGTGCTCAGAGCGGTCGTGCGGGGCCGGTTCGACGGCGAGCTCGCCATCGGCGTACACGTAGTGGGTGTTTGTGACCTCTTGGTGGTGGTGCTGGGCGATGCCGGATGCGATTGAGACGCTGGTCTGCACGCAGCGCAGGAAGGGCGACGAGTGGATGACGATGCGGATCTTGCGCGGGCGGCCGCTGGGGCGTGAGGTGGTGGCCGAGGCTGGGTGCGGCGTGTTGAGCTTATTGGCGATGAGGGTAGCGATGCGGCTGCCGAGGGAGCGGGTCTGCGTCCAGCCGCCGTAGGTGAGCGGGGGGTCGTAGGGCGTGGGCGAGGTGAGCTGCCATTGGGCGTCGGCCATGTCGAGGCGGGCACCGTGGCGGACTATGAAGACGTGGGTGGGTGTTGAGGAAGGCATCCTTAGAGAGAGAGAGAGGGGGGCCTTGGAGTAGTGGTTGTGGTAGTGGTGAGGTAGTAGGTATATATGTAACTCTTTGGATGTTCAGTCTCTGGCTGGGGACTGGGGACTGAGGACTGGGGACTGGGGCCTGGGGCCCGAGGGGAGATCTATATATCTAGCAGACGTCGTAGTAGTCGTAGTAGTGTAGTAGTATAGTAGTTGTAGCAGTAGTAGTTGTAGCAGTAGCAGTAGCCAGTGGCAGCAGGCAGCAGGCAGTAGGCAGTAGAGTAGGAGGAGTAGGCAGCCCTCGTGAGAATCGATGGCGGTGTTCTGCGCCCTGCTTTTTGTTTGTCTGTTGGTTGGTTGGTTTGTTAGGGAGGAGGAGTGCTGACCGAGAGGGGATGTGGGCGGGGGGGAGGGGAGATTGGGGAGATTTGGGGGATTGGGGGATTGGGTCGTATTTGAGCGATGTCTTGTCTCTGCGTCGAAGGCGAAGTCACGACGTCCACCCGCAACCGCAACCGCAACCACAACCACAACCACAACCACGATCCAATCAATTGGTAATGGAGAGAGCACTCGGAGAAGCCTAGGCAGACAGACAGACAGACGTGCGTGTGTGCGTGCGTGCGGTGACGATATGAGGCTGAGAAATCGAAACTGTGCTAGTAATCTAGAATCCACACACACACACTCTCTCTCACTTCACTGCGGCGGAGGAGGAGGAGGAGGGGGGCTGCAACCTCGGACTTTATCAATGGAGAAAAGAAAGAAGAAGCCCGGCCGTGCGAATTTCCTCTCTTTCCCGCTCGGTAAGCAAGCAAGCAAGCAAGCAAGCAAGCAAAAAAGAACGAAAGAAAACAAGTCTCGGGGGTCTGATCGTTCCGTTTTGGTCCCCCGGGTCTCTATTGTTTTTTGGGGAGGAAGAACGCTCTTTTTTTTTTTTTTTGTTGAGATTTTTTTTCCTTTAAATTCAGATCGGAGAATTCCGAGCTGCTAAACTACGGTGGCCGTTCAGGTCAACAAGTCTGTCTCACTTCACTTCACTTCACATGCGCACACTGTGTGACACACACAGCGCAAAACAGACAGACAGACAGACAGACAGACAGACAGAGAGAGACAGCTACAGACAGATCCGGTACTCCCGCGGATTTGGATATGTGCGTGCGTGGGTATAGCCTGTAGGTTAGATGGGTAGGGTAGGTGGGCAGGGTAGACAGGCGTGGGAAATTCAAGATCTGCCTGCCTGCCTGCCTGCAGGGAGCCGACGTCGACGTATGTGTGTGTGCGGAAATACGGGATGGGGATAGGAATTAGGGGAGATGATATGATGCCGAGGATATCAGTGGTGGGGAAGAGAGGGAAGGAGAGAGATGGCGAGGGGCACGCGAGCAGGTGGTCTCGTAGTTAGTATATTTGTTTTGACGGCGGGGGCGGAAATTGGAACTTGCAGAGTAGGCAGGCAGGTAGAGTGGGCAGAAAAGTAGAAGCAGCAGCAGCAGAAGAGAAAGAAGAAGAAGAAGACTGCAGGCAGGATCAATTAATCACATATATAAAGCAGCGGAGAGGGGGGTGAGCGGTTCCAGGAAGGAAGTCGGTCTGGAAGGAATCTACATATGTCATCTACTCTATAATCATTCTCTCGTCACCCCCAATTGGAACAAGAAGGTGGTGGTGGAGGAGGAGGCGGCGAAGGCAGCTAGCTGTTTGAGCCAGAAAAAAAGAAAGAAAAACAACTATCGTGACCTTGAAACTTCCAGCTAAACAGGAAAGTTTGGGGAAGCTGGAGGTGAGTGTATGTACTCTACTCTAGATCTACTCTACCTACCTGGGGGCAAACCTTAAGAAGGAGGAGGAGAAGGAGCGCGCGCGGCAAGCAAGATCCCTCACTGCCACTCAGGCAGTGTTCACTTTCGCCGCCGCCGGAATATTTCCACACAAAAGCCTGAAATCGAAGCTGCACACAGATATCGATAGCCAGTCGACTTTGCTGTATGTATGTAAAAGTACATGTATGTATGTATGGATATACCACGCTAGAGCGCTACCGATAACCCAGGCAACGGTACTCTACTCCTCAGTAGTACCTAGCTAGTTGTAGGTACTGTAATTGTGTTTCGATTCCCCGGTTATCAGCCAATTATCGGTTCCAGTCTACCCCCCCCAGTGAGCAGGCCGGTGTGCGGTGCGGTGCAGTGCGATGGTGGTGGTGGTGGTGGTGGTGGTGGTGGTGGTGGTGGTGGGCAGACAGGGCGATCCACAGCGCCTACCAAAGCTGTAAATCTCAATTTCCTGTCCTGGTGTGTTACAGACCTGCTTTACACCACCCACAACGTCCCCATGCTACCTACCCGCCCCATGGCCAAACCACAAACAAGATGTTGCCTCCAAGGGTAGGTATTGTAGGTACGTAAAAGGAAGAGAGGAGGTTGTGTGTGTGTGTGTGTGCCTGCTCTACAAATTTCGTACATACATGTTTGCACTGCACTGCACTGCATGCAATCTTAATAATGCCCCATAGCTATCGGTATCAAAAATCTACAAATCGAACATTGGCCTTGCTGTATCTGATCTGATCGATGTCATGACAGCTCTTCCCACATACCTACATCCTCAACCGTCCCTCCCTCCATTCACAAGCCCGGTTGGTTTACCCTGAAAGAAGAATTGGAACAAGATAATTGCAGCACACCCTTCTTTCTCCCCCGCATTACGAATCTACCGACCCTACATCCTCCCACACAGATCGAAACGAACGACGCTTCTTCTGCGCGAGTCAGAGTCGGAGTCTCCCCACACAGAACAGAACCCTGTCGAACCACTCTGAAATGAGGAAACAAACAGTCAGGTCGAGACGATGCGCCACCCCTCACTTTAGAAATCTGGACAGACATGACGCCGACCTGCTTTTGAGAGTCCAGCATGTCATGCAGGTTTTCCTTGCACCCCTTAGCTTCCCTTTCATTCCCTTGCTAACCTCCAGTACCCTCCCTACGCTGCCTACCCCCGCCCTCGCTTGTAACGCATGTGACCCCTCTTTTGATTCATCCATGCCTCAAGCCTTCCTTTTTTTTTTACCAGGTGAATGGCAAAGCAAAGCACAGACAACAAAGAGCGAAACATTTTTTTCCTTGTGAGTGGAGTGGAATGAGTTCGTCACCGGACATAATGGACGGTTTTAGCTATTATCCATCCGGATGCAAAAGTCAAACCACCACACATAACATCGTGACTTTTTTTTCCGGCCGCGGTCCACATAGGTAGGTTCAGATATGTGCGACTTGAATAACCCTACCAATCCAATCCGAGGAAACCCAGCATGCCGCCTCTTTTACCCCGGCGGCACGAAACACATATGTAGATTTCCGCTCTAAATAAACCCCCGGGTCAGATCAAAGCGAGCGTCAAGGGTAAAAAAGAAAAGAAAGTAGAAAAAAAAAAGTGTCAGGGAAAAACAGTCATGTGTTGCGTTTGGCCTACCGGTATGTAAGGTACCGCTGCAATTGTAGTAGCCGTTGGTAACTAACTTCTAGAAAAGGGAGCACTTCTACCACCCGAGCCACCGCAGTCCTTCTTCGGGGGAGGTCACGATCATTTCCGATGCCTCAAAAGATACAACGAAAGCTGCCTGCCTCAACCCGGCAAAATTTAAAAGCCGTCTAACGAAATTTTTTTCCCTCCTAAAGCGTAAGGGATTTCGCCATACCTACAGGTGTCACGAAAGTCGAAAGCCTTTCCTTTCACTTTTAGTCCTTATTAGATTAGCTGTTTCGAGCCTCGAGAAAGCGCTAGTTACTGTAGTAGGTACTGCATGTTTATATAAAACATGGGGTTAGGGTTTCTTACCTTAAACATCTTCAAACAGGCCAAACCAACATCTCAGCGTCGAGGCTCATCATCATCCCCTTTATTTCTTTTGTCTCGTTTCGCCGTTCATTTCCTATTTGTTATTTGCCCTGCTTGCAACTTTATAATTTCTTTTTACTGAAAGTCAAATCCTAAAATCCCCATCAAAGCAAAACGCATTGACCTTTCCCCCGAGTTGGCTGATTAGTTGTCTCACTTTTGCTTTTTTCCCAAGTTTGCTTGGTTACTCCCCGCGATTTGTTTTGCTTTGTTTTCCTATTGTGATGGATCGATGTCTTGCCTATGATGAATTTTGCCTTTTCCGATCAACAGTGCATGCATGTCATAACTCAACCTTTTGCTACTCCAGCGTAGGTACCGATTGATAGTCTACATTTTGTTTTGTCAGTCGAATTGAAAACTGCACAGCTATTTTATGTAGGGGCCCAAAAGAGCTGCGGCTTGAAACATCGATCTCAAATTTTTTTTTCCTGAGTGCGGGGGAACCGGTTACACGGAAATGTCATTGAAAACCGTAATACGGCCGGGAATGAGTATGGTCGAGACCACATCGCTGACAGAAGAGTGTCGATGGGTCAATGATCGTTGGTCGCAGTGCCTGGGGGGTCAACGGTTGTTAATTTCTTGGCGCCGGTATCTGCATGCTTCGTAGAGCTCGGTGTGTTTGCAGTGGTGGCTTGCATGGTGGGCTTGAAGCGAGAGGAACAGCGCCAGTGAACTCTCCTCTCCCTTCCTCTAGCGATTCTCGTGAGCCAACAAGTCCTGCAGAGTACGAGCGGTAAGTACTCTACAGCGATGGGGAAAATTATTGTAGAAACTGGGGTCTAAAAACAGGGTTTAGGTTGCTGCCCCCGCCAATAGGACTCTTACCATACCTCTACAATAATTTTCCCCATCGCTGTATGTATTTCATACTTAACCGTAATCCACCGGCATGGAAAAGCAACACTTCTAAGCTGCGCAGTTCACAACGCGCGACTGTCAGCTCAGCCCAATGTAGCTAGGGCCCCAACTCACGGTATGATGGTTCCATGTCTCCGGGTGGCCAGCTATCACAGAGCTCACTTCTCCAAAGTCTTTTTCCTAATGTCATTGGAATTCCGTGGTTAATTCATTAACCAGTGTCACCTAACTCACCGCCATAGACGAGCCTGTATGCTGATCTTGTATTGGACTTTGCCAATAACGTACATAACTTGACTCAGCTGGTGACCAAGCGGTTGAATGTAGAAAGTGTGCTAAAGCTCTCTCAATCTACCATAAGACCCTTATTGCCGTTTAGCAGACCAGTTTCCATCCCCGCCCGTAGTGCTCGAACTTCCGAGTGAGTGACTGTGACGAAAAACTCCAGTCAAGTGACAAAAAATTATTATTTTTCTATCCTGCACTACAGATAGCTAGACCAGCCCCGAACCGAGTCGTACTCGAATCTAGCTCAGTATAAAACTCGAATCCGAGAGGCTGGTATTGATTCACCGAGGGGGTGACCGCCAACGCTGCAACCCATCCTTGATTAGCCTTCAAAATAAATATTTAAACTGGAGTGTAGACATTTGATTTAAATATCCTTGTTACCCCAGTCTCTATAAATGATGATGCTAAGGACCGTTCTGACTAGTGATGAGAATTCCAAATAGAGCTCGAGGAGTATAGTCTTTGAATAAACCGCATGAAGGTTCGCGATCGAGAGAGCTATAGAGGATCAACATGTATGTATGTTGAAGTACGGTACATACGCTCCCACCACTTACCCAGACACGCACCCACCTGGTATAATAATGATAGAGCAGTCAAGACTTGCAGAAAATAGACAAGTTAAAATAGCTCTTCAACCTTCTACTCATGTTTCTCGGTTGGGGATATTGAGGGGGATGCCCAGGCGAGTGGTGGAAACATACATGGATGTAAGTACATTTATCAACGGTATTCACAAATTAAGCTTCTGTGACTAAGTACGCATATATATGTATGTATATGTGGTCGTTCCGTATGTAGTTTGCGCGTATATATAGGCGCTTTGACTGCCGTTGGAGTTGGCTGTTGGTTGATTGACTGATTGATTTCATTATTTAGTAGAAAATAGGACGAGTCTGAAGGCTCCAATTGATGTCGATATCTAAAAGCTAACATAAGCCATCTTATAGGAACCTGGGAAGACACCATTCCACTTGTAATTGACAGCAGGTCATTTACCGTTCGACGCCGTGACCTTACTACCTTAAACAACTTCTATCACCAGGACGACCTACCCGACTTTAGCACCTTAAGACTAGTCAGGGTGTAGATCTACCCATTGTTTTGTGAGGGTGTTGACTGTGCGCGTGAGACATCTTCATGCAGCGGTTCTTCGGACTCCTATCACAGTAGAATCGAGGTGGTGGGCGAAAAGTGTTTCCTGGGTAGCACCTGAAAAATGTAGCTTTCCGACTCGCGTCACCACTAATGAGAGTTTTTGATGGGATTTCAGTCTCTCAGGGAGCATTATCCGTAATGGCCACTACGGGCTGTGAAAATTTAGTAGAGGCTGACCTAGGTGAGCGAGTGATATTTGGTGATTATAACTCATCTATCATTATCTGCATGTTTTTTTTTGTTCAATTCATTAATTACATTCATCATCTGCATGTGTTTATATTATATTGCAAATATATGTACTAGAATAGTCTCATGGGGGGGAAGCATGTCAGTAGTCTCCCTGCTAGACGTCATTATTCATCTCCCGATAGACCGACAGCCCTAGCTGCCTTACCCATTATAGAAAGTATCGAGTAGGCCACAACAATTCCACAGTTGGTACCCGTAGACTTAGGCCCGATGTGATTCTTTTTACACTTTTCCTTATTCGAAGATAAACATCTTTTTCATGATCATCCCCAAACGGATTGCAGTATCGGTATGTACCTAGCTATAGACACATGTACTGATATATAATACAGCTGTTATAGGTACCTACAGTTAATAGCCTCCCGTTTTGAACTTAGTAGCTCGGGTAGACGAAATATACCGGACAATGCAGGCTTTGTCTCCGGGCTTTTTTTGGTGGTGGTAATTGATCCCAGCACTTACGCCCGGCCCTCGAGTACTGGCAACGATTAGGCTAGATTTTTAGTGGCTCTATCCTGATATACCAAGTCAGGTAGATTGAGTCGGAAAATTAGGACAAACTGCATCGGACTGCATCGGACTGCATGTGCACTGCATGGGCAGCGAAGGACAGTATCAGACGTCTCACGTCCTCTATTAACTCAGGCTCGGCTGCGAGAGAGTCGAAGAGTTGATAGACTGATAGAGGAAGTACCGGAGGATTGCTGCGCTGGGCTGCGCTGGACTGTACTGGACTGCCAAGACCGTTCTTCAAGCTTTAGATGGATGGGAGTCTTAGTCTGTATAGGCCGAAGCTCCAATGTATACAACAGGGCTCTTATTGTTGTTTAGTATCTTTATAAATATCTCTTTTTGTATTCCTGCTAATGCTGAAATAACTTTGAATAACAGTTACTGTTACTGTTGCTACACCAAGGCTCCTGTTAGTTACTCCAACTTAAAACTAGTGAATCGGAGGTAACTTGAGGAGTTTTACATACATCTGAGGAACTTTCCTGAAGCCTGAATAGTTCGATTCACGCTAGCTTAATCCCGAAGTATAGCTAAATTCAAAATGAAGATTATCTTTGTAAATATAAGCTCGCCAAAGCGTGTATCCGAGATCTTTCACTGTCGACGTTGGCGGAGAGCAAACTAGCCTAGCGAGACGGAGAAAAAATGTCTTGTTCAACTATCATTAGACTTTCCTGAATTTCGTAAACGATCTTTTAAGCATTGCTTGATCCGCACCTGAATGGGCTTTAATCTTCATGCCCTATCACTCGATGCCGAGACTTTCGAGCCGATGCCTGTGTGATAGTTAGCGCTAGCCCCGCGTGATACGTACAAGCTCGTTCTGTAGCAGAATTAAACAAACAGCTCAAAAGTCCAAACCCCGAGGTCCCGAAATGGGGAGGGTGTGGGGTTGGCCTGTCTTTGTCGGTAGCCATTCTTCCACGCATACAACTGCGCAAATGAGCGTAGTGGTCACGAGAGAGCATGTCTCGAGGTTTATATCGCTTTAGACCCGACACTAAAGAGAGTGAGAAAGGACAACTATCCTAGGACAAGACTGAGGTCTATCTCGATATCTAATTCAAGACCTTTTAGCCATTTATATGGTCAGCCAGATTGGTACTTGGTCAAATAACTTGCGCCAGATAGCTATATTTATCCCTACGTTTATTACATCACAAACGAGAGCATTGTTTCTACTTGTCTTCAGTAATTGCACAGAGACTACAATTATCTCGCAATACCTTCGGGACTTCTCAAGAACCCCCGAGACCATTTCATTCACAGATGCCACAAGACGAAATAGGGATCATTGAACCGGCCGATTTGGTAGTTCGGTGCTTTGCTTGGAACTCTTGTTTGGAACCCCGCCTGCTAGAAAACTTGAGCCAATGGTTAGATCGGCAAGGAAAGATTTTAGAAACATGCAGCGAGAGAGACAGAGTGTCCTCTGACAGAGTAAGCGTGACTGTAAACGAGGATAATCAGCAGACTCAGTCCCCCTAACGGGCTGGATTTGTAGTCGTGATTGATTGTCAAATTACCTGGTGAGTGTTTGTCCCGGGTTGAGCCGTGAATCTCTCGCGACCTTCAGCTGTAAATAATAGTTGAATTCAGAGAGGCCACCTGAAAATCACCGGTGGGGTGGGAATTGGTTTTCAGGAGGCTCGTGGTGACTGGATCATGATCTATGACTCGACACTACGTCTACAAGCCGAGGTCACAAAGCGATGTTAGCGCGCTGCGGATATGGGGTGTGGCTACATTGCATGGGAGACAAGGCAGGTGGCTTATTAGATTACAACCGCATATGTTACGAGGATAATCCTCCTACAGAGAAACGATTATTTCCTCTGTCATGGCGGAAGTCTGGAATCGAAAGTAAGCCCGTCAACATCCCCAAACACCATCTCGCAGTTACACTTGCTTCGAGACATTGCCAGTAAACCAGCTAAATAAAATTATAGTGCCGGTAAAGAGCCTGTTCTTGAAGCGAGTGATAATCTATGCCCATTCTTATTTTTCTTTGCAGATACAACACACCTGTACACTGTACAGCGGTAGGTAGTAAGTGATGGAACTGGCTGAGACAGAGCGATGCCTGTTTTAAGTAAAACGCCATCAAAATACAGTGTTTGTAGGTATAACTGTATTTCAGGGCGTCCCATCACCTATTACCTGTCGCTGTACTTACATGTTTTAGGGGAATCGGGTAATTGATCCGGAAGAAATCCATGCATACCATCGGCTGTGAGACTCTTGAGTGCAATCACCTCCTTGCCCTTGTGCGGCACAGCTCAGTTATCCGGATAACAGCGCGTGGGGGGTAGTTCCAGCAAGTTGTTCATCCCTTACTTGCAAGTTATCACCAGTAATCTTCGGAGATGCTATAGGCTGTTTTTGGTACTGCACGTGGTACACGTTGTAAGCGAGATACTTTAATAATCGAATGCAGCGGCTGCGGGCTCGAATACGCCGTCAAAATATTAATATGTTGGAAGAGAACTGTAGATACATGCTCCATCTGGGCAAGAAAAATTTGCGACATGAGCCACTAATGCATCTGGCATAGATTAACACAGAACGTTGATCCTGTCTACTTGTAACCACGGGAGTATGATTCTTATAAACTTGAGAAAAGGTGTCAGCCCTGTTTAGTGATCCGCCCGAGTGATAGTTTATGAAACCGACTTGAAGCATCATCACCGTAATCCCTATTAATGGTTTCCTAATGGTTCATAAATTTTGTTAGTCAGTGAGCACATCTAGCTATTCCAAATACTCCCTGATAGATAATACGTTTACCGCCGTGGGCTCTAGTACGAGCGGAGAACGACAATGTGTGTTTGGAGTCGGAACCCAAGGGCCAAGAATAGACTACATGAAAATTCTAGATTCAATAAGAACCATAAATATGGTATGATATAGCCCAGCTTGTTAAATACATACACCTAGCTTACCTTCTAGAGTCGGGGTTCTCTTGAAACAGTATTTTTGTACCACCCAAGATCGAAGGAAGATCGACGCCAATATGTACAATGTAGATCCAGTGGCTTCGTTTTCTCTCGTCTCTGCCTACGGCAGGACTTTTCTTTATCTGCCGAGACACTTGGCTTCGCTCCAAGAATACTTTGAGCAGGCTAACAACTAGTCACTCTCACTCGGAGGTCGAATATAATCGTAGGTTAATGTTGAGAAATCCAACAAGAATTTAGAGAGTCCCGAAACTGGCAGAAGAAAACAAGAAACTTAAATGTACGTATATTCGCACCCCGTACCGTGCGGTATGCAGTATTACGGGGGGTAAACTGTAAGGCATGATTTAAGTAATTAGCTATCGTGGTTGACCACATTCACGGTAAAGAAGAGATTTGTTTCAATATGGTACCATATGTATCGACCGGAGATGATACCATTAATGCTTCATAAAGATGATTGGTGAGAACCTTGATTGGCGGGGTTGTTCTATCCTTATAGGTGTTACAGTACCCCCTGAGAGGCTTAAGCCTCCTTCTATTCGCACTTATTCATCCATGTGGGTGGCCGATTATACGTGTATGTGCATGGAGTAAGTCTTTTCCTGGAATTCAACAGTGCCGTAGATATCTCGGAGATTGTAATCCACGCTAACCCTTAACTGGTGGAATTATTGTAATATGTGCCTTGTTATATAGTCTAATCGAGACACGTACTACAACTACCGTCCAGATCGCATCCAAACAAGCCGTTTCACGCCAACGTCGATCTAGCTTCATGACCTTTCCTACAGTAAACTCGAACCTTGCTGGATTGTACCAAAGGGTAAGAAATCACCCCATACATTCTGGGGGTGTAATGGTAGAGGGTAGGGAAGTCTTGTAATACGCGCATCACAAACTAACCGCTCGTAGAAGTTGTGGTATACTCTGGTAGAAAACTCGTACGATTCCTCAATTGATCAAGCAAAAACGCCCACCCTCTCTGTTGGCTGGCTGCAGAGCCACACAGATGCTGTTAAACAGATCTTTTTTTTTAATTAAACGTGCACATGCTCACATACTGGAGTATTGTCCGTAAGTATATCAAATTCTAAAAGTAAGAAATCTGAGTTCAGTATCTACCTAGAATCTAGTATGGGGGTGTTAAGAACCTAAATAAATAGAAATGCCACGACTCTATGGCCTTTGGGTCTTTGCAGCACAGTTTCGGCTGTTTCGTGACAGGTGCCCTTATTTCCGGCGGGAATTTTTGTTATCAGCTTCTAGAAGTGATTCCCCAAGTACGGGAAGGGGTTCATGCACGAGTAGCCAAGTAGGTGGGTGATGTAACATTGATTGGAATTCTAGGATGTGTATTCTAGAAGTGAGCAATTGCAAGGGGAGCCCCAGATGATCCATGCTAGGTATGCCCATTCTCAGAGCACCACCCATCTCAGCCATTACAAATTAGAGATGAGCATCACTGCCGACAAATTTGAGTCACGGGGAAGGGCGTTGAGGCTGTTATGAAACCGCTATTCGTGTTCGACATTCCTATCTCCATGATGAGCGTCCAGGATCCCAATATTCACTTACCCAATTGCACTTACCCAATTGAAGCAGAGAAGGCAATTGACAAAAACAAGCAAGTGGATTTATGAAACATCGCTACGTCCCCACTTTGCTCATCCACAGCTAGTAGCACCACGGGTAAAGCCACCGGCGGGACCTAGCGCGACAGACGCCGACATTCCGAAATATATCGGCGACCCTCGACAGGGGTTCCAGTGACCGCTCTCAAGCAAGGTATGGTCCCGATTGATTCAGATATTTCTTATTCACTCCTGAGCATAAGACACCCTTTTCTTCTTACTTATTTTGACAACTGACAACAGCCCGAGCGTAGTGCAGAGTATCTCACACATAGCGTTTCGAGATATAACTCTCTCAGACCAAGTGAAGATGGGGGATCCCAGTTTCCACCCCAGTCACTTCAGCCATATCGAGAGATGCTCAAAATAGTTGGGTCAGAGCGTTTTGCCAATTCGGCAGGCAATGCGTAGGTTCTCATCCATCTAGCTCCTAGCGAAAAATTGCCGGACCGTTAGTGGACGCTTGACGTTAAGGATCCTTAACCAGGCTAGACTTTAACTATTAGCGTAGATCAGCCGTATTGAGGCTCTGCGGCCGTCCGTTCGTCTTGATTATTGGTGGCTTTAGATTTGTCTCAGTCACGATTGGCGCTTTCTTGAGACTCGGAGAAATGTTGTTCACAGTTCTTTTTTGTGGCTTTGATTTTGGTTTTTTTTTTTTGACGGCAGCCTGAAACAACACACAGGTTCGACAGGCAGTTACATAGTGAGTAAAGGGCTCTTTGGGACTCGGGGCAGAAATACACGATATTATATTATTACACAGAAGTACAATACTCTTGCAACATGTACCGTAGGTACATGTACTCGCAACTTCATAGCGTTTCTAAACACAACCGCTATTGCATGCCATACAAAAATGTAGTCTTGGCGGTTTTTGGTGTGTATGCAATATTGGTTGTGTTCAAAAACGCTATGAAATTGCGAGTACATGTACCCGGCACTCTAGAGTACATATGCAGATATCAACATAAACCGTCTGGGCATGAACTAGCTAGAGTTTGCATGCGTGAACGTCATAAGCTAGTGGTCGGTGAAGCAACTCTTTGACATTTCTAACACCCCCCCCCCTTTTTTGGAACTTAGCATGTGGGCATGACTGGCTGCACGTAACAACAAGTGGCCGTGTAAGGAAACGAGAGCTTGGTAGCGAGAAAAAGCCATCTGGGTATATCCAGTCCCGCTTGATAAATAAATTGTTTCTGACTCTCGGCTCCTGAAGCAAACACTACAATATTGTAAGATTTTCAGTTCAATCCGCGGACCGAACATGGGAAAATACAAGGAAGGTTTCAGGCATCTAGACGAAGTAGGAAGGGTGTCCTTGCAGACAATGACGAGATGGGGTAGTCCGTGCTACCCAGGTACAATCACTCTACTATGATAGAGTAACTGACCCTTGCACCTACATCACGACCGACAACACCATCACGACTTTTTATTTTTCTTTTCACTTTCATACTGTAACATTGTGCATACAGTCAGTCGCTTTGCAACCACCGCTTTTTGCGCTTCATATTCATATTCCATTACCGGTACCTAGTGAGTAAATTATTATTTACTTCTTTAGGCATCCCTGCTCAAGATGCAGATAATCTTCACCCACCACCACCACCTTCATTCAGCACCAGCAAGCACCCTTCCCCTGCCCCTTCTCGCAAATGCAGAGTACATACTATCTGTATGTATGGCATCTTACAGTGCATTCCGCCGGCCTCCTTGCCGATTTTGTTGACTGCCCTCCTCCTCCTCCTCCTCCATGCAGCTGTTCCGTATCTTGGCCCTGTATTGTTTGATGATCTCGCATTGATGTGGTTGATCATGAGAGTGTGTGTCCTGGCCGGATAGGTACCTACATGAAGAGGAGGGTGAGGTGCGTGGTGTTGGAATTTTATTTACTCTTTGGAGAACAATTTCTTTTTATCTACCCCGCCTTCCCTCCCATCTTTTTTAGCTTCCTTCTCTTTCTCTCTCTTTTTTTGGGGGGTTTTGTCTTCATACCGACATATCGGTCTCCACTTCCCTCCCACCTCTGGTCCCCTGCACTGTACTGTACTGGGTATATATTCTTCGTTTCTCTACCCTTCATATTCAGCCGGTGGTGCCTTTTATTTATTTATCTATCTATCTATATATTCATTACTGCCTGCCTGTCAATGTTAGCTAGCTAGTTTCCCTGCTCTACTATAATTACTACATTCCCCCCACCTCCCATCAATCAAGCTTCGGCAATTCCCAAACTCACTTTTTATGGTGACACTGCCAGCGCCAGATGCCTTTTGCCAGCCCTGCACCACGTTCAAGTTCACGTCTACGCTTAGGTTCACATCATCATCAGCAGCAGCAGCAGCAGCAGTATCCAGGTGGTAATCCTCCTCATCTTCAAAAGAAGCAGAACCCAAGGTCAGAGTCTACTACCACTCTCAGTAGTATCCCGAAGAAATCGGCATTCATCCGCTACTGCTGCTTGGCCGATCTCTTGCGCGGCGGCAGCGGCCAGAGACAAGAACACCTCAGGAAGAAGAACAAGAAGAAGGCGGTCTTGGTCGTTGTTGTGGGCGCGGTTCATAGGCGGCGATTGTCTCCGACGCTTGTGGTGAGGGAACGGAGGCGGCGCGGACGTACTAGTGCTGGGAGTGGGAAGAAGAAGAAACAGGGTGGTTTTAGGACAAGTTATACAGGAGCAGGAGCAGGAACAGGAACAAGGACAGGATTAGGAACAGGAACAGGGGCAGGAAAATCAGCAAGGTCTGGGATTGTCAATCAGAGGGCCTCTTCTACGACCACTTCCCTGAGGGCTTCCGGCGTCACATCGGTTTATAACCCCACAGCTCCGCTCCCACCCATACCGCAGGAAGCAGAAGAGGAAGGAATATCGAGCTTGGGCTTGGGCCGAGTAGTAGAAGAAGAAGAAGAAGAAGAAGAAGAAGAAGATACACAGGCATCATCATGCCCACCGACAGCAGCGCGGCATCCTCGTCAGTCTCCCCAAAAGTTATCGTGCCGTCAGTCACGGTTATTGCACTTCTTGTTCTTATAACATTGATTGGTGCAGTGATCATCTTTGTCCGTGCGTACAAGAAGCGACGACGGAACCAAGCGGACGCCGAAAAGCAGGATGAGGAGGCAGTAAATGCCACCACCGCCGCCGACACAAAGACTGGCAAACATCGGCGGAGCGGGACGAGTAGCAGCGCTGGTGGTGGTGGTGGTGGTGGTGGGGGAGGGGGAGTCGGCTTTCGCGATACGGAGGATGTGATCAGCCCGGTGCCACGCGCGGCGCACTCCCACCAGGAGGTACGGGACATTGTTGAGCAGGGCTTTCGCCGCAGCCGGCGGTCGGGAGACGGCGGGGTTGAGCGGGGCGTGGTGTTTGGTCAGGGCTACGGCGTGTGGAACGGGCCCGGGCAGCAGGGGGACGAAGGTGCGGTGCCGGTCATTGGCAAGATTGAGCGCATCATGGGCAACCCGCTGTCAAACGACTTCTACACCGACCGTGCCAGCGGCAGCGGGCACTCGCGGAACAACAGCGCCGCAAAGGCAGCAGCAGCAAAGGAGAAGCAGAGGGACTCAAAGAGACACAGCTACCCCGTGGTCAGCATGAAGAATGTGCCGCTGAGGACGTCTTCGGCGAGACCGACCACGGCGGCGTTGGAGCTGGACATGAACCTGTCGCCGGTGTCGCCGGACGGGACGGAGCTGTCGACGGCGCGCGACTTCTCGCCCTACAGCGGAGACAGCGGCCTCTTCAAGTCGCTCTCGCCGCCCCCCGCGGCACCGGCTGCCATTGCGCTGCGGTATCCAAACGTGACTGCCCTGGTGCGGGCCAACATCCCCGGCGAGTCGACATCGAAGCGGTCGTCGTTCCGGTCGTCGCACCGGACGTCGAATCGGTTCTCGTACACACAGCTGCACGACGGGACAAACCTCTCGGACCACATCTCGTCGCAGTACAGCCGCTCAAAGAAGGAGCAGAAATCGCCGAGCCCCATTCACATCGAGAACGTCAGCACGCCCGATCCCCTCCCAAGCCCGCCTGCCTGGGCGGCATTCGGCGGGTTCGCCGGGTTCGGCGCCTCGCGGAACTCGAGGTCATCGTCTTCGCAGCCATCCAGGATCTCCACACTCTCCTCAGGCACCGACAAGTCTGCAGGGCAATCCGTCAAGAGCCACGGCCACGGCCACAGGCTGTCGTGGACCGGCAGGAGCGTGCTGGATCTCGATCCAGCCCCACCACCAGTCCCGTCAAAGCACTCACCAACCCCGCCGCGAATCGCTCCCTCCTTCTCCTCCTCCCCTACACCCTCGTCCCCCTCCCGCCCGCTCCGCCGCAAGGACAGAAACATCCCCATGGAGCCCCCCACCTCACCGCCAAAGTTCGCAACAGCCCCAAGAGTCCGCACATCAGCCTTCGGGCCCTCCCGCCAAAGGAACTACCCACAGCTCCCGCCCATCCCGCCAGACCCAGAAGACGTCGCCAGCGGCCAGCTGTTCCTCCCAACGCTCATGTCCCGCTCCGGCTCAAACTCAAAGATGTCGGTCCTCTCCGTGCCCTCCACAATCTCGTCCTTCAACACAGTCAACACCATCACCCGCTCCAACACGGGGCTCTCGCCCACGCCTGCGCGCCAGTACACGCCCCACAACACACCAGAGCCGGTGGCTGTGGCGCCGGACGCGGCGAGCAGTAGGAGGAGTATTGGCGCGAGCACGATCCTGACGGAGACGAGCGAGACGTCGAATATGACGGTGGCGGAGCTCGAGCTGGAGATGAGGAAGATTAGGGATAGGGCGAAGAGGGCGTCGGATGAAAGAAGAGGTAGTAGGATGAGGTATGAGCGTAGTTGGCTGGCGGAGGAGGAGGCGGAGAGTTCAGGGCCGGGCCTGGGGGTCGGGCATCGCTTTTTTTGAGGGATTGGGTATTGAGTACACACAGCACATATGGCATTGATTTCTTGTTTTGGTTTTTGGTTTGGTGGTTTTCGTTGTCAAAATTTTATGGGGGTTATTATTATCAACTGGGCGCTTCTATCTATCTGCATCTGTGGTAGCGGTAGCGGGGTTTTTCTCTCTTTCTTTTCTCTTTTTCTTTTACCTTATTTCTTTTCCTCTCTTTTTCATGGCTGGCTGGGGGGATGCATTTATCTTCTCTTCTTTTCTTTCAATTCTTTGTATACACATTTTTACTTGGGCGGGGCGCATCTAGGATGGGCTTTTTCTATTTCCTTAGTGGCTAGTGTTTATTCTCTTTTTCTTTTATGCATTATTATCATGGGTCAAAAATTACTTGTTCATCCTTTCTTGCTCGAGCGCATTCTGCCTGGTTTTGTATGCATATTTATCACAGCGTCCTGGTGTTTTTGGATTATAGTGTATGTGTGTGTATGTGTATGCGTGTGTGTTAGGGGGGTTAAGTACACTCGTTTCTCTCTCTTTCTCTATCTTCTTTGTCTATCATAGCATTCCCATGGAGGATCTGAAGGGGGCACCGGTTGGTCTGTGGTCTGCGGTCCGTGTGGTCGTGGTTGGTCTCTCTCTATAGCCAGCCAGCTAGCTAGCTAGTACATACATACATCATTGTCAGAGACACACTGAACAGATGCTGGGATGCGTTCCTTGGTTTTGCGCACTTTCGGAGGTTGTTTTGATCAGCTATTGCGCATTCGGAGCATCATCATCCCTTCGCCGATTAGCCAAGCCAACGAGTCTAGCTAGCTAGCTAGCTGGGAGAAATATATATATTGATACTACCGCCATGGCCAGGATTGGTGATATTTCCATTCGCGAGATCCCGTGCGCTAGATAGAGATAGATCCTACATGTACCTGCCTATCCTAACCCCTTAACCATAAGACATATTGAACTATTTCTCGTCGTTGTCGTCGTCGTCGTTGTTGTTTTTGTTGTCGTTGTCGTTGCAGGCGTGTGGTAGATAGCGTAGAAAGAGGCAAGGTTCGTTAATCGTTAATCTATTTAGACATTCCACGTACGCACGCAGGCAGCCCTTGCAAACACGGGATGCCATGGACCGGGGATCGAGGGGCCGGAGCGCTCGCTATATAAAACTGCATATACTTGTATAGATCGATACCATGGGACTATTGCGTCTTCAGGGCCTAGGTGTCGCGGTGAAGGGGGGCGGAGAAGTACATTTCACAGGTACCTAAGGTACTATACTGTGCTAGTATATACTTATGTATGTAGTAGTACATGTAGTTGGGGTTGGGGGTTGGGGGTTGGGGGTTGGGGGCCGGGTCGAGGTTGCTGGTGCGTCATGGGCCGTCACTCGTGGGCCGTTTCCGGATGCGGGATAGCTGCTTGGTACCTTCCTTCCTGGCGCCCGTCGGAAGGGCCTGGGGGGAGGGGCGGGTGGTCAGTGATAGAAATACCTACCGTGTCGGCGGCAACGGGTAGGGTAATATCCGAGCATTAAGGTACATAAGCGAAAAGTGAAACAGGACGTTTCAGTTCTTGAGGTAGAGTGCTTCACGTACATACTACATGTAGTATGTATACGCCAGCTACACACTCTATCTTGCCGCTTGTCGTCGAGATTACGGCGCGGGCCTTATTGTGGTCTTGTGCGCACTGCATTGTACATATACTCATGCTCAGGGGTAGCGTAGTTCTTGGACCTCGGGCGTGCGGTGGGTACATATATGTAAGGGACCCACCACCGTCCCGGCCCTTAGCTGTTATATAATATGTAGGTAGCGGAAGGGAGGTTGTGGGGACGCTGTGTACTGCGCTGTGTATTGAGTAGTCGACCGGGTCCCTGCGTAGAGGATTGCATCTTCGTTTATCAGACGGTATCGTAATTAACTGAGATATTAATCCTGGTCCTGGGGGTCTGGGAGATAAGGTAAGGCTAATGGTTGATGGTACGTAGAGGGTAACATGGGCATAGGCGATTAATTAGAGACGGAAGAGCCATGAGCATGAGGAGGTAATATCGTGCCCACGATATTATAGAATATTTTGATGGGGAGAAGCCCGTGTGCCGATAGATACAAGGTAGCACTAGAAGAGAGGCTCGTAGTCAATGTCTGATATGATAGTAGACTAGAAATATTTAGAGGCAGAAGTAGCATATCTGTTCTGGGGGGACATCAATCGAAGCGGAATTTTCGTTCACTGTGTAGTGCTTGGATGGGAAATGTGGCAACTTCGAGAGCCATGGATGGTGAGAATTGAGTACAAACATACCGGCAGAATCATCCGGAACATACAGCAGAAATGAACTACCAGGACGTGTGGATTACCAAAAGCTAGAAACACAGTATTCATAGCTAGAGAGGACACTCAGCACTGTATAAGTTCAGGTGGAACAGATATACCAGACTAGCTGGTATACCGTTATGTCCACGGTGAGAGGACTCTTCCTTTATCACCAATCAACTCATTACATCACATTAAACGTGACTTTCACAGACCGTGAGCATCTGTGGCGAGCATCTTATCCTCATGTCTGCACAATCACAGCTACGATTTGACCGTCATGTCAATAATAGATAGGCCACGACTAAAGAGTGACCACAATGATTAAAAGACCCATCTCTTCCTCCCCATTAATAATTACCAGTTGACTACATAGGTACAAGGTGTGGGAAATTTGATTCTCACTGAATGCTTCGCATACTGGCTTGAGTTGGATGGCTGGATTAACATCAGTCACCACTACGCACAGCTTCAGGAGTTTGAATATAGAGCAGGTGGCACTCTGTGGCCATTTCAAAGACACTCTGACAGTTCTGACTGTACACAGATATCCCCAAAGTCAAGGAAGCAGCCGAGACTAAAAGGCCTCTCCACTCATGGTAATGTAGCCAGAGTGTCGGAAAATGATGCACATTCGGTAATGTATCAACAATGAGAGAATGAATGTTCACATGAGGTCATGCAAAGGTCAACTTGACTGTGTAGATTCTCTTGACGATGAAAGAATAAAAAGAATGTCTGTCATCAATACTTTTTTGGTTTTTTACTGTATATTTTTGCTACCTCACGGCAACTCTTTGTCTTGGGAGTGGATATTTTATTTCCAAACACAAGCTAATACATCCTCAGGCATAGCAGAGATGTTCTGTATCGTATTCTGAATTTAGACAGTGTTTGGTGTTGCCAAAGATATAGAGATTTGGGTGTATTTGGGCGTTGTCAGGTCAAAATGAGCAGTCTTTCTGATGATACTCCGAGCATACATGCGATTCTATAACCCAAAGCCGGATAAAGATGAAAGAACTAAAAAGGTCGCTAGACCATGGATAGGATGGCCGTTGAAAAACATCCCGAATAAGCCATCAATGGCAGCGGGACGTCACCCAGTACTCGACTATATACAGCCACTCATCAAAAGTGTTTGTGATTCGAATTTGATGTGACATGTCCGGCTCAACACAGCAACAGTCAATGGTGAAAGTCAATATTAGACATTCATGGTATTTTTATTCTCTGTCACTCACTGGATACAATTATATAGATACACTTTAGTTCCTCAATTTGACCGTAAAGTCTAGTAAGCCACATCACGCACTGACCAACTTTGATGTGAATCATGAACACTTTTGATGAGTGGCTGTATATATCCACCAAATAAACAAAAAAAAGGTCAAAAAGAAAGAGAGAGAGAAAAAAACCCCAAAGTACCCGCTAACAACAAACACCTATCTCCACCCCTTCTCTACAGCGAATTCAAATACGTCTCAAACCTCTTATCCTCCTCCTGGATCGCCTCTTTTGTCAGCTCCCTCGGCAGCGCAAACATCGCCAAGCACCCGGCCACAATACACAAACCCCCCGTGATGATGAATGGCGCCCGCAGACCCCAATCGCTCTCGAATCCGCCGCAGGCCTCAATCACCATGTTGAAGGTGTAAGTGCCAATGAAGCCGCCGCACTTTCCGCACGCTGCCGCGATGCCGTAGAACTTTCCACGGACGCAGGTCGCGGGGGATTTGGCGGCGAGGAGCCCGATGTTGTTTCCTGGCCCGAATTCGCCGAGGGAGATGAATAGCCTGTATCAAGTGAGTGTGTCTGTTAGCTGCTGTAATTATCGCTGCCCCCCCCCCCCCCTGGTGGTCTAGCTATAGCTGTGCTAATCAAGCACGGCCCAAGCACGGCTGCGCCCCCCACAGGAGATATCTTCAAGAAGCGCTTACCCATACAACACAATCAACCCCGCGGCATTCCGCTTCAGCAGGCCCCACGACGCCGCAATCACGGCGCCGACCACCGCCTGCGCCCACACCCCCGCCGCCAACCCCCTCTGCGCCCCAAACCGCTCACTAAACCACGCGCCCGCCACACTCCCCGGTATCAAGAACAGCTGAATGCACGCCGTGAGCCCAAACACCTTTAGCAGCGACGTCTCGCCCAGCACCGTCTTGACGATGAACGAGCTGTACAGCGAGAACGAGAACGACGACAGGTTGTAGATGAACCACACGCCGCTGCACGTCAGCAGGGGCCGCCAGTAGTAGCGCGTGAGCACCGTGAACGGGACCTTGCGGTCGCGCAGGGCGTGCCGCTGCGACTGCGACTGCTCGTTCTCGGGGATCAGCGAGCGGACGAAGAAGATGATGAAGGGGAAGAGCGCGCCGAGGCCGAGGGCGACGCGCCAGACGCGGTGCAGATCGGTGCTGTAGGCGGCGAGGAGGATCACGGGCATGATGGCGGCGAATTGGAGGCCCTGGCAGGTGTCAATGTCCGAGCGAGTGATGGTTCATGATGCTGCGCCGGGGAGGGGGTGGGGGGGTGGGGGGAGTGGTAAAGCTTACGAGCCCGATGTGGGTGTTGGTAAAGATGATAAAGACAAAATCACGGCCCGTCTCGCGCTGAGCGGAGGACTCTGCGCAGGCGACAGAACCCGAGGGGTACTCTCCGCCGATGCCTATTCCGAGGAAGAAGCGCCACACCATGAGTGCCTGGATCTGCACATTCACAAGAATATCAACCACCACTTGCGGGGAGAAAGACATTTTTCCCAAACGGATATTACGGGGAGAAAAAAAAAACTCACAACCCCCACCGGCCCGGGCGTCACCCCGATTGCCCCCGCCGACATGATACTACACACCACCAGGAAGGCACTCGAGATCAGCATCCCCATCTTCCTCGACCACCGGTCCACAATAAAGCCAAACGACAGCTGGCCCAGCACAATCCCCGCGAACCCAATCTATCATCATGCTGGTCAGCCACATCCAGTCACTCACTCCCCCCCCCCCCCCACTACTTTTGCCAAGCCCAGTGGGGGGTGGGGAGGGGGGAGCAGGGTCAATGATCAAACGTACAGAAGTCACAATCCTCGACTTATCCGGCGTATAATACTCGGGCCAGGCCACAGCCAAGATGGTGTTTACGGCACCAATGATCTGATTTTCATTTCCCACACCAGGTTAGGGTGTCCCCCCCTCCCCCCTCCATATTTGGTGAGAGGGAGTGAGCACAAAAAAAAGGAAAAAAGAAAAAAAAAGATAGTTTATGCATACTCCATTGAGATATCCGTCTGAGAAGAGGCCAGCGCCGCAGGCCATGATGGCCACGTTTGTGGACATGTTGTCCACTTTTGCTATTTCTGGGTCGGTTGGTGCAGGCTGCTCGGCCTGCTCGGCTGGGAGCAGCTCTATGGAGGTGCTGGCGGCGGCGGGTTTGGGCTTGGTGCTCATTGTTTTGTTTGTGTTAGTTGTGGTGGGGGTGGGGTCGTGGGTTCTGTCTGGGAAGATGTTTTCTGTGGGGGAGTGGGGTGGAGTGGGGGGTGGGAAGAAGCTTTATGGGTGGCGGCGAGGTTCTGCTGCTGCTTCCTGCTTTGGTTGATGATGGGCCAATGACCGCAGGCTAGTATTTCGTAAATGTACTTCTTAAACTCCAAGTAAAAACACAGCTAGCTAGCTAGCTACAAATAGAAACCTTTAAATACCGTCCTCCGTCCTCCGTCCTCCATCCCTCATCCTCCTTTCCCCTTTCCCTAAACCAGATAGCTCACGACAGCCATCAAAGCCACCACCGACCACCCAAACACCACCACCAGCATGGCGAGCACAAACGCCGCCAGCTGTCCCTGCTGCTGGTCAGGCCCATACAGCCCCCACACCACACCCGCAATCACGCTCAGCGACAGCGGCACCACGCCCGCGAGAAGAAGCTTGTCCGTCCGCCACGCCTCAACAAACTCAAGCGCATAGCGGTCCTCGTCGAGCGAAAGGCGGTGCGCCCACTCGACCCAGTGCTGCTCGCCCGCGCACTTGTACGGGTGCAGGTAGCACTCCATGAGCCTAGTCGGCGAATGCATCGGTCCCTGGAACGACGACGAGACGTGGCGTTCCGCGCGGTGATACTGCAGCGCGGGGCGAAGAAAAAAAAGTGAGTGCTCGTATACTATATATATACTATGGCCTCTTCCTCGGGGAAATGAAATGGTTACGCCATCGTGGGCTCGCAACTTACCTCGACAACCGCAATGCGCCTCAGCCCCCTCAGGGACAGCGCGCGGCGCCACACGCCGCGGAGCGCGTTGTAGCGCGCGCGCAGCTGCAGCAGCAGCTCCGTGTCGTCAAAGATGTCGTCGACGCCGCTCGGCAGCGGCAGGCGCGCGATGCGCGGGTCGCGCGCGCGGCGGTGGCCATAGAGGCAGAGGACCAGCACGCACTCGTTGACGAGCTGCTGCAGTGTGACGGTGGGTGCGTAGAGGTCTGCGTGCTGCTGCGGGGTGCGGCTGCGGCTGCGGGTGCGGGTGCCGCCGAGGATGCGGCGCGGGGAGAAGTGGGATGCCCAGTGGTCGAGATGGGAGGTGAGGGAGCTGGTGACGGAGGGGGCGCGGTGGTGCGGGTGGTGGTGGGCGGCGGCGGCGGCGGCGGGGATAGTGGGGACGGGTGGGAGGGGGTGGGTGTGGGACTCGGTGAAGGTTGTGCTGTGGGGTGTGGGTTCGAGTGCGGGCGCGGGCGCGGGCGCGCCGCGGTGCTGTGGCGGTAGGTCGATGTTTAGCCATGAGCTCTGTCCCTGCCCGCCATTCGTGCATGCCGACTGATCAGAGACCTGTCTCTCGAGGACTGCCGGCGGCTGCGGCAGCGGAAACGCAATCGCCGGCCCCGCCAGCGGCGAGCTGTTAGTCGGCTGGAACTGCGCCGCCGCCGCCGCCTGCGCCTGCATCGCAATGGACGGGAACTGCTTCTTCTCCTTCTCGTTCTCCTTCTTGCTCTTTCTCCTCTTCCGCCGCACCGCGTCTTCCCGCTCCGACAGACGCAGCGCTCTCTCTGCAGACGCAAACAGCTCTTCGCAGTCCCCCGCCTCCCCCGCCTGCTCCCCGGACCCCCGCAGGGATTCTACTTCCTCCGCTGGGAACCGGGCTGTCGTGGCGGTGCGCACGAAGCCCTGCTGCTGGATGTCGTAGATGTACATGTTCTCCTTTTCCTCCTCCCCCTGGCCGCTAGTGCCGCGGGACAGCAGCTGCTGCACGGGCTTGATGCGGTGGTAGGCCTTTGCTTCGCCGCCGTTACTGGGGGGTGAGGTGGTGGTGGTGGGCGTGACACGGTAGAGCGTGGTGACGTCGATGGCCGCCGGGCTGCCGCCGAGGGGCTTGAAGATGCTGTTGGCGCGGACGGCGTAGCCGGTGAAGGGTGCTGTGGGGGTGATGTTGATGCTGGTGGTGAGGGCTGTGGGCGTGGGACGGAGGATGGCGTCGGCGTGGAGGGTGTAGAGGGCGCCTGTGGGGGGGGCGTGGAGGAGGGAGTGTCAGTTTGGTTGTGTATGAATGGATGTATGTGTGTGGGAGAGAGAAAGATGTGAGGATTATAGACAGCAGTGAATAGACTGCTATGTGGATGTGGATGAGTGTGCGTGTGTGTGGGCTTACCATTGACATATATCTCTGCCCCGCCCTTCTCCTCTCCCCCACTCCCCACCTCTCTGCTCTCTACCAGCATATTCTCCTCCCCCTCGTCATGTACCACCGCCGCCTTCGCCGGAACCCGCACCATCTGCACCACCCCCGCGCCCACACTACGAAACCCTACGCCCGCCGCCTCCTGCGGCGTCCGGGCACCGTCCTCGGTCGTGAACGACGCCGCGGCCTCCGAGAGCGAGGATCGCCGCCGGTGGGAGCCCGCCGAGGCTGAATATGAGTATGGCCGGCTGCTGAACATGGATATGGGTGTGAGAGGGCCGAGGGTGGTGTCGGTGTCGGTGTCGGTGTCGCAGGAGGGTAGTTGGGTGGTTGTGCTGCTGCTGCTGTTTGTTTCCATTTCCATTGCGGTGGTGGTGGCGTTGGGGTAGAACCAGAGTTGGAGCTGGAGCTGTGATGTAGCAGAAGGGACTCTGGAGCAGCGAAGGGCAGAGGGAGGACTGGTGTTTTGTTAGTTGTATATAGATGCTTCTCTTTTGATTATCTTTTTTACTTTGATATGGCTGCGAGGGTGTAATTAACAAAGAACCTGAAACGGAGAGGAGGAGGAGGGGCGCTGGGGGACAAGACAATGACAATGTTGTTTCACGTTTCATGGCGGGGGGGATGTCACATGTGTTTTCTGTCTGGGCCCGGATGGGGGATAGCTGCCCGGGCTGAGAAGGAAGGAGTGGAGTCACGGCGTCTGTGTTTCAAGGAGAGTAGCAAGAGGAAGAGGAAGAGGAAGACGATGGAGGAGACGATGGAGGAGACGATGGAGGAGACGATGGAGAAGACGATGGAGAAGACGAGGGAGGAGACGATGGAGGAGACGATGGAGGAGACGATGGAGGAGACGATGGAGAAGACGATGGAGAAGACGAGGGAGAAGACGAGGGAGAAGACGAGGGAGAAGACGAGGGAGAGAGAAGACGAGGGAGAAGACGAGGGAGAAGACGAGGGAGAAGACGAGGGAGAAGACGAGGGAGAAGACGAGGGAGAAGACGAGGGAGAAGACGAGGGAGAAGACGAGGGAGAAGACGAGGGAGAAGACGAGGAAGAAGAAGAGGAAGAAGAAGAGGAAGAAGAAGAGGAAGAAGAAGAGGAAGAAGACGAGGAAGAAGAAGAGGAAGAAGAAGACGGAGAAGAGGACGGAGAAGAGGACGTGAGTGAAGCAAGGTATTTTTTATTTGCTAGCTGGTTGCTGCTGCCAGCTGGAACTGAGCTGCTGGCGGAGACGTCCCGCCTACTACTACGTGCTGTGCGCATCACAAACTATCACCCGTCCCCCCAAACAGCCAAACAGCCAAACAGCCAGCCAGCCAGCCAGAGAGAAAGAGAAAGAGAACGAAAAGAAACACCCTCCCCTCCCCGTACCCAAATACACACCCTACCCTTCCCCCCCCCCCCTCCCCCTAATTCGCCGCCAGCCTCGCCTCAATCCCCTCCTTCTCCTTCCTCCTCGCCTCCTCAATCTCCTCCTTTGTCGCATCATACCCCACAATCCCCGTCTGGTTAAACGGATTCTCAGGACTCTTCTCAAACTCCTTCCGAATCAGCTCCTTCATCTGGTTGAGCCTCAGGCCCTTATGCTCCTCCCGCATCTCTGGCAGCCGCCGCTCCTCAAACGCCGCATACGCCGCCTTGAACCGGCGCTCGGGGTGCCTGTCCACGCCGCCGCCGCCGCCGCCCCGCCCGCCCGCATCGCCCGTCAGCGACAGCGCGTCGAGCGCGTCGTCGATGCCTGATGCGTTGAGTGCCGCCAGCGCGCCGTCGACCCCGCCCCCGCCCCCGCCCCCGCCCCCGCGAGTACGCTTCTCGGGCGCTTTGGACCTTGTCTTGGGCTTGGAGGGGAGCGAGGCCTCTTCTTCGGCGAGCGCGGCGGCGGCCGCGGCTTTGCGGAGCGCGGCGTCGCGTTTTTTGGCTTCCGCGGCTTCTCTGTGTGGGGGGGAGGGTTGCGTTAGTGTCTACTCTCTCTCTCTCTCTCTCTCTCTCTCTCTCTCGCACGAGGATAGGGGGGGGGGGGTTACTTCTTCCCGCTGTCCTTCGACCCCTTACTCCACTCCTCGTCCTCGACGGCCGCGTGCTTCGCGCTCTCGGCGCCGGCTTTGGCGGCGGCCTTGTCGGCCTTGCGGGCCTGGCCCTGCGCCTTCTTGGAGTTCTCGGGCTGCTGCTTCTTTGGTCCCATCTTGCTGTGTCTTGTCTTGTGCTTGTCGGTCTGTTTTGCGGGTGCAGAGGTGAGGTACGGTGGGTGTGTTGTGCAGGTGTGTGCAGGTGTGTGAGCTGAGTTGCAAGTGGGCTGTTTGGCCTGAGAGGAGGGGCTGCCTTGATCCCTGCCAGTGCGCACGTCATAGTGCCAACCCTAACCCTGCCTGGTGGGGGGGGGGGTCAATGATTGGGATGCGGCTTTTGCGATATAGTTGGCCACCTAGCTCAGCGCCGGGCGCGGAGGGTAAATACAAAGAGAATCTTGCCGTGGAACGGGTGTGCGTTTCTCTTATCAGATTCTCGATACCTATGGTTTACCCCCGGTATACCCACCCACCTACAAGTCCGCCGCTGTGGTATAGTACAGAGCATCCTGGCTGTCTACCACAGAGGTACAGACATGTGGGTTAGTTGGTAGCTCTTACCCCAAGCACACACCCCAACACGCCATAAACACACCCTCAACACCGCTCCTGCACCTTCACACGTCTAGTAAATGAACAGCCGTGCCATGCAAACCATGTCTCTAAAGTTCCATTTCCAAGTCCACCCACACACACACACACACATATACATATATATAATATAGCTTGCCCCCCCCCCCCCCACGCATGCTATGTAGCTACAAGTAGGTACCCAGATCCAGGCCACAAAACAACAGGCCCCAGACCAAGAAAAGATAAAAGAAGCCCCCCCCCCCCCCAAGAGAACTCGGCAAGAGAGACCAGCAACGGAAAAAGAAAAAGTAAAAAAAGCACATTAAAAACCTCCATGAGGAAATAGTATAGATAGATCACCAAACGCCCTCCCCCCCCTGCATGGCCACCACAGCACCAACCGCAGAAGAAAAAGAAAAAAACCCAAGTCCATCATCCATTACCCCCACCCCCCGTCCCACCCCCTTCTAAAAAGCCCTCTGCCCCACCGCCCTCACACCACTCAAATTAACCACCCTGCCCCCACCCCCACCCCCGCCCGCCGCCATCGCCGCAAACGGATTCCCCCCCGCCGCGCCCCCCACACTCTCTTCAGACCCGCTCTCGTCGCCCTCGGCCCGCCACCTACTGCTGTTATATATCTCAGCCACAGGCGGAAAGGCGCCAGACCGGCCCAGCACAACGAGCGGGCCCGTAGCCTGCCTGGCAATGTAGCCCTTGATGAAGCCCTGGTCGCACAGGCTCACGATAGCGCTCTCGACATCCACCATGTTGACCTTGAGCCCAAAGTAGCCGCCCTCCCCCCTGCCCACCTCCCCATCCCCCTCTTCATCATCCTCATCGTCCTCGGTCTCGTCCTCGTCCTCCTCCGCGCCCAGAAACAACGGATTCCCCCCCCTCCCCGCCCTGCCCCCCGCCCCCGCCCCCGCCGGCCCAGGGTGCAAAAACCTCACCAGCACCAAAATCTGCCACATCCCCACCGTCGGCGGCGCAGCCCTCACCCCGTCCGCCACCTGCGCCTCCGACAGCGGCGGCGCCCTCGTAATCAGCCACGTACGCCGCACCAGCCCGCGCCACAGCAGGATCTGGCACCTGTTCCTGAGCGCCAGGTAGAGCTCTCGTCGGATCCACCACTGGCGACGCCACGTGTCGGGCCCCTCGTCGCCGAGGGCGTGGCGGAAGCCGCGAAAGTCGCCGAGACGGAGGGCGCGGCAGACGGGGTAGAACATTTCTGCGAGGCCGCGGGCCTCGGGGCGGGCGAGGAGGGCCGCCGACGGGAACTTGCCGAGGATGAGGGCGGCCGTGACCATGTAGAGGAGGAGCAGGCGGCGCTGGGAGGTGTCGGTGGGGCGGGTGAGGGTGTAGGAGCCGGTGAGGGTGCTGAGGGCGGTGGTGAAGTGGGCGTTGAAGAAGTGGTGGCGGCCGAGGTAGTAGGTGTAGGCGCAGCGGTCGGACTTTGGGTAGAGGTGGAGGTAGGAGGGGATGGAGGCGGCGTTGATGTTTGTGTGGATTGTTGCGCAGAGGCGGATTTGGTTCAGCTGCGGGGGGGGCGGGGGTCAGTATTGTATGTATGTATGTATGTATGTATGTATGTATGTATATATGTATGTATATATGTATGTATATAGATATAGCCAAGAAGAACAGAGAGGAATGGGAACGCACCTTGAAATACAGCTTAAACAGCAGATTTGCAATCCGCAGCGTCGCCGCCTTCTTCCCCAGCGTCTGCGCCGTCGGCGCCCCCGACGCCGCCAGCGTCCTCTCGCCCAGCGTCGAATTGAACGTCCTCAGCAGCACATTCATCGCGGCATGCGAGCACCCAAAGCTCGGATCCCCAATCTGCGCATCGATGCGCAGCGCCGCACTCGTCAGCAGCGCCGCCGTCGCCTTGACCAGCGGCACCAGCAGCACGCCGCCCTGCGGCGAGTTGAACGCCGGGTTGATTGCGGCCATGTACGTCTTGAGGCATGCGTGCCACGCGCGCGACGTGCCCGTGTCGTAGAGCAACGCGGGGTCCAGGGCGCGCGCGTAGCGCAGGTAGGCCGCGACCAGCTCGGTGAAGCCCAGCCAGTCGTCGCCGAGCAGCTTGTCGGTGCGCGACTGCAGCAGCGCCGGGGGGCTGGTGCTGAGCTCGGCGCGGAGCGAGAGCATGTGCTCGTTCTGCAGGACGTAGACGGGGTCGGCGCAGAGCAGGCTAGCCAGGAGGGGGGCGTTGCGCGCGGTGCGCGCGTCGGAGACGGTCTGCAGGAACTGCGTGAGGAGCGCGAGGCTGTTGGGGCGCGTGAAGGACGACATTGGAGGGGAGGGAGCTCTCTGGAGCTGCGGGTGAAGGAGGTGCTTGGTGGGGGGTGTTCTAGCACGCAGGTCGGTGGGCGGGGGGGTGCTGATTGCTGCAGCTGTAGTGCTGTGTCGAGGTAGTTGCGGGGAGCGAGGATGTCGCGGGCGTGAGAGAACCGCTGCAGCACTTGTCGAGTCCCTACCAAGTACGCAAGTCACGTGATCTGGCCCAAGCCCGGGTCTGCGTGGCGGTGTGCGTGGCGGTGCTCCCTCGGGCCCGGACACTGAAGGAAGACACACACAAGAGGTGGATGGATGGAGGATGGAGGGTCTGGGAGGTCGAGTCTCGTTATATGGCCCTCGATCCATCCATGGCCGTATAGACCGTGTTCTCGCTCTGCCATGCACATGAGAGAGGGGCTCAAGTCAGGACGGCCGCCGGTCCCGCGCACCAACCCGTGCGGTCAGCAGGATGCTGCTGCTGCTGCTGCTGCTGCTGCATCCTGTGCTCCACATGTATGTGCATGCGCCTGCCCGCAGCATCGGAAAATTACATGTATGGAGCCCCAACTGCATTCACTGCAGGAATGGATGCGTCACTGCTCATCACTCGGTCCAGGAAGCCCCCCGTCAACAGGAATATGGCCGCAGTGTATGGGGGGGGGGGGGGGGGGGGGTTGTTTCTGTGCTTCTGTGTGAGGACTGAGAGTATGGACACAGGCGGTGATGGTGTATGAGAGATCTAGAAACTGCATGTTGGATAGGCCCAGTCCCACACGTCGTAGATCACCGTAGTCTATCACCATGTGCGCCCAACCACACAACCCAACAGTCTAGTCGTTGGAGCCCTTCGTGAATAACCCCTCCCCTCCCCTCCCCCCCTCCCCCGCCCCCATGCGCTGTTCGGCAACATCATACATACAACAGAGCGGTCTAGTCTTGCGGACTCGGGCTAGAGCTGCCAAGAGGCTTCCATGCCCGCGTCACAGGTCATCACTCGATTCTGACCCCCAGGCCATGCAGGGTACAGGCGTAGGCTGACAATTCACGTATATGTACACCCAGAAACCCAGGGAGGACGCAGGCTATCTAAGCACGAAATTGAGTAGCTCTATTTCCTACAGGTATTTTACGACCAAATCACTCGCTGGAGCCACACCGCATCATCGATTCTCACTGGACACCTGACATCACTCCGATGACCGAGTTGAGCGTTACAGCCTATTGTATTTACCCCCCACAAACCAATGCCAAGTAATAGCTACAAACAATCCGGGTATGAAAAGTCCACAAACGACCCTACTTGGATCTAGACCTTGTCGATCCGCTGCACAACTATCGCGGTAGCCCCGCCGCCGCCGTTGCAGATGGCTGCCACCCCGTACTCTCCTGGCTTGAGGACATAGAGCAATGTAGTCAGGATTCGGGATCCCGAGGATCCTAGTGCGTGCCCCAAGGCGATTGCCCCGCCCTTGACGTTTACTTTGGAGGGGTCCAGTCCGAGGATCTGATGGCCGTTAGAAACTAAACAACACAGAGCTCTTTGGCTCACTACAGGGTCCAATCTGCCTACTAGGCACCGTTGAATAGGCAGACCACACATCAAATGCACCCAGCACCCATTAAATGCACCAAGGAGGCAGATATTGACCAACAGCTATGCACAATTATCGAGCTTACCTTTTCATTCGCCTTGCTAACCGCAGCGAACGCTTCATTAATCTCCCATTTAGCAATGTCCTTGACCTCCAGCCCTGCGCTCTCGAGCGCCTTGGGAATGGCCAAGGTGGGCGCAAGTGGAAAGTCAATCGGGTTTGTCGCAGCGTCCGCATAGCTAACAATCCTAGCAAGAACCCTGCTGTTCCCCCCATACTTCTCGGCAATGGCCTTGCTCCCGATCACTAGCGCGCTTGCTCCGTCGCCAAAGCTGCTTGAATTGGCGGCCGTCACTGTTCCCCCGACTTTCTGGAACGCCGGCCTCAGGGTCGAGATCTTCTCAATCTTGACTGCCTCGTACTCCTCGTCCTTGGAGACCACCACGAGGCCCTTTCGTGTGTTAACTGGTACAGGTACAACCTCCTCGGTGAAAGAGTTAGAATCCCAAGCGGCTTTGGCCCTTTTGTATGACTCGATAGTGTAAGCGTCCTGGTCTTCGCGGGTTATGGAAAGGTTCTTGGCAGTGTTCTCCGCGCAGTTTCCCATGCTGTGGTGTGCATTCAGTTAGCGTTGGAACCCAAGAAAGTCACTTGAGCTAGTCGCCGTAGCCATTGCCACCGAGAACTTACTGGATCTGGTCGTAAACATCCCAAAGCCCATCCTTGATCAGCCCATCCTCACACTGCACATGTCCAAACGGAGGTGTTGCCCTTGGGTAGTAGTATGGCACTCTGCTCATGTTCTCCATCCCGCCCGCAACCTGAACCTCCGACAGCCCAAGCTGTATTTCCTGCGCAGCAAGGGACACCGCCTTAAGCCCGGACGCGCACACCTTGTTGATCGTGATTGCTTCCGTGGTTGCCGGGAGCCCTGCATAGAGGACGACCTGTCGCGCCGGGGACTGTCCGACTGAGGCTTGCAGAACGTTTCCAAAGTATACATTGCTTATTTCGCTGGTCGGCACGCCGGATCGAACGATTGCCTCGCGCACGGCATAGGCCCCGAGCCTAGGGGCGGGCACATCTTTGAAGCCTCCGTGGAACTGGGGCGAGGCTTGGTCAGAAAACTGAGGGGGGAAGATCGTAATGTGGAGGTATCTATCCATTCACACATACCTTTCCGGTGGGTGTTCTGGCAGCTGAGAGGATGTATGCCTCCCGCACAGAACGCTGTGGGGAGGTGCTGAACTGCCGGTTTAGAAGCGAGAGTCTCTGGTTACCGGTGGAGGATTTTAATGCCGGGGCTGAGGATAGCATTGACCGAGATGAGCTGGATTTGGCAATTGTGGAGTACCGTGAGGAAAGCATGGTTCTGGCTCGCAGAGTACTTGATCAGGCTGGTTTTGATGTGGAACTGAAAAGGAACCATCAACTACTTGGTGTTAAATAATAGATCGAATGTATATGCTTACATGTATGTATGTATGTATCGATATACGCTTCAATCTAGATGGTTACGAGGAGTGTGGGGTTGGCCTTCAAGATCGTGAAGTTTATGAACCATCACATTATAAGCTTACACGTGCCAATCCACAGGAACTGGCACCCCCGCGACTAACCGGCGTTTCTAAACCCTTGTGCCTGATGACCGACTCCCGAGGCTATATCGGACTCTGGTCGTGGGCATTAAAAAAAAAGCAAATGAACTGTGCGATGTTTCTGCACCTGCCCTGCCACTAGCTAGTGCGGCTAGATGTTGCGTATTATGACATAATTATAGTACTAAAATGGATACTAATTACATACATATGTACAAATCACGTACTTCTACATCGTGCTTTATTTAAACAGCATCCATTCCCATTCACCTACGCTTCGCTATCCACGACTACAGACGATAGTCATTCACCTGCGCTGTCGCTTAGGCCTCTTCGTTCCGAATTATCCTCATACAACGTAGTACTCTGAGGACACTTTCCTGACGCTCTTCGATAATGACAAACCCGTCGAATGTCGGGCAGCAACCAAACCTGGAGCCTCAGCCCAACTCGAATGCTGCCGTTCAAGACCTCCAAATACAAGTAGCCCATGGTGATGCTGCGGGCATTCTCCCCAATATGCCACTTGTAAATGTTAACAACATCATTCAGTTGTGTCAACAAATGCAACTTGAGATACAGCAAATGCAACTTGAGCTTGAGATACAACAGTCCCGTAACGAACTTCGTACTGAGTAGGTTACCCCTTTTGCCTTTTGAACTTTGGTTGAAAATCTTTCCAACTCATTGTAGGCAACGCTTGCTTCCTATTAGGCTTTATAATTGTAGTGATAGAGAATACGCACCGATCAGGTATCCAGAGGGCCTAGCACCCCATCCGGCGTTGCCTGCCTGCCGTTACGATATTGCAAACTTGACAAGTACGCCTGCCGGTAGTACTACTAGTAGTGTGCTCGGTGCTGACATTAGGCAGCACCTCAATGTCGGACCGTTGCAGCCCATCTGGGTCTGCCCGTGCTCCGGGGAAATCCCTTGGGAGTGCCCCTGTCTTGAGAATACAACTAGGTATGTCACTGCTATGCTAACTAGGCTCGAGACTAGGCCGGTTATAACTACTCGGTCTCGTGCCATTGCTTGATGTTGTAGTTATTCGTATCGGGGTTATTGTGGTGTTGCTTTTCGGGTGTGAGATGAGCGGGTTGTGGCCCCGGAAGTCTACGTTATAGACTAAGACGGGTTTGCTTTTGAGCTTACTTTCTGGTCAGGATTAACGGGAGTAGTCCGGGAAAAATTGAATGCGGAACAGTACATACGGAGGATATTTTGTACATTACATACAAGATTAAAGCTTACAAAATCACCGTTCGAGGAAACTTTGGTAAAACAGGGTTTTACCCCTTACAGGGGACCGATTTTCACATGATTTTCTTTCCCTATATGTAGTTAGATACATGTAGATACCTACATGTAGGTATCTACAATCAGTTACACTAGTTGATATGAATCGGGTCGTTCTTTGTCTAACACGAAATATGTCGTGGACAGAGAGAAATAATCCTTCCCAGCCCCGAGTGTTCTATCGCTGGAATTTGTATTAAACACTCCAGATGCACATGGCTGCGTAATCGTCTCTATGTGATGCAGTTCACCTTGGTTGTCACAGTTATCTTGGCGTTGATTACAAAGGCTACGAGGCAGCTCCGTGCACAACTAGTCAGCTTTCTGACTTTCCCCTCCATCTACACCTTCGACCCTCAACCCTCACCGCTCCCTAGCTATCGACAAGTTACTGGAAACCGATTCTTTTCAAAAACACCCCTGGAAATAAAAGAAGAAGTACAAGTTCTTTGAACTTGTCTAATCATACGAGACGATGTCCACCTCCGCACGTCGTCGTCTCATGCGAGACTTCAAGGTGCGCAGACCGTTCTGCAGTCAGAGCTCAAGGATGCAGTGCTATGTTTGAGAAATGTCATGTTCCAAGCTAACGGGTTCTCCTTGACATTTTAGCGGATGCAAACTGATCCTCCAGCAGGCGTCAGTGCTTCTCCGATTAGCGATAACGTTATGACATGGTTAGCGTCCTTATCTTTGCTCTGCTCCGCTGGATTGCTTCGCTCACACTATACTCGTATAGGAATGCTGTAATCATTGGGCCAGTGGACACACCCTTTGAGGATGGTACCTTTAGGCTTGTGATGCATTTCGAAGAACAATATCCGAACAAACCTCCCGGGGTTAAATTTATCAGCGAGATGTTCCATCCCAATGTCTACGCCACCGGAGAGCTCTGTCTGGATATTCTTCAGAATAGGTGGAGCCCTACCTACGATGTTGCTGCAATATTGACCAGTATACAAAGGTTTGAAGCTTCTCCCAAGGTTCCTATAGCTCATTGTATTGACTCTCATCTGCAGTCTTCTGAACGATCCAAACACATCCAGCCCTGCAAACGTCGAAGCCTCAAATCTGTACAAGGACAATAAGCGGGAATATGTAAAGCGTGTCCGTGAGACTGTAGAGAAGAGCTGGGAAGGTTGATGATAGGAAAGCTGCTTGATGCACGGGGTTACTGGCGGGGGGTGGGCGTAGCTGTAGCGACATATCAAGATTGGGTGCAAGTGACTACTACGCAAGGTGGTGTTCCTAAAGAATTATTACTTTTTTGTGCATTTAACATGTATCGTATTGATGCCTGTTTTTCTGCTAGAGAAAAACGTTTCTCCTTCTTTGTTTCTTTGTTTCTTCCTTACAATCGTACTACATACCATTCTTTTAATCTTTAGAGCAAAAAAGTGATGGTGCGCAAAAGGATGAGTAAACGTAAGTGGGAAAGCGGAGCTATAGCACATACTCCCTGATGCTATTGCATACATGTAGTTGTTTAGTCCTTTCATGACTGATCATTCGTTTCCCTCAGTTGGATTGGCAGGCCCCTCCGATGGCAACACACGAGGAGTCTTCAGGGTCAGTAAAGCTAGGGTTTGTCAAAAAACAATAAAATAGCACCGGTGGGGTAGATTCGGCAGTTGTCAAGCGAGGTGAAATTCCCTGCTGTTGACCCAACAAAGCAAGCTGGCGGCCAAGAGCCGTAGGCATCTTCACCGCTAGCAACAATTTACCAGGGCAGGAAGGAGACAGGGCAACAGATTGGTGATAACAACTGTACCTACCTTTATTATTATTGAAGAAACTCGTGCATCCAGCTTTAGAACAACACTCGCATCGCCAACAGAGAAAGAACCTTAGAGGATATCCCTCTGCTCGTGATTCCGTCTCTTTCCCTTTTTGGGAATTCACCGCGAGAAACCTCCTCACTATCCCCTCTTCGTCTTCTTCCCCCGGCCCCTTCTCTGTCCCCTCCAATTTCGCAAACCCCCCCCCTCCTCGCTCAACATCGTGTTCTGTTATCACGCCTCCCACTCCGCCACATTTCTTCAACTCGGGACGGTCATCACTTTATCCTCTACTGACCTATCGACCTCCAGTAATACACTACTGGACCCCATCTCATCGCATATCTGTGACCTACCGCGACCTTGGGTAACTTTCCGTTGAAACATCTAACTCTCCTTCGATAGTAACCATGGCGTATGCATTTCCGCTCCCCTCTGTAATTCATTTCGACTTTCTGCTTTAGTATATGGGCCCTATAGTTGCTAACCACCAGATACAGGAGCACGGGGAGCTACAACACCATCAAGGGTATGTCGCGCTCCCGTATGCAGCATCCCAATACAAGTTCGCTGACATACGTTTATTTATCTTCCCCCAGTGGTGGCTCGATTTCGACCGCAAAACAAAGTAGAAATCCGAGAAGGTGGAGAGCCGATTGTTACTTTTCCTTCAGAAGACACATGCGAGTTAGTTGTGAGTTGTCACCCAATCCCGGTTCTCTTTCTGTTTAGCTTAGTCCCTTTCGGGCGACTAGCCGTCATTGCTAACTATTTCTTCTAGAGCAAAGAAGCTGCCGGAGCTTTCACTTTTGATCGAGTGTTTGATATGAACTCTCGCCAAAGTGATGTCTTCGAATTCTCCATCAAGCATACCGTCGATGATATTTTAAACGGTTACAACGGAACGGTCTTTGCCTACGGGCAGACGGGTGCGGGAAAATCGTATACCATGATGGGCGGAGATATTGACAATGACGTTTCGAAGGGTATCATTCCACGAATTGTGGAGCAGATTTTTGCGTCCATTCTGACCTCGCCGGGAAACATTGAGTATACTGTTCGAGTGTCGTACATGGAAATCTATATGGAGAGAATTCGTGATTTGCTGAACCCGGTTAACGATAATCTACCTGTGCACGAGGAGAAGAATCGCGGAGTATATGTGAAAGGACTACTCGAAATTTACGTTTCCAGTGTTCAAGAGGTCTACGAAGTGATGAGACGGGGTGGTTCAGCAAGAGCAGTAGCGGCAACGAACATGAATCAAGAATCTTCTCGATCACATTCTATATTCGTCATCCAAATCAATCAGAAGAATGTCGAGACCGGATCACAGAAAGCAGGTTACCTGTACTTGGTCGATCTTGCGGGCTCTGAAAAGGTTGGGAAAACAGGTGCTTCCGGACAGACGCTTGAGGAGGCAAAGAAAATCAACAAGTCTCTATCGGCTTTAGGAATGGTTATTAATGCCTTGACGGACGGAAGATCAACTCACGTACCCTATCGTGACTCGAAACTTACCCGTATTTTGCAAGAGTCTTTGGGTGGTAATTCACGTACTACTCTCATTATCAACTGCTCGCCCTCTTCTTACAATGATGACGAAACGCTATCTACCCTCCGTTTCGGTATGCGGGCCAAATCCATTAAGAATAAGGCGAAAATCAATGCGGAATTATCACCGGCAGAGCTTAAAGCTTTACTTAAAAAGGCACAACATCAAAACCTTACTTATACAGAGTATATCGAATCATTGGAGGGTGAGGTGATAACTTGGCGACAAGGGGAGGCGGTTCCCAAGGAAAGATGGGTTCCTCCACTAAAAGTAGAATTGCCGAAAAGGGCAGAGGCCAAAGGTCGCCCAGGACGGCCGGATACACCTTCGAAGCTTGCTACTTCAGAATCTCAAGCTCCATCACGGCCCGACAGTCGTATTGATGTTAGATCTTCTACCCCGATAACCCTCGACAAAGATGAGAGAGATGAGTTTTTAAGAAGGGAAAACGAATTACAGGATCAGTTGGCAGACAAAGAATCACAATTGGCGGCCACTGATAAGACACTAAGTGATCTTAAAGAGGAATTGGCCTTCCTGAAGGAGCATGATTCCAAAACCGGTAAAGACAACGAAAAATTGGCCGGGGAGGTCAACGAGCTAAAGATGCAGTTGGAAAAGGTTTCTTTTGAGAGTAAAGAAGCACAGATCACCATGGATGGACTAAAGGAGGCCAACGCCGAATTAACTGCTGAATTGGATGAGGTCAAGCAACATCTTCTGGATGTCAAGATGTCGACAAAGGAGACGTCAGCGATGTTGGATGAGAAGGAGAAGAAGAAAGCAGAGAGAATGGCTAAGATGATGGCAGGATTTGATCTTGGTGGGGATGTCTTTTCTGACAAAGAGCGCATGATTCGGGAAGTCATCGAGAGATTAGATCTTCTAGAAGAGAATTCAGCTTCTGGCGAAGAAATAACCAGAGATGATTTGAAAGAATTGCGTGCCAAGCTCCTTGAGACTCAAGGAATCATACGACAGGCAGAGCTTTCACTCAACGAGCGTTCAGATGAGCAAGAAATAGCGCATAGACGAAGAGAAGAGTTGGAGAAGAGGCTCTTGGCGGTCGAGAGGGAATACGAAGAACTGCTTGAGAAGAATTTGACAGACGATGACATCGCAGACGTCAAAGGTAAATTAGAGCAGGCGTACCTCAGCAAACAGAGCGTTGAGGTGCAAATGTTAGAGGATTTGAAGAGGGAGGTAGCAAAGAAGAGTGAGGACAATGAAAAATTGAAGGCATCGGTGGAGGAATTACAAAGGAGAGCGAAGTCAGGTGGAGCGCCCAATGGTTCTTCCGCTGCTCTTCCAAACGGAAAAACTGTGGCACAGCAGATTGCAGAATTCGACGCTATGAAGAAGTCACTTATGCGTGATCTTCAAAACCGATGTGAAAGGGTATGTCACCTTGTGAAGCTTTAGAAGTCTTGGATTCCACTAAGCCGTCGAGTAGGTTGTCGAGCTGGAAATCAGTCTTGATGAGACGCGGGAGCAATACAACAACGTACTCCGGTCATCAAATAACCGTGCACAGCAAAAGAAGATGGCGTTCTTGGAGCGAAACTTGGAACAACTCACACATGTTCAAAGGCAGCTTGTTGAACAAAATAGCAGCCTCAAGAAGGAGGTTGCTATCGCCGAGCGAAAGCTTATTGCACGTAATGAGCGGATACAAAGCTTGGAAAGCCTTCTCCAAGACTCCCAAGAGAAGTTAACGGCAGCTAATCATCGGTATGTTTGTCCAATATCAATAACGTTTTGTCATTGTGGATCTAACTGATGGAAATCCTAGGTTCGAGGCTCAACTCACCGCTGTCAAAGAGCGATTAGAAGCTGCCAAGGTCGGCACACGAAGCCTTGGCAACGCTTCAAGTTTCAGTCTACAAGGCTCCCGTATCGCCAAGCCATTACGAGGGGGTGGAGGGGGTGATGCGAACGGCTCGGTCCCTGTACTCTCAGGAGTTCAAGGCTCAGCGGCCCAGCAAGAAACCCAACAGCCCAAGAGATCGTCATGGTTTTTTGACAGGAAATGATTGAAATGCGAGGTTGTTGGGAGACAGATAGATGGAAATGAAAGTTCTATGAGGAATCTTGTTTTTGATAGCGCTGAAGGGTTTCGGTGACGACGGTGATGATGCATGATGTTTTCCTTCCACTTGATTTTTCTATTACTTTTATTGGTAGTGTGGGATTGGGGTCGGGGGGGCTAGGGTTTGAACGCGGTCATGTCCCAAGGAGTAGGTAGATTCATTGTTTGTTTTTCTTATTACTATTTCCCCGGTCCTTTTGTTGCAAGTCCGGTCAATATTTGATGGACTATTCATGTAGGATTCGTGTACAGTGCGGACGATACCTCTGCTGCATCTAGCTCTAGAATATTTTGCTCTGAGATGAAGCAGTATTTTATCGGAGTTGTAGGTGAGTTTATGCTGAACATTAAAACGCGGTATGAATCACTACATGTAAGTAAAGGTCGCTTTTAGTTCTTATAGAGTCTATGTAGACCCAGTCTATTTGTTTCGTTTTTTCGGTTGGGCGTACCCCCCCTCCTTTAGGATTGTATGGTGCGCACACTCTTTCCCAAGGCTTATTCACTTTTGAGGAGGAATTGGTATAATACTGTTCCACTTTGCTCAGTCTTGGCGCATTTTACATACAGAAATACACAATTTCAACCTCTGGTAACTTTCCAACCCAGACAGATATCAAAATTCTGCTAAAATAGAACTAAACTTCATCACTTGAGCTAGAGTTCTATTTACCGCTTTTCTTTTACCATTTTCGTTGCAAAATTATCAGCCATTGACCTTTAACGTTTTAGACCGGGTACCGTGTCAGACCTAGAAGAGTGTCAATCCCATACAAATTTCCATGGGGATTTCTGTTGCCAAAGCTATCTCCACCATCTCTTGAGATATTTACAGCCTGATTTCTAGCAAATGAATTCCATTTAAACACACGCGGATTCGGATGGTTTCCAGATGGATTATCCTCTATTATGGTGTTGTGGGGTCTTCGGGCTTTGTGTCTGGTTTTGGTGCCGTTGCCATGCGACACACTTCTAGGTCTGACACAGTACTGGGTCGAAAACGTTAAGCGTGGGCGCACCATAGGTACCCGGGGCGCCGGAAAGTGATGTAACGACTCAATTTACCACAAGATATGGTATATAAAGTAAAGAGAATAGAAATTTCATCGATCGCATTTAAATAAGCATCACTTTTTGAGATCCCGGGGTACAGCTCGATGTCAGAAATGATCTGAGATAAATATGCTAATAATTGTGGAATTTATAATTTGGACTACCGGAGCTGCATGTCAACCTGCCAAGCCCCCCACAAATTCGATGTCTTAGCAAGGGTTTTAAGATTGTTTGCATGAAAGCTGCTACAGCTCACTCAAAAATTACGAAAAAAACCCTACAGAACGGTTTTCCTTACCTTAAATATGGACTGTTACAAGACCCAAGCTAATTTTTGAAAAGGATTGGTTGGGTTGGGAGTGGCCATTTTTGGCGTGTTTTCGGTTGAATCCGAACCAGAACTATAGGTACATACAGTACCTGGAATATTGGTTATGGGTAAAATTATACATGTCTGCATGCATTATCATAAAACCTGTTAAATGTAAATGCATGCAATTTTATCTACTCTTGACTTTGGATGGGTACATGAAAATAAAGTAGGTACATGTATGGTCGTAGTGAGCATTTTACGGTAGAACCGGGTAATAAGCAAGGGGGGTAGGTGGATGGAAGGCACCGTGACTCAAGCGAACAAAAGCTTCTTTCTTTCCTTTTCTTTGTGTAGCAGAGGCCTGACGAAGAAGTCCTAATTGGCTCAAGCTAGTCTTACGTATTTATCGTATCTTTGGTAACCTACGGTGAGCCGCAAGTGCCAAGTGCCATGTCTACAAGTACCTACTGTAGCTGTACCTCCTACATGTGTAGGTAGGTATCCCCGGCTCCCAGTCTCCCTTTCCTTTTGGTTGAAACATTCTTCATACCTACATACATACCTACATACATACCTATTTGCTCTATTTTATCAACAGCCCTTTGATTATCTGGTTAACGTATGACACTTTATCAACCCATCAAGTCAGCCAACGAGAGGATATCTATTATCACGGTCGGAGGAATTCCAGCCATCATCAGTAACTACTGTCTGTATCAATTCCCGCCATCGAGTAACCTACTCTACTGTCCTTGCATAGCTCGAGCAGGATTGAAGTTACATCACGGGTATCTCCTCGCATTTAAATAGATTGAATTGGGTATTGCTACTATTGCTGCTCTTTGTACTAGTAGATAGCCCCGTCTTAACCTGATTGGGCCCTACCAAAACGAAGTAACCAATCCAGCTTCATCCGTTCTTGAGTATTTACATCTATCTCTCTAATCGAATCTGAAAGGAGTCATTCGACATCTCCCACACCACCTCCAAACAAACAGTTCGACTCTGACCTCAACATCAACCATCATCCAATCAATCAATCCATCACCCTATCTCCAAAGCATCAAATCTGCCGTCGGTACATAATTCATTTAGCGAGTACTGCACCCGCATCATCTTTCCCCCCCACCTCCCCCACCAACCTCATTCCTCGTTCCCACCCACCCACCCACCCCCGTTCATTCGTGTCTGAGCGCTACATACAGCCAGCTATCCTCTCACGTTTTAATTATATTTTTCCCGCTGCCAGCGTAAGAATCTGTACGGTTCTACTATTATCTTGTCACCACCCCCATCATGGCAACGGCATTTCCTCCAACGCCAGTCGCGTCTCCCAAGATGTCCAACACTGGTAGCCTTGTTGGTAGCCTTGTTGGTAGTCCGGCATCTTTTGTTTCCACCACTGTGACAGGGAACTTAGCTAGTATTCCTAGTACACCCGAGTCCATGACGGTATCGCCTGTCTTAACAACACATGATGAATTGTGCTCTCTTATCACTCACTCGGACACTGCCATCTCCTCCTCATCCTCCTCCTCTCCCACTATTGCCATCGCCACGCCTTCTTCCTGCACCACCTCCTCCCACCATGTTTTCCAATCTTCGTCCAGGCACCCATCGGTTCCCCACGAACCCCAAACGAACTTTAATTCCTTGCCTCCTTCCGTCCAGTTGCAGATTTTCGAACTTGTTCTCCATGATGGAGGTTACGCGAATCTGACACCTGATCTGATCGATCACAGCGATCCACGATTTATAAACCCCAATTTCTACACCCTGCTTTATAGGCATAGGACTTTGCGAATGCTTCTACGCGTTAACAGGTTTATCCGCGCGTTATACGAGCCAAAGCTCACTGATCCGACGGTGGTCACTAGTATGGCCCAGTTAAACGCGCTTAGTGGGTATTCTTACCCTGAACAGGACCAGAAAAGGAAAGGACGACAAAACCCGTCTTTCCATACTGGGGATTTCAACCTTTACGACAGCCAGACCAATATTCCGTGTCACGTAAAGCGAAAAAGGGTCGGGAATGGTTCAGGGAAGAGGGCCCGGAATCTGGTGCTGATAATTGCAAATCTTCCTGGTATGCTTGACGCAAATGTAGGACCGCCGAGATTTCCTGAATGGTACATCCAGGACTGGATGCGGTACGACTTAGAGGCTCTAGGGGTAGAAAAACTAACCGTTCTTGCACCCTCGAAAGGTAACTGAACCATCTTTCCTTTTGTCAGTTTCATTGAAAGTGCACCTATGTTGATGCAGTCCTCGGACGACAACAGCAACCGCCGCCAATGTTCTACACTCAACTCTCCCAAATCATGATACCATAAAACATCTACACATGGAAGTAACTACTGGAGAACCATTTTTTGCTCCTGATGTGAGATTCTATAATCACTATACCCATGATCCTTCAGCAGACCACATATGCCCCCGGCTCTCCCTACATAGCGAGCGACTGGAGACACTCACTATACGCAACATGCATGTTTGTCGGCACCTCTTTGAGAATCAGGAGTGGCCAAAGCTCCTATCTCTCAATGTAAGCTTCCATAACGGGAATCGAGGTCTGTGTTGTAGCGATGGAGCAATGCATCAACCATGGTTCGCCGAGAACGAGGTCAACATGACATACGAAAGCCTCTGGAGACTCTGTCAGGCAAAGCCCGATTTGGCTGTTCGTTTCCATGCGTGGTTTGACGTGTTCACTAGGACACAGGGTGAGATAGATTATTCCTGGTGTACAACCAATGGCCCATTGATCAGTAGGATTGTTCCAAATGGGAACCTTCATTGGGCGTCGGTTGAATGGTGGAAGGTCCTTACTGATGGAACGGACCGTTTCCACACTCCCAGCCCTTCGCTATCTATGACGACACGATTTATGAACGATAGCGAAGAGGTCGAAGATGGGAGTGATTTTGAAGACGATGTGGATATAGAAAATACTCAAGAGGACTACCATTATCAGGACGACAGCGACGGGTACTTTGATCTAGAAAATAGTTCCTTGGATGCTACTGGAATTGCTATCTCGAATGGAGCAGCGGTTCCAAGACATAGTGACACAGAAGTGGTGACAGCGCCTCTCTTTACCCTTTTACCAAAGAAACCGAGGCAAATGAAGATATTGTAATTCGTTCTCTTTCCTGCGTTAGCCTTTTTTTCCCTCTTTCTTTCTTCCTTTTTTTTTTTTTTTTTTTTTTTTGGACGGGTTTGTTTTTTGCAAAATGGCGTCGGTAGGTGGCCACGGAATGGAGAACAGGCGTTTGATATTGAAACGAAAAAAGTTTGCTTTTTGGAAAGACCCTTGAAAAGGGCTATGACTGCTTTTCCCCTGAAATTATCAGTGCGAATGATTTTTTCTCCTATCTCAATCTCCTCCTCTCTGTTTCTTCCCTCTCTTCTATCGCTCCATTCCGTATTTTGTAGCCCGTGGAAAAATATATCCAGCCTTTGGTGTAAATCATTACAGATATAGCACAAATCTTCTGGAATATGATAGATACATCTGGGTGATTTCATTTGGTCGCATACCAGTGCAAAGTGTTCTACGGCGATAGTCGACGTAGACATACCTTTCCAGCCATCTTGCCGATAGAAAATGATGCACTAGGCGTATATCGAGTAGACTATGGCTTTAAATGGTTTTTAGTACTAGAGTACATGTCTTTATTTACATGTACCCGAAACCCTACTAATCTACTCTCTTAAAAAATGAAAATAGACGAAACTGGGACCTACGAATTGTCCGTTTTGAAATTTCGACCTGGTTATTTTTTGATGGGACAGACAAATTTGGCACGAGGCGCTATATCTCTATGGACTCGGCTAGCTTGTCACCGATGTTACTCTGTATCTTTTTCTTCTTTCTTTACCTACAACCTTAATATCAGAGAAGTGGATTTTAGGTTTAGCACAAGACCCCCCATGCTTATATATCCTTGACTACATGCATTGGCCGTTGGCAGCATGTCCCCATCACTCTGTCGAGTGAAAATCCATGACTCTACCTCTTTTCACGCTGTCTAAATTCGGACACTCCTCTTTGCCACCAAATCACTCTTGGTCACATGGTTGATCATCGGCGACAAGGAAAATATCATTTTTATACAAAGAGAGCATCCTGTATTACAACATCATAACACGATGTTTGCTTCAGGGGAATGTTGCAGTCAGCATCAGCAGCCTATCGGCCTTTCCACACCAATGAAACAAGGGAGTGAAGAAGGGAAGGAGCTTTAGCCAAATCTCGGATATAAGTAATTAACATTCAAAGCGCCCCTCCTTTACCTCTTCTCGACGTTGGTGAAGTCAATTCCGTACCTCTCGGTCAATCGAGCGCGCCTCCGGTCTTCATAGCCAGCAGGGTAGACCCCTAGTCGATATTTCGTTACACTTTGGGGTCCCTCAAGTTATGCGATGAGCAGGGGATCTAGTTACCTCGTCCCTCGCCAAGCTCCTCGACAGTCTCATCCATTGGTCGTCTACGACCAGCCCTGAGCATCTCTTTCCTGGTTATCTCATCCATATTCATATCTTTGAATAACCCGGTCAGGGACCCCCCGGTGTAGTCAAATGCACCGAGGATAAGCGCAAGCCCTGCACCGTATCCCATGACAGCAGGCATGGTGCGGACTGACATCGGCGTGAATAACTAAGACATCGTGTAACAAATGGAAACGGGAGGGAGGTTACATACACTTGGTTCCCATAATGCTACCCGCAACAAGACCCCCGAGCGCGGAGTTCAAGTAGTCATCAGACTCTCGTAGGTTCGCTGCGGCGTTACGGAAAAACATGTAAGAGCCACCCATGGCCGCTGTACATATTAATATTGCCCTCACGAAGCTCGAATGAGGGAGAAGCTTGGTGATAGGAGAGCACCCAGTTGACTTGAGCAGACTTACCAGCAATCCCCACGGTGCCTCCCGTCTTTGTGATGACACCCCAGGCGCCGACGTTCTGCTTCGTGAGTGTGTTCTGAATAGCGCTCATGAATAAGCCCGCTCCGCCGAAAATCAGTGTCCCCTTGGTGGCCAGGCCAATTGCGTCCTTGCGCTTGAACTGGCGTGATTCCGATGGTGCCATTATTCGTTTAAGAGTGAGATTTGGGGTGGTGGAGGTGGGGGTGGATTAGGTTACCTGCAGCCAGATGGAGGGGCAGTAATTAGTCTTGTGCTCGGAAAACTGGAGACAGAGAACAAGGAGAGAAAACTCACTGGATTATACCGCAGTAGCGATTGGAATGTACCGCTTGTGGACAATCTCGGTGTTGCTGATGAGCCCGGGATAATTGATAGAGGTCAATACCTATGGGAGCTGTGTCCGACGACGTTGTGCCGTCCAATCATCCGACCCGCTGACTAATCCGTAAGTAATGTGTGAACGTACTAGTACATATTTGAAACTTCTCTACTTCAGACTCGAATTGAACACCGCCTTTAGGTTTCATGACAGGAGGGAGTCATTACACATTGCCACAATTGTAGTTACGCTGGGTCTGTTATTCAACCGGGAGATATGTTTACTTAATTTTGATACGGTTTTAGCGCATACTGATAACCGCAAGAGTGGACATTTGGGCTATAACCCTAACCTTATTAATTAACTACCGCGGTTAAGCTGTCAGGCGGGATCTAGACCGCGAAACCCAATATGGAACTCGTGATACAAACATCGCAGAGGAGTCTAATGAGACCTGCTCAGAATCTGATGCTCAGCAGCCTTGGAAACTTTACACCGAGAATTACTGTTTGTGTGTATTTATTTTTGTAATATCAACTCGATCATTACCCTATGTAGAAAGTTAAGCATCGGATTTGTATAATATGCAGAGCACCAGATTCTGAGCAGGTCTCGGCCGACTAGGCGATAGTAGTGGATCTTCCAATTTCTGTGGATTGATTGGTTGATTCTTCAAGTTTGGAGTACACACCTGCCTCCCATAGCTTCTCGTGCCATATGTATTATGCCATTACCGATTATTCCTTCGTCTGTCAGAAAGTGCTGCCCACCCAAGAAAAAGGAGGTCTGGTGTGGCTTTCCTAACAGATCTCGTTATCTCTCTTATCAGATAGCGGGCCTCTCACACAAATTTAATTTCTCAATTATAGGGTGGGCAGCATCGACAGACGAAGGGATACTATGTACGTAATATACAATATATGCCTACATCTATAGCTAACGTCTCTTATGTATTCGCTCGAAGTCATTTTATAACACGCAGCTTTGCGTTTATCCTCAAATTTTGACAAAAGGAGAGTTGATGCTAACGTACACAAAGATTTACTTTAAAAAAAATAGGTCAATGACGAAGTACATACATGTATACCTCTGATTGTAGTTATGCGCAATCTCATATCAAATCTCACAACAGTTTCCAATTGGAAATGATACAATGACAATACAAAGCTACATGTATCTTACCAATATTATAGCTGTTATATACCCTTCACTTAGCCAAAAGCCCTTATATGGCAGCTATGATTGAGACTCATCCGCGTTGAACCTGTTTATGCACCTCTTGGGTTGGGATACCGTTCACTTAGACATTGACCCTCACTCGAATAATCAATCAATCAATTATCCATCAATGATTCATTGTTCGAGTGTGGGGCGATATCTGAAGGGTGCAACTTGTATGTTCTGGCCACTTTCTTTCTATTTTTAGATGTCTTTCCAGGTCGTATAAGTTACCCCCCCCTCGGGAACGCTTTTTGTGTGTAGTGTTAGAGTATAGTGCTGTGACACTAGGTGTTCTGCCCGATAGGCGAAATATTCCGGTTCACGAACTGGACGCCCGGTTGAGTTGGGTCCCTAGGATGACCAGTTCGTGAACTGCACAGCTTTTCTGCACGGGGCATGGTTAGGAAATTATGAGCTTTAATCAAGATATAACGAAATTACCCTATTTTGTATTCTCCAAGCCCATATATGATATAATACGAACCCTTATAGAGAGATCGTACTGTAGCAACAAACTCACAGTTTTATTCTAAAAAATATTCAAAATGTAATTGAATTAATAATAGCGCTGTGTGGATTAATATAATACCAATCGAATTGAATATAGCGATCAGCCATGGGGAATGTTTTGGAAGGTTAATTTTATTGAGGGGTTTCTTTATGTATGTAACGAACAAATTCTCAAATGTATGCGTTACCAATCGTACATTGAAGGAGAGTGTGGTTGCCACCACATCTAACACCTAACACATAAAATAGGGTGTACATCTCATTCATTTCAATTCATACCTCAACACCTCTATGATACTAAGGTTCCCATAAAGCGAGAAAATCTACACAGAAGAAACTCAAACCGATAACGGGCAAATCCAGGAAAGTACATAAAGCACTCGAAATTGAGCCAAAGTTAAATCAACAGGTATCCCCTTCATTCAAGTAGGAGATTACTCCAAGAACCCCAGCAGGCGTACAAGTAAGTAAGACCGACGGCAATTATAAAACAGGTATACACAACAAAGTCCAACTTCCCTTACAAAGCTTCCTACCCCCCCCCCCCCCCCTCACGAGTCACATTTAATCAATCTTGATACTTCCATATATCTTCTTCACAAAAAACCAGCTTGAGAAGAAGCCAATTGATCCTGTGAGTATGAAGAACAGGAAGCCGATCAACGCACTGTATCCTAGGTACAGCACGTTGCTAGTGAACCCCCCCAAGCTCAACTTTGATATCCAGTACAGAATAGCGTTTAGGAAAATGTAGATCGCACTTGCACCGGCAGTGAAGAATGATCTCCATTGCCAGTGATAGTTCTCCGAGCAGAGCAAGAAGTAGATGAGCAGGATTGTGACTGTGGAACAAGTAATAATCTATTTCCGTTTTTATTAGGATATGTTAGGAAAGAATACTGTAATGAAGGGGCACAAACCATGATGCCATAGCAAATGAATAGGAATCCAAACATGTAATAGACTTTATGAAACCAGATCGAATTCATGATGAAGTATAGTTCAACAAAGATGGCCCCAAATGGCAGAATTCCTACTAAAAGCATACTGGGAATCGGCTTTAAGTATGTGGATTGCTGTGGAATCTGTCGTGGAATTTGATTGGTACGGACAGGAGGTTGGAATGCCTAGTGCAAGAATACATCAGCTCCTAAACCCTATTAGAGGACGAGAACCTTGGACCAACAGGAGCTCTGAATCCAACCCAACTTCCACCGAAACTCAATGGTACACTAAGGATGAACCAAATGCCGACTAGTACCAACATAGTGGTCAAGGGCACGGCCCCTGAAGAGTTTTCAAAGATCAAGAAAAAGTTAAGGAGGAAAAATGTGCCAAATACAATCCCGGGGATGAACACGGGGGTGAGTATGATGTTGCGCTTCCACGCTTCGCCGCCAAACGACTTGTAAGTCCGGGCGGAGACATAACCGCCGATGAAACCGAAAAGCGTATATAGAAGAATCATAACAGTCCCCAAAGACCCACGATTGGATGGCGACAAAAATCCAAGAAGCGCAAAAACAATAGTCGCTCCAGTCATGAAAAACAGCTGTGCACCAGACCCCAAGAATATCGAAAGAAGCATGGGATTCTTCGGCGGACGGAAGACATCTCCGTGAACCAATTTCCACCCAGAATCATCTTGTACGTCCTCGTTCAGGTCCAATTGGTTGTAACGAGCAATGTCCTTGCGCAAAGCTCTTAAAAGAACCATTCCTACCATTCCGGTAAGAAAAATGACGATTATGGCAGAATTGACGAGTGAAAACCAATGAATACGAGGGTCAAAGACATGAAGATATTTATCCCATCTTGTGGCCCAAGCAGTGGGTGAATGCCTCCAGTACACAGTATAAGTAAATAAAACCTCTGTTTCCTGGTCCTGTGACAGAACCACAGGCGAGAGATCAGAGCAGTCGGCGCCAAAGTCGCCAGCGCCTTCCCGAAGCTTAGAACTCCGGGATGAAGGCTGGACAACAACACCCACAACACGATACTTCTTAGTCGAGCGTGAGGTTAGTTCGTGGTAGTCGATGAAGATATCATAGTGATTGTTAAACTCAGCGATAGGATTGTCAGATTTGGGGTTCTTGATCTCGCCCAGCGGGAAACCTTGAGAATAGAACTCAACATTCTCCACCTCATCCCTATTCAAAGTGGCTGCAGGCAATCCGTCTATCAGCCAATTGATATTATAATTTTGCCAGATCCGCCTATTGACAAATTTTGCTTTCCGCGGATCAAACTTTTTAACCTCGCAAAGTGGTTTACAGGTTTCATTCTTGGCCATCTTGATGTCGAAAGGGGAATCAAGGATACGGTCCCCGAACAAGATGGACCCAAGCGACTCGGAAACCTTCTTGGGTCCATTTGGGGGTCTGCAGAAGTTGAAAGCGGTATGGTAGTAGTCGTAAGAAATGACAGATCGGAGCTGCTGATCAGACTGTGAGAGAGTTGGCGTAAGGCGGTTGACGTTTAGGGGAACAGTGCTTCCTTCGGTATAGTCTGTAGGAGCGACTCCTGGGAGATAAAATGCTGCAGAGAGTGATGAGAACAGGGACACTACCCCAATCACGGGTATCAAGGGGTTTGGTAGAAACATTGTTATGGCTATTATATTATACCAGAGCCTCACTGGAATAGTGTTGGTGATGGAGTTGTAGTGGGGGTAGGTAAGCTAGCTAGCGCCCAGGCCACGAGGTGCTAAGAAGGACACGAGCACAGCTAGGAACGCAGGAGAATGAATGCCAGCAAATGAATAGAAAACGAAGAGCGTATTCCCTCACATAGACTTGTATCCCCGGGGTGTGATGTGAGTTGTGTAATGATAGTATGATACTCTACTGAACAAGGTTTTGGTGTTGAATGCTCCCAGCTTTCCGAATTCGTAAGTAGATGAGGCTGAGAACGAGCTCCTTGCCAAGAATCCTTCTTTATAGCGACATCATCGGTGTTACGCTCTAGATTTGGTGCGCGCAACGCTACCATCTCAGGGCCTGGTGAAATTGAGGGAGCGCGATGACAATCAACAAAAGGTTTTCATAAAAACACATAGTTTTCTCTCAGATGATTTTCTGAGCAGCGCTAGGCCATTTGCACCTTTCAGATTTTCTACGCGAGCTCTGGTTGTTGAGTTATAAGCTCAGAAAGTCTCAATTTCACCAGGGAGAGAAGTTGTGCTGAGGTAAGCATAACCTACCAACCACCCACATAAAGCCTGGGATTAACCCACATGTGCTAGTCAACGGATGGCTGACTCAATCGCTTGGCACAGACAAGGGTAGAATCCTAGTCTCGTGCCTGCACTATCGGCAGCAAACTACATGTTTATCCATTTTATCATTGAATAACAAACTAAATTTTGAGAGCTATGACGGCGCGTAGTAACTTAAAATTAATAGAACAGCTGAAAGATTTCAATTATTTTATCGCCATTCTAAGCAATCGGGGCTCAACTATCTACGATAAAATTCATTTTAAATACCAACGAGGTACCAAACCTTTCGAGAGTACATATCAAAAAAACAAAAAGAGGAAAAAGGAGTTGAAGAAGGCTGCAAGGGGCTGCAAGGTGTTGACTTCAAACGGAAGCTTTGTGGGGAATGGTAGAAATTCGTTAAAAAAAACAAGAAGTGGTGAGTCTCAAGAAGTAACCTCGTAGTTGTAGGAGGGTTTGGCTTGGGTGTTTATATACATGTATACCAAATCTAGCGTAGTCTCAATCTTCGTCTGGGTCATATAAATCAAGACTCAGGGAAAGTCCCGGAGGAGGTTGCGTTTCCTTTGGTCTTTCGTGATGTTGAGATTGTATAGCCACTGTCTCTACTCTAGTTGGAGCATCTCTTGGAGGTTCCACATTTGTGCTTGCGGCCTGTCCGTTGACGGCTGGGTTCGAAAAGAAATCCGGAATAGGCAGGCCCTTCGCGCGCAATTCCTCCTCATACCCCATATGGGAAAGGGCCCCACGCTTCATGACTTCTTCACTTGGCCAAGGTGTGAATGGCATCTGGGAGGATGGATCCAGAGCGGTAACATCTTCTTCTGAAAGACCAAGAGGGAGAGTGCGAGTGGCTTGCGAGTCTGCATGCCCCGTGTCTCCGTTGCTGTTGTTATTCATGGAGCTATTTGGGTTATCGACGGATCTAGATGTGTGGTCTACCGAAGCCGGTTGCGTGTATCTTGATGACTGCGGAGGACGTGTATATTTTGAGATTTTGCGAGCATATGTCAGGAGTTCATTGTAAGGCACCTCTTACTATTGGGTTAGAGATATGACTTGCAAGAGCCAAGAAGAAATAAATGCAAAATACCATTGGATTGTGGAAATTTGGTCATGGCCACATTGAGAACTTCCTTCCGTGCTTCTGATAGAGTCTCAAGAAGCTCTGTGAGCTGTTTATTCAGTGTTTCTGAGGTCGCCCGGAGAGATAAAATTCTTTGGTAATTCTGTTGGTGTTCATCCACTGATAGCGAACATTAGCCAGCGGTACTAGTCTAGTTCAGTGCGGTGTGCGACGTACGCTGTTCAAGGCTCTCGGTCAGAGTATCATCGGCTTTTACTACAGCTATGGCAGCCGGGGGAGACGGGTTGTATGATGACACGGATTCTACCAAGCTCTCCAGGGATGTTTCAAGGCTGTCGAATGACCTTTTAACAATGGTGTTCATAGCTTGCGGGTTCGACGGTTCAGGTGTATCCGGGAGGTTTTCTTCCGTTGATCTTGCTGAGTGTTGATAACGACAAATGCTGTTGTTGGGGGGTTTGGGGACACTAGCATTTAGTCAGCAGTAGACGGTTAGTATGTACTTGAAATTACCCAGATACTCCAAGTCGTAGAGTACATGTACGCATAAAGGATTATTATTTTAGTGGGTTCTTGGATGCAACTTCTACATCACGTGTAGGTCCTCTTACATGCATCTGCGGTCGTCATTCTAGATCGCAGGGCTGAGCGATTAACAGTTACGGCAGAAAGGTCCTATACAAAGTGTCTACAGGTAGTAAGATAAGTGATGTCCGTTAATATGATCGTAAAAGATCAGGGAAGTGAGGTAGCCCATCGGGTACAATACGCTGGCTACGTGCGTAATGTGTTGTAAGTGGTAGAAGCAGTGGCTTGTATGGAGGGTATGGACCGTATGGTATGTGATGAACGCGGTGACGGCGGCGGAATTGCCGTTACCACCATTCAATTACCCCTCCCCCTCACCCATCACTAACTCACTAACTCCCTCCTGTACCTACATTTTCATCCTGTTTTGCCCCAGTCTCCCACACACCACTCTCTTCCTTAAACCACCCCCATCCGCCATTACCACATCTAAAACTTGCACCTTCCCTCTTCCAATACCCCTCTATCGCCTCTGTCTTCCTGCGCTTATCTGTATCCAACAACAGTACCTGGCTCCCCTTTGCTTGCGAAGAACTTACGAAAGAACATCTTCATCCTCTCCTCGAACCTTCCAACATTCATCGGTAAAGTTTCATAATCTCACCGCTCACCACCTATCTCCTTATATCTACCGTTCTTATAAGCCTATAGCTGGTACCTTACGCCGCCTTATTTCGGCATGGGTAAAACGTGTGTTGCTAGAATTTTCTACCTCTCTGTAACTCCACAATGAATTCCATCATAGGAACTCTTAAAGCCACGACTGACACTTTTTTCTTTCATGTGTAGTCAGTCTAAACTTACGCAAGAGCAGCTTGCGGAGCTTCAAAAGGCGACATTATTCGAGCGAAAGGAGCTTCAACAGTGGTACAAGGGTACGTTTAACAATCACACAACGCGAAAATGAACATATTATAACTTGTGCTCGCACATTTCATGTCCCACATCTCGTTTCAACTCTACCCTGCCTTCTCGAATGTAGAAAGATATGGATTCGATCGAGCTTCCGCTTACTAATAAATTTCCTACTATAGGATTTCTCAAAGACTGTCCATCCGGCTCCCTGAATAAATCGGAGTTCCAGAAGATTTATAAGCAGTTCTTCCCGTTTGGAGATCCTACGACATTTGCAGACTATGTTTTCAATGTCTTTGATGCCGATCGTTCCGGGACGATAGATTTCAAAGAATTCATTGTCGCTTTGAGTGTTACTTCACGCGGTTCACTGGAAGATAAACTCAATTGGGCATTCCAGCTTTATGACATCGATGGCGACGGTGAGATCAGTTACGATGAAATGCTACAAATTGTTGAGGCCATTTACAAAATGGTATGCATGATTGATACGCCCTCGCTCATTAGCAAAAACTAAGTCTCCCTTCGCGGGAATCTAGGTTGGCTCCATGGTGAAACTTCCGGAGGACGAGGACACACCTCAAAAGAGAGTCGCCAAGATATTCAAGATGATGGACAAAGACGAGGTTGGCTTTCTTTAACAAGCGCCGGTCATTAGAAACACACTAATCCCATTATCTAGGACGGGAGCCTGACCTTGAATGAATTCCGTGAGGGAAGCCAAAAGGACGCCACAATTGTCTCAGCACTATCTCTCTACGATGGATTGGTTTAATTACCTCTCATCATTTCTTCTCAGCTCTCCTCTTTCCAGTTTCTTATGTTCGTTATACCGCGAAACATTTTTAAGAGGTGCGGGAGGTGTATCAGTAAGACCTGTGGCTCTGGCTTTGGAAACCTTTATTCAAGACGAATGATTTCAGCAAGTTGCTGATAAAGAATGAAATATTGAGGGTTCAATAAAGTGGGTGGGCAAGATTGTACGCACAGCATCGAGGGCATCTTTTCTCTTCCACTTGTTCGGCGATATTTCTATTTTCCATGGGTTTTAACTTCCCTGAAGGTCAGTGCACGGAGTCGTAGGTGTTTCTCGTTTTCTACATTTCACCAGGAACGTTGTATTCCTAATGGGGCTGATGGGTTCATTTTCATGTTTTCATATCATTACCACACTCTTCCTCATTCGAATTTCCTCTCATTCTTTCTTTTTTGGAAAAATTTTATTCGCTACTCTAAACTTTGACTATCAGCCTCACATTCTCCTAAACTTGCATTTTTGATAATAGAAGCTTCACTCAAGGCTCATTTCCGATTGGCCCTTCTTAGTTGTAACTTCACCCGTTTTGGACTAGTAACACAGCGAGTGATAAGCGGTGAAGGGGACTCTAGCTATTGTCACTTAAACTACCAGAGCACCGGTTGATATAAAGTCATAGGTCAAGTGATAAGTTAAGAATGCCGAGCTTTACATTTTTACTCGGAATAAATAAAAATAGATTGTTAATAAATAACGTAACTGTAGGTCACACACATGTGTAATATAAGCTTTTGATCCTCCAATCGTAATGAGGAGCGAACATTGTCATTGAGGTATCGGGAACTCGCGTGATTGAAGTAAGCTTCCGAGCGAAGCACGCATTTCGCAGTCCCCAGATCTAACATCGGGGTCCCCAGTTTTTCTGCATTAGCTTACATGTATTTACGCTGAGAACAAGTTGCTATATTCTCAATCAATTACTGGTTCATGCCTTTTAACCAATTTAGATTAACAGGCCATGTATGTACAATACATGCGTGGCATTGGGAGCACAAATGAACCGATCTAGGCATGAGCTCCGAGAAAAATATTTACCCCCGTATGTGGCGCGGATGGTTCAAATATCCTTCCTTTCACAAGCACAGGAACCCTCCGCCGTTACTTGGGTGGCAAGCTCCCCGAGGTACCGACCTTGAGTCCATACATGATATCTTTAGATAAAACATACATGTATTGTAGTACTATTGTTACATGCCGGTACTCTAGGTACTTGTAATAGCATTATATTATACGACACGCAGCACCCAGGAGAGAAGATGAGAACCTGTTTCCCCAATATGTATGACACGGCGATGTTATGAATGACAAGTCATAAGTGATGGTTGGTGGGAGGGGTAATGTTGGAGTTCCCACGCATTTCAATTATCACGACACATACCACAGTAATCCGCTTGGTGGTGCCCGTTTCTCAGTCATTTGTGAGTGCATGTAGCATGTATGTACCTACATAGCTGCATCATAACCCCAGGATTTCCCCTTATCGTTCCTGTCCCAAACTCCCAGAAGATGCAGCTAAAACCTGTATGCAGATGCAAGGATAGTCTACAGCGTTGACAGTGTTCTGGAAACATGGTGGTTCGAACAGATCTAGAGAGGTATCGCACATGTACTCACTGCGCTCCGTCAGGGAGGGCCACACTACTCATTTGTATGTAGCAGCTCAGCACCCGCGGATACGTCTTCACAACCCGGAGTTACCAGCTACCTAAAGAAGAATTTTAAATATGGCTTAAGTACCTACAATTAGGTACAATTGTTTGGCTCCTTTGGTAAAGTAATGTGTGGAAGTAAAAGCCGGCGTGAAAAAGCAAACAAATGCCATCCAACGAAGCATATCCTTGATTACCGACTCTCAACACAGGAGGAGATACACGTATTTATGTGCACGTAGAGCAAACACTGACTGCCAACTCATAATTCACGTATCTCCCGATGTCCACTGTAACCAAAGCAAGCAAACCCCTACCACCACCAATTTTTTCCCATGGCTGCTTCCAGGAGGGCCGAGACGAGGAGAAAAGAGGTGCGGCGTCAATAATCGAGAAACGGAAAAGAAAGAATTGTAATAAAAGGGGAAAACGCACTGGCTGTTCTTAGCGATGGACACCTCTTGAACGGACGGCACTGGCGTTCGTTCCCCCAAGACCTCTCTCGTGCAACACATACTCAAATATCTGTACTTGAACTCACTCGGTGGTCCGACCGTCGTCAACATCTCTCGTCACGATCCTTCCTCAAAAACTACGAAGGGTGATACGGCGTAATAGCGAAAGAAGAGCTGTAAAAGACGGTGGTGAAAAGGTGGATGAGAATAGACCGAGCACACGAAGAGGTCTGAGAACATTTACGCTCAACAATAACTTGTTCTCCCTCTTTCTCTCTTTACTTGCTTGTCATGAATCACTCAACACCATTCGGATTTTCAAACCAAATGGAACGCAAGCCGGATATCAACCAACACCGTCAGCATCACCAACCCCCAAGAACACCAAGTTATACCCTCCCATACCCATCGCCGCACCAACATGTATCGCCCACAAAGCATCTGCCACACCCTCCATCCTCTTCGAGCACATCCCCAGGCAACGATACATCTCCAATCCACTACGCCCCTTCATCGCCACACTCTTACGGCCAAGGCCCACCCTCGCTGAGTACATCCTCTATCTCAAGCTCCTCATACGCTGGGAGTGCCGACGGTGAAAGTACCGATGATACCGAGATTGACCTGGTCGCCCTTCTGACTGAGCGATTAGCGGGCGCATTTGACCCGTTGCAATTAGATCGCAGCTTAGCTGTTCAAGCACAAACGTGAATACTCTATTTTAAATATTCTATCTTATCAAGTGGCTGAACTTCCGCTTCTAGTTCGGGAATGCTTAATAGTAAAACGCGGGAACTTATTGCACTTCAAGAGGAAGCTCAGGCGCGGTTGGCAGAAACCAAACGGGCATTCTTGGATGGCATGAAGATTGCGAAGGAAGTTAAGTCGGATCTTGATTATGTTCACCGAAAAGTCAAGTACGCTTAATCCTGCTCTAACCCACTTTGATCGCTTGCTAAAGATTCTGCGATTAGGGTTCTGAAACAGAAAACAGAGCGGAAGTAAGTTTCCCAAACGCAATCACGCGAGTAATACTGAACGGGTTTATACAGATATCCGGTTGAATACAACATGGCACGTGATCGCATACCGCCCCCATCCCAATGACAACTCCACCATCATGTGTAGCCAACGAGAGGATAACAAAGGGGAATGGCGCACAAGGGAGTTCCTTCCAATCCACTACGTTTCAAAGTGCTTTTCTTTGTTCTGGATTTCAGCTTTTCAGTGTTCCTTTCTTTCCGGTGTCGGGCGTATGGAGCAAACTTTTCTTCTGTCTTTTAGTAAGTTATAGAGGTATCTGGAGTCAATGAACAGAAAATCAGGATGCGAGTACCAGAGATTGTACGGTGGTTTTCTGATTTATGTAAAATATTCTTGCGCCTATCTGAGTATGATATTACTTTGAACAGTGGTTTTACTCACCACGTCGGGGTTAAAATTCTGCTTGCTTACGGCGCAAAAGCTAATCTCACTAGGTTTGCTAAGTAAGGTGCGGACTTAGCCCTGTTTCTAAGGAAGGTATTGGATGGAGATTTGATATTAACGTCACATGTAGGTATTGTGATTAGGTGCTATCATTATTGGCCCAATACCACCCTGCCTGGGGTGGCTAGGCTTAAGATGTCGTGAAACTTGTAGTTCAATGTAACCTGTGTAGAACAAGTTTGACCACTATTATGTTCTAATATATAATTTGGGTCCAGTCGTGAAACCCAATTCCACATCGAAGTGTAGAGCTAGGTAATAGAAGTAGAATGGTCACGCAGTGTAAACAAACATGCAATGCAGGTACATGTATTTGCTCTGCTCTAGATATAGAGGAGACTGTTACTTTCGTTCGCGGGCTATTAAAGACTTTACGCAAATATAGCCAGCTCTATATTTTGATTATCTGATTGGTCAATTGTGTGATCGGCGCCAATCAGGGTGTCAGAAAACGGAGCTCGTTCCATTTGCGCAAAGTCTCTATAGACGGACACTGGGTGTTGACAGCATGGGCCCTTTGATCAATATTAATAATTGAAGGCAAAACTGGGCTTGGGTGTCTCATTTTCGGCGTCCGTGAACGGCAGCAGAGTACAGGCAACTTTGGAGCAACCACGAACCTGGGACAACGACGAAAACACAGGTTTCAGCCAAACAAGTGGTTGCATACCAGCCTGAGCGCCACTGTCTTGACTGACAAAGACCCCTGTTCGTCGTTCAACCGGCTTCGTCGTTGCCCCCAAGACGACTGTACCATAAAATCTGAGAAATTTCGTTGTGCTGCAGCAGGGATGAATGCGCATATGGACCTATCAGAGGCAGTGTTTTAACGTCAATCTCCAGAAAATGTAAGTGAAGAAAACAGATGGAGTGGCGCCGTCTTGCTATACAAATAATCCTTAGCAGCTGCATTTTCTGGTTCTTATGCTGGTAAACGAGTACCTCTCCGTGGTAAACGAGTAGATACATGTACAGTCGCTCACCTAGTGACGGCGGATCCTGTCTGCTGGTTGTGCCCGTAGTAATCTACTCTTGGCGTCCCAAACCTGACTCTGCTATTGGCCTCAAATCCCTGACCGCCATCAGACAGGATCCGCCTTCACCCCGTGAGTGACTGTAATCTAGAGGAAAGATCACTGGGTGGCCAATGCGTCGCATGTATCTACCATATTCAGTTGCGTACCCTTTGATCTGGTGTTTCTGATCCGTTTAAAAAGAGATATATATACATAAGGCTCCAAGTCCTTGACAAAATTTATAGTGACTATATGTAGAGTACTACGGGTGTTGGTGGAGCAATCCGAAGGTTCCAACCCATAGCCTTTTATTTAAATGTGATCAATGAAATCTTTATACTCTCTTTACTTTATATACCATATCTTGTTGTTTCATTAAAGTCAAAATTGGGCCGCATGTGGTTAATTGAAATTGTGAGTAGTACAGAGTGTGGTAACATTATTGCGAAAACAGGGGTTGGCGAGCGTGCTAAAAACATCAAAATTTGTGAATTCTACTAACAAAATCTCCCACTTTAGAGATTTTGGTCCGATGTTGAAGCCGTGAACCGCTGAAGCCCGCCTAAAGCCTACCTAAAGCCCGCCTGAGGTTCCTCCTCACCCAATCACAGCACTCGCCCACCTGTGCGGGCCCACAACACTCGCCTACCCTTGTTTTCGCAATAATGTTACCACCCTCTGTAAATTGAGTCGTTACATCACTTTCCGGCACCCTTAGTACATCCTTTCCTCTATTCGATAAGTGGTATACACCTAAGCTAATTCTACGTGACAAGCGGGTCAGTTTTGCACCGCCGGCGGCCGCTTCCGGCTAGTCTGTGAATTTTGTGTGGTGAGCCACGAATTGCCAGAAAACAGGTGAAACTTGGCAGCCACGTGATTTTCTGCGAAATTTGGTTGCGCCAACTTTTGCAGAGAGTCTTGGCACAGCAACCACAAAATTTAATACAGTCACTCACGGGGTGAAGGCGGATCCTGTCTGATGGCGGTCAGGGATTTGAGGCCAATAGCAAAGTTAAGTTTGGGACGGCAAGAGTAAATTACTATGAGCACAACCATCAGACAGGATCCGCCGTCACTAGGTGAGCGACTGTACTAGACTGGGCACGAGGTCACCCTAAATCCTCTGAGTGAACTAAGCTGGGTGCTGACAGGTGAGGCCCCGTTCACTCACTTTATCCCGAACCTTGCACGATTTACATGCCAAGAGAATTTTCTTAAAAACGATAGCACAACCCCCAGCCGTTTCAACCTCAACCTTACTCGACTCCCAGCTAGCCAGACCCACAGATTCTCTCGATCGAGATGGAAGACGAGAATGATAACGATATCCATACCAGCGCTCAATTGGAAGCTATGGGGTTTACATCTTTCGGCCAACAACCGAAGCGGCCCAAACATCGACACCATGGGCCTTCAGGACCTCCCGAATCCCTTCCAAGGGTCGAAATTCCAAAGGAAGCTGCTCCAGCGCCCCTGCCAGGAGATGATACGAATATCGGTAATGAGGCTACAGGGCCAGAACAGCAACGACATAAAGCACCTCGTAGCTATGGGCAGGTGCGGCTCCCGTCCTCTTCCATGACTATACAGTTACTAGTATTAAATGTTTTTATAACATTGTCGATCTTTTAGGGGACGAGAGCTCGAGGATCCAATCATTATGATGGCGATGTTAGTTCTGGTTCTTCATCTGGAGCATACTTTTCAAGGAGCTTCACAGAAAATCCATGGGAGAAATTAGAAAAGAAAATGGGAATACCTGTAGGATTGAAGAATTAATTCACATTGATAGCGAGGACATTGTTAAGCATATATATAATTGCTTAGATTGTTTCTGATCGAGTACAGTGGTGGGTCGCAATGCTAATATTTGATGTGTGCTAGGTCTTCAAGAACAGCTGCACCTGCCGCGGTATAAGAAACGCCAAGGTGCAGGCAATTTTTGTTTCCTATAGCAAAATATTTCTTATAGCAAGTAAGATATGGGTGCAGAGCTGTGAGCGTGTACCCTATTATCTATGAGGTTTTTTATACAACAAGATTTTTTCTTATAGCGAGGTTTTATATAGCGAGGTGTTATTGTATGCTGGCAAAGCCTCGCCGCCACTAAAGTAAAGTGTATATACTAGTATGTAAATGTAACTAAACAGCAAGCCTAAACCAGAATGATAACGTGCTGTCATTACTGGGTCTAGGCTTGGTTGGAACCAATGCATGTATTAGTGTGGGTTATTGAGACCGTAATAAAACGCGGCTAAAGGTTTGCGGGGAAAAACTAGTAAATAAGATGTCAATAGGGACTGGGTAAATGTATTTATTTGTTCTCAGCTGTTTATAGCGAGTAGACCTTGTATCACCCTCTTGCGAGCGTGACATGATACCACTTTCAGCGTGGTAACATGCATAGTTGATAGCCATGGAGCGAGTGATAAGTTGTGGTTACGACCACCACATTTTATTTTTTTGTTTTGTTGAATTCATATGATTATTGATTGCATGCAACCCTTTGAATATGGCAATATCGCAACCCTGGAACTACACTAAATCCACTGCTACATACAGGTAAAATAACATAATATAACGGAGCCATTCTAACCGGTTAGTATGAGAGCATACTAACTGGGGCCCGCTATATGCTGAGAGTTATTGATAGGAGCCAGTACCCGGTGACATACAAGTACCTGCAGTGTAGATCGTCACCAGCTGCAAGTGTAACTATATTCCGGAATCTAGGAAGAGGGTCTAGTCACAGAAGACCGGACGAGTCTATGCCTTGCTGACTGACTAGAAGGCCGGCCAGAGTAGGACTCTGATTGCCGGGTGACCCTCTGCATCCTCTGAGCATTAGAAAGTGCCGCTACCGCGCTAGCACTATGCCTGGGAAGTCTACAATAAGCAATGAGCTCTACAGCAACTAAAGCCGGTTATTCCTGTAGGCAGAGGTTGTGTGACAACCAAGCAGCAGATTTCCTACAGGCTTTGACTAAGGGTAGGACCGAAGGGCTTGGAAACTCCTGCTGGCGCTTAAAGGAAAGCGGGGTAGCGGTGGAATGTTTGCAAGCACCGGAACTCAGTCCCACCGGAACTTATTAGGAGAACTTGGAGCAGAGAATAGAAGGCTTTGGAGTATAAGTACTCAGCTTCATTTCTGCCCATTAGTTCTCCAGTTTCCGAGTCCATTCTCAGACCTATCAGCAAGCAGAAGCAAGAGCTTTAAGATTATTCTAAGTTCTAGCAAGAAGAATCTTGAACCTGTAACCTGATTTCTGCTCTGCCCAGCCGTCCCTATTTTATTACACTCTAGTAGTCGAGGACCCCTCTTACAGCGTTTTGCTGTGCCTGCTGCTGTGCCTGCTGCTGAGCGTTTTGCTGGGCCTGCTGATGAGCGCTTTGCTGAGTGTGTTTCTGGGACTGCTGTTGAGCCTGCTGCTTCGTCTTCGTCGCTGGACTCAGAATCAGATTGCAATGGTACCCACTCCTTCGGGAAGAGTCCTTCAGTGTTTTTTGAACTCTGGTCAACTGAGGTAGAACTAGGAGGCGCTCGTGAGCGCTGAGGGGGAGGTGGCGGGCGTTGCGGGGGAGGTGCTGGGTGCTGTCCTTAAGGCACTGGCTGGCAGAGGCAGTCTTTGTGAGGAAGGGCAATCTTTGGGAGGGTGGAGGCTGGAGAAAACACTGCCGTGCTGAGGGAGGGTGGCAAGAGCTGCAGAAGGCACTGCCGGTGCTGAGGAGGTTGTGAGAGCTGCAGAGGGGTGGCGGCGTGGGGGTGGCGGGTCTGAGGAACTTGACAGCACTTGCGGGTGCTGAGAGGAAGTCGGCGAGTGCTTTGGGGGCGTCTCTGCTATCTCTTCCGGGATGGAATTGAGACTTTTCCGCGACTTGCAATGTGAGGAACGGGACTCTTTATGGTTCTTGTGTCTTTGGTGGGACCGTTTATGGCTACTACTATCGGATTCGTCCGAGTCTTGATCACGATGGTGACTCTTCCGACTTTTGCGAGGTTTTTTGATGTTCTGTGAGCGCTTGGGAGTGCTCTGAGCGGAGGTTGAAGGCTATTGTGAATATGTGATGAGTATGGCTCTGAAAGCAATAGGATTAGGGAGGATATATCATCTTATATATGATTGCAAGGTGTATAGCTTGAAAGCTTGAACTTGAAAACGAAACCTGGATTCGCTTTCAAGAGGTAATCTTGAAAGCTTAGATAGCAGAGCGCTTGAAGTGATACAAGCAGGAACCCAAAAGTGAGTGGACAAAAGGCTCGGCGCTCTTCACTGATGACCTCGAGGCAACCTTTGAGGGTGAATCAACCCACAGTGAGCTGTAGAATAAATAAATTGAAATGTAGAAAAGAAAATATAGTTAGTATAAATACATTTACCATCCAGTATCACCCCCATGTGCTTTTATAACCCTCACTATGCGTAAGGGCATACTAGAATCGATCAATCTATCTATCATGTTTTGATCTAATGCATCCCACTCCTCCTGTGCAGCCTTAATCAATTCAGTCTAGTTATGGAGACGCCTCTGAATGTCCCTCATTCGCAACCTGAGTTTCCTTTTGAGTGATCTCCAAACATTCTCAATAGGGTAGAGGTCAGGGCTGTAGCTAACCCAGTCCCCTACAACAATGCCGGCTTGCAACTTCCATGCCCTACTATGACCAGAAGTGTGTACCTTTGATGCGTCCTCAACTAGAGAATAGCCATTCTGGGCGCCTCCTGCCTCTCTATACATAGGTAGAAAACCTGTTGCCAATACCTCATCACAATACTGTACTGAGTTCATTCCACCCCTATCATTTCTTTTGATATACTCAGATGGCCTTCTCTTCCGTACATAGATAAGAGGGGACCATAGCTTATACCCGATAGCTCCCCAGAACATGGCTGAAGTCCGTTCACCTGGAAAAGATGGCTGCAAGTATTGATTTTCTAGCTCTGTCCCCAGTTTCCGCCGTACTTTGAATTGTGACCCTCCTACACCACCCTCCACCTTACATTCATCTGCACAGAACCTCATTCTCCAATCTGCCCTTGACCAATGCCGACGCTCTCTAGCCCAAAGAAGCCGTTTATGTTTTGTCTCTTTGCTGAGGAACGGTTTTTTTCGCGGAACCCGGAGGTGGTACTCAAGTCTGTGTAGCGCTCTTTCGATTGTTTTGGGAGCGCAGTCTAGACGAGAATCTGCAGTAATTTCTGCAAGTGTTGCATAGGGATTATTCATCAGCAAACCCTGAGCCTCCGCCAGACGCGCTGGGCGCTCAGGGCGCCCAGGGCGCTCGGTAGACAAACTGCCTCTCCAGAGAAACAGCAGAATGCTCCTGGCGCGCTCTGGCGTAAAGCATTCCGCCCTGGCGCGCCCTAGTGCTCCGAGCGCACCCAGGCGGATACTAGCTATTCAGCGCGCCCTGACACCGATTACCTTACCCTGACGGAGCGCTCTCTCGCCTGACGCTATCTCGACGGAACGTTCCCTCGCCTGACACTCTCTCGACGGAACGCTCTTTCGCCTGACACTCTCTCGACGGGACGCTCTTTCGTCTGACCATATCTCGACGGAATGCTCGCTCGCCTGATACTACTAAATATCTCCTGGTCACCCCTGAAGCCCTCCGACGCCTCCTGAAGCGTTTATGAGTGCTCCTGAAGCTCTCCGAAGACTGCTGAGCATGTTGCTAATGCTTCTGGAGCACTCCCAACTGCTCCTGGAGCACTACTGACTCCTCCTGGAGAACCCGATATTGCTTGTTGAACCTGGCGCATCCCAATACACCGCGTTTTACCTTTCAGCGCCCTGTTTTTACGAGGCATACTACTCTTTGCTTTAGTGGGCATTGCTCTGAAGAGCATACAAAACCGTTATTCTATTGCTAAATCCTAACACTACAAATCGTCTTGAACTCGCTAATTGAATATAATATAGGTATATAGGTACTCCCATCTCCAAAGCACTCGCCGATACGCTCCAAAGCACTCGCCAGTACTCTCCAAAGCACTCGCCTCCAAGCGCTCCCAGTGCTCTCCAAAGCATTCGCCTCCAAAGCACTCGGCAGTGCTCTCAAAGCACTCGCCTCCAAAGCACTCGCCAGTACTCTCCAAAGCACCCGCCTCCAAAGCGCTCGGCAGTGCTCTCAAAGCACTGGCCTCCAAAGCGCTCGGCAGTGCTCTCCAGCGATGCTCTCTACATCCTCTTCCTCCTCGCCTTCGTGATCCCCCTCTTCTTGCTCCTCTTCTTCCTTTTCGCCTTCCTCTTCCTGAACCACCTCTTCCTGGCACGCCACCATGGTCGGAACCAGTGATATCCTCTGGAGCACTTCGCGGGTGCTTTCCGAGCATTCGAATGCCGCAAGATCCGCCTTCTTAACCGTCTTCCTCGCTGAATCCATCTTCCGGTATCACCTCGATAGTGATGCCTTTCTTCTCTCGTATCTATCAAAGTTAGCCTCAATATCCGGAAAAGCACTGTGCCATTGTAACCTCCATCTATAGCATACCTTCTCCCGGAGGTTATCCTTAATCACCTCCAATGTTGCCTCCTGGTTCTGCCTACTCCTCCCGTTCCATGTGTTGCTCATTCTGTTGAACGTTTCTACTCGTATTCAATGTCAGCGCGGAGATCTACTATAGCCCTGAGAGCACCCGTTACTGCTCTCAAAGCACTCGCTATCGCTCTAAGGGATGTGAGGGGATCAGGGATGCTTACTGACAACACTCTCGTTCTGTGACTGGAAATGGTCAGGCTTCACGAATGTTCCTGTTGACCATGCCCGAATGCCATGCAAAATCGCAGTGGATATCAGGCAAATAAACGTAGGGGTAATCCGCTCTAGGAACTCGGGGTCTTTTACCCCTCGCATCCTGACCCCATCAAAGTATTTATAGTACAATATGTCGATAATCTCCGGGGCAAGAAACCGTAGACGGTAGGTCTGGTAACCGTTAGCAGCGTTCGCGAGTGCTCTCCGAGCATTCCGGGTGTCGGATGCTCTCGAGCATTAACGCAGTCTTCGAGTCTTCGTTATTAATCATACCTCGTAATGCTGTGCAGGGCTCAAGAAGCGATCATTCTTCAAAAGATACTCTACTTGAGCAGCCTTCGCCTCAGGACCCGAGAGCTTTCCAAGCCCATAGATGGACGACCCGCGTTGGTACGCTCTTTAACCTCAAGGCAGACGTGCGAGCGCACTCGAGTGTAGACTTCTGACCTATCGTCGTCAATTACGCTTCTAGAGCACTCGTCAACGCTTTCAAGAAAGCATTCACCTGTTTGATAACGAACCTCGCCGAGATCTACTGCACATCCCACCCTGCGACTGGCAGTTGCCCACATACTACTACCAGTACCGAAAGCCTCGCTGCAGGAGGAAAGGCTCATGTAGAAGAGTGTGGTCCCCGATTAGCGTGCGGTTGCACTCCTTTTCAATCCTCTGAGCCTGCATTGAGAGAACGCTTTGCACCTCGAGCTAGGTAACAAGGACCTCTGAGATAGGTTACTCGCACGAATGTTAATAGTGCTCTCAAAGCGGTCTTGAGTGTTTTGGGAATACTACTAACCTCGCTTTCGTTATAGGAGCATTTCCTTCGTCCCTGATAGATGAAGGAAACTGTGCAATATCATATCTTGGTTGCGCTTCTGGTAAATATTCCTGAGGGCTTGAGGGAATCTGGGGACTGCTCATAGAGCTCTCGCCAACGCCCTCAAAAGGGGGGGAGGAACGATAGGGGCGGTAAGTGGGTGAGGAATCGCCGTACCTCGAACGCATCGAGGAAAGATTAATGTGCCGTGTGGAAGAGCTATAGTCAATATCGCGAATAAACGAGTACAGAAGAAGGCATTGACTGTGAGGGTATCGGGAGTGCTCTCTGAGATGCCGGGAGTGCTCTCTGAGATGCTTCCTGGCTGGATGCCGAAGTGGGCGCTCTCTGGGATACATTTTGTTTGGGTACCGAAGTGGGTCCTGCTCTCCGTACTACCTTTGCACCCGGACGCGCTCCCCTCTGAATCGTTAGCGTTTTGTCTTTAACATTAATGGGTGGGAGGAAGTCGAACCTGTACCACATCCACCGAGACGTCGGAGGAAGCAATAACCTCCGCTACCGCTCCGCTTGGTCTCCTCCGAGCATTGCCCAGTGCTCTGGCAGTAGTCGGCTGGACGGTACAAAGCCTCTTCCCCGTACTCTGGGATCTCTGCTGGGTGGAGGCTTGAGGTTCCTCTTCCGGTTCATCCAGATTCTCCTCAGAGCTCTCCTGAGCGTTCTCTGGGGAGTCGTCATACTCGGAGTGGCTGGTATCGGCGGTCTCCTCCACCTCCGCACATCCTCCTGCTGCTCCTGCACTTCAGCGATGTCAGTATATCCATTGGGGAGATGGAATTCTACCCTTCTAGGGCTGCTTCCAGTCGATTTTTGTCGGCGAGCGGAGAAAGCCTTCTGACTATTAGGCGATTGGTCGACTAGTGTTACTCCGGGTGCTTTGGTCGATTGACTACTCGAGTGCTTCGGTTGACAGTGCGGTGTGGATGCTCGGAATGATGCATCAGACTCGTCGATCTGTGAATCATCATGCTCTTCGGTGGTACTGGGAGTCGTGGCTGCGGAAAAAGTGTTGAACCTGCGGATCGCTTGTTGAGAGGCATTCTGCTTGCTGGCAGGAGTATCCAATGTGCTCTAGGAGCATACTTTTGCGTGTTTTGATTAGAATCAACGCCATGGCGACAGAGTTTTTGTCGCCAAGCAAGAAGAATTTTCACCGCTAACCTCAGGGTAGCGATCCGCTCAACCGCATCCTGGTCCGCTCAACCGAATCCGGTCATTTCAAATCACTCGTTTTACTGCACTTTCAGAAGCGATACCGAGTGCTCTGAGAGCAATCTAGGAGTTTGGCTCGACTGCAATTCAATTACGAAATGGAATGATCTAATCTAATCTAATCTAATAAATCTAAAACGATGATCCCATCTATTCATAATAGCACCGAACCCAATCCCAGGAGCACTCGCCAGCGCTCAGAAAACAAGACATACCGCTATTCAGAGGTGTTTATTGTTCGCAGAAAGAGAAACGAGAGATTATACCAAAGGAAACTAATGACGCCAGTAGCACTCGCAGTGCTCAGAAAACAATACATACCGCTATTCAGAGGTAAGCATTCGTTGAGCAGAAAGAGAGACGCGAGATTATACCAAAGAAAACTAATGATGCCCGCCATCACCACCACCGCCACCACCACCGCCTCCAGAAGGTCCACCACCACCACCACCACCGCCAGGAGGTCCGCCCGGAGGAGGAGGAGGAGGAGGAGGAGGAGGTCCGCCCGGAGGAGGGTTGCCACCACCACCACCACCACCGCCCGGAGGAGGATTACCACCACCACCACCACCACCACCACCGCCACCACCACCACCGCCTCCAGCAGCAGCCGCGAGTGCGTCAGCAGCTCTCTTGGCTGCTATCCCGGCAGGCGTCCAGATTACTCCCTGTGCAAAGTTTGCCTCAAGAACCCCTACACCCAGAGGATACTTCTCAGGTATTTGGGGTCTAAGTCGTCGATAGCATCCTGCTGTCTATCGCGACGTCTAACAAGAGTCTGGATTAGCCTTTGATTACTGGCATCAGTTCTGGGCAAATATACCCTCAGTCCTTTAGCATTAACACGATGATTTCCCTCGTCGTAGTCAGAGTCCTCTGCTGGAATATCGATCATGGTGTAATCGTTTTCCTCGATATGAGGGAATGCTCGTGACAGCGGCGGTGTTTCAGCACCACCCAAATTAGCACCCGCGCCCACTCTGTGGAGCACCGCGAGTATCCTCCGAGGCCTGCTAGTACTATTCTTCAACCAACCCTCGACCTCTTCCGAATCAGTGATCTGGACCTCCTGCGGCCGGACAGGAGGATTGGATGCCGGTGGAACGCTCGAGTGCTCCCCAGATACTCCTGATTGCTCTGTCGGGTGGGGTGTGCTTCAGCGATCAAGTTGCAGAGCTCTGGAAACGTTATCTTTGTGAGAATACCAATGAACGAATTCTGATTTCGCCGATGGTTCCAGTCATAGATACGGGCGGGCAACCACGGAGAATGCTCCCAGCCCATCCGGGTCTACCACCGTGACCATTATGGAAGGTCTATCGAGTTAGGCGGACACTGGGTCCCGCGACGCTTCTAGAGCGCCGCCACCGCCCTCATCATCATCATCGCCATCATCGCACAGCAACTTCTCTAAACTCACGATTCTGCCCTCGATAGCTTTTCCTTCTGCCCAACATCGCAATGAGCCACTTCAAAGCGCCGGCGAAGTGCTCTGGGTTGCGGTATTGCTTCCGTTCCACATGGGCAAGAAACCGCGGAGAGGGCGCAAGCTCAACGAATGGAGGCATAGAGCAGCGAACGCTGCTGCTCCGGGGACGGTTTTGTTGACGCAGCCGGTGTTGTGCATCTCCGCTTTGAGGCTGTTATGACGTTAGTGTACACTTTAGGCAGGTTGATCAAACCTAAAGTCTTTTGCTTTGTTCGCCTGAGTCATTGTGTGAGTGTTTTGAGAGATTGGGGACGATGCTTCTGCAGCACCGGGGAACGCTTCTGGAGGACTGGCGTACGCTAACCGAGCACGCTGGGAGTTTCTGGGCAGGATCTCGGCGCCGCTTTTGCCTCTGCTCTGCCGGTGGAGGAATCAGATTGGTATCCGACGGGGACGTCGGAATTGAGAGCTCTGTGAAGCACTGGCGACTGCTTTTGGAGCAGGGGCACGAACTGAGAGCTCGGTTTGACGGACAGGGGCCGACGGTGGTAGTGGCGGCGAGCTGCCTAACTCCGGGCCTGCTTGGCCTGTTGCTGTGCGCTGAGTCATTGTTTGGGCTTGGGTGTTGCTGGGCCTGCTGGGCCTGCTGGGCCTGCTGCTGTGCCTTCTGAGCGCTGTTTGGGCTTGGGTGCTGCTGGGCCTGCTGGGCCTGCTGCTGTGCCTGCTGCAGAACGTTCTCTGTCGGGCTCGACTTCAGGTTGTTCTCTTCTCCATCGCTATCGCTATCGCTATCGCTATCGCTATCGCCGCTGTCGCTATCGCTTTCTTTCTCCCACCTTTGGGAAAATTCGTGAGTGCTGGGAGACGGTGGCGCTTGCTGAGGGGCGGTGGCGGTGCTTCTGAACGCGACGACTGGGCGGGGGTGTCTCCTATCTCTATTGGGATAGGCTGGTGCCTTCCTGCTCTTTACGAGACAACGGTGAGGACTTCTTTCTGCTTCTGGCGCCTTCTTCTCTTTCTCCTGTGCCTTCCTCTGTAGCTCCTGCACCTTCTTCTGCAAAATCTCCAGCTCCTTCTGCTCCTCTATCTCCTGCTCCTCTATCTCCTGCTTCTTCTTCCCTTCTTCTTTTCCTTCTTTGCCATATCTGAATCGTCGGTGTCTGGATCGCGATCTCGCTTCTTCTGTGAGCTCTGTGGAGTGCTCTGAGGGCGGGTGAAGGTGACTATAGTGAATATAGAATATTTGATGAGTATGGTTCTGAGAGCAATAGAATTAAGGAGGATATACCATCTTATATATGATTTCTAGATGTGCAGCTTGAAAGCTCGAACTTGAAACTTGGAACTTGAACCGTAAACTTGAACGTGAGCTGAATGCGCTTCCAGAGAGATATCTTGAAAGCTTTGATAGCAGTGAGGGTATGAAGTGATAGGTAGCGCTGGAAGATGGTTAGGAATCTCTCACGATTTGGAAGGAGGAGAAGTGTTTTATACCGAATAGAATCAGCTATTCCAGACATCATCAGCTATGAGAGCACCCCAAGGCTATACGAGCACTCTCGATGTCGACCGGCGCTGCATATGGTGCTCCAAGCCGCCTCAATGTTTGCTCCAATAGACGACGAGATCAACGCTTCTAGCAAGACTCAAGATTCTACTCTGGTGGTTTGATTCAATTGGAACGACGGATGCTCTGCACACAGAAACTAAACTGGATGGTAGAGAACGATTCCCAACATTGGTGTCGATTGATTCCAATGTTGGGTTGGAGTTTCTGTTCTTGTTGGTGTCGGGCTCTGCGCTATGCATGAATAGTCGGACAGTGTGTATCGTTTGAGCTCGTAGTCGATATTGGTATTGAATTTTCCGTTGTGAACGGTTTCTCGATCTGAATAGCTTTCGCGAGTGCTAACTGAGGATGAGCGAATGCTGAGAGGGCAGAACGGAGCATCGCTGGTGGCATGATTGCTGTTTCCTCTCGTTGCATGCTCGTGTTTGTGTTTGCAGTATTCCGTTGGAGATGTATGACGTCAAAGTCAGCCTTGCTCTGCTGGAGGTGCGAGCGCAAGGCTTACAATCACTCGACGAGCACTCTGCTAAGCGAGCACTTTGCATGCGGTGACTAATCGCTTGTAGAGCACTCTGCACAACCTGTTGGCAGCGAGCACTCTGCACAACCTCTTGGCAGCGAGAGCCTCATTGGTGACAAATCGCCAGGAAGAGCACTCTGCACAATCGCTCGGCGAGCGCTCTGCAGCCAGAGCCTCATTGGATGACAGATTGTTCGTAGAGCACTCTGCACCGCCTGCAGGAAAGAGCCTCCTCGGCCTTGGCAGACTGCAAATTCTTGAGTTCAATGAAATCGTCTTGCCCTTTTTGCAGCAAGAGGTACAGCTCCTCCGCGAATTTTGACAGACATCTTCGAACGATCCATCCTTTAGAAGCAGATGAATGGCTGGGAAATCAATATTCACTGCTGGAGCACGATCAATCAGCAGAAACCCCCGACGACACTGACGAGAGCCCAGAGAGCATTCCCGACATATTCAGAGACGGACTACGATTCGAGTCCGACACTTTCACCAAGATTCGTAACAATTCGACCTCGAATCCGAATCATATTTCGTGATGGAGGAGGGAGGCGGCGATTCAAATGGGCATAAGGCATCTACTACAGTTTACGAGGGCGCTGGGGAAGCACTTTACCGCTCGGAGGACTACGACGAGTGCTCACAAAGTCTTCTTCAATACCCATGGCACCCATTCCGGTCAGCATACGAATTCAGAATGGCACGCTATTTCACACTGTCCAAAGCCTCACAGGGAAACATCGACAGCTTCTTTCTGCACGCTCCGCCGAGCAGTGACGAGTGCTCCTACAGCACTGGGCGGGGTTTTATCAAGAGGCTGGAGGAAATGAACGACATACTCGGAAAGGCGAGCTGGAATCATTCGGAGGTGGATATTGGGGGGGGAGAAGGTATCTTACTACTACCAGGATCCAATGGTAGTCGTCCGATATCTTCTAGGGCAACGTGCCTTCCGGGAGTCATTGGTGTACACGCCCGTGGTGGAGCATAATGAATTCGGCGAGCGAATGTACGGAGAAATGCATACAGGAGATTGGTGGTGGGAGATACAGGTCCGTAAACTTCGCCCTGTCAACTTGAGGTGCTCTATGAGCATTCGATGATGCTCAAGGAGCAGTCGCTGATGCTTTCGACAGAATACGCATCGGAGGGTCCACTGTGGTACCAATTATCTGCGCTGGCCGGATGGCACACATCTGACAAATTTCAGCGGACAAGAAAGCCTGGCCAATCTATCTGACCATAGGGAACATCAAGTCGGCGGTGCACAATAAGCCTACAGGGCATTCATTCATTCTCCTAGGGCTGCTACCAGTGCCACCAAAGCTCGGAAAGAACACAACACTCGTTAACTCCGTTTTAAGACGTCAGAGTCAAATGGCACTGCATCGCGCTCTTGGTGAGATCTTTCAAAGCATTCGCGAGTGCTCTCAGGACGGCGAGCTAATCAAACGCGCCGACGGGTACGAACGACTTTGCTTTCCGGTGCTCTCGGGTGGATCGCTGATCAACCAGAGCATTCAAACTTGCAAAACATCAGCACTAGTGCTTGCCCAAAATGCGAGGTCGAGTTTCACAGTCTTGGGAGCACTCTGCGCGCAATCACGGCGACTATAGGAGAGAGTACTGCTATTTGGCGAGAACCCGGCAATCTGGAACCGTGGAATACCTTGTCGCGAGATCCGCTAAAACACTCTTCAATGCTTTCTGGGGTATGCCGAGGGTTAATCCGTACGATCTCAATAAACCGGACATTCTGCACAATATCTACCTGGGGATGTTGAAGCACATGATGGAGTGGATTCAGGCTTTCTTGAAGAAGCATCACCGATTGGAGGAGTTCGACAACGCTTGGGCTTCGATTGCGCCTTACCCTGGGCTGGCAGTACCAAACAAAGCATATCGTTCTACCACCCAATGGCAAGGGAAAGAGATGCGGAATCTGGGGCGGGTCGTTCTAGGAGCACTCGCGGCTGCTCTGAGAAATCCGGGGGTGGCTGTCAGGAGCGACTTCGCGAAAGCTTTGAAATGCGTTCGAAGTCTAATAGACTTCCACTTAATGGCACAATATGGGAGTCATACAACGAGCACCCTGGACCATATGGAGAGCTATCTCGAAGATTTCCATAAACACAAGGATATCTTTTTAGAATTCAGGGCGTACAAGAAGACATTAAAGGACGCGAGAGATCGAACGAAAGCAGTTAGTGGCTCCAGAGCACCCAGCGAAGCTCTGAGGAGATCCGGGAGATTCGGGAAAGATCGTGACTTCAACTTCAATTCTCAGTACTCCACGGACGTTAGCGAGCTTGCCCATGTACGGCAGGTAAAAGAGGCTTACAGAGCGTCCAACAAGGTCGACGCTGCAACGCAGATACTGGACTATGGAGGAAGGCGATTGGCGTTAGAGATCCGAATACTAAATCTGAAAGATATTGTCGGAGGTCCTGAGAGCACCGACGACATCCTCTGGAGCCATCGGGATAACCTCAAGGAGTTGCTCGACATTTTCAAAATCGAGGACCGCAAGAAAACGCCGAATGAACGCCAATAGTAGAAAGCGGACTGCCCTGAAGCGCCTTTTGCAACCCTCCACGAAATCGAAACACTGTTCAACGAGCAGACAGATTGCAAATGAGCCATATCACGCTATATCGCCTGATAAAGGAGTATGTCAAGATGCGAATGCTCTCAGAGCTTTTGCCAGAAGCTCTGAGAGCATTTTGGAGCGCCGGGTGGAGGTTTTCACATGCTTGCAGATTCCGATACCAATCTTCCAAAGGCCTGACGTATACGAGGTTCACAATATCAGGTGTACGGGAACATCATCTTTTAGGAAGGGGAAAATAAGAAAGGATTGGGCATGGGTATCAGTAGGTTCCTCAGAGCAGTGGTGAGTGTTTCGGGGACGCTTACCAGGACGAGTAGAGGCTCTGTTCAAGGTACGGGATAGCACAGGGCGCGCGCATAGACTATGTGTAGTTGAGCTACTTGAGGCGAAGGATCGTGGTATCGCTGATAGCTCACATGGGCTGCTGAAGGTCTGTAGGCGGAGGAGGAAGAGGATGTGGGTCGAATATTCGGAGTATATTAGGAATGGCCCATTTATTTGAGGTGGATGCTGGCAATTGGCTGGTAAATACTCGGATAGATTTATGCGTACGTGGAATGAATTTAGTTGAATGCTGTGAGAGCGGTCGTAAGTGCTGTAAAGCGTTCCCGAGTGCTATCCAATGATGTGAGAGTATTACCGAGTGTTCTCCAGTGAGAGCATTACCGAGTGCTATTGAATGACAGCAGTCCCGGGTGCTCCGTAGAGGTGAGCGCTGTGAGGGCAGTGGCGAAATATTTCACGAGTGGAAAGTTAGACCCAATAGTACCGTCTAATTCAAAATTCGTGTCGTTCTGCTAGTACGCATGCGGATTGGAAGAGGGAGGTGAGTTTTGGCCGCTCAGTATCTGAGTCTGTTATCCAGCAAGCTCGCTCCACCAGCATAATGCTGCTTATGCATGGGAAACAATTTCCAGCAAGCTCGCGCTGGAGTGCTGCTTAGACAGGGCATTGAGCTTTTCAGACGAGCCGTACCATGGCCTAAACCTCAAGGCTTAAATGCCTTTCACGAATCGACAGATACATACGCTATCGTCAAAGATTTGGTAGCCATCTCCAATATACACGACAGTGCTCGTATCAGTATTCCGCGACTGACCGTTCAGCGGCGTGAAGAATACCCACGTGAGATATCGTTTGAGAGACTGGCAATGCCTACCTCGCCTTTGAAGAAAGCGACGATTCATATGGGTATAAGTGGGGATGTCCCACCTTGAATAGTATTATTAAAGATGTTTCCGCAGCTCTATGAGCATTGGTCAGTGCTATGAAGGCAGCCATGGTGCTCTCCGGACGTGAGCAATATCTCTTAGCAGTCAGTGAAAACCTTGTTGACGAAGAGTGTCTTGGCGTGAGCGATATGCTCCTGAGGTTCTGGCGAGCATCTCAGTGAGAATGTTTCTCCTGGCGCAGATAGCACTGACGAGTGCTCTCTAGGCGTGAGGGATATGTTCTGGCGGCGCCTGACGAGCTGCTCGTTATGTTTTGATCTCCTGGCGCAGATATTAGTGGCGAGTGCTGTCAGGGCGCTGGCGTTGTCTCCTGGCGGTCCCCGACGCGTCAGTGATTCGTTGCCAGTCCCTGGGCGGAGACTCATTTGTTGATCGTTATCCAGACGCAGGAGGCATACCCCCGGCGTGTCATGGCGGAGAGAGCATCGCCGGGTGCTCTCAGGACGATCAGCACATTGCCTGGACGTGCTGACGCGTGAAGGTGCACGATGCGCCTAGAAAAGATCGCGGAGAGAGCATTGCTGGGTGCTCTATAGATGTATGTGATATCGCTAGGAGCACTCTGTAGACAGTAGCATTAGCGAGCTCAAAAAAAAAGCTCATTAGGACTATTCGGTACTGCTTGAAGCGAGTGCTCTGGTGGAGCGAGTGCTCTGCTAGGAGCGAGTGCTCTGCTTGGAGCGAGTGCTCTGCTTGGAGCGAGTGCTCTGCTTGGAGCGAGTGCTCTGCTTGGAGCGAGTGCTCTGCTTGGAGCGAGTGCGGAGTACATAGACGATTATGCGCTCTGGTGCTGCCAGAGAGGGAACATACTGCTCTGGAGGCGTCGGGCGCGGTAATAGCATCGCCTGGTGCGAGCATTATGCTTCCAAGAACGCCGTGGCGAAGATTATGCCCTGGCAACGCCTGGCGCGGGCATCATGCTGTGGCGACGCCTGGCGGAGGCACTCTGCTGTAGCGACGCCTGGCGGAGGCACCCTGCTGTGGCGACGCCAGGCGCGAGCGATCTGCCCTGGCGGCGCCTGGCGTCCGTGGCGCCCAGGGTGTAGGCTCTGTCTGCGCCCTGAGGAATACCAGAGTTTGCTGATGTAGTAGAGGCCCGAAGGGCCTTCTTCAAGGTTTTCGAGATGCCTCTTCTGCTCCACTACCACTACAGCTAGCATGCCTCCCAGACTAAAATCACAGAAACGCCGAGTTCCCGATGGACTCAATCAGCGTGCCCCAATCTCGGCTTCTGTTAGTAAACGCTTACTGGGTGCGATGAGTGTTTCCAGTGTGGCCAGCTGTTTCAATTCTATAAACTCTATAGTTTATGCTGGATCGACAACAGAGGCGGACACAGATTTCGGTAACGGCCCACCGAGCCTTGTAGAGAGCTTCAGTAGCTATCCCGAGGATCAAGTAGTGGAGGAATACTCCTCCCGTGGGTGGGTCGGACTTGACGATCATCCAGAGGAAGATGACGCTGCTTTGGAGATCTATGAAGATGACTACGACTATGTGGATGACTATGAGGATGAGTATGAACCTGGAGATGAGAATCTCGCACCTCCAAACTCTCCACCACCAATACCAGCTCCTCCCCGACCTGCACCAAGGCCCATCTCTGAACTTAGGCCCTCTTCACCACCATTACAAAGGCCCAAACTCCCAGAGTGAATACCATCTCAGGCTCCCCCAGAACGAAAACATTTCCAGGCTCCCCCAAACCAGGCATCACGGCTCGGGAAAAGGGTGGCAGAGGCTCCTGTGGCCTCCGACAGGGCTCTTGTAGCCTCCCGTAAGAGATCAAGTAGACCAGTAGAAGAAGCAATTGCTTCTTCTTCTGTTCCGGTGAAAATAACGCAGGTATTTGCTCACTATACTCTCTGGTTTGTCTATACTGATCGTACAAGTATGGCAATCGTCATGCAGTTAATCCACCCAAACCGACAACGCAACGGGACCCCTGGAAGGCGTCGCAAGCCATCGAGAGACCTTCCTTTACATCTCCAAGTTCCTCGATTTGTTCGTCAAGCACCTTGCGACCTGAGCGTGAGCTTAATAGTACACCACCGGCTTCACATTCATATCCTACACCTCCGGCTACCCAATATTGTGGTTCCCCTCTCGTGCATGAGACACCTGGGCCGGAGCCACTTCGCGGATCGGATTGCAAGTTGCCAGATTACAAGCCGATAGTTAAACAAGCCGCAGAGCTTCTCGGGCGTTAGACACTGCTTGGGGAGCCTTAGCCACAACCTGACTCTCTTGTGGTCAATATTCGAAGATTTTGGGCAGAAGCAAACAATTATTTTAATACAAGCTTAAATCTGACCAAGGGTGCGAGGGGAGAGGTGAGTACTTTTAGAGCCTTCCATAAGGCTCAGGGAGCCCTTGCTTATACGACTAGGTTCAAATTGTATATTCACGAGTAAGATCACATCTTGTTTATGCCATTAAAGACTTTTGTAACGGGGGTCCTAGACTACTAGAGTGTAATAGAATAGAGACGGCCGGAGCAGAATAGAAATCAGGTTACAGGTTCAAGATTCTTCTCGCTAGAACTTAGAATAATCTTAAGGCTCTTGCTTCTGCTTGCCGATAGGTCTGAGGATGGAAACTGGAGAACTAATGGGCGGGAATGAAGCTGAGTACTTATACTCCAACGCCTTCGATTCTCTGCTCCAAGTTTTCCTACTAAGTTCCGGTGGGACTGAGTTCCGGTGCTTGCAAACATTCCACCGCTACCCCGCTTTCCTTTAAGCGCCAGCAGGAGTTTCCAAGACCTTCAGTGCTACCCTTAGTCAAAGCCTATAGGTAATCCGCCGCTTGGTTGTCACACAACCACTGCCCGCAGGATTAACCGGCTTTAGTTGCTGTAGAGCTCATTGCTTATTGTAGACTTCCCAGGCCGAGTGCTAGCGCTATAGCGGCACTTCTAATGCTCAGAGGATACAGAGGGTCGCCGGGCAATCAGAGTCCTACTCCGGCCGGCCTTCTAGTCAGTCAGCAAGGCATAGACTCGTCAGTCTGTCCTTCTGTGAATAGACCCTCTTCCTAGTATCCGGAATATAGTTACACTTGTAGCTGGTAGCGATCCACACTGCAGGTACTTGTATGTCACCGGATACTGGCTTCTATCAATAACTCTCAGCATATAGCGGGCCCTGGTTAGCATGCTCTCATGCCATCCAGTTAACATGGCTCCGTTATAACTTTATGGCAAGGGGCTTCCTGTATGGGATGGATGAGCTTCTTACAGCGGATACAAGGGCCACGAAAGTCAATTATCTACTCGAAAAGGACCGTTTCATTAGTGACCCTGAGAACTATTCGGTAAGCATTTCTTTTTCTCGGTCAACCTTTGAGAAGGCTCTAACAGACTTCAGATAGGCTGTCGGCACTTCTGGGCTCCAGAAATCGTGAAGGTGATATTTCTGAAGTACAGCGGAGTCCCGATAGTAGCATACGGTTGGGAATGAAAAAGTGTATGTCACTATCGGGAATATGCTGTTAGCGAGACCGGCTTGGTGCTGGCTCGGCGCTGGCCCGGCGCCGAGCTGACTGAGTGATAATCCATGATCGGCCTCGAGGGGTTGCGGGTGGCTTCGAGGGGTTGCGGGTGGCCTCGAGGGGGTTACGGATGGACCAATAATGGCTTCGAACACAACCACCATTGCCCCTAGAGGCCTATAAATTATAATGAGGATATAATAGATAGTATAGATGAATATTTACATTTTTCTAAAATATCCCACAATGTTTCTCTCTTTTTTCCTTCCATTCTCTAGCAATTCTCTTTGGATAACTGACTTCTTCTCCCTTCTAACCCACTCTGCCCCCGCCACCCCATCCTCTTGCTGCATCCCATATAGATGAAGACGCTCTAGTGCCGCAATTGCCTCTTTATGAGATATAACTTCAACAGGTATATCTTCCAGTTCCTCCTCAACCTGCTCTTCAGCCTGATGATATTGTTGTATAATGCTATCCTGAAATTGAATTTGTTATTATGCAACACAGTATAGGGGAGTGTTAATACCTCAATTTCCCGTTCAGTAAGCTCCTCGTCTTGTACTATCTCGTCTGCATGATCCAGTAATTGCTCAATCAATAATGGATCATGAATGTTTAATGCACCTGAAACTGCCTCTAACTCATCCTCTAACCTATTCATCTCCATCCTCACCTCCCTCTCTGGGTAGCGAAGGTGTAGGTTATCAGGTATTCCTGGTCCATATATCTTAATCTTCGCCTTTAGGAAACAATTCTGAATGGTGGTTTCCTTGACTCCTTCCCTCCATGCCTCTGTGGCCCAAGAAATTGCATGTAGCAAATTGATATATTTATGGGGTTCAGTTAAGGCAGCATCTTTGTCTAGACACTCAGTGAGGTAAAGAAGCATATGACGCCGGTAGTAGGCCTTCCAAGCTCGTATAATACCTGAAAACAAATTAGTCAAAAAAACCCGAATTTTTCAGGAGCTATATACCTTGATCCATAGGTTGATTTTTAGAGGTGATTCTGGGTAAAAAGAAGAGCACTTTAACATGAGTTAAGTGTCCCTCGTTCTCTAGCTCTTCTACAGCACAATTATGAGCCGAGAATTTGTCAAGTAGAAGAATAGAATTCCGCCTCCTTGCACTCATCCTGTTGTTGAACCACAGCAATCATTCTTTCATGATAACAGTCGTCATCCAGGCTGTTTTATTTGCCCGGTAATGACAGCCCAATGTATTTCTGTTAATATTACTGAATGCACGAGGATTTTGAGACTTTCCTATGAACCATGGGGGACATTTATCGCTGGCATCCGCATTTGAACATAAAGCAGCCATCATCCTATTTTTGTCTTTTTTGAAACCACAGAGCTGTTCGGTTGTAAGAGATGAATCAGGTGTCATTCACCAAAACAATGCCGTCTCATCCATATTGTAAATCTCGTGTTGCTCCTTATACATAAGGATGTCCTGTATCGCCCGCATAGATTCCTCCACCTCTTCATCGTCTGGAGCCGATGCAGCCTCCCCATTCTGAATGAACTGACGAATACCGTAGCGCTGCTTGAACCGTGATAGCCATCCTGTTGACCATTTTGGCTCTTCAGACTCTGGGAGATCCTTATACATTGGCAGATTGGCCCAAAAAAAGTGGGCTTTGTGCTGTAGAATCATGCCTGTTATTGTTACGGCGTCGCGACAGGTAATAGGACGATGTGTCGTGGCGTGAAGAGAAGTGTGGTGGCAACGGTCGGAGAATGAGTCATATGGGTTTCTATGTGTTTCTATACGGTTCCGTTATGAGTCATCTTCGGACAGGGATTATTTGGTTATATAAAGGGTCCTGTCTTCCGTCTATATCTTGTTTCTCTTCCTTTCCTTTTCTCTTCACGCAACCTCTTGTATTCCTCCCGAGCCTGACGGCTCGAGGGACGCCCTCCTCGTCGATAAGTCGGATACCCAGAGTTTCTAGATAGCTTACACGGCGCTAGATTCCCCCTCTATGACACGAGTCTCCCCTCCTCTCTCCCCCCCTTTCTCACCGAGTTGATGCCTTCGGGATGCGTCCATCACTCACCAACTCCTCAAAACGACGGCCACCTTTCGACGGTCGTTCCCCCTCTTTTGGCCGCTCATCGCACGAGCACCACACACGTTGGGTTCGCACACTGTCCGTACTCTCTAGTCAGCGAGAACCTACGGCCAAAGCGCTCGACAGCCCGCGAAGTTTTGCGTTCCTTCGGGCGCGAAACATTCGTCAAATTTTTTACCCGAGGTCCTCACGTGACCTTACCCCTCTTTCTCTCCGGCCCTAATCAGGCCACCCATTCTCAACCGAGGCGATCCTCACCTCACACACACACACACACTGGTCCCCGAGACCACCCCTCAACACCACGGTCGGCACTTTCGATTGCGACCACCACACATTTACTGAGTTGGTAGCCCCAACTCCCCATTCTCAACCGAGGCGGCTCCGATCCCCTCACCAATCTACACTGGTCCCCGAGACCACCCCTCAACACCACGGTCGGCACTTTCGATTGCGACCACCACATACACACTGGGTCCTAGACCCACCATTCTTGCACGTCCCCCCCAGAGGACACAATTCTTTACCGGTCTCCCAAGACCACCCCTCAACACCGGTCGGCACCTTAGACTGCGACCACTTTTCACTCTTAACCGCCCTGCTACCCGACAAGTAGACTTCAGGGCACCCTCTTGACACAAACACCATCGCCAAGACTCGCCCCTTTGTCGGCTTACCATCCAAAGATTCAACGATCACGGTGACCCAGCCCCAGATCAACCTCGCCATGACCTAGCGCCTTAAACAAGTGACCTGAGAGTTAGGTTCTGGAACACGCTAAGAGTACCCCATCGTTCTACGGAGTTAAGTGCGGACTATTGGATGTCCTTGGAGAAGTGTACATGGTTTTTTTTTCTTACATGGAAGGTTTCTTTGTTGTCCCTTAGATTCTGCTTACCTGCACCACTTGTATTTCGCGCCCTTCGGGCGCCCCATTCTTTGATGTACGTAGCCTATGTAGTTGCGTTCTTTTGTCTTCGGGTTAGTCGGCGGAGGTTGTAGTTCGGGTAGTATAGTTGCGCGATAAGCTTTATGCTTCTATGCGAATATAAGGTTCTTCTTCTTCTGTATTTTAAGGAATATTATTAGTTCGATTCTTTTATAGTTCTACGTTTACGATCTCTTGGTCCCGTCGGCCAAGAGTGTTCCAAGATACTTCGCTTGCTTAGAGTCTACCTCTAAGCCTCCTGTTTAGATTGTGTTCCTTGGATCCTTACGACATTGTCTCCACGTAACATTAGGTTGCGTCTCCAACGCCAACCAACACAATCTTTAGACCAAGGCCTACCATGTCGAACCCCATAGACTACGAGGAGTTAAACCAACAACTCCAAACCTTCTTCGAACAATACACGTCATTCGATCCGACCACGAAATGCCCAAACGCTACTTTGTTGAACGGACTCGGCGGGCGCTTAGCTCAATACGCCAAGACCTGGAAGCTGCCTACGACAAGGAGAGGAGGCAAGGCAGGCTCATGAGGACCTGGCCGCAGCCCAACAGGCTCAGCAGCAGCAGGCCGCCCCACCGGAACCTCTGCGGAATGCAGCAACAGCCCCAATCACGGGTGCCACCACGTCGAACACTACTCACCGCTCCGAAAAGCTTTCCGACCCTGCTATCTTTCGAGGCGACCATGATAGAGCTCGGTTACACCTCTTCAAACAACAAATGCGGATTAAACTCTTGGGAAATGCCGATCGCTTCCCAACCCTACAGTAGAAACTATCGTATGCCTTCGGTCGCCTCGAGGATGTTGCAGCTAGTCAGTTCCTCGCGTACACCACCAACGAAGGCATCAACCTACCATCAATGGAACGGTTTTATGAGATCCTGGACACTGCTTTCGGGGACCCAGACAGAGTCTACACCGCCCGACGAGCTTTGAGGGACATGCGTCAACGTAACCGTACCTTCTCCGATTACTTTGCCGAGTTCCAACGACATGCTTCGGAGTCCGGGTTTGACGAGATCACAAGAGTGGAGTGCCTGTTGGAGGGAATCAGCACCGAACTTATGGAAGCCATGGTGCACCATTTAAACTCCTGTTACGGTTGACGGCTGCGCTACCCTTTTACAACGGTTGGACAATAGGCAACGGGCAATTAAGGTGAGGTTGGGGAAACGGAACCCATTTACCACCAAAGAACCCTGTCGCCTAACGCACAGTAACTGCTGGGCTCCCCGCCAAGGCCCCTATGCTCCTGCTCCTACTCCCGCCCCAGCAAACCAGGCATCGCTTGCGCCACTCATCCATCTCACGCCCGGGTGATGTACCTATGATCTTCGGGGTCGGCGTTGCCCCACTCCTACGGAAAGAAATGCTCGCTTGGCAGAAGGAAGGTGCTTTTATTGTGGAGGGGTTGGACATCTGGTGAGGAATTGCCCCCAGGCAAGGGGGCAAGGAGGAGGTCAACGGAGGTACACTATGAGGGGGGCGGCAATCAAGGTGGAGGACGGAAACGATTCGGACAATGAGTCGGCAAAAGATTTGTCCCTGGCTTAAGTGGCATAACCCAGGGACCCTTTGAGGATTTTTCTACTATGCATATATCTACTTGTTCGGTATCAGAGGAGGAAATGGATGGGAATCAATTTGTAGTAACCTGCTCGGTTTCTCAAAATAAAAATACTTTTGTACCCACCTTTGCTCTCATTGATACCGGAGCCTCAGGATATGCGTTTGTAGATGAATCCTTTGCACGCCACCACAATCTCATGATGACACCATTGAAAATACCACGACGAGTTGATGTAATAGACGGACGACCTATTCAATCAGGCAAGATCACCCACTTCGTTACCCTTGATCTCGACATACACGGACACCGCGAAGAAGCACCTTGCTTTGTTACTAAGTTGGGATCAGACTTATCGTGATGGGGATACTATGGATGCAAGACATGATGTCAAGTTAAGGCCTAAAAGAACAAATTAATCTTCGACTCACCGCTTGTTGTGAACACTGCTCGATCGACAAAAACCTATCGAGCTCGAGGATTTCAATACCTGCACCTGAATGGAACCTGTTGGATCTTTCCGACTCAGTCAAGCTCGCTCACATTCAACGGATTGTCCAACAACTGGAGCAAGGTGCCCATCTAATCCACCTCGCTCTGGACCAAACACCAATCGATATTCGTAAGATTGTCCCTCCGAAAACCATGACCTACTACCACTTTTTGAAGAAGCCGACGTCAATACTACCCCCCACATCGACTTCATTACGACCATCACATAGTACTACAAGGACAAACAACCGCCATTCAAACCCATGTATAGCATGACGCAAGTGGAACTCAAGGCTTTATGGGAATACATCAAGGAAAACCTTCCCCGAGGAGTAATCCGGAATAGTACTTCACCAGCGGGAGCGCCTATCATCTTTGTCAAGAAAAGCGATGGGACGCTAAGACTATGCGTGGACTATCGAGGACTAAATGAAATTACGGTAAAAGATCGATACCCTCTGCCGTTAATGGAAGAAACGTGGGCGAGACTGTCGAAGGCCAAGTACTACACAAAGCTCGACCTGCGGTGGGGGTATAACCAGATTCGGATAGCCGAGGGGGACGAATGGAAAACCGCGTTTAGGACGCGTTACGGCCATTACGAATACCAAGTTATGCCCTTTGGACTAACAAATGCCCCTGCTACGCTTTCAACGGTGGATCAACGACATTCTCCGTCCTCACCCACCAATTGCTATCGCTTACTTAGACGACATTGTAATCTACTCGGAGACGTTGGAGGAACATAAAGTCCACGTTCGGAAGATACTCGAGCTTCTATATACCAACAAAGCCCACCTCCGACCAGAGAAGTGCGAGTTTTATGTTCAGAAAACAAAATACCTAGGCATTATACTGTCACCGGAGGGTATCGAGATGGATCCAGAGAAAATATCAGCGGTCTTGAATTGGGAAACACCAGAAAGCGTGAAGGGGGTACAGGAATTCATCGGGTTCGCCAACTTTTATCGACGGTTTATTGATGGATTCTCCAAGATAGCCATACCGCTGACGAAACTGACCAAGGAGACAACCAAACAAGAATGGTTGAAGAGAGGAGTTAAATTCGAATGGTCAGAAGAGGCAGATCAGGCTTTCAGAAACCTCAAAATAGCATTCACAACGGCACCGATACTTCGACACTTCGATCCGGAGCGAGAAACCACGGTGGAAACCGATGCTTCGGACTATGTTTCGGGGGGGGTCCTCTCACAGCGCGATGATCAAGAAATCTTACATCCAGTAGCATTCTTCAATAAAAGACATTCACCAGCAGAATGCAACTACGAGATATACGACAAAGAACTACTAGCGATCATTCGATGCTTCGAAACTTGGCGACATAACCTCGAAGGAGCCCAATTTCCTATCAAAGTTCTAACCGACCATAGGAATCTGGAGTACTTTATGTCAACCAAGCTATTAAATCGCCGCCAAGCACGATGGTCGGAATTCTTGTCACGTTTCGATTTTGTCATTCAATTCCGGCCAGGGAAACAAGGAGGAAAACCGGACGCGTTGACTAGGAGGCCAGGAGACCTCCCTAAAGAGGGGGATGAACGGCTGGCCCACCAAAGCCAAGTGGTTCTGAAAAGCAAGAATTTGGACACAAAGTTGTTTGTTCATGGCTCTTTGACAAATGAACCCGCTGAAGGAATGTCCACTGTGGAGGAGTTATTTTCAAATGCTTACCAGATTGATAGTTTCCCAAACAAAATCGTGGCCCTACTTCGGAAGGGGGTTAAACACTCAAAAAAGATATCCTTGGCTGAATGTTCGGAGGACGAACACGGTCGACTTTTATATCGGGGAGCGCTATACGTACCGGAGGAAAGCGACATTCGCTTACGGTTACTTCGGGAACATCACGACAAGCCGTCGGCCGGACACCCAGGCAGGGCCAAAACATTGGAACTATTGAGTCGGGAATACTACTGGCCTCAAATGCGAAAATACGTCGATCAATACGTCCGAAACTGCGAAGTATGCACTCGTAGCAAAACGTCCCGGAATGCGCCATATGGAGTACTACGACCTATGCCGATCCCGGATGGACCATGGACAGATGTTTCCATGGACTTCGTCACAGACCTTCCGGAGAGTGGGGGATACAACGCGATCCTGATGGTAGTCGATCGGTTAACGAAAATGAGACATCTTATACCAACTACCAACATCAGCAAAAAAAAAAATCCCCCAAGACGAATTGTACGTCCAGACGTACCGACTCGTCTTTTGGGCAAAAGTTGTCGTCTTTCCTGTCAAAATTTGCATCCGGCCCGTCAAATTCCTCGTCTTTTTCCCGGGCATTTTGACGACTCGTCTTTTCTCAAGATTTTGACGACTCGCCTTTTTTCCCAAAAGTTCTCGTTTTTTCCTAAGATTTCGACGGCTCGTTTTTTTGATCAAAATGCCCGTTTTTTCCCGGCATTTTGAGCCTCCGTTTTTTCACCAAAATGCCCGTTTTTTCCGGCATTTTGAGTCACTCGTTTTTGACCAAAAATGCCCGTTTTTTCCTGGGCATTTTGAGCGCCTTGCCTTTTTGATCGTTTTTGCCCATTATCGCTTCACTGTATCACGCTCCCAACACATGTAATTCGCTCAAGTATATAGCCAATATAAATTACTAATTATTCTACAAAGTAAAGATTCTACCAACCTCAGAGTAAACTGTCAAATTTGCCTGGGAAGTTGACGAGGAAGCCCTCCCGTCATACCCCAGAGTAAAACTGCCCGTCAATTTGCCTGGGAAGTTGACGAGGAAGCCCTCCCGTCATACCCCAGAGTAAAGCTCCTCGCCAAACTGCATGGGAAGGTGACGACGATGCAGAGCATCCTCGTCAATCCACGATCATCTTTGTCACCCCACGATGTAAAGGTCCCCGTCAAACTGTCTGGGAAGTTGACGAGGATGCCTCCTCGTCCTTCCTCGAATTTCATTTGCTCGCAAACTGCCTGGGAAAGTGACGAGGATGCCTCCTTGTCATTCCTCGAACTTTAGCTGCTCGTCAAAACGCCTGGGAAAATGACGAGGATACCTCCTCATCATTCCTCGAACTTGAGTTGCCCGCCTGGGAAGTTGATGAGACGTCCTACATTCCTCGAACTTGAGTTGCTCGTCAAAACGCCTGGGAAATTCCTAGTTATTTCACGAGGTAAAGCCAGCCGTCAAACTGCCTGGGAAGTTGACGAGGACATAGAGCATCCTCGTCTACCCATGAAGCGTGGCTTCCTGTCAAAACTGCCCGGGAAGTTGACGAGGATGCATCCTCATTCCACGGCGTAAAGCTGCCCATAAAACCGCCTGGGAAGCTGACGAGAAGTCTTCGTTATTCTACTAAGTTGAATGCTGTCCGCAACTTCCCAGCCATATTGACTGGCAGCTTTGTTTTGAGGAAGTTTGACGGAAGCTTCTTCGCTTCCTCAGCAAGCTGCCCGTCAAATTGAGCTTGGAGCCTGACGAGTGATGCTCTGCATCCTCGCTGCTCTCAAAGCAAAGCTGTTCACAAACTGCCTGGGAAGTTGATTTAAAAAAGTCTCTATTTTACACAAGATAATTCCCTATTGAGTAATGGTATTCAGTATGGTAGATAGATGCCCGTCAAAACGACAGAAAGATCACAAACTGACAATATTACCACGCGCTTAAAGTGATCCTCCGCTACCAAGCAGTTCCCGACGGATTTGGATTCTCGGCGCATAATCGGCGATATCGGCGCATATCGGCGATGAAACGCCGGCGCTCTACCCTCCCTACCCCGAGTTGATATGACTGAGATAAATGAAGTGTTGAAGTTGTATGAAAACATCACTGAACTGGAACTTTGATTTTATCCGCGTCAATTCAACTGTACATTAGGCAAATATCTGAACAAACACCGACTAATGCCCATCTTCAAATGCCCATCTTCAAATGCCCAGCGTCAAATGCCATCGCCGAATGCCCATCGTCAAATGCCATCGCCGAATGCCCATCGTGAAATGCCCAGCGTCAAATGCCATCGCCGAATGCCCATCGTGAAATGCCCAGCGTCAAATGCCATCGCCGAATGCCATGTGGGATTAGTAAATGGACCCGTAAGTTGACAGGTCAATTGTAGTATTGATAAACCACCGGCTATTCGTAGGCGATGTAGATTCGGGAACAAGATGAGCGGCACCCAGGATGCTCTTGATATTCACCACCCATATATCGTCAAAAGCGTTGACGTAGCGTGATACCCTTATCAAGCCGCAGGGCATTTGGCGACCGCTGAAGTCCGGTTTCAGCGGCAAATCGCCGCCAACAGCCTTTGCTTCTCCGCCCCGGATCTGTCAGCTTAAACACCGCCAGTAGAGTTGCCGGGCAAAGGCCCCTGCAAGGGCTCCAGGTCAGCGGGTTTTTGACGGAACCAGACCCAATCATTCCTGGCCTCCCTCTCTCCTGTAATTTGCCGCTCTCGTGAAGCGGTGTGCACCGCCCTTTCGCCGCTCAAGACTGCAGTAAAAGGACGGCACCTTGAGCTGCCTGAATGTCGCCACACGCCAGGAATCGATATCCTCCGAATCTCCAAAATCCCGCCTCAGTTCCTCACGAAGATTCTCCTGACGTAGAACTCGAGAGATTTGTTGCTGCCCGATATTGACGCTTTTGGACGATCACAAATCTATCGGGTTTTGACCAAGCCGCTTTCTCCACAGGCTCCTCCTTTGGGAAACATCCCATGGTGCGATCAGCCCCAGTCGAATCGCCGGATCGCCCTGGGATTAGCCAGCTCGCGCTTTGCGCTGCAGCCTCCTCTTTAGATTCGGGCGCCAATACCTCGAGATTGCCCACCAGATCCGACGGAGAATCCGTCCCCGGCAATTTGCAGAAGATTCAACCCGCATGGCGAAGATGTAATCTCGATTGAAAGTCCGGAGTATCTGCATGGCGGGATTGACGCGATTGCTCCGACGATATGGTATCTTCAGCTGGTCCCTGTGCGCAGTCTCGCAAGACTCCGTCGAATAGTCGGGAATATTCCCGTACTGGCGGATATGCTCCGTGAAGTGGCTCATCAGGTGAAGCTTCGGGAAGTTGAAGTCGGATTCTTCCCGTAAGATTTCGCCGGTCTCCGCCTGGAGATTCAATCGCTGACCAGCGACAACCCGCCGCCTCTGGGTCGAGGATTCATCGAGGGCTGCGAGCTCGCGATTGTACTCTTCACGGAGCTCTTTGCGCCGCCAGCTACGAGCCTCCGCTTCCGATTCGCGGTATTTCCTGAAGATATCCTTCGCTCGATGGAATGCCCGGAGATAGCTGTCTAATAGATCAATCGTCAATTGCTAGGGAACGGTACTGGGCAACCAGTCCCCAATCGATTAATGCCCGAACGCACTGAAAGGCTTTCCTGAAAGGCTCCGCCTGACTGGCGGAGGGATTCCTGAGAGCGGATGCCAGCGCTGGCAGGATCATCTTCTGGAAGCCGCGCATCTCTTTGCCCTGCCACTGACTGACGGCTTGGTAGGGTTTTGACGGCGGGCAAAAGCCCGGGTATGGCGGCATCTTGGTCCAGATGAGGTTGAATCCGTCCAGGCGGTCAAATTCCTGCAGGAAATCCTCCAGCCACTGCATCAAATGCTTCAGGATTCCGAGGTAGACGACGTGCAGCATATCGGGCTTATGGAGCTCATACGCCTGGACGAAGGGCAATTCCCAGAAGGGATTGTACAGCGGCCGCAGACCCCGCTTCTCAAACCACTTTGCCAACGCTTTCAACTCCCTCTTCTGGTCCCTGTTGGGATTTTCCAGGTCCTTGAGTGCAGTGAATTGCCGATACATCCTGCGGTATTCGCCTGGTCCCGGCATAAATCTTGTTAGGCTCGCCTGGTACTCTCCCAGTTTATTGACGGAATCTCAGATTTCGGCACATGTTGAATTTAGTGCTCAGGAGGTTACAGTTCTCCACATGGTCGGCCAGCCATGCCGCCAGGATGGGCCAGCAACGCCGCCAGATCCGTCCGGAAGATCCCATCAAAATGCCCACGCTTCTGGTCAAAATGCAGGAGCGCTCAAGAACGACGGACAGGACGCTGCGAGTGTCTCCGCCGCCATGCTCGAGTCGACCTTTCGACGCTGCATTCTCGACGACCTTCGGAGGAATGGGCAATAACGCGAGCAGCAGGTGCGCCTTTATTTGACGGCTTTTGACCAGTATCTTTCCCGGATATTTCCTATCACAAATATATAGGCCAGCTCTTTTGTCTCCGGAGAAATTCCAAATGCGTGATGTCCGAGCTGCAGATGATGGGCACAATCGCCGCCCAGGGGTAGCTTTCTCCGCGATTCCACCACCAGTCGGCCGTGTGCATCTCCGAATAGAGCTGATGCCCGTCCGGGTCAGTAGATCTTTTCCGGCGGTATACCATTCGGTCGGAATAGCAGCGCTTGCCCCAGCAGATATCTGGCGATTCGACGGGATTGCGTAATACAGTTCGCTGCTTCGGTTGCCACACCGACGGTGCCAGATTGAAGTTCGGAGGTTCTCCGGCATTTTGTCGAGCTGCTTCTGGAATGTGTATGCGGATTGAAAAGTGCGCTCGACCTCAAGGATTTGTGCAGTCCCTGATTGAAGTAGGCGCCGATTGAGGTGGCGGTCAATTTGTGCCGATAAAGAACCGGCAAGCCTCCATTCAGCTGCGCCCTTGAACGGTGCCCAGGGCTTCCAGTCAGTTCTTCAAATGATCCCGATAGCCCGAACCCTTCTGAGGATTTGCCCACTATTCGGCGCCAGAAACCGTGGTGCTCTGCTCAGTATCTGAATTCTCGTCATAATAGCGCCATCGCAGACTCAAGGCCAAAGTCGGACTCCATCTCGAATTTTCTCGAGTCGGTATCATCGCTGCCGCCACAATTATCGTGGGTCAATGTGCCGGGTCCGCTCTCCCAGTCCATGCTCTTCGCCGCCAGAGCCATGTAAATGTGTTTCGCTAGATGCCCAACATGCATGTAATGCCAAAGGGGCAGGGTAGATGCCATTTCGTTCTTTGTTCTGTGCCACACAGTGTTTTGCATCAGAACTTTAGTACATTTCTTTGTCTATGGAGTCATTTGTCAAGCTCACCGCGTTAGATTGCCCGCACCTCGCTTTGAATGCCCGGCCTCGTCGCTTTTCCTGGCCCTCGTTCGAATGCCTGGCTCTCTCAGTTAATTGCCTGTTTCTCTCGCTTGATTGCCTGCCACTCGGTCATTTACCTATCACTCCGTCAATTGCCTGCCACTCGGTCGTTTCCCCAGCACTCGGTCGCTTGCCTGACACTCGGTCAATTACCCAGCACTCGGTCGTATGCCTGGCACTCGGTCAATTATACCGCCCGTCAGTGGCACAGGAAAATGACGTGTGTGGTAAATTGACGATCGTTTCCTAGGCCGGCAATCATTCGGAATTAGCCGTGCCAAGTGTTATGAAAGCAATGATAGTGACGTCAATTATCACAACATCACATCGTCCGAGCTCAACGCCAACACTCAACACCAACCTCTAAACCATACTCAACACCATACACTACTCTAGGCAAACATCCACCACCAACATCCACCACCAACATCCACCACCAACGATTCGACGGTGCAAACATCAGGCATTCCATTCCGTCCGTGGGATTTTTGACGCATTGGGCAAAGGCGCTGATGCATTAAGTCTTTTCTTTGTTTGCAGGATGAATCGTTCTGAGTGCCAATTCAGCACACCCTCGCGATGATTCTTTGTGGATTCCGTACACCTTGGGATTCTTCGGTCGTCTTCTTTGTTATATAAGGAACCGAATCCTCCGTCCTTTCTCCAGGCTCAGGCTCTCCGTCCTTTATCCAGCCTTCACTATTCCCAATCTTTCGTTAGCCGTCAATCATCCAGAAGCGCTCAAAATGCCCAAGTCAAAGTCCGGGTCAAAAAGCCTGCCAATCCCATAAGCCAAGTCGGCCCCACCCTCACCATCATCTCCTGGGAAATCCCGGTTGAGAGCGAAGAAAGCCGATGCGTGGATATTGCATGTGCCAAAGGCAGACTGCCTGCAGCAGGTATGACAATTGCTGATTCCCTCTTATCCGTCCTATTCCCGTCCTCCTCCTCGTCGTATTCCCGTCCTCCTCCTCGTTGTATTCCCGTCCTCTTCCTCGTCGAATTCCCGTCCTCTTCCTCGTCGCATTCCCGTCCTTTGATCATTGTCTAACGCCTCCTTAGGGGTATGCCGACTTGCCCACCCTCAATATCACCACCATCAGATCCATCATGGGCTTCACGCCTGCGCAATGGGAGGCTATGAGGGATTCGGTGCACGACTTCTTCATCAACAATGGAATTGCCAGCAAGACCTCCGCATCACCGGCCCAATGGGAGGTCGAAGGCTCTTGCTCAGCCATGAGCCCTGGCCCCTATACCACCACCTCGCCGAGCAAGAAGGGGATAAGATCGCGATGCAAGGCATCTTGGTAAACGTCTCCATCAGCTCTCTGCTCTGCGATCTATGCCGTCGAAAGTCGGCAAATGACAAACTAGAGTTCAAGCCTGGCGAGGGCAAATCACCTAGCAAAGACCAGAAGCAGCAGAAGGCGGCCAGCATGGCGGCCAGAAGCGAATATAAAAAAGAACAAGGGCAAAGGGCGAGCAGATGGGCCCTCGGGCCTGCACCAATTCGGGGAGGAAAAGGGCGAAGATTGCCCGACCCTTGCGGAGGAGGAGAATCTGGCCTGGCATGTCACAATTCCTGCCCTCGGAAGATGTGAGAATTGGAACCCCCGGAAGCGTCTGGGGCGGAGCAGGAATAGGGCGGGAAGAAGAAAGCAAGCGCAGGAGCGAAGCAGGCAGAGGAAGAAGCGCAGGAGGAGCCGGTGGTGGTGGAGGAGGAGGAGGAGGAGGGTGTGAGCTTTACTGCAGAGCCCTTCAAAGCAGACCTGGGAGCCGTATCTAGTCGACCGCCCGTCGGCGTTACCCCTGCTACCCGACATGCTACCGCTCACAGTGCCCAAAGTAAGGTTCGAGAAGGGTAAGGAGGTGGGCAACGGCGCCGGAAGGTTTGGGATATCTTGGATTGGGCCTAGGAACTTTGCAGGGCATCACTTCGCCTTCTACCTCCAGCTCCCCCCATATCTCTCCGAGGTGGTGAGGATGGTCAAATTATGCAGCTAGATTCGGACGTCCATGGTACAGATGAAGATCAAGTGCATCCGGCAATTAAATCACCTGATTGGGGCACTTGTGCCTGACGAAAAGATTCCCAAAGGTCGAGGCTCTCGCAGACTACATCTCCCGTCCCAGCACCTTGCAGGCAATCTTCCTGCTCAACGATAAGGGCGTCCGGGTCTGGCTAAGTGCCTGCGAGATTTGCCCTGCCTCCGCCTCCAGGTTGTCTACCACGAGAAGGATATCAGCGGGAAGCAGACCCCCCAAGCCTGTACCAATACTTCATGGGAGACTGGGAGACTCTGATGGACAATCAACTGCGGATTGACCGGAGGTCGTCGGGCTTTTACTGAAGAAGCAGGGAAATTCCTGGGCAACAGGGGAAGAAAAAAAGGCCGAGATCATCGAGCTCAGTGGCGGCGAGGGCGAGAATGCCGGGAATATGACAAAGATGAGGAAGATGAACTGGCAGGGCCTACCCTCGTCCAAAATCCCATGACAATAGGAGCAAGGCTGGGCAAATCTCTGGAAGCCCGTCAAAAAAAAAATCCGGGAAGGGCAAGCAGCGAGAGGAAGTGGAGGAAGAGGAAGAGGAAGAGGAAGAGGAAGAGGAAGATGAAGAGGAAGGGGAGGATGAGAGGATGAGGGCGAGGAAGATGGCCGAGGAAGATGTGAGGAAGGCAGCGGCAGCAGCGGCAACGGCGGACGAGGAGGAGGAGCTTCCCAGCAAGATCGAGGAATGGGAAGGCATCTGGTCAGAGTACTTCCAGCCAAAGCGCACCGAGATCGACTGGGAAAACCCTCAGGTCCCGTCAAAGTCCCGTCAAAGTCACGCCAAAGTCCGCCAAAGTCCCTTCCTCCGAGTCAGAAGGCTTCTGGCCCCAAGGCGTCTCGCCAAAGAATGCAGCCCCCAAAACGCCGGCAAGGACCACGCGCGCAGCTGCCTCAGCTCAGAGGTGGAAAAAATCGAGGTGTAAGTCAGAATAATTGCCCAAGTCAGTCGTCAGGATGCCTACTAATGCCTATGATCGTTGTTAGACAGATGATGCAGAGGGCGAACCTGCGGAGAATCCGCCCGCTGAGTACAGCCTCAGGGCCGGGCAGGAAAATAGCAGTGATGGAGGAAGATGCCGGGCGGAGCAGCAGAATGCGGGCAGGTCAGCAGAATGCGGGCCAGGTCAGCAGAAGGAAGAGCAAGCTGCCCTTCCATTTCTACCGCTCGTGCCAGGCATGCACAAGCCACGTTCCCTCCGGATGGGACTTTCGTCTTTGGAAAGGAGCCTGACAATCACTCTTCTAACACTTCTGACTCTTCTGACTCCATCGAAATCGTGGAAATCCAAGCTCTCCCCCCTGTGCCCGCCGGTGCACGTCTTGCTGGCAGGAAGCTTCCCCGCCGTGCCAAGTCTGGGTGAGTCGTCAATCATTCTGCCCATAGTATGTGTTTTGCTAACGCCGTTCAGGCCTGATCAGCCCGCTGGGCAATCCTCAGCCTAGCATATCGCTTCGGTCAATTTCCTTTGTTCAAGTTCAATCTCTTCGGGCAATCCTCAGGCTAGCAGATCTCTTCGGTCAATTTCCTTTGTTCAATCTCTTCGGGCAATTCTCTTTATACATCTCTTTGGGCAATCATATGCTTTGGGCAATCGTTTTCTTTGGGCAATCTCCGGTTTCCGATTCGTTGATGGTAATATTCCCCGTCCTTGTACGAGCTTGAAGTATCCAAGTATCAAGCTGATCTCCGTCTAGATTACTCTGACGACTGTATTATTCCCTGTCCTTTATCGCTTCGTGCTTTTTGACGGCTGTATTATTCCCTGTCCTTTATCGCTTCGTGCTTTGTGACGGCTGTATCATTCCTAGTCCTTTACCGAGTCTTGCTTTTTGACGGATGTATCGTCCTTTACCTATCCGTGTTTTTTGACGGCGGTATCATTACCGGTACTCATTTGGAAGGAATATATCTATTTTGGGCAATCTCATTTTCAGCGTTTGGTATCGATATGTGATCTCTTTTGACGCTTGTATCATTACCATCGGTATTTAGGNCTAAATAAATCTACTTTTGGTTAGGTTCATACCATGCGGAAGGCATCTCCTGGCTTTGCTTTGCATCTCCGGAATTGCCTGGCATTGCGAATTTTTTGCCCATGTAGGCCTAGCAGAGATATTAGCACATGTAGGATTTGCGTATCAATTACATCATTCTTCCCATTCTGTTGTGAAGTCGGTCTTACCCCCCTCCCCAGATGCAATGGGGTGTGATAAAAGTCGGTGTGGTATCTGCATTCCCTGCTGCATACCACGATGCCTCAACCACCTCCCGGGCGGAATCTTACGCCATGCACAGAAAAATGCTTAGGAGCGACTCACCGTCAAAAATCTGGCACGATTAGCAGGGACAAATGGTCATCTAGTCAGCGGCATGCTCGTTCATCACAGGAGGTTCCTAGCACCTTTTCTCAGGAGTCTAACAGGCGAAGAACCACCGCGTCAAAATCCCAGGCGAGCGGATATCGAGGAAGAGGCTTCCGAGTCGAGGAGAATTCCAGAGGCATTCCCGTCGATCTCAGCTTCATGGCGGCGGTCGTTGGCCAAGAGCGGGAGCTTGAATGCGGCATTTCACCAGCTCTCATTCTCAAGCCCACCCGCGATTCTCAATCCCATCGGCAATTGTCAAAGGATCCGGTAAGCTCATTCAGATATTTGCCCAAAGCAAATACCGTCATTTACACATCTAACTTTGGGCAATTGCAGGAAAGCGTTTACGACGACCCAGCCGGCAGTAGTCAAGTCTTCTCGCCACGGGCATCTTCCCAAATCACCTCGCTCGCCCGTCAAAAATCTAGGACACATCAGCGGGAACCCACACCCAGTCGTCAAAAATCCAGGTCGAATCGTCAAATTCCCGAATCGAGTCATCAAAGTTCCGAGTCTTCGTCGGCAACGCCCGCCGTGGACTCTACGGAATCCGGCAAAGGACGTGTTTTCCGAACGCGTGGGCTAAAGCGTTTTGACATGAGCTACAGGTTCATCCTGGAGAAGGCGGGCTGGGATATTACCAAGGAAACCCTCTTCGTCAATCCGCTCCCTTCGATGGAAATGCGGTAATGATCCGGAAGGCAGGATAGTCTGACGGAGGGTAGTGAGCATACCGAGATTTGACCATGAGCGTGAGTGCCCAGATCAGATACTACCATCAACGGGCGAGATCCGTATGATGGAGAAGGCAAAAACCGTCATTTCGTCACGGGCTTCGGGCTTGTGAGGATTGAAAGGCGGGTCGATTATCTTCTGACGGACGACCGTTTCAACTGTGATCCGGAACATTCTGAGGTATGCATTCTCCGTAATATTCCCAGTGAATGGGCAATTCACTGATCTTGAGGAACCTTTCACTCATCGTTTAGCCCGTCGAATGGCGTTTTCCGCAGATACCGCGCTTCATTGTGTACTGCTACTACAAGATTTAATCGGCGATCGCCACAATCATCCGGAGTTTGAGAGCTGCATCAACCAGACATTCATCTGCCTCGCTCCACGGTGCTATATCACGCTGAGAGTGCACGAATTGGGGGCAGTAACTGGAAGAACGGTGTCTTCAACAAGGACTATTGCAGTGAGTTTTCGCTTTTCCGCCATCCTGTCATTTTCCCACCCTACCCGCTATTTTCACAGTCTACCATCACCTCCCACACCGCCCCTGGCATATTCCCACGCCTCCCTGCCATTTTTCTAGTTTATCCGTCATTTCCTGACTACGCGGCCCTCTTTCTGGCTTTTGCGGCCTTCCCTGTCATTTTCCCTGGCATCCTTTCATCCTCGCAGTCTGTCTGCTATTCCGTGCCCTTTCCATTATCTTCCTGGCACCTCCGTAATCTTCCCGGTCTTCCATCGTTCTCCTGGCATTTCCCTCGTTTTGCAATGGCAGTGTTCCCGTCGTTCTCCTGGCATTTCCGTCGTTTTGCAATGGCAGCATTCCCGTCGTTCTCCTGGCATTTCCGTCATTTTGCACTGGTCATTCTCCTGACATTTCCGTCATTTTGCACTGGCAGCGCTCCTTCGCTTCTCCTGACATTTCCGTGATTTCGCCTTTTTGCGCTGGCAGCGTTGCCGTTTCTCCTGGCATTTCCGCTGCTTCCTGGCGAGGTTAGCTAATTGACGGGCATGCCAGTAATCTACGAGAGGCAGATGGGTACCTGGAATCGATCTTTCCCAGACGCGGAATCGTCGATGCTGGTTTTGACCGGCATTCGGCGGGAGATAACCAAGCGCGAAAACGACCAACTGCTGCAAGCGCCCATCAATGGAGAGTAGGGAAGCCCTTGTTGATCCAGGCGTGGGAAGTTTCCTGGCGGGTCTTAGAGCGAAGCTCAATGACGGTAATGACGAGATTGGCCTCTACCCTGACGACCTCGAATTGGGCTTTGTTAATGATGACGATATGAATGGCTGTGGGGAAATTGACGATGCAGAGCATAGTGCCGGTGCAGAGCATATTGACGATGCAGAGCATATTGACGATGCAGAGCGTAGCGGCAATTCTCGGGCGTCAAGTGGTGCTGGAAACGACGAAAGCCAATACGGCGGAGAGAAGAGGATTCCCAGGACAATGTCCCTGTGCGGAGGAGAGGCAGTAAGAGAAGAGGACGGGGACGAAGAGCTAGATAGACAGACTAGGAGATGTATATAATTCGTAATTTGACCATGATTGCCGCAAATTGACGATGCCGACGAGGTGCCCAAAACACCAGGCGTCGTATCGTGAAATGCCGACGAGATTGCCCAAAACACCAGGCGTCGTATCGTGAAATGCCGACGAGATTGCCCAAAACACCAGGCGACGTATCGTGAAATGCCGACGAGGTTGCCTAAACATCAGACGTAGTAATGTGAGCTTTTGACGATATATTCCATCAATGACGGGCCCGCTGGGCGAAAGTGACGGCCCGCTAATGCAAAGGGTTTGAAGTTCCGTGAAACGACGATGCCGGAGGGCAAGAGGCAGACGCTTCACAAAGGCCTGGGAATATGACGGGCTAAAGGCGAGAGGGTTCGTCAAAGGCCTGGGAATATGACGGGCTAAAGGCGAGAGGGTTCGTCAAAGGCCTGGGAAAATGACGGGCATATGGCGGGGTATTTCGTCGAATGCCTGGGAATTTGACGGCATAAGATAAGACGGACGCTTGGCCAAATGCCTGGGGATTTGACGGCATAGTGGACGCTCACAAATTCCTGGGAATTTGACGAAGGGTGGGAAAACGACGAATTTTGACGACTGCCTTTTGGTCAAAAGACGACGCCGCGACGAACGGAGAGATTTTTCTCGTCGAGACGATATCGTTTTGCGCCGGGGCGTATGGATGCAGGTAAGAAAACTTCTCATGCGCCTGGTGCGCCTGGTGCGTCTGGGTACGCCCAGGTGCGTCAGAATGAACCCAATTTTTTGCTGATGAAGGAGGTCGATGCACGGGAAACAGCCAGACTTTATTTAGAATACGTATGGAAGTTACATGGCCTACCAGAAACAATAGTGTCGGATCGGGGAACCCAATTCACCGCCGAGTTCTGGCAATCCTTATGCGATCGTTTGGAGATTTCGCCTCGATACTCAACAGCCTTCCATCCCCAAACCGACGGGCAAACTGAACGGTTCAACGCAGTCATGGAACAGTACCTTCGAAGCTATGTGACTTACCAACAAGACGACTGGCTCCCAATGTTGCCCATGGCCGAGTTTGCGGCGAACAACCATTCCTCAGAAACCACCCAAGTCTCGCCGTTCTTCGCAAACACTGGAAGGCATCCTCGAATGACCTTTGGTCCCTTACAACACGGGAAGACCACCGCCGAAGACCAAGCCAATGGGATCGCAAAAGATATGAAGGCAGTCTTTGAATTCCTAAAAGATGAAATGTTTCGGGCGCAGAAGATAGCGGAGGACACCGCCAATGCCAACCGGTTACCCGCACCTCGATACGTTTTGGGAGACAAGGTATTCCTGTCAACTCGGAACCTTAATACCAAACGGCCATCGAAGAAACTTGACTGGAAACGGATCGGACCTTACCCCATCAAAAGAATCGTCAGCTCATATGCGTACGAACTGAACCTACCACGTACCATGAAGATTCACCCAGTCTTCCACGTTTCGTTACTGTCTCCAGCTGCGAATGATCCCGTACCAGGGCAACAGCAACTACCTCCACCGCCAGTGGAGATTGAAGGACAGGAGGAATGGGAGGTGGAGGCAATCCTAGATGCTCGAAAGAAACGAGGCCGGCTAGAATACTTGGTTCGATACACCGGATATCCAGAACCTTCCTGGCAACCCCCCAACGACTTGGAACACTCCCCCGACCTAGTCGAAGATTTTCACAAGCGATATCCCAACAAGCCTAAGCCTATCAGGAGCTAGGCCTCGGAGGGGGACCTGATCTGTTACGGCGTCGCGACAGGTAATAGGACGATGTGTCGTGGCGTGAAGAGAAGTGTGGTGGCAACGGTCGGAGAATGAGTCATATGGGTTTCTATGTGTTTCTATACGGTTCCGTTATGAGTCATCTTCGGACAGGGATTATTCGGTTATATAAAGGGTCCTGTCTTCCGTCTATATCTTGTTTCTCTTCCTTTCCTTTTCTCTTCACGCAACCTTCTGTATTTTAAGGAATATTATTAGTTCGATTCTTTTATAGTTCTACGTTTACGATCTCTTGGTCCCGTCGGCCAAGAGTGTTCCAAGATACTTCGCTTGCTTAGAGTCTACCTCTAAGCCTCCTGTTTAGATTGTGTTCCTTGGATCCTTACGACATTGTCTCCACGTAACATTTATATTGGTTCGAGTCTGCATCCGTTGGTGCAATTCAAATAAAGCAGCTTCAAGTTCGGGGAATTTGCCCTCTTTTATACGCTTCTGCTCTGGCCTAAACTTCTCATCAGGGGTGGGTGGCTCTCTTTTCTTCCAACGACTAATTTGTGACTGATCTGGGGCCTTTCCAGCATGATTATCTGCAAACCATTGCTGTACCTGTTTCCATGTTCTACCCGGGTGTAGATTACAGTAGCTCAGTATTTCCAGTTTTTCTTTTTGGGACCAGGTCTGGCGGGCGGGGGCAGATTGAAGGGCGGCTTCTTGTGACATCGTACAAGTTCAAAAATGCGGAAATAGTGAAGCAGGCCGCCCCAAAAATCCCGAAAATAGTTCAATATTTATATTTTTTACCCTCCCACATTCACCTGTATCCGAGTCTGTGACTGTTTGTGAGTGGGACTGCTAATACGTACTACTCTACATACTCCTAATTTTTTTGCGCTCCCGGATGGGACTGGGTCCGTATATGGGCGTAAAATAAAAACCCAGTCCAGTCCGGAAACGCAAAAAAATTAGGAGTATATACCCATACTAGCATATTTTTGGGTTGGCTGCCTCAGCATATGTCACTACCTGGATATGCAAATTTTCCCTTACTAATTTCGTTGGGAATGCCCGATCATATGCTACAATCGAGACTATGCTTATATCGAGTATGCTACTATCGGGACTCCGCTGTATTACTAGTACAAAGGCGATAAGATGCGTGGTGCAAAGGATCCTGATTTCGTCGATGGTATTTCTCCGGCATTCATATGCTTAGTCTGTACCGGGATCTGGTTTGTCCTCTGATGTTGGACAACTGGGAATTACATAGAAGGTTTGCACTTCAACCCGAGCCAGAATACGGATATCATGTGTAAGGCGTCTCCAGCCCTGTGAAAGGCTCCTGCTGACTTGTGAATGTCAAGTAACGTATTCTAAGATGATGGATACATGAAAGAAGAGAAGTGTACAGAACCAAATGGGCACTCTAGAAGTGATACGAGAAACGATTGGAGAGAAGGTCCGCATCCTAGCCCAGTTGCACATGGTGATGGTGCTGCACGTACTAATATTGTTACAATATAGGTTGAGGAATTACGAGGGCCCAAAGAGGTGATATCAAAGGTTGGTCAGAAGGAAGACGCGGGCGTTGGCAGCAGATATCGCGGCGTGAGGGTTGCAAAGGCCCGTCGCAAGGCTCAGGAGGAGTTAGAGCTACAGTAGAAGATAGCGATGTGCGACAACGATGCCGTGCCACTAGAGCTAGGTGAAAGGGTAGAGGGCTCGTGAAGGGTAGACGTTACACCAACGGCTTCTGAAACCTAGCCAAGGGCGTAGGAGGCATAAGCGGTAGGAGTTGCTATTGTGGATATGGATAGATAAATAATTGTATTTTCTTTACGGTCTATCAGAATTCTTGTATGCTATTAAAATATTATTTGTTTGGGTTGGGTTACTAAGTTCCCTTGAGACTTCTAAGCATCCCCTAGGAGGTTCTCCTGAGCCGTCAGGAGAGGGAGCAGATGCTCAGGAGAGTGTGGGAGAGCGTGCTGAACCCTCGGGAGGGTATGGGAGGGGCTCAAGAGATGGATCGGATGCTCAGGAGAGTGTAGGAGAGCTTGCGGAGTCTTCGTGGGGGCATGGGAGGGGTGAAGAGTTTTCTTAGTGGCTCAGGAGAGTGCAGGAGAGCTTGCTGAGCCCTCGGGAGGGTATGGGAGGGGTGCGTGCGTTTTCTTGGTAGCTCAGGAGAGTGTAGGAGAGCTTGCTGAGATCTCGGGAGGGTGCATGAGGCTAGAAGAAATCTTTTGGTGACTCAGGAGAGCCTGGAACGGCTCGCTTAGATGTCAGGATGGTATGGGAGGGGTGGTGCATTTTCTTAGTGGCACAAGGGAGTGTAGGAGGGCTCGCTTAACTCTCAGGAGGGCGTAGGAGGGGATGACTAGTATTTTTAATAGCTCAGGAGAGCATAAGACGGCTCGCTTAGCTCTCGGGAGGGCGTGGGATGGGTGACTAGTATTTTTAGTGGCTCAGGAGACTCTAGGAGTGCTCGCCACACCCCCAGGAGGGCGTGTGAGAGGGTGGCTAGTGTTTTAAGGGCTCGGGAGAGTATAGGAGGCATTCCTGAGCCCTTCGGAGGGTACAGGAGTAGGTTAACCGTTTTTCTATAAGCTTGGGATAGTTTCTCTGTAAATTCGTATACGTGATTATCTTACTATACAATCACTACCGGTATGGCATAGTGCTAGCCATTGTTAGGGGATAGGAATTGTCCTCCAGATAGCATCGGAGACGTCACTCGTTCTCGGGATGGCCTCTTGAGCCTTTCAAAGGGCTGTATCTGCTCGTGAGACCTCCCGATAGCTTAACGCGTCGTGGTCTCGCGATAGCCCCCAATGCGTTCGGGAGGGCCTCCAGAGCCATTGAGATGTCTCTGGAGGACTAGTCGGGTGCGCTACCTTCTCCGGAGAATTAAGGTTTGACGGGTATCTCCGGAGATCTCCCATGTCTCCCGCTTCTCCCAACAAGTTGGTACTGTTTGCTGATGCACTGTTCTCCTAGTGGGGTCAAAGAGGGCGAGGATCGGAGCGCTAGTGATCTTTTTTTTGAGTTCTTCAAAGGCATGTTTAAAAGCTGCGGTCTAATACCATTTCGTGTCTCCTCCGGTGAGGTCAGTCAGTGGTTTGCATATTTTACTAAAGCCTTAAATGAAGCGGCGATAGAAGTTAGCAAATCCGAGGAATGCCTGTACTCCTTTCACATTCTGAGGTACTCGCCAATCCTTGACTGCCTCAACCTTGTCTTTTGACATTGATACTCCTTTTCCTGAGAGATGATAGCCGAGGTATTCTACCTCCGGGAGATGGAATGAACTTTTACTCAATGAGATATTGAGATTTGCCTCATGAAGTTTCTGGAGAACCTTCTTGACCAGTTTCTCATGTTCTTCCTCGGTCTCCGAGTAGATGAGGATATCATCAATGTAGACAATTACTCCTTCATCCAGTAGTTCCCTTAGGACATCATTCATCATGGCTTGGAAAGCGGAGGGGGCATTGCAAAGACCAAATGGCATCACATTGTACTGATACAGACCATAGCGGGTTATGAAAGCGGTTTTCCACTCATCACCTTCCACTATCCTGATCAGATTGAAGCCATTCTTCAGGTCTAGCTTTGTGAAGATCCGGGCCTGGAACAACCTCTCCCTGAGTTCACTCATTATTGGGAGCGGGTACTTGTCTTTGATAGTAACCTTGTTCAGTCCTCTGTAATCAACACAAATCCTCAAAGTTCCATCTTTCTTGGGCACAAATAGGATGGGTGCGGCCGCTGGGCTGCTTGACCTGGAGATTTTTCCGGTTGCTACCTCTTTCTCTAGGTATTCCCGGAGGGCCTTCAACTCTTGAATGGAGCAGGAGTACAGCGGACCAAATGGTGGCTTTTCGCCCGGTAGGATCTTGATTTTCAGATCATTGGAGGTGTGAGCTGGTAGCTCATCAGCTCTCTCCCTACTGGCGAGTTGCGCCCATTCTTGGTATTTCTCGGGCATCTTTAGTGCCACATTATCTCCTTTCTCATCATGCCAAATGGTTGCCACTATTTGGTAGACCTCTTCTTCCTCCATCATTTGCTAGATAGAGATAGGTTCTAATGTGACAGCCGCTGGGAGACAATTCTGCTTGCAGTACTAGTAGTCACTCCTCCAGTTTATGGTATTGAGTTTCCAGTTGATATCCGGGTTATGCTGTCTTGCCCAAGCAATTGGCAAGTACCCGGCTATTCCTGTCTCTAGAGTAGCCACCTCTCACCCGAGTGTCTCCTTATGATCCCCCATGCTCATGTGAAGCGGATGAGTATAATACTGTCTGATTCCCATCATGACATCTCCTTGAGCATCATACATTGTCAAAGGGGTATCTCGCCGCACTAAGGGGATTCCCTTTGCTCTGACAAACTCTAGGTTTAGGATAGCTCCTGTACACCCGGTGTCAAAGAGGAACCTTCCTTGGGCTTCTCCCTTCTTGTTCTTTACTGCCCATGACAGCTTGACTTCCAATATAGGTCTTTTGCCGTGTATTGTTAGCTCCGGAAGCTTTTCTTCCATCTTTCTGCGCTTGGTAGCGGGTTCTGAGCTTGTTTCTCTCGGTCTTTTCTCCATTGCTAATGATTTTTTGTATGGGCACTACTAAGATCAATGATCTGTTGGTTTTATTCCCAAGCGGTGTATTATAGCAATAAGATATGATAGTGTAGGGAATTTCTGAAACTGTGGTACTCTGTGTTTGGGTATAATTTTGGGTCAAGAGTATGGACTGTCCAGCAGTTTCGGCTCTTAAAGCCATCCTCAGCATACTTTTTTGGTAGTGCAAATAGGCGGAAACAATCATAATATATTTTTTGAGAAACAAAAACAAATGAAAAATAGCTAGTACACATAGACCTCTTTACAGACATTCAAAGCGAAAATATTTCCTCATCTGAACCGGCTCCCGGTTCTAAAACAAAGTTCTCTGTAACTTCCGGGACTTCTGGGAGTACAACAAGCGGTTCTTCTACCGCAACAGCGGCCACTTTAGCTTTCTTCTGAGAGCTGTTCCTTCCTGAGCCTCTCTTCCGCTTTCGTACACTCACAGCTGCCACCTTGACTACTGTAGGTTCCTTTGACCGACAGTCTTGTCATTTTTATGTCTGGACTTGCCGCACTATTGCACAACATCAGCAAACTCTGGTAGTCCTCAGGGCGCAGAGCCTACGCCCTGGGCGCCACGGACGCCAGGCGCCGCCAGGGCAGAGTGCTGCTGCCAGGCGTCGCCAGGGCAGATCGCTCGCGCCTGGCGTCGCCACAGCAGGGTGCCTCCGCCAGGCGTCGCGACAGCAGGGTGCCTCCGCCAGGCGTCGCCACAGCATGATGCCCGCGCCAGGCGTCGCCAGGGCATAATGCTCGCGCCAGGCGTTCCTGGAGCATAATGCTCGCACCAGGCGATGCTATTACCGCGCCCGACGCCTCCAGAGCAGTATGTTCCCTCTCTGGCAGCACCAGAGCGCTCTCAAGGAGCGGCGTGGATACGTGTATTCCGCAGGGTACGAGTAGTGACAGTAGTAGCTGTCAGATTAATCAAGCGAGGTGCAGCGGTCTTCGTAAGAAGAGAAGAAACAGCGTATAGAATAATAACCAGCGTAATATTGCAGTGGCTCAACCTAGCGGGATATGCTAGTTGAGGACGAACGTTCGTAATGAATACAAAAACAGTAGAAGAGAGAGAGAGACTTTTATATTGCTTAGAAGCGTAAACGCTTATCGCACAACTATACTACCCGAACTACAACCTCCGCCGACTAACCCAAAACAAAAACGCGAAAACAAAAACCAAACCGAAGACAAGATAAAACAAGCGAGGAGATACAATCAACTAGTTACCGCGGCGGGTGAGGCCGCAGGTGACATGAAGTGAAGAAGTAAAAGAGAAAGGAAAAGGACTAAGCGAGACCAAATCAAACCTAGACATTTCCCATGTCATGATCATTTGCTACCGGAGGTGCCGGTGTTGCGGGTACTTGGATGGTAGAATTCGGTGCCGTAGAGGCCGCGGCTACTGGAGCCGGGACTACTGGGGCCGGAACTACTGGTGCCGGGGCTGCTGGAGCCACGGGGATGAGGGCCGGAGCTATTTTCTGGGGTCTGGATTCGTTGAATCTCAGTGATGCTTTTAGTGTTGCCTTCGCGCGCTCTGGACACGCTCGGTCGATTGCTTTGTGAAAGCCCTTGCAGTTATAGCATCTGATGGGCGAGTGAGTGCATTTTACCCCTCCCGGGCAGGACTTGCACGGGTGGTTATCTGTGGTATGGTCCTCTGCGCAATGTCCGCATCGGCCTGATTCGTGGGAACATTGTTCCTGTCGGTGCCCAAATTCGAGGCAGTTTCTGCATTGGGTATCCTCTCTGATGTTGAGGTAGGTTTCAAGGGAACAACGGCGGTCAAAAAGAAGAAGGGATCCGAGCCCTAGAGTTTGGGAGGTGTAGGATCCTGGTATCGCAATAATCATTGTGGAGTGTTGTTTCCCGGATCTCTTTTCCGGGGTGGTTATCCATCTGGGAATCTGGGCAAGTTCGAACTTTTCCCCATAGTTGTTTCTGATTTCGGACGCGACCAGCTGGCCCGCGTCGAGTCCATCCCCGATTGTTGTTGGGATGCTGTGCAAGAGGAATTTTGACCATTTTGAGTTGGCCTTAATGTCGATCACGTAGATTCTCATCGCCGTGAGCACGTCCTTAATTTCGTGCTTGTAGGCGAGCGCTGTTTCGGCGGAGGTATCGTATTTCGTTTCCAAAACAATATTGTGGTTAATAGTTTTCCTTGCCGCGATGAAGTGGCATTTGACGTCTGGAATTCCGGCATTAATTTTCGCTCGGATTTCGGAAGGGGTTTGATTGCACGGGGCTTGGTCGGAGGGAGCGTTGCATTCGACGATGATTTCTCTGTTGGTCCTGGAGAAATCGGCTTTGAAAAGTGGGTCTGGTTTCTTCGGGGCCTTTTTCCTTTGTACTACTTGGAACGCCTCTTGGTTCGGGTTGTTTGCCCGAGCCACATTAGCGAAGGATCGAGGGGGTTGTTGTTGTGGTTGTTGTTGTGGTTGTTGTTGTGGTTGTTGTTGTTGTGGTCGGGTGTTTGTTGCTGTCTGCTTGCACCGGTCGGGCACGAGCGGGTTGAGCTCGGGCGGGGATGGGGGCGGGGGCACGGGTAGGGGCAGGGAGGGCAGGAGGGGGAGGAGGTGGGTTGGGTCTGCTGCGAAGGAGGGTCTGAGTCTCCTCGATTTGTTTAGTAGTTTGTTTGGTGAGGAGGGCTAGTTCCTCCTCTGTTTTCTTGACTGAGGGGTAAATCGATTGGGCGAGTACTTCTCGTACTAGTTCGAAGGACTTCTCCCCTTTGATGTGGTAATCGGTGATGGATCTCATTTGGTAGGAGAGGTTCCCCATCGTTGCTTTGAGGTCTCGTAGTTCTTTGAGGGTTGTCTCCTGTAAGGTTTTCGTTGCTGCGATTTCCTTACAGAGTTTATCCTGATTTGTTTGCTGGAATGTTTTCATCGAGTTGGTGTTAGCCGTTATAGCGTGTCTGATGGCCCATGAAATATAGTTCAGGTCCATTCTGTTGTGCCAGTCGCCTGGGACAATGCTGGGATTGAGGAAGTCGGTTATGGGGACGTAGGGGATCTCATAGTCCTCCGTAGTCGCGAATTTGGAGAGGGGTTCCTGGGGTTGGTCCTGGTCTTGGGACTGGGTTTGGTCGAAGCGGGGAGGGGCTGGGGTGCCTGGGGGGGGCTCCGCCGCAAAGTAACTGGAGAGGGACGCCTGGGAAGCCATTCCAAAGGCCGATCTGTCCGGAGATGGTGCGTCGGCAAGGAATCTCTTCCTTCCTTTCGGTAATCCTGGATTTGAGGGGGATTCGTTTAAATCCAGCTTGTAAAATGTTTCCTTCGCTTAAAATAACAACAACGCGACCGTGCGGCCAAACGATAAAGTGGCTCCGCCTGGTATGGTATACCAGGGTAAACCGTAGCGCGAGAATAAAATAAATAGAATAAAGTATCCGATAATAAAAGTTATTCGTAGCGAGTTTGTTCAAAGAGGAGTAGAAGACGTTGCTTAAGGAAAAGAAGAAGAAGAAGAAGAAGACAGAAGCGAAGCGAGGGAAAGCCCTCCTAGTATACCCAAGGAAATCCACCGATGACTAATCCCAATGACCCACACTGCGTAACCGAACCGAAACCCGTAGAACCCAACAGAAACATCCTGACTAATCCAACTCCTCAACACCCAGCGTCCCTACCTAACGATCCATGAAAAGCGCATAATCGTCTATGTACTCGTGACTGCTTCCAAGCAGAAAGACTTCGCTTCCAAACAGAAAGACTTCGCTTCCAAACAGAAGACTTCGCTCCAAACAGAGCACTCGCTCCACCAGAGCACTCGCTCCAAGCAGTACCGAATAGTCCTAATGAGCTTTTTTTTTGAGCTCGCTAATGCTACTGTCTACAGAGTGCTCCTAGCGATATCACATACATCTATAGAGCTCCCAGCAATGCTCTCTCCGCGATCTTTTTCTAGGCGATCGCGGCACCTTCACGCCAGCACGCCCAGGCAATGTGCTGATCGCCCTGAGAGCACCCGGCGATGCTTTCTCCGCCATGACACGCCGGGTATGCCTCCTGCGCTCTGGATAACGACAACAAATGAGTCTCCGCCCAGGACTGGCAACGAATCACTGACGCTGGGGACCGCCAGGAGACAACGCCAGCGCCTGACAGCACTCGCCACTAATATCTGCCAGGAGATCAAAACATAACGAAGAGCTCGCCAGGCGCCGCCAGAACATATCCTCACGCCAGAGAGCACTTCGTCAGTGCTTATCTGCGCCAGGAGAAAGATTCTCACTGAGATGCTCGCCAGACACCACAGGAGCATATCGCTCACGCCAAGACACTCTTCGTCAACAAGGTTTTCACTGACTGCTAAGAGATATTGCAACGTGCGGAGAGCACCATGGCTGCCTTCATAGCACTGACCAATGCTCGTAGAGCTGCGGAAACATCTTTAATAATACTATTCAAGGTGGGACATCCCCCACTTATACCCATATGAATCGATACGCTTTCTTCAAAGGCGAGGTAGGCATTGCCAGTCTCTCAAACGATATCTCACGTGGGTATTCTTCACGCCGCTGAACGGTCAGTCGCGGAATACTGATACGAAAGACTGTCACAGATATTGGAGATGGCTACCAAACCTTTGACGATAGCGTATGTATCTGTCGACTCGTGAAAGGCATTTAAGCCTTGAGGTTTAGGCCACAGACGGCTCGTCTGAAAAGCTCAATGCCCTGTCTAAGCAGCACTCCAGCGCGCTTGCTGGAAATTGTTTCCCATGCATAAGCAGCATTATGCTGGTGGAGCGAGCTTGCTGGATAACAGACTCAGATACTGAGCGGCCGAAACTCACCTCCCTCTTCCAATCCGCATGCGTACTAGCAGAACGACACGAATTTTGAATTAGACGGTACTATTGGGTCTAACTTTCCACTCGTAGAGCACTCGCCACTGCCCTCACAGCGCCACCTCACGGAGCACCCAGGACTGCTGTCATTCAATAGCACTCGTAATGCTCTCACTGGAGAACACTCGTAATACTCTCACATCATTGATAGCACTCGAACGCTTTTACAGCACTTACGACCGCCTCACAGCATTCAACTAAATTCATCCCACGTACGCAAATCTATCCTAGTATTTACCAGCCAATTGCCAGCATCCACCTCAAATAAATGGGCCATTCCTAATATACTCAATATTCACGACCCACAGCCTCTTCCTCCTCCGCCTACAGACTTTCAGCAGCCCATGTGAGCTATCAGCGATACCACGATCCTTCGCCTCAAGTAGCTCAACTACACATGGTCTATGCAAGGCCCCTGTGCTATCCTCAGACCTTGAACAGAGCTCTACTGCCCCTGGTAAGCGCCCTCAAACACTCACCACTGCTCTGAGGAACCTACTGATACCCATGCCCAATCCTTTTCTTATTTTCCCTTCCTAAAAGATGATGTTCCGACACCTGATATTGTGAACCTCAGATACGCCAGGCCTTTGGAAGATTGGTATCGAATCTGCAAGCATGTGAAAACCTCCACCGGCGTTTAAAATGCTCTCAGAGCTTCTGGCAAAGCTCTGAGAAAGATTCCGCATCTTCGCATACCTTTATCAGGCGATATAGCGATATGGCTCATTTGCAATCTGTCTGCTACGCTGAACAGTGTTTCCGATTTCGTGGAGGGGTTGCAAAGACGCTTCAGGGCAGTCCGCTTACTATTGAGCGTTCATTCGGCGTTTTCTTGCGGTCCTCGATTTTGAAAATGTCGAGCAACTCCTTGAGGTTATCCCGATGGCTCCAGAGGATGTCGTCGGTGCTCTCAGGACCTCCGACAATATCTTTCAGATTTAGTATTCGGATCTCTAACGCCAATCGCCTTCCTCCATAGTCCAGTATCTGCGTTGCAGCGTCGACCTTGTTGACGCCTGTAAGCCTCTTTACCTGCCGCCGCATATGGGCAAGCTCGCTAACGTCCCGCGAGTACTGAGGAATGCTCCCAAAGCGCTCAACGTGTTCCCGGTAGTGCATCAAGACGCAATTTGATGAAGTTGAAGCGCGATCTTTCCTAATCTCCCGGATCTCTCTGTTTCGCTGGTGCTCTGGGAGCCACTAACTGCTTTCGCTCGATTCGCCCTTTAATGTCTTCTCTTGTACGCCTGAATTCTAAAAAGATATCCTTGTGTTTATGGAAATCTTCTAGATAGCTCTCCATATGGTCCAGGGTGCTCGCTGTATGACTCCCATATTGTGCCATTAAGTGGAAGTCTATTAGACTTCAACGATTTCAAAGCTCAAGTCGCTTCCTGACAGCCACCCCGGATTTCAGAGCAGCCGCGAAAGTGCTCCTAGAACGACCCGCCCAGATTCCGTGATCTCTTCCTTGCCATTGGGTGGTAGAACGATATGCTTTGTTTGGTACTGCCAGCCCAGGGCAGAAGGCGCAATCGGCCCAAGTTGTAACTCCTCCAATCGGTGATGCTTCTTCAAGAAAGCCTGAATCCACTCCATCATGTGCTTCAACATCCCCAGGTAGATATTGTGCAGAATGTCCGGTTTTTTGAGATCGTACGGATTAACCTCGCATACCCCAGAAAGCATTGAAGAGTGTTTTGACGGATCTCGCGACAAGGTATTCCACCGTTCCAGATTGCCCGGTTCTCGCCAAATAGCAGTACTCTCCTATAGTCCTCGTGATTAAAGACAGAGCTTCGCGAGTGCTCCCAAGACTGTGAAACTCGACCAGATTTTGGGCAAGCACTAGTGCTGATGTTTTGCAAGTTTGAATGCTCTGGTTGATCAGCGATCCACCCGAGAGCACCGAAAGCAAAGTCGCTCGCACTGCCGGGCGCTTTGATTAGCTCGCCGTCCTGAGAGCACTCGCGAATGCTTTGAAAGATCTCACCAAGAGCGCGATGCAGTGCCATTTGACTCTGACGTCTTAAAACGGAGTTAACGAGTGTTGTGTTCTTTCCGAGCTTTGGTGGCACTGGTAGCAGCCCTAGGAGAATGAATGAATGCCCTGTAGGCTTATTGCGCACCGACGACTTGATGTTCCCTATGGTAAGATAGATTGGCCAGGCTTTCTTGTCCCCGCTGAAATTTGTCAGATGTGCCATCCGACGCGCAGATAATTGGTACCACAGTGGACCCCTCCGGTAACGTATTCTGTCGAGAAAGCATCAGCGACTGCTCCTTGAGCATCATCGAATGCTCATAGAGCACCTCAAGTTGACAGGGCGAAGTTTACGGACCTGTATCTCCCACCACCAATCTCCTGTATGCATTTCTCCGTACATTCGCTCGCCAATTCATTATGCTCCACCACGGCCAGGTACACCAATGACTCGGAAGGCACGCTGTTCTAGAAGATATCGGATCTACTCACCATTGATCCTGGTAGTAGTAAGATACCTTCTCCCCCCCAATATCCACCTCCGAATGATTCCAGCTCGCCTTTCTGAGTATGTCGTTCATTTCCTCCAGCCTCTTGATAAAACCCCGCCCAGTGCTGTAGGAGCACTCGTCACTGCTCGGCGGAGCGTGCAGAAAGAAGCTGTCGATGTTTCCCTGTGAGGCTTTGGACAGTGTGAAATAGCGTGCCATTCTGAATTCGTATGCTGACCGGAATGGGTGCCATGGGTATTGAAGAAGACTTTGTGAGCACTCGTCAGAGTCCTCCGAGCGTAAAGTGCTTCCCCAGCGCCTCAGAACTGTAGTAGATGCCTTATGCCCATTTGAATCGCCGCCCTCCTCCATCACGAATATGATTCGGATTCGAGGTCCAATTGTTACCCGAATCTTGTCGAAAGTGTCGGACTCAATCGTAGTCCGCCTCTGAATAGCAATCGAATGCTTCTGCTCGCCAGTGTCGCCGGGGTTTCTGCTGATTGATCGTGCTCCAGCCGTGAATATTGATTTCCCAGCCATTCATCTGCTGCTAAAGGATGGATCGCTCAAGATGTCTGTCAAAATTCGCGGAGGAGCTGTACCTCTTGCTGCAAAAAGGGCAAGACGATTTCATTGAACTCAAGAATTTGCAGTCTGCCAAGGCCGAGGAGGCTCTTTCCTGCAGGCGGTGCAGAGTGCTCTACGAACAATCTGTCATCCAATGAGGCTCTGGCTGCAGAGCGCTCGCCGAGCGACAAGCAGAGTGCTTGTTTATTTGTCACCAATGAGGCTCTCGCTGCCAAGAGGTTGTGCAGAGTGCTCTCGCTGCCAACCGGTTGTGCAGAGTGCTCTACAAGCGATTAGTCATCGCATGCAAAGTGCTCGCTTAGCAGAGTGCTGCCGAGTGATTGTAAGCCTTGCGCCGACTCCAGCAGAGCAAGGCTGACTTTGACGCCATACATCTCCAACGGAATACTGCAAACACAAACACGAAAGCATGCAACGAGAGGAAACAGCAATCATGCCACCAGCGATGTTCCGTTTGCCCTCTCAAGATTCGCCATCCTCAGTTAGCACTCGCGAAAGCTATTCAGATCGAGAAACCGTTCTGGCGGAAAATTCAATACCAATATCGACTCTGAGCTCAAAGCGATACACACTGTCGACTCGGCTTCATAAGCGCCAGAGCCCGACACCAACAAGAACAGAAACTCCAACCCAACATTGGAATCAATCGACACCAATGTTGGGGTCATTCTACCGTCAGAAGCGTTCGAGTGTCTAGAGCATTCATCTCGTCATTCAATTGAATCAAACCACCAGAGTAGAATCTTGAGTCGTATAGAGCATTGATCTCGTCATCTATTGGAGCAAACATTGAGGGCGGCTTGGAGCACCATATGCAGCGCCGGTCGACACTGAGAGTGCTCGTATAGCACACGGGGGTGCTCTCGGAAGCATGATGAGCTCTGGAATAGCTGATTCTATTCGGTATAAGAGCACACTTCTCCTCCTTCCAAATCGTGAGAGATTCCTAACCATCTTCCAGCGCTACCTATCACTTCATACCCCTCACTGCTATCAAAGCTTTCAAGATATCTCAGGCTCTGGGAAGCGCATTCAGCTCACGTTTCAAGTTTACGGTTCAAGTTCCAAGTTTCAAGTTCGAGCTTTCAAGCTGCACATCTAGAAATCATATATAAGATGGTATATCCTCCTTAATTCTATTGCTCTCAGAACCATACTCATCAAATATTCTATATTCACTATAGTCACCTTCACCCCTCAGAGCACTCACAGAGCTCACAGAAGAAGCGAGATCGCGATCCAGACACCGACGATTCAGATAGCAAAAAGCGAAAGAAGGAAAAGAAGAAGAAGCAGGAGATAGAGGAGCAGGAGATAGAGGAGCAGAAGGAGCTGGAGATTTTGCAGAAGAAGGTGCAGGAGCTACAGAGGAAGGCACAGGAGAAAGAGAAGAAGGCGCAGAAGCAGAAAGAGAAGTCCTCACCTTCGTCGTCTCGTAAAGAGCAGGAAGGCACCCAGCCTATCCCAATAGAGATAGGAGAGACACCCCCGCCGCAGTCGTCGCGTTCCGAGAAGCACCCGCCACCGCCCCCTCAGCAAGCGCCACCGTCTCCCCAGCACTCACGAATTTTCCCAAAGGAGTGGGAGAAAGAAGGCGATAGCGACAGCGACAGCGATAGCGATAGCGATAGCGATAGCGATAGCGATAGCGAGGAAGGGCAACCTGAAGTCGAGCCCGACAGAGAACGTTCTGCAGCAGGCACAGCAGCAGGCCCAGCAGGCCCAGCAGCACCCAAGCCCAAACAGCGCTCAGAAGGCACAGCAGCAGGCCCAGCAGGCCCAGCAACACCCAAGCCCAAACAGCGCTCAGCAGGCACAGCAGCAGGCCCAGCAGGCCCGGCGACATACTCCACAAAGCGACCAGCAGCAGGCCCAGCAGCAGGCCCAGCAGCAAGCCCAAAGCCCCGAAGAGAACGAACAGTTCGACAAGTCTCCAGCTTTTCCCCAGAGTTAGGCAGCTCGCCGCCACTACCACCGTCGGCCCCTGTCCGTCAAACCGAGCTCTCAGTTCGTGCCCCTGCTCCAAAAGCAGTCGCCAGTGCTTCACAGAGCTCTCAATTCCGACGTCCCCGTCGGATACCAATACCCAGTTCCCCTCCACCGGCAGAGCAGAGGCAAAGGCGGCGCCGAGATCCTGCCCCAGAAACTCCCCAGCGTCTTTCGGTTAGCGTCTGCCAGTCCTCCAGAAGCGTTCCCGGTGCTGCAGAAGCATCCCCAATCGCTCAAAACACTCACACAATGACTCAGGCGAACAAAGCAAAGATGACTTTAGGTTTGATCAACCTGCCTAAAGTGTACACTAACGTCCGCAACAGCCTCAAAGCGAGATGCACAACACCGGCTCAACAAAACCGTCTCCGGAGCAGCAGCGTTCGATGCTCTATGCCTCCATTTGTTGAGCTTGCGCCCTCTCAGCGGTTTCTTGCCTATGTGGAACGGAAGCAATACCGCAACCCGCAGAGCACTCGCCGACGCTTTGAAGTGGCTCATTGCCGATGTTGGGCAGAAGGAAAAGCTATCGAGGGGGCAGGGGAATCGTGAGTTTAGAGAAGTTGCTGACGAGAGCGATGATGATGATGAGGACGGTGGCCGGCGCTCTAAGAAGCGTGGCGGGACCCAGTGTCCGCCCGAACTCGATAGACCTTCCATAATGGTCACGGTGGTAGACCCGGATGCTCTGGGAGCATTCTCCGTGGTTACGCCCGTATCTATGACTGGAACCATCGGCGAAATCAGAATTAGTTCATTGGTATTCTCACAAAGATAACGTTCCAGAGCTCTGCAACTTGATCCTGAAGCACACCCCACCCGACAGAGCAATCAGGAGTATCTGGGGAGCACTCGAGAACGTTCCACCGGCATCCAATCCTCCTGTCCGGCCGCAGGAGGTCCAGATCACTGATTCGGAAGAGGTCGAGGGTTGGTTGAAGAATAGTACTAGCAGGCCTCGGAGGATACTCGCGGTGCTCCACAGAGCGGGCGCGGGTGCTAATTTGGGTGGTGCTGAAACACCGCCGCTGTCACGAGCATTCCCTCATATCGAGGAAGACGATTACACCATGATCGATATTCCAGCAGAGGACTCTGACTACGACGAGGGAAATCATCGCATTAATGCTAAAGGACTGAGGGTATATTTGCCCAGAACTGATGCCAGTAATCAAAGGCTAATCCAGACTCTTGTTTAGACGTCGCGATAGACAGCAGGATGCTATCGACGACTTAGACCCCAAATACCTGAGGAAGTATCCTCTGGGTGTAGGGGTTGCTGAGGCAAACTTTGCACAGGGAGTAATCTGGACGCCTGCCGGGATAGCAGCCAAGAGAGCTGCTGACGCACTCGCGGCTGCTGCTGGAGGCGGTGGTGGTGGTGGCGGTGGTGGTGGTGGTGGTGGTGGTGGTAATCCTCCTCCGGGCGGTGGTGGTGGTGGTGGTGGCAACCCTCCTCCGGGCGGACCTCCTCCTCCTCCTCCTCCTCCTCCTCCTCCTCCTCCTCCTGGCGGTGGTGGTGGTGGTGGTGGACCTTCTGGTGGCGGTGGTGGTGGCGGTGGTGGTGACGGCGGGCATCATTAGTTTTCTTTGGTATAATCTCGCGTCTCTCTTTCTGCTCAATGCTTACCTCTGAATAGCGGTATGTATTGTTTTCTGAGCACTTCGAGTGCTACTGGCGTCATTAGTTTCCTTTGGTATAATCTCGTTTCTCTTTCTGCCGAACAATCGCTTACCTCTGAATAGCGGTATGTCTTGTTTTCTGAGCGCTGGCGAGTGCTCCTGGGATTGGGTTCGGTGCTATTATGAATAGATGGGATCATCGTTTTAGATTTATTAGATTAGATTAGATTAGATCATTCCATTTCGTAATTGAATTGCAGTCGAGCCAAACTCCTAGATTGCTCTCAGAGCACTCGGTATCGCTTCTGAAAGTGCAGTAAAACGAGTGATTAGAAATGACTCGGATTCGGTTGAGCGGACCAGGATGCGGTTGAGCGGATCGCTACCCTACGAGGTTAGCGGTGAAAATTCTTCTTGCTTGGCGACGAAAACTCTGTCGCCAAGCGTTGATTTCTAATCAAAACACGCAAAAGAATGCTCCTAGAGCACATTGGATACTCCTGCCAGCAAGCAGAATGCCTCTCAACAAGCGATCCGCAGGTTCAACACTTTTTTCCGCAAAGCGACCACGACTCCCAGTACCACCGAGAGCATGATGATTCACAGACTGGCGAGTCTGATGCATCATTCGAGCATTGACCGCACTGTCAACCAGCACTCGGAGTAGTCAATCGACCAGCACCGGAGCAGTCAGTGACCACCGCGGTCGGCCAGCCTTCTCCGTTCTGCCGACAAATCGACTGGAAGAAGCAGCCCTAGAAGGGTAGAATTCCATCTCCCCAATGGATATACTGACATCGCTGAAGTGCAGGAGCAGCAGGAGGATGTGCCGGAGGTGGAGGAAACCGCCGATACCAGCCACTCCGAGTATGACGACTCCCCAGAGAACGCTCAGGAGAGCTCTGAGGAGAATCTGGATGAACCGGAAGAGGAACCTCAAGCCTCCACCCAGCAGAGATCCCAGAGTACGGGGAAGAGGCTTCGTACCGTCCAGCCGACTACTGCCAGAGCACTGGGCAATGCTCGGAGGAGACCAAGCGGAGCGGTAGCGGAGGTTATTGCTTCCTCCGACGTCTCGGTGGATGTGGTACAGGTTCGACTCCCTCCCACCCATTAATGTTAAAGACAAAACGCTAACGATTCAGAGGGGAGCGCGTCCGGGTGCAAAGGTAGTACGGAGAGCAGCACCCACTTCGGTACCCAAACAGAATGCATCCCAGAGAGCGCCCACCGCATCCCACAGAGCACTCACTTTGGCATCCAGCCAGGAAGCATCTCAGAGATCATCCCCGGCATCTCGAGAAGACTCGATACCCTCACAGTCAATGCCTTCTTCTGTACCCGTTTATTCTCGCGATATTGACTATAGCTCTTCCAAACGGCACATTAATCTTTCCTCGATGCGTTCGAGGACGGGCGATTCCTCACCCACTTACCGCTTCTCGTTCCTCCCCCCCTTTTGAGGGCGTTGGCGAGAGCTCTATGAGCAGTCCCCAGATTCCCTCAAGCCCTCAGGAATATTTACCAGAAGCGCAACCAAGATATGATATTGCACAGTTTCCTTCATCTATCAGGGACGAAGGAAATACTCCTATAGCAGAAAGCGAGGTTAGTAATATTCCCAAAACACTCAAGACCGCTTTGAGAGCACTATTAACATTCGTGCGAGTAACCTATCTCAGAGGTCCTTGTTACCTAGCTCGAGGAGGAAGCGTTCTCAATGCAGGCTCAGAGGATTGAAAAGGAGTGCAGCACGCTAATCGGGGACCACACTCTTCTACATGAGCCTTTCCCTCCTGCAGCGAGGCTTTCGGTACTGGTAGTGAGCATGTGGGCAACTGCCAGTCGCAGGGTGGGATGTGCAGTAGATCTCGACGAGGTCGTTATCAAACAGGTGAATGCTCTTGAAACGTTGCCGAGTGCTCTAGAAGCGTAATTAATGACGATAGGTCAGAAGTCTACACTCGAGTCTTATTCGCATGATCTTGATGCGAGGTTAAAGGCGCCTGGCAGATTCCATCTATGGGCTTGGAAAGCTCTCGAGTCCTGAGCGCGGTAGAGTATCTTTTGAAGAATGATCGCTTCTTGAGCCCTCTGCACGATACGAGGTATGATTAATCCTCAACGAGCACTCGGGGGTGCTAATGAAGCTCTTCGGTGTCAATGCTCGAGAGCATCCGGACACCGGAATGCTTTCGAGAAAGCTTCGCGAATGCTGCTAACGGTTACCAGACCTACGTCTCGGTTTCTTCTTTCGACATATTGTACTATAAATACTTTGATGGGGTCAGGATGCGAGGGTAAAAGACCCCAGTTCTAAAGCGGATTACCCCTCGTTTATTTGCCTGATATCCACTGCGATTTTGCATGGCATTCGGGCATAGTCAAGAACATTCGTGAAGCCTGACCATTTCCAGTCACAGAAACGAGTGTTGTCAGTAAGCATCCCTGATCCCCTCACATCCCTTAGAGCGATAGCGAAGTGCTTTGAGCAGTAACGGTGCTCTCAGGGCTATAATAGATCTCAGCGCTGACATTGAATCTGGTAAAGCGTTCAACAGAATGAGCAACACATGGAACGGGAGGAGTAGGCAGAACCAGGAGGCAACATTGGAGGTGATTAAGGATAACCTCCGGGAGAAGGTATGCTATAGATGGAGGTTACAATGGCACAGTGTTTTTCCGGATATTGAGGCTAACTTTGATAGATACGAGAGAAGAAAGGCATCACTATCGAGGTGATACCGGAAGATGGATTCAGCGAGGACGACGAAGCGTTAGCTGCGGATCTTGCGGCATTCCGGAATGCTCGGAAAGCACCCGCGAGTGCTCCAGGGGATATCACTGGTTCCGACCATGGTGGCGGCCAGGAAGAGGTGGTTCACGCTCAACTTCGGGGCATTGAAGCGGAAGAGGAAGGCGAAAAGGAAGAAGAGGAGCAAGAAGAGGGGGATCACGAAGGGGGCGAGGAGGAAGAGGATGTGTAGAGCACCCGCGAATGCTTTGGAGAGCACTGCCGAGCGCTTTGGAGGCCAGTGCTTTGAGAGCACTGCCGAGCGCTTTGGAGGCGGGTGCTTTGGAGAGTACTGGCGAGTGCTTTGGAGGCGAGTGCTTTGAGAGCACTGCCGAGTGCTTTGGAGGCGAATGCTTTGGAGAGCACTGGGAGCGCTTGGAGGCGAGTGCTTTGGAGAGTATTGGCGAGTGGTTTGGAGCGTATCGGCGAGTGCTTTGGAGATGGGAGTACCTATATACCTATATTATATTCAATTAGCGAGTTGAAGACGGTTTGTAGTGTTAGGATTTGGCAATAGAATCACGGTTTTGAATGCTCTTGAGAGCAGTGCCCACTAAAGCAAAGAGTAGTATCGTTGTAAAAACAGAGCTGAAGGGTAAAATCTTGATTATCGGCGCTGCTGGAGCAGTAGGGAGTGCTTTCCGAAGCATTAACTATATGCCCAGGAGTCGTCAGAGAGCCCCAGGAGGCCCAGGAGATAGGTAATAGTCTCCGGCGAAAGCATTCCGTCGCGAAGCGTCGGCGAGAAACAATCCGTCGGGAGAGCGTCAGGCGAGAGAGCATTCCGTTGTGAGAGCGTCAGGCGAGAGAGCAATCCGTTGCGAGAGCGTCAGGCGAGAGAGTACACCGTCGGGATAGCGTCTGAAGCGAGGTAGCTCCGTCAGGGTGAGCGTATTGCTCTCGGGACGCACTAGATGCACTAGTGCGCGCCTGGGCGTGCAGGGGGCACTAGTGCTCGCCAGGGCGGAATGCTATGCGCCAGAAGGCGCCAGGAACGCTCCGTTGCTTCTCTGGAGAGGCAGTTTGTCTACCGAGCGCCCTGGGCGCCTGGAGCGTCCAGAGCGTCTGGCGGAGGTTGGAGGTTTGCTGATGTGTGCAGAGTGCTCGACAAGCGATTAGTCACCGCATGCAGAGTGCTCGCTACAGAGCGCTCGCTAAGTGATTGTGAGCCTTGCGCTCGCACCTCCACCACAGCGATGCTGATTTTGACGTCATACATCTCCAACGGAATAATGCAAACACAAAAACAAACATACAACGAGAAGAACCAACAATCATCACAATCAGGCCGCCAACGATGCTCCGTTCTACCCTCTCAGCATCTGCACACTCTCTCTGAGCACTCGCGGATGCTATTCATATCATCGAGAGATCGTTCTCAGCGCCAAATTTGATACCAATATTGACTATGAGCTCAAAGTATACACTCTCTCGAACTCGGCTCCATAGCGCACAGAGCACCGAGAGCAACAAGAACACAAACACCAACCCAACATCAGAATCCAGCCGACACCACTGTTGGTACTACTGTAAGAGCATTCCCGAGTGCGCCTAGAGAATTCATCTACGTCATTTCAATTGAATCAAACTACCAGAGCATCTTCGTGTGCGCCTATAGCATTCATCTACGTCATGTAGTGGAGCAAACATGCGGCACGGTTTGGAGCACCTCATTCATCACTGGTAGCAGCACCCGAGAGTGCTCGTACAGCACCCTTGAGTGCTCGTACAGCACACGGGTGTGCTCTAGGAAGGATGATGATGAGCCTGGTAAAGCTGATTGTACTCGGTATAAGAGCACCCTTCTCCTCCTTCCAGTTCGTGAGAGATTCCTAACCATCTTCAATTTCTACCTATCACTTCAAGCGCTCTGCTATCCAAGCTTTCAAGATTACCTCTTGAAAGCGCATTCAAGTTTCGTTTCAACTTCAAGCTTTCCAGCTTCACACCTCGCAATCATATATAAGATGGTATATCTTACCTAACCCATCTGCTTTCAGAACCATACTCATCACACATTTACAATAGACTCCAGACTCCTCTCAGAGCACTCCCAAGCGCTCACAGAACATCGAAAACCTCACAAAGGTCGGAATAGACGCCATCGAGATCAAGATTCGGACGAATCCAGTACTAGTACTAGTAGTAGTAGTAGTAGTAGTAGTAGTAGCCACAAACACTCCCGCCGAAAACACAAGAAGCACAGATCGTCCCGTTCCTAAGTTACGTCGAAAGTCACGGAAAACTCTAAAGGCTATCCCGGAAGAGATAGCAGAGACACCCTCGGAGCACTCGTCGCCTTCCTCTCAGCACCCACCAGTGCTTTCAAGTCCTCCGCAGCTCCCGCCACCTCCCCCGCAGCACTCGTCACCGTCCTCACAGCGCCCGGTAGTGCTTTCTGCACAGGACCCGCCAGTGCCTTCATCACAGCACCCAGCACCTGCCCCGCAAAGACTCCACCACCTCCCTCAAGACTGGAAATAGCCTCCCACCTCCATTAACGAGAGCCCTGAAAACGCTGAAGGACTCTTCCCAGAGGAGTGGATATCATTGCAGTCTGATTCTGAGTCGAACGGCGAAGGCTCAGCAGCAGGCCCAGCAACACACTCAGCAAAGCGTTCAGCTGCAGGCCCAGCAGAATGCCCAGCAGCAGGCCCAGCAACAGGCTCAGCAGCAGGCTCAGCAGCACGCCCAGCAGCAAGCTCAGCACGCTCAGCAGCAAGCTAAGCACGCCCAGCAGCAAGCTAAGCACGCCCAGCAGCAAGCTCAGCACGCCCAGCAGCAGGCCCAGCAACAGGCTCAGCAGCAAGCTCGGCAGCAGGCCCGGGGGCATGCCCAGCAGCACGCCCAGCAGCAAGCCCGCCACCCCAAAGAAAAAGAAGACGAGCACTTTTACGAGTCCCCAGTGATTCCCCAGAACTCGGCAGCTCGCTGCCACCACCTCCATCCCCTGTCCGTAGAGCCATACTTCCAGTTCGTTCCACTGCTCCAGCAGCAACCGTCAGTGCTTCACAGAGCGCTCGGGTACCAAGGACACCAACCCGACCCCCCCGCCAGCCACCAGTACAGAGTTCTGTTGCTGGCCCCTCCAGAGCACCAGACACTCCTTCACCGGTGGAGCAGAGACGAAGCAGCAGAGCCCGTGCCCCACAAATACCCCCGAGTGCTCAGATAGCATACTCGAGTGCTCCAGAAGCATCCCCCACCGCTCAAGGTCAATTCAGAATGACTCAGGCGAACAAAGCAAAGATGACTTTAGGTTTGCTCAACCTACCTAAGGTGTACACTAATATCCGCAACAGCCTCAAAGCGCAGATGCAGAACGTCGGTTGGGTTAATAAAAGCGTTTCCGGGGCAGCAGCGTTCGATGCTCTATGCCTGTACTTGATGAACTTACGCTCCCTCCCCGCTTTCCTGCCTGTTTGGACAGGAGTCGATTCCGAAACCCGGAGAGCACTGGCGGAAGCTTTGAAGTGGCTCATTGCCGATGTTGGGCAGAAGGAAAAGCTATCGAGGGGGCAGGGAAATCGCGAGTACAGGGAAGCTGGCGGCGATAGTGATGATGATGACGACGGTGGACGGCCCGCGGAACGCTCTAGGGAGAGTAAACCGGATCAAGTGCCCGCAGAGCTAGATCGACCTTCCATAATGGTTACGGTGGTAGACCCCGATGCCCTATGAGCATTCTTCATCGTTGTCCCCCCTCCTACCTATGACTGGAACGATCCACAAAATGAGCCTTCGTTCATTGGAATCCTGACCAAGATAACGTTTCCAGACCTCTGCAATTTGATCCTGAAGCACACTGCACCCGGCAGAGCGATCAGGAGTATCTGGGGAGCACTCGATAACGTTCCACCGGCATCCAATCCTCCTGTTCGGCCGATGGAGGTCCAAATCACTGATTCGGAGGAGGTCGAGGGTTGGTTGAAGAATAGCGTTGGCAGGCCTAGGAGGATACTGGCGGTACTCCATAGAGCAGGCCCCGGTGCCAATTTGGGTGGTGCTGAATCACCGCCGCCGAATCGAGCATTCCCTCATATCGAAGAAGACGATTACACGATGATCGATGTTCCTGCAGAGGACTCCGATTACGACGATGGAAGGCATCGCATCCATCAGCAAGCTACTGGGTGTCTCCGGAGACTTCTGCCAGTCTCCGGAAACCGCCGCCAAGGCGCGTTCTCTCCTCACACTTCCTAAGCATCCTCGCGTCTCGCTTACCCGCTGGAACCCCCGGAGGCGCCCTGTACTCTCTGGATGCTCTCCGGAGACGTCAATCAGGAGCTCCGCACGGCCCAACAAGCAATTGCAAAGGCTCATTGAGCCTTTCGAAGCCATCATGGGCGCTTTCATTCATTCGACCCCTGAGATAATCGGAATCAAGTATGGCTTGTCATGCTTTTAAAAATATTCCGCGAGCCTTCTTTTACATACATGTATCTATCTACCTATATATGAAACTCGTTCCATGTTTTTAAATCGATTCTAGTATTTACTAGCCATTGGCCTTTCTCTACTTGAAACAAATGGGCCATTCCCAAGATGCTTCGTATATTCACTACCCAAAACCTTTGTCGGGAGCGCCTCCCGACTCTCAGAAGGCCATGCGAGCCTTCCGGAAGGCCCTTGTCCCTAGCCTCCAGCAGTTCAACAAGGGCAAGTTGATATGTATTCCTTGTAGTACTATCACGTAGCTGGAAGATTGCCCGTACATTGCCCTAATCTCCCTGAAAGGCACCCCACGGTTCTGTAGTCTCCACTCTTATCCACGCCCAGTCGTTTCAGACGCCCGCTTCCTAAATAGTGCTTCCCCTGTACACCTCATATTATGGATCTCGTGACTCTCTGGATTTTGAAAAACCGATACCGGGACCTGTAGGCATTTAAAACATCTCACGGGATAGTCAAGAAGGCTCAATAAGCCCTCTTCACTCCGGCCTAGCCCATCGCCGTATTCCGACACCGCTCTTGCCACTGGCAGTACTGTCCTATTAAAGTTGATAGAATCCGCGATATCCGATAACCTAATAAGGCTAGTACTAGTATCTAATGCGGCGAACTTGGGTTTCGGAGAACCCTCCTCTTTGTTTTTCACCATTTGCCGGTCGTCATTGTTGAAGATGTCTATCATGCATCGCAGACTCTCCCGATGCGCCCCAAGCCTTCGTAATGTTCCGGAAGAGAAAGAACTACATCTTTCAGATTTAATACCCGTATTTCCATTGCCATACGCCTCGAGTGGAAATCGAGAATTTGAACGGTCGCGTCGACCTTGTTTGAGGCTGTATAGGCCTTCTTTATTTGTTGTTTATGGGCGAGCTCGCTGACATCTGTTGAAAACATTGGTATATTCCCAAAACGCTCCACATGATCTCTAAAGTGTGATAGTAGGTGCATCTTAATGAAATTGAAATGAGAGCCCTTGCGAATCTCCTCCAGCTCCTCCAGGCCTCTCTCAAGGCTTACGGAGCCTTCTAGTGCCCTTTGTCCGATCTTTTCGATCTTTCTTAGTGCGTTTATGGGCCCTAAATTCCAGAAACACATCCTTGTGTGTATGGAACTCTTCGAGGTATCCCTGTAGATATTCTAGCGTCTCCTGTGCGTTGTAGATTGTGCCATTAGATGGAAATCAATTAGAGCTCTTACACACTTCAGCGCCTCCCGAATCCTCTTCAACGCCGCTGGGGCTTCCAAAGAGCCACGGCAAAGGCTCCTAACACTATCCCACCAAGATGTCAGATTTCTTTACCTTGCCATTGAGTGGTTGAGCGATATGACTTGTTAGGTACAGCGAGCCCTGGATAAGGCCCAACAGACGCCCAGGCTTGATCAAATTCCTCTAGCCGTTTGTGCTTCTTCAGAAACAATTGAACCCACCCCATCATATGTTTTAATAGTCCCAAATAAAGATTATGCAAGATATCCGGCTTGTGAAGGTCGTACACATTATTGACTGCAAGGCCCAGAAGGCATTGTACATAGTCTTAATGCACTTCGATACCAGGTACTCCACAGGTGTGTTATCAAAGGTATCCATCTTATACCTCTCGGCCATTTCCATATATCTCTCTTGAATCCTAAGCGCACCTTGTTGAAGGCCTCCAAGGCCTTTGGAATCAACTTCGCACCTTGGGCAGGCATGATTATTGATGTTTAGTAATGCGGCGTGCTCTGGATGATCAGCAGTCCATGCAAGATAAGATTGGATAACATAATCGCTGAACCCATCCGCACATGGTATCAATTCCCGCTTCTGCCCAGGGCTCCGGAGGCCATCGAGAATATCTCCGAGACCTTGTGAAGAGCCATCTGGCTCTGCCGACGCAGTTCATCTGCACGCGCTCACCCCTAACTGGAACAGGTAGTAGTGCTAGTAATACTATCGCGTAATTTGAGGGCTTATTTCGGGTTTCCGACGTGATATTTCCAATGGTCAAATAAACAGGCCTTTTTATCACCACTGAAATTTGTTAGGTGGGTGCCATCCGACGCAAGAAATCACTGGAACGACCGCTGATCCCTCTGGCAGGGTATTCGTAATATCCAAATATCCATTAGCGAAGGCTCAAGACGATTTATGAGGGCTTTAAAAGCCTGCATCTCCCACCACCAGTCCGCCGTGTGCATTTCCCCATACATCCGTTCTCCCATCTCATTATACTCCATCGTTGGAGCATACACCAAATACTCCCTGAATGCACGCTGCCCCAAAAGGAATCGTACTATTGCCATAGGATTGCGGTAGTAGTAAGGGACCACCTCTCCACCTATTTCAACCCCTGAGTGCACCCAGCCCCCTGTCCCAAGGCCGTCCCTAGAAGACATCTCATCAAGACAGCGTGCAAAGCCCCTACCAGTTGTGTAGGAGCCTTTTGGAAGGCTAGCGGAGCGAAAATAATCGTCTATTTGCCCTTGGGACACCCCAGACCGTAGAAACCAACGTGATAATTTGAATTCCTCTGCGGACTGTAGCGGGCTCCATGGGCTCCTGAGAAAGCTCTCTGTCACCTCGTTATATCCTGGTGTCGAAAAGGGCTTCACCTGCGCCTCATATATCGTAGTGGCTAGATTAAACAGTGGGCGGCCCAGAGTCGAAATCACCACTGGTTCGTCGGATTCGATTCGATTCGCGACGCCCGCCAAATCCCAGTCCTCATTGTGCTCTCCTAGGCCGAAGGCTCCCAAGGCTTCTTCGCGGCTGGGAGAGCTGTGTATTATACCATCCAGCTGCCTGTCCCGAACGCTTCTTTCGCCAGATGTCGATCAAAACTTCCAGGGCTCGAGTAATTTCAGATGCAAAATGGACAACGAGATCTCATTGTTGATATTAGAATTAGACGTTGGTAAGGCTCCTTAGGCCTTTGGAACCGCTCATTGGGAATGCATCATGGGCCTCCGACGCGAGCTCTTGGCACCAACGCCAAGAGCCAGCACTAAGCTCGTCTTCTATGTTGTACCAACACAATGATACCAACATAATGAGTGAGATATCATGATCCAACTCCAACACAAACATCTAATAGATGACGTAGCGAGGTTTGATGCACTATCATACATGTATATAAGCTCCATTGAACCTCCATACGGCTCCAGAAGCTTTCAAGAATCCTATCTAAGCCCACGAATCTACCTATAGTTGAATACAATACCAATCTGCCTTTCAAGATATCCATCCTCACCTACATATAAAAATGGTACGTTAGATCCCTAATCTCTATCAGAATCATCATTGACATCTAGATACACAGCCACCACTACACCCTCGTGATTCATCCTCCGATTCAAATTGGGAAGCCCCACCAAGCCCTGAAGAAGGCCCGACCCCAACCTTCAAACACCCGACCCCAATCTTGAAACAAAAACACCCTGTTGAACCTAACCAAAATCAAGCATCGTTACTGGAAGCTGAATCAGGCGTTAACCAAAGTCGCGATAAAGAAGTCCTGTCAAGCCCTCCGAAAGAAAGATTCGACTTTGAAGTTTTCGCTACACCAGAGGAAACACCGTGATACTAGGCATTCTTCCCCGAGCTCGTGTACCACTTGGAGAGAAAGATCAGAACCATTATATCCAACCGCGATCGATTATCATCCCCGAATCTCTTGACGCCCAGCCATACAGGAAGATTCCACAGACGGAGAGAGCAAGATTCTCCAGAGCCAGACAGAATCCCGAAGGCTCCAGCACGCACAAAGAAGGCTTATCACGCCTCCAAGAAGCCGGCTTATATTCAAGGAAGGCACTCCAACACTTCGAGAACGCTCAAAGAGGAAGACAACCAGCGGCGTTCAAATGCACCACAATTGCAGAGGTGAGGCGGGTGCTGCAGCTTACTGGGAAGGACGCCCTCTACAAGACTCTGCGCACCGACTTGGGGGATGAGATGATCAGGCTAGGGTGGGTTGACAAGCTAATCTCTGGAGAAGGATTATACAATCATTTAGTTACCTACCTAATCGACCACAGGGCTATCAACGCCTTGAAGCCTACGTTCGCACGGAAGGCTTCAGAGGACTCGAAGAAGATAGCAGCAGCGCTGAACTTTCTGATTGTTGATCGAACCCAGAAGTCCAGCAGAACACACAGCCGTGTACAAGACTAGACAATATAGAGGCCCCAGAAGACCCTGCACAAGGCTCGCCTGAGGATCCTTGGAAGGAATTGGGAATCGCACCTAGACCTGCAATAACTATCCATGTTATTGACCCGGTGAAGACTCGAGCCCCAAGAAGCGCTGTCTACCGTCACTACGACTGGTTCGGTCCAGCATCCCTAACCCCCTCACTTGCCGTCCTCCGGGATGTTAGCTTGCAAGAGTTAACAAAGGTTGCGATGAAGCGTGTGCCAAGGCCCCCCGTAGGCACCCCCGAGAGGGCCATCCGAGCCTTCTATGGAGCCATCAATAATCCTCCGCCTCGCCAATGCGATCCGCAAAAACCCGGAATATTGCCGTATGACGCGAGTTGGAGGCCTGGCTCAAAACCAGTGAGGCAAAACCATTGAGAGTTTGCGTGCTCCATAGGCCCGCCAAGACTGCTTAGGGGCTTCTCACAGGCCTCAAACCTCCCCTCCCGATGGGTGGGATGACTTGACACCGGATGAGCTGATTCCGGCCGAACTTGAGGCGGACAAAGAAATCTTTCAATTCAGAGATCGAGTGAATAAGAAAGGTTTGCAATTTCCTATTCCCACTCAAGATAGAGATTTCCAATAATATTGGGCCCTCCACGAGCGTATTGAGAGGTTTCAAACGCTCGGGAGAAGGCTCAATAGGCATTATAGACGGCGCTTCCCTAATGGCATTACCTTTGATTCTTGCCATTACGATCGTACTCGCTTTTGGACTGTTGCTGACAGAAACCACCTGTTCAGAGCGAATCACGGCGTAGGGGGAGATAGGCATGATCAAGCCGAAGAGGATGAAGAAGACGAAGAGGAGGAGGAGGAGGAGGACGATGACGACGAAGAGGAAGAGGAAGAGGAAGAGGAAGAGGAAGAGGAAGAGGACGATGACGACGATGAGGAACCGGACGATGAGGACGATGAGGACTATGTGGACGATTTAGCCTAGGTTAATCAAGGCCTATTATGGGGCTCGGAAGGCTCGTTGGGGGTATCAAAGCGCACAGAAGGCTCATTGGATGATTATCAAGTTGGGGGGTATACCTATCCTCTTAAGCTTATTTCTTTTTGTTTTTTCGTTGGTGTTGAAGCATGTTTTATTTTTCGAGAGGCATTTGTTATCCTACTATAGATTAGCGTGATATGTTGGTAATTATATAGCTCGAATTCAGACTAGTGTGATTTTAGCGAGCCATTGAAAAGGCTTCTAAAGCCTTTAGCTCCGATCGGAATAGCTGTATTTATCGCCAAGAGACAAAGCAAACCCAGAATGGTGTTATATAGTAGAGGCCCCAAGGGCCTTCTTCAAGGTTTTCGAGATGCCTTTTCTGCTCCACTACCACCACAGCCAGCATGCCTCCCAGACCAAAATCACAGAAACGCCCAGTTCCCGATGGGCTCAATCAGCGTGCCCCAATCTCGTCTTCTGTTAGTAAACGCTTACGGGGTGCAATGAGTGTTTCCAGTGTGGCCAGCTCTTTCAATTCTATAAACTCTATAGTTTCTGCTGGATCGACAACAGAGGCGACACAGATTTTCGTAACGCCCACCGAGCCTTGTAGAGAGCTTCAGTAGCTATCCCGAGGATCAAGCAGTGGAGGAATACTCCTCCCGTGGGTGGGTCGGACTTGACGATCATCCAGAGGAAGATGACGCTGCTTTGGAGATCTATGAAGATGACTACGACTATGTGGATGACTATGAGGATGAGTATGAACCTGGAGATGAGAATCTCGCACCTCCAAACTCTCCACCACCAATACCAGCTCCTCCCCAACCTACACCAAGGCCCCTCTCTGAACGTAGGCCCTCTCCACCACCATTACAAAGGCCCCCCCCCCCAGATCGAATACAATCTCAGGCTCCACAACCATTACAAAGGCCCAACCTCCCAGAGCGAATACCATCTCAGGCTCCCCCAGAACGAAGACATTTCCAGGCTCCCCCAAACCAGGCATCACAGCTCGGGAAAAGGGTGGCAGAGGCTCCTGTGGCCTCCGCCATGGCTCTTGTGTCCTCCCGTAAGAGATCAAGTAGACCAGTAGAAGAAGCAATTGCTTCTTCTTCTGTTCCGGTGAAAATAACGCAGGTATTTGCTCACTATACTCTCTGGTTTGTCTATACTGATCGCATACAAGTATGGCAATCGTCATGCAGTTAATCCACCCAAACCGACAACGCAACGGACTTCGAAGGCGCCGCAAGCCATCGAGAGACCTTCCTTTACATCTCCAAGTTCTCGATTCGCTCAAGCACCTTATGCGACCTGAGCGTGAGCTTAATAGTACACCACCGCTTCACATTCATATCGCATACACCTCCGCTACCCAATATTGTGGTTCCCCTCTCGTGCATGAGACACCTGGGCCGGAGCCACTTGGCGGATCGGATTGCAAGTTGCCAGATTACAAGCCATTAGTTAAACAAGCCGCAGAGCTTCTTGGGCGTTATACACTGCTTGAGGAGCCTTGGCCACAACCTGACTCTCTTGTGGTCAATATTCGAAGATTTTGGGCAGAAGCAAACGATTATTTTAATACAAGCTTAAATCTGACCAAAAGTGCGAGGAGAGGTGAGTACTTTTAGAGCCTTCCATAAGGCTCAGGGAGCCCTTGCTTATACGACTAGGTTCAAATTGTATGTTCACGAGTGAGATCACACCTTGTTTATGCCATTAAAGACTATATGGCAAGGGGCTTCCTGTATGGGATGAATGAGCTTCTTACAGCGGATACAAGGGCCACGAAAGTCAATTATCTACTCGAAAAGGACCGTTTCATTAGTGACCCTGAGAACTATTCGGTAAGCATTTCCTTTTTAGCCTTTGAGAAGGCTCTAACAGACTTCAGACAGGCCGCCGGCACTTCTGGGCTCCAGAAATTGTTGATGTGATATTTCTGAAGTATTACAAAGGCGACAAGATGCGTGCAAAAGGATCCTGATTTCGTCGATGGTATTTCTCCGCATTCATATGCCTAGTCTGTACCGAATCTGGTTTGTCCTCCGATGTTGGACGACTGGGAATTACATAGAAGGTTTGCACTTCAACCCGAGCCAGAATACGGATATCATGTGTAAGGCGTCTCCAGCCCTGTGAAAGGCTCCTGCTGACTTGTGAATGTCAAGTAACGTATTCTAGGATGATGGATACATGGAAGAAGAGAAGTGCACAGAATCAAATGGGCACTCTAGAAGTGATACGAGAAACGATTGGAGAGAAGGTCCGCATCCCAGCCCAGTTGCACATGGTGATGGTGCTGCACGTACTAATATTGTTACAATATAGGTTGAGGAATTACGAGGGCCCAAAGAGGTGATATCAAAGGTTGGTCAGAAGCGTCTTGGCGTTGGCAGCAGATAGCGCGGCGTGGAGGGCTGCAAAGGCCCGTCGCAAGGCTCAGGGAGTTAGAGCTACAGTAGAGCATAGCGATGTTGACAACAATGCCGTGCCACTAGAGCTAGGTGAAAGGGTAGAGGGGCTCGGTGAAGGGGTAGACGTTACACCAACGGCTTCTGAAGCCTAGCCAACTTGAAGGGCGTAGGAGGCATAAGCGGTAGGAGTTGCTATGGTGGATATGGATAGATAAATAATTGTATTTTCTTTACGGTCTATCAGAATTCTTGTATGCTATTAAAATATTATTTGTTTGGGTTGGGTTACTAAGTCCCATTGAGCCTTCTAAGCATCCTCTAGGAGGTTCTCCTGAGCCCTCAGGAGAGGAGCAGATCTTCGGGAGAGTGTGGGAGGCGTGCTGAACCCTCGGGAGGGTATGGGAGGCTCAGGAGATGGATCGGATGCTCGGGAGAGTTCAGGAGAGCTCGCTGAGCCCTCGGGAGGGCATGGGAGGGGTGAAGAGTTTTCTTAGTGGCTCAGGAGAGTGTAGGAGAGCTGGAGCCCCGGAAGGGCATGGGAGGGGTGAAGAGTTTTCTTAGTGGCTCAGGAGAGTGTAGGAGAACTTGCGGAGTCCTCGGGAGGGCATGGGAGGGGTGAAGAGTTTTCTTAGTGGCTCAGGAGAGTGCAGGAGAGCTTGCTGAGATCTCAGGAGGTTATGGGAGGGGTGGTGCGTTTTCTTATTGGCACAGGAGAGTGTAGGAGGGCTCGCTGAGCCCTCGGGAGGGCATGGGAGGGGTGGGTGCGTTTTCTTGGTGGCTCAGGAGAGTGTAGGAGAGCTCGCTGAGCCCTCGGGAGGGCATGGGAGGGGTGGGTGCGTTTTCTTAGTGTCTCAGGAGAGTGCAGGAGAGCTTGCGGACTCCTCGGGAGGTTATGGAAGGGGTGGTGCGTTTTCTTATTGGCACAGGAGAGTGTAGGAGGGCTCGCTTAACTCTCAGGAGGGCGTAGGAGGGGATGACTAGTATTTTTAATAGCTCAGGAGAGCCTAGGACGGCTCGCTTAGGCTTTCTCGGGAGGCGTGGGATGGGTGACTAGTATTTTAGTGGCTCAGGAGACTTAGAGGGCTCACCACACCCTCAAGAGGCGTGTGAGAGGGTGGCTAGTGTTTTAAGGGCTCGGAGAGTATAGGAGGCCTTCCTGAGCTTCGGAGACACGAGGAGGTTAACGGTTTTTCTATAAGCAGGATAGTGTCTCCGTGAATTCAGATACGTGATTATCTTACTATACAATCACTGCCAGTATGCCATAGTGCTAGCCATTGTTAGGGATTGAATCGCCTCCAGATAGCATCGGAGACGCCACTGCTTCTCCGGATGGCCTCCTGAGCCTTTCAAAGGCCTGTATCTGCTTCGTGAGATTCTCCCGATACCTAACGCGTCGGGGTCTCGCGATAGTGCCCAATGCGTTCGGGAGGGCCTCCCGAGCCATTGCGATGTCTCTGGAGGACTAGTCGGGTGCGCTACCTTCTCCGGAGAATTAAGGTTTGACGGGTATCTCCGGAGATCTCCCATGTCTCCCGCTTCTCCCAACAAGTTGGTACAGTTTGCTGATGTCACTGCTAGAGGACTGAGGGTATATTTGCCCAGAACTGATGCCAGTAATCAAAGGCTAATCCAAACTCTTGTTAGACGTCGCGATAGGCAGCAGGATGCTATCGACGATATAGACCCCAAATACCTTAGGAAATATCCTTTGGGGGTGGGGGTTGCTGATCCGAATTTTGTACAGGGAGTAATCTGGACGCCTGCTGCAATAGCAGCCAAGAGAGCTGCTGACGCACTCGCAGCTGCTGGTGGAGGTGGTGGTGGTGGTGGTGGTAATGGTGGTGGTGGAGGCGGTGGAGGACCTTCTGGAGGCGGTGGAGGCGGTGGAGGACCCTCTGGAGGCGGTGGTGGCAGTGGAGGACCCTCTGGAGGCGGTGGTGGTGGTGGTGGTGGTGGTGGTGGTGGTGGTGGTGGTGGTGGTGGTGGTGGAGGCGGTGGAGGATCCTCTGGAGGTGGTGGTGGTGGTGGTGGTGGCGGGCATCATTAGTTTTCTTTGATAATCTCTCTCTTTTCATGAACAATCGCTTACCTCTGAAAAGCGGTATGTCTTGTTTTCTGAGGGCTGACGAATGCTCCTGGGATTTGGTTCGGTGCTATTTGGGATTTTAGATTAGCGGTATGTCTTGTTTTCTGAGCGCTGGCAAGTGCTCCTCGGAGCTATTATGAATAGATGGGTTCATCGTTTTAGATTTATTAGATTAGATTAGATTAGATTATTCCATTTCGTAATTGAATTGCAGTCGAGCCAAACTCCTAGATTGCTCTCAGAGCACTCGGTATCGCTTCTGAAAGTGCAGTAAAAACGCAGTGATTAGAAACGACTCGGATTCGGTTGAGCGGGATGCGTTGGCGGATCCTTACCCTACAAGGTTAGCGGTGAAAATTCTTCTTGCTTTAAGAACGAAAACTCTGTCGCCAAGCGTTGATTTCTAATCAAAACACGCAAAGAACGCTTCCTAGAAAGACATTGGATACTCCTGCCACCAAGCAGAATGCCTCCCAACAAGCGATCCGCCGGTTCAGCACTTCTTTCCGCAAAGCAACCACGACTCCCAGTACCACCAGAAGAGCATGATGATTCACAGACTGACGGGTCTGATGTATCATACCGAGCATTGAACGCACTGTCAACCAGCACTCGGAGCAGTCAGTCGACCACCGCCCCAATAGCGCGTAAAGGGCTTCTCCGTTCTTCCGACACATCCACTGGAAGAAGCAGCCCTAGAAGGGTAGAATTCCATCTCCCCGATGGCAATACTGACATCGCTGAAGTGCAGGAGCAACAGGAGGATGTGCCAGAGGTGGAGGAAACCGCCAATACCAGCCACTCGGAGTATGACGACTCCCCAGAGAATGCCCAGGAGAGCTCTGAGGAGAATCTGGATGACACGGAAAAAGAACCTCAAGCCTCCACCCAGCAGAGATCCCAGAGTACGGGGAAGAGGCCTCGTACAGTACAGCCGACTACTGCCAGAGCACTGGGCAATGCTCGGAGGAGACCAACAGGAGCTGTAGCGGAGGTTATGGCTTCCTCCGACGTTTCGGTCGATGTGGTACAGGTTCGACTCCATCTTACCAATTAATGCTTTTTAGACAGGGACAGAATGCTAACGATTCAGAGGGGAACACGACTGGGTGCGAAGGTAATACGGAGAGAAGGTCCAAAGAGAGCAGCACCCACCTCGGTATCCACACAGAATGCATCCCAGAGATCGCCCACCGCATCCCAGAGAGTGCCCACTGCATCCCAGAGAGCGCCCACTTCGGCATCCAGCCAGGAAGCATCTCAGAGAGCATTCCCGGCATCTCAGAGAGCACTCCCGATACCCTCGCAGTCAATGTCTTCTTCTGTACCCGTTTATTCTCGCGATATTGACTATAGCTCTTCCACACGGCACATTAATCTTTCCTCGATGCGTTAGAATGCAGCGATCCTCACCCACTTACCGCCTATCGTTCCTCCCCCCTTTTGAGGCGTTGGCGAGAAACTCTATGAGCAGTCCCCAGATTCCCTCAAGCCCTCAGGAATATTTACCAGAAGCGCAACCAAGATATGATATTGCACAGTTTCCTTCATCTATCAGGGACGAAGGAAATGCTCCTATAGCAGAAAGCGAGGTTAGTAGTATTCCCGATAGCACTGACGAGCGCTTTGAGAGCATCGTTAACATTCCTGCGAGTAATCTATCTTAGCGATCCTTGTTACCTAGCTCGAGGAGTGCAAACGTTCTCTCAATGCAAGCCCAGAGGATTGAGAAGGAGTGCAGCACGCTAATCGGGGACCACACTCTTCTACATGAGCCTTTTCCTCCTGCAGCGAGGCTTTCGGTACTGGTAGTGAGCATGTGGGCAGCTGCCAGTCGCAGGGTGGGATGTACGGTGGATCTGGACGAGGTCGTTATCAAACAGGTGAGTGCCCCGGAAACGTCGACAAGTGCTCTGGGAGCATAATTGAAGTTGAGAACGATAGGTCAGAAGTCTACACTCCCGAGTCCGTTCGCACTTGATGCACGAGGTTAAAGGGCGCCTGGCGGATTCAACCATCTATGGGCTTGGAAGGCTCTCGACTCCTGAGGCGAGGGCTGCTCAAGCAGAGTATCTTTTGAAGAATGATCGCTTCTTGAGCCCTGCACAGCATTACGAGTGTAACGGAGTCGTTTTACTGTAGTCTACATAGGATAGTCACAGTGGCCCGTTACATGCTGAGAGTTATTGTTAGAAGCCAGTTGACCGATGGTATGCAAGTACCGGCAGCGTAGTTAGCTACTAGCTGTCAGAGTAACTACATCTCGGACAACTAGGAGGAAGAACTATTCATGGGAGGATAGGCTGACGAGCCAGAACCTCGCTAGTGAATAGAAGGCCAGTCGGAACTAGGTTCTGAGTACCGGTGTTCTTCCGTACCTCCGTGCATACATTGCCTGCTGATAGCAGCTGCTGATGCCTGGGAAGTCTACGATAAGTAAAGAGCTCTACAGCAACATGAAGCCGATCGTTGACCTGCTGGCTTAGGCTGCGTCGCAACCAAGCGGTAAGGAGATCAAGGCTTTGACTAAGGGTGAATACCATTGTGAATAAGGAACACCGCTAAGCGCTTAGGCGATGGAACCTAATGGAAGGTTGCCCAGAAGCGGGGTAGCGGTTGTATTGTTCTATTACACAAGAAAAGGAGTCACCGGAACTTAGCAAGAGAATGGGAGCGGAGAATAGAAAGTCTCGGAGTATAAGTACTCGACTTCATTCTCGCCTTAGACTCACTTTCCCTAGACTTCATCAGTACCAAGAAAAAACCAGAGAACAGAGTCCTTAAAGATTATTGAGTTCTAGCGATAGGAATCTTTAGTTAAAAATCTGCACCTGACTTCTATCTTGCACGGCCGTCTATTACTCTACCTTTTAGAGAGACCCCCGTTACAACGAGGTATGATCAATCCCCAGAGAGCACCCGGGGGTGCTAAGGGAGCACTTGGGTGTCAATGACCCGAGAGCACTCGGGTGTCAATGCTCGGAGAGCATCCGGACACCCGAGACTGCCCAGAGAGCGCTTGTGAACGCTGCTAACAGATACTAGACCTACCGTCTACGATTTCTTGCGCCAGAGATTATCGACATATTGTACTATAAATACTTTGATGGGGTCAGGATGCGAGGGGTGAAAGACCCCGAGTTCCTAGAGCGGATTACCCCTACGTTTATTTGCCTGATATCTACTGCGATTTGGCATGGCATTCGGGCATGGTCAACGGGAACATACGTGAAGCCTGACCATTTCCAGTCACAGAACGAGAGTGTTGTTAGTAAGTATCCCCGATGCCCTCACAGCTATGGCGAGTGCTCTGGGAGCAGTGACTGAAGCTCTCAGTGCTCTCGGATTACCGAGTGCTTTGAGAGCACTGACTGACGCTGTCAGCGCTATACTGGATTCGCGCGCTGACATTGGAACACGAGTAGTAACGTTCAACAGGATGAGCAACACATGGAAGGGGAGGGGTAGACAGAACCAGGAGGCAACGTTGGAGGTGATCAAGGACAACCTCCGGGAAAAGGTATGCTATAAGGATGGATGCTATACTGGCGGAGTGCTTTTCTGAAGGCGGAGGCTAACCTGGAGGCTAACGTTGATAGATACGAGAGAAGAAGGGCATCACTATCGAGGTGATACCGGAAGATGGATTTAGCGAAGACGACGAAGCGTTAGCTGTGGATCTTGCGGCATTCCGGAATGCTCGGAAAGCACCCGCGAGTGCTCCAGGGGATATCACTGATCCCGACTATGGTGGCGGCCAGGAAGAGGTGGTTCACGCTCAACTTCGGGGCATTGAAGCGGAAGAGGAAGGCGAAGAGGAACAGGAGCAAGAAGAGGGGGATCACGAAGGAGGCGAGGAGGAAGAGGATGTGTAGAGCACCCGCGAGTGCTTTGGAGAGCACTGGCGAGTGCTTTGGAGGCCAGTGCTTTGAGAGCACTGCCGAGCGCTTTGGAGGCGGGTGCTTTGGAGAGTACTGGCGAGTGCTTTGGAGGCGAGTGCTTTGGAGAGCACTGGCGAGTGCTGTGGAGGTGAGTGCTTTGGAGAGCACTCGCGAGTGCTTTGGAGAGCACTGGCGAAGTCTTTGGAAGCAATGGCGAAGTCTTTGGAGAAGAGAAAGCAAGTGGAAGCTTTGCGTTTTTGCTCGTCGAATCTTTGGAGACTATATTATATTCAATTAGCGAGTTCAAGACGGTTTGTACTAGTAGTGTTAGGATTTAGCAATATAATCACGGTTTTGAATGCTCTTGAGAGCAGTGCCCACTAAAGCAAAGAGTAGTAAAAGCGCAGTAAAAGTATTTGAAAAGGTAGGAACAATATCGGTGCCGGAGAGGTCAGTAGTGCTCCAGAAGCATTAGCAATATGCTCAGGAGTCGTCAGAGAGCTTCAGGAGCAGTCATAAACGCTTCGGAGGGGTGAGAGGGCTCCAGGAGTGTCCAGGAGATATGGAGTAGTATTAGGCGAGCGAGCGTTCCGTCGAGATAGCGTCAGGCGACAGGACGTTCCGTCGAGATAGCGTCAGGCGGGAGTACGTTCCGTCGAGATAGCGTCAGGCGACAGGACGTTCCGTCGAGATAGCGTCAGGCGGGAGTACGTTCCGTCGAGATAGCATCAGGTGAGAGAATGTTCCGTCCAGATAGCGTCGGGCGAGAGGACACTGCGTCGGGGTAAGGTAATTGGTGTCGAGCGCTAGGAAGCGCTATGCGCCAGGGCAGAATCTTATCGCCAGAAGCGTCTTGGAAGCGTTCGGCTGCTTCTCTGGAGAAGGTAGTTTGTCTGCGCGCAGCGCCTGAGTCTTGAAGCGTCTGGCGGAGGTTCCGGGTTTGCTGATGTTTCTAATGCTCAGAGGATGCAGAGGGTCACCGGGCAATCAGAGTCACGGTCCTACTCTGGCCGGCCTTCTAGTCAGTCAGCAAGGCATAGACTCGTCAGTCTGTCCTTCTGTGACTAGACCCTCTTCCTAGATTCCGGAATATAGTTACACTTGCAGCTGGTGGCGATCCACACTGCAGGTACTTGTATGTCACCGGGTACTGGCTTCTATCAATAACTCTCAGCATATAGCGGGCCCCAGTTAGTATGCTCTCATACTATCCGGTTAGAATGGCTCCGTTATAACAATAGAGCGTATTTATTAAGTGTCAAATCCGAAAATTGGCACTTCGCCACATTAAAAAACGGTTGCCGCAAGTGTCAATTTTACAAAGTGGGGATGTAGGTGGGGATGTAGGATACGCCTGGGGATTTTTACTATACTGAGTGCAGTATATATCCTGCCTGCGTATTTCCCAGTAAGCGTGAAGAATTATTTATTTACGCAGTTTCCCCCATCATACCTTCCTGTTCTGGCTAAATAGGTTAGTTAGGTTACTGAGGGGAACTGTCAATTTTGTCTCCCGGAACTGTCATTTTTAAAGTGTCAATTTTTGTGATTTGACACTTAATAAATACGCTCTAATGCGAGGGAGTCCTGCTGCTTGGGACGAACGCCAGTGCGGCACCACATAAAATGCTACCGCCGGCTCTACCTAATTACAAGGACCGGTTGCTTACACGACCAACTACCGGATGTAATGAAACACCAAACTGGCCGGGAAAGGCCTGCCTCATTAATCCATTACACACCCGACGATTGAGAACTGTACCCCGAATTATCTACTCCCGGTGCCGAAAAGTCCTCGGGTCATGTGACCAAATTATGCAGAAATAGGGGTGAGATCAACTACAATTGGGTTCACGTGACCTGACGACTTTTCGGCACCGCGAGTATAGTCCTAGTACCGCACACCGACTGCATTCGGGCGCTGTCGGCTATTTAGCCGATGGTGCACACCTAACCCGTAGCCGATAGTACTATTGGGCAGACGAAACGACTTTCTTCCACCACCCCTTCTTACGTATATGTACATGTATGTATGCTTACTGGGAACTTAGGAATCATCATTATTCAGAACGAGGGTCCGGGCCTTGTCTTGTCGACGATGGTAGAAGGAACGCTGCAGGTTGCCACCCCGAAAGAAAGTAATAGAGCGATAGCAGCACCGGGTGGAACCAACTTTATAGGTTAGCGTTGGCAAATATTCAACTGTGTTGTAAAGTATATTTAAAATGAGATACGTAGTTAAAAAGGCCCTTCCCCGAAAGAAATGAAATTAAAACCGCTCATTCAGCCAGACCTCTCTTTTCCTTGACTGCTCAGTTGATTTGTCGCATGGTACAAGTTCGTACCTGAATATAGCGAGCGCAGATCTTATACTCGGTTCTACGAGGAAACCCACTACGCCCTTGGCTGTAGTCATAGATCTAGAGCAGAACATAACGGCAAAAGACCTTATAAAATGACGACAGCTATTCAAAAGAGCTCAGAAATGATGAACGCCAGCGAGGACCTAGAAAGTAGGCGCCCTACTCATATGTCCGTATGCTATACCGATACTAACAGAATTTATTAGAATCGAGTGATGGTTCAGGACCCATCAAGCTAGAGATACAAGACGGAGAAAGCAACAATACCAAAGAAGTAATTCCAGAAAACTTGTTCAGAAACATTTGGCACGAATATTTCTTCATTTTGATCGTGACATCCGCCCAATTGATAACCGTAATTCTTCCCATCTCCAATACCAATGGTTAGTAACCTCATAATGAATCAGCAAGCAAACCTCGGAAACACAATTATGCCTATATACCACATTTCACGAGGCCTTGGTGTCGGAGAACATGATTCCGCTAGTCAGAGCTGGTTCATCGCTAGTTTCTCCTGTACTGTCGGCGCCTTCGTTTTGATCACCGGCCGCTTCGGTGACCTTTACGGTTTCAAAAACATGTTCACAATCGGCTGGGTTTGGTTTTCTATATGGTCCCTTGCCTGTGGGTTCGCGCCCAACGGAATTTCGTTCGATATATTCCGGGCGCTGGCAGGCATTGGGCCCTCAATCCTAATGCCGAATGCAGCAGCACTGTTGGCGAACGGTTGGCGCGAACAGAGGAAGAAGAACCTTGCTTTTGCGGTTTTTGGTGCAATTGCGCCGGCCGGTTTTGTCATTGGGTGCGCGACTGGTGCAGTGATTACGGAGCGTGGTGGGCGGTGGGAGTGGATCTTTTGGAGTATGGCGATTGTGGCGGCAGTAATTGCAGTGATGGGGTGGGTTGTGATTCCAGGGGGTGGGAGGATGAATATCAGGGGTGAGGGAGATGTGGACTGGATCGGAAGCTTTGTGGGTGTTGCAGGATTGGTGCTGGTGTTTGTTGCTTTGAAGTAGGTATAATGATCATTGACCCTAGGCCAGCCAATTATCATGGACTAACAGTGTATCAGCGGCGGCCCAACCTTCGGTTGGAAAGCGCCTACCAGTGGTGTTCTCTTGGCCATTGGGCTCCTGTCCCTCGTAGCATTCTGCTATATCGAGACGCGGGTCGCCCACCCAATCCTCCCCATGAGCATTTTCCAGTCGCCGACCTTCGTTGCCGTCGCCGTATCTCTTTGCCTCGGCTGGATGTCCTTCGGAATGTTTCAGTTCTACGCGCCGCATTTTCTGATGGAGTTTCGTGGGCTCTCCCAATTAGAAACATCCCTCCAGTTTCTTCCATGCGCAATTGTTGGCATCGCGATGGCATGCATGGCCGTGTTTTTGCTGCCGCGAGTGCCGGGGTACGTTATCTTTGGCATCTCAATGCTGTGTTTTTTCCTGGGACAGTTACTGCTGGCGCTCACGCCTGTGGAGCAGACCTATTGGCAGATGACGTTTCCGACGTTTTTGCTGATCTGCTGCGGGCCCGACCTGTCTTTTGCATGCTCCTCCTTGATCGCAAGTGATAAGTTGCCAAAGGAGCAACAAGGTGTGGCGGGTAGCTTTATTAATACCATTGTTAACTATAGTATTGCGTTGGGGTTGGCACTGGCGGGGAATTTGGAGGCTGCCACTAATGATAGTGGTAGGGACAGGCTGAAAGGTTTCAGAGCAGCGTGGTATTTGGGGGCAGGGTTTGCGGCGTTGGGGATGGTTATGACGGCTGTTTTTCATAAGGGGATGTCAAAGAGGCATAAATAGGTGGGTGCGGTAATTATTGATAGGATATACTTACTTCATGAGATGTCACTCGGTTAGGTTTACTAGATATAAAGTTCCCCCCCAGTTTAATTCATTGATTGAACGAATTAAAACTTGATAACCTACTTGTTATAGAAATAAAGGCCTTGATCAGTTGATCTATTTATCTATGATTCATCGCGTGTAATCCCCGACAACTGGGCGGTGCAGCCCGGCCAAAAGATTTATATAGAGATGCGCCCCAGTTTATTTTTCTGTTTTCCACTTTCTTAGAGAATTTCAACAAACCGGAAATAAATTTATCCAGGTAGCGCACCGACCTATTTAGCTACAAGTTATATAAAAAAGAATTTGATGTACATTATATGCAGCTTAATACCGAAATATTAATTAATGAATTAGTCATTAGTGCGAAATGTTAAAAGGACTAACAATTTCCAGGGACCTCAAATGTTGAACCAGGGGATATCGGGTTGAGTGTTGCTACATACATGTAGTGTTATCGCCTGTGAGCTACTATGTTGTTTTAGTTTATTTATCAATAATCGCCTCTAGAGCTGCCTATTTCCCGGTTTACTCGTAGTTTTCTAACGTTTCCGAACTGAACTGGGTCTGCATACCACCAAAATCTAGTTGCCAAGCACGATTTACGCCTATATGCAGACCCAGTCCAGTTCGGAAACGTAAAAAAACTACGAGTATATCAGTCGGTTCATTCTACTGGCCGGATTTTAAATAAGGGTGAGTCGCAACCGTATGTGCTCGCACCTGAGCAGGTATCATAACCATACGGTATCTGGAGGAAAATACTAGTATATTGGTAACAATCATTATCAAGCTTAAAAATTGAATTCATTGCAAGGGCTTCGTCGAGTTGGGCTTCGTTACGTTGCGTTGCGCCGTTGCGGTCCTACTCTTTAAAATCCGGGTGTTGGCGTATTGGCGGATTGAAGCCAAAAATTGGCTTGGCTGTCTCTTTTTAGGCTTGTCCGCCAACACCCAATGACAGTACTCTACAGCCTATGGAGTGCTTAGTTTATTGGGTTTATTGTGCTAGCTCATACGGTCGAATCACTTAGAAGGTACCAATTTCCAGCCCTCAGCGCATCCTTATAGGGAGATTCGACTGTATTTACAACTATACTGTCGTCCGCCCACGTCCGCCAACGAATCTAATTACTATGGACTGGAATATGGTTTTGCGGAACTCTCTGGCAGCTGATTGGCTGAGAGGCAGGGGGTCCTTAGTAAACACGAGATAACAAAGTACTAAGCACTCGCGAGACGGGGGCCGAAAGCCCTCATAATTTTAGAGGGAGAATTAAGTGAGGTGGAATGGGGGGACGAAGCCTTGAAGGCCTCCTATAATTATTTGATACCCAAAATCTAAAGAGAGAGTACAACTCGCGGTCGCGAGGTGGGCCACTACTACTCGCGTTTCCGGACTGGACCACTATTGCATACCATACAAAAGATAGCCTTGGCGGGTTTTTTTCTTCTGTGTATGCAATATCAGTTACGAGTAGTATGTACAGTCACTCATCAAAAGTGTTCGTGATTCACATCAAAGTTGGTCAGTGCGTATCTATATAATTGTATCCAGTGAGTGACAGAATAAAAATACCATGAATGTCTAATATTGATTTTGACCACCCTTGATTGTGTTAAGGTTTTGAACATTTCAATGGGCACTTTGATTCCTGACTTGAGCCGGACATGTCACATTAAATCCGAATCACGAACACTTTGATGAGTGGCTGTACCTTGAATGAGGTTACTGTATGGGGGAATCATCAACTGGCAACGGGTTCAAGAGGTCCCTTCACTGGTGGGGGCGGGGAAAACCCCACGAAAGGTGCGAGTAAAAGAAACTCGCGCTCGCGAGGTCGGCCGCTGCTAGTAGACTATACGATGTATGTGTATGCAACTTGTCAACACGAGAAGAGCGCTTTGAAGATTCTCCGGACCCAGCGCTCCCTAAGAATACATACAACAACGGGTTATCATTATCCTGTTCATTCCGTAAGCCCTCCTACATAAATATATATACATTGCATAGATATATATATATCTTCAACACTAATCTCAATCATCATCAATTATCTTGGCTAATAAAGGTGTAGAGAACGTTCGAAGAAAAGAAAAGAAAGAAAGAAAGACACCAATATTGGTGCCCCAGAAGCCAATCCTCTACGATAAAAACTATCGAAATAATAAACCAGCTCTTGAGAATGAGAATAAAAAATATAAAAACAAAGTAGTAAGTAGTATACATCGAATCGTAAATATGAAGTTGAAAAAATAAAACAATCGTAGAAGGATATCATAACTGACAGAGCAAAACCAAGCCAATCCAGTGACAGAAAAAAGCTAGTGAAAATGGAATTCAGGGTATAAGGTGGATATCAAAGTGCAAAACGCCTGAGCCAAGGAAAAAATAAAACCAGCCATAAGACAAAAGAAGGGGAAGATACCGGGTAGAGCTATGATATGGTGAAAAAGTCGACCGAGAGAAACCTTAAAAGGTTCGGATGCTACCACAAACATCGTGCAGGTACTACCGCATGAACCACGCGGGAAATCAGTAGCTGAACCTCATCATAGTTCCACTCTAATGCCTCTTTTGTCATATATTGAATCTTCAACCTACGAAATGCGAAACCCAGAAGACAAAGAAGCATGACAGAATGTGTCGTGGGACGGCGGCAAGGAAAAAAGATTAGGGGAAAGGCACTACTGCAAGGCCTTGCTCAAGTCTCGTATTTCTTCTTCTGAGAGCGAGGCTATCCAGAGGCACCGTTCACAGACGCCATCAACGGCCTTAAAATCGTACTTATGAGAAGCTTCTATTAGGCGAAGAAGTCTCTTGACAATTGCAGCCGTAGTCCGGTGCCGCTCGAAATTTACAAGTGATTCAGTTGTTGGTGATGTAGCGATAAATAGGGCACGCTGAGCGTTGAGAATCAGATCGTGAGTAAATATCCCTATAATAAAGCTGCTGATCAGCAGATATGTCTACTAGCGTTAAAGCAGGATCTCGTACCAACAAAGGGTATACAGCCAGATTCTCCGGTTACTTTATCCATTTCTGTACGGAGGTTGTGGAAATTTCGTACAGGCTGGACCAGAGCTTCCATCTCTTTGAAATTGCTCATGTCTGCAGCAGAAATGATACCCCATGTTTTTCGCAAACGAGCCACATCTGCAGTTAGAAGCGCGATTGTTATTTGGTACATCGTAGCAAAGTTCTGAAGTCTTCGAGCATGAGCGGCCACATGAATCAATTTAACAATTGTCTTCGCTCGCTCATGGATGTCTTTCGTCATGACAATTTCAGACCTGGCCCATTTGCACATCTATTCCCTCTTAGTAATAGACTTGGCAATAGAATAAAGGTGCACTAACCAGATTAAATCTCGCAATAACCACTTCAACTCCCCTAATATCTTTAGAATTCAAAAACTCAACCCAATCTCTGACGTTAGAACTTGTTTGACTCCATCTCAACTCCACGAGTTCCTTCCAGTCTACCTCCATCAAAGCATCCTTTTCTATCAATGTAAACTGCTTTGCAAGAAGCTCTGAATCGTATGCAAGTATAAATGGTAAATGAATTGAGGAGGGCTGAATCATCGTCTCCAGAGCAGCATCTCGGCTATCTTCAGGTTTGTTTGAAGGAACATATTCTGATGGGTCCCTTTGTTGAAATTTTCCAGTTTGAGGCCTGGAAACAACTGGATCTTGCACTACTTTGGTGGCCTGGACAGAATTTAACGATATAGTCGATTTAATATTAGGTGCGGGCGAAGGAGTATGTCGGAGGGGATGTGAAGGTATTCCAAGTTCTGCAATGATCGTACCGGGCTGTATCGGTGGAAATGTTGAGGAGACAAATTTTCCCGGTGATACCGGCTGGAATGATATCTCTGATGAAAGTTCGCTGGTGTCGTCCCTGGTGTACTCTTTAGACTTGATCAGATGCTTCTCCAACCCCAGGTCTATACTTCTTAGGGCGATATCATTAGAGGAAGGATACGGCAATAATGTACGATGTAAGATTGGTGTAGAATTACGAGACTGTTCCGCACCCTCAATAGCGGTAACTGGTTGGTTCAGCGCTTCCCTTTCATGATAATGGGATGTATTGGTGACCAGGCCTTGTTCTAGTAAAGGCCCAGCCTCTTCCAATCTTTCGATGGTCATTGCAATCCCCACAGAGTTAATATCTACTTGTTGTGCGACTGAGCCTGTTTCTTCGAAAGGCACGCTTTTTGATGAGATTTGATCGAAAACCTGCTTTTGCCTTCGTTTCATTCTTTTTTGATGATCTTCTTCGTCATTTCCATCCAGTGCAAATGCACGCTCCGATACATGCTCTTCAGCCGTTATCATAGATGAATCTCGAGATTCATGCGGATCTTGCACAAGATGTCTCAAAGTTATTTTGTCCTCTGTGGGAGAATTTTCTGACGACCTCTTTTTCTGATAGGTGCCTTCTAGTTTCATCAATGCAACTTCGATCCCTCCATCGTCACTTTCAGTATCTGGAAGATCCCGGAGCTTCTGGACACCGACTTCGAATGGAAGCCTTGGGTCCAATCCCAATGAGCGAGCAACAGTGTGACGTCTCAAAGTACGAGAAGACCTTGGTAGTGAGATGCCGCCCTGTGCCACCGCTCCAAGAGAAATCACTCCGGTCAAAAATTGCTGATGAGGCGACTCAGCCCTTGATGTCGCTACGGTAGACGCCGGTCTATGATATATTGATATCCCAAAGGTGTCTGCTGTCGAAAATGTTGTAGTATCGACAGAACCTGTAGATCTTGGTCTAGGCATATCCATGTCACCCAAAGTAGCAGCAGCTCTCAGGTCTCCACCTGGCCTGCGCCGCAAAATTCTTGAAGGTTGGAGGTCTATCCTTCTCCTACCAGAAGAACGGACGTTTCCAAAAATCTCAGAGATATCGTCCATACCAACACTATATTGACTTCGACCAGAGTTTAACCGCTTCAATGAGAACGATCTCGCAGAATGTAAAGACGCGTTATCAACCCCAGCAATTTGTGAGAGGTAAGAGTTTTTTTGAAAGCTCTCAAAAGAAAAGGATTTGCTTCTTCGAGGTAATCGAGAGTTTCCGGAGAAAATGGTCGAATCCATCTCCGCAGACGAAGACCTACCTTGAGGCTGCTTGATACCCTCGACTTGCTCACTCCGTCGGGGTCTTCTTACTTGTAAAGGGACGAAGCTGTGGTGTGGCTGTTCATCATCATGCATGCTTCGTTGCCTCTTTGTCGATTTTGATGGAACGTGGTCTGTGATATCCGGTGATGCGCTTCCATCTTGACTAACATTACTCCCAACCTCTATCATTTCATCCACTTGCCCGTCCATCACCTCGTCTAACTGAGCACTAGTTCCTAGAATATTTGTATCGCTATTTTCAAAGCCGCCCTGTTCCCACTGAGTTTCCTCAAGAGTTACCTCCTCTTGCATTGCCCGCTCGAAAGCCTCAACGACACCGGCCCCCAGCAAATCGATCCTCGCAGCCCTTGAATAGCCTGACATTCTACTGTTCCCCTCTTGTGCATTGACAGTTATAAATCTTGCTACAGATAAGTTTTGTGGAGAATTTGCTCCTGGAGACCTTTGGGAATTTTTATACCCCATAGGCGGCGAATTCATTGTACCATTTGTGGATGTCCCACCTACCTTCCCGCTCAACGCTCTCCTAACACTTCCCAAGAACTTTTTCATGCCAGGACTATTAGCATGCTTATAGTTGTGATATTGTTCGTGTTCGGTTTTTTGAAGATTCCGCCTTCCCATTGTACCATTGTTTGACGAGTTCAATGTCGTGAGTGCGCCAAAATTTGATGGTGAAGCTACCGGCGTTGATGGAGCCATGACCTCTACATACGCCTGCGTTGGTGGGAATAGGTTGCCTCGAACTAATGACCCAGCATATGGAAAGGCCATTAGTAAATGCGTAGACCGCGCAAGCGATTTTGGTAGTGGTAAAGGCTGCCTTGTATCTCTCAATGCATCCGAGAAGGATCCCGATCGTTTATGAGGCGACGGTCGTAATTTTCTGGTCAATTCATCGGTATTGGTAGTACTTACCGGGGTAAGTGTCCTGGCCGATTTTGGCTTCATATGGTATTGAGCTGGTTGAGCTGTTGTGGTATATCGGCCTGTGATCGATGCACGTTCTGGGGCGAAACACGGGAGAGAGGGTGTCTTTACTTGATCATTGCTAGAATTACTGGGTGGTCTTGATGTGAAACGTTGAGTCTTTTCTCGCCCGTCTCTCAATTCTGCCGGTGCCTCTACAACTTGCCTGATAAACGCATCAGTCCCAGAGCTGTAATCTGGCAATAAAGACTCTAGCCTAGGCGCCGCGGTCCGCGGTCGTAGCAGTGCGGACTGAGATCTCTCACGCCGGATCCCAGGCGGACCTCCAGCAACGATGTCTTGATCAATACTCATTTCCAAACATATTGAGTTATCCCAATACAAGGCGCATGTTCTTCGCCAGCATCTCTTAAGTTCTCGAATGATTTTCATATCCGATGGATTCGCCTCACTACGGATATCATTCGACAACTCATTTAATGCTCTGACAAATTGTTCTCTCAAAGGTAATGAGGGAACAAAATCATCGGCGAAATAGTTCAGTAACCAATGCCTAATTGCAACAAATGTCCGTACTCGTACGACTCTTCCAGTATCATCGTCTCGATTAAAAGCCCAGCGCAGCCTTGTGATTAAATAAGCGACTAAATCTGACGGCGACATGAATAGGCGGAAGGTGAGAAAGAAATCGGACAGAAGATGATAGTCCACAAATTTCGCAGATGTTATTTGCGATATTATCCGCGCAGGGATGGCGGCACTGATTTCTTGGCGCGAATCATATCGAACTACCAAGGGGTCCTCGGAGCTTGGTGGGAAAGAAAGATCATCATAAATATCAGGATCTATCCGTCGACGTGGGGTAGACGGCATAAAAGAAGACAGGGACATGAGAGGGATTTGAACATCAGATGTTGGTGAGGATATAATGGAGGGCGAAGGTATGGGGCTTGGAATGGCGGAGGCTAAGAGTGATGTAGGATCAGCACCTGGCCAAAGCCACCGGACGTCCGCGTGGTGAGAAACGGTTGATGCCGTGCCCAGTTCACCTTGGATCGACGGTATGTGCAGACTCGATGCACCGTAGAGAAACGGGGTACCATTGGGCGAAAAATGAGGAGACCCCAAATTATAATGCGGAATTTGAACGTCAAGTGTCTGAAAAGACTTCGGATGACCAGCCGTTCTTGGCCTCATCCGCTCCCCACTAGGACCATCCACCTGATCCACCTTCATTCGAAACCCCCCCAGATCTGGTGGCTTAAAAGATGGACAATTGTCATTGATAGTACTATAAGAATGGGCTCGATTATTCCTGGTGCGCGGCATTGGTGGGGAAGATTTGATGAATGTATCACATTCATCTTCCTCTCCACTTCTCGTCCTTGGGGGTGTTTTTGGAGGAGGTGTTGGAGGTACATGTAGTTGCTTTCTAACTCGTCGATCGCCCACATCTACGTGGTCTTGTTGCCAACCCTTCTTGTCTCTCTCTTCAGCAGAATTTGGTGGAGTATTCGGGGGTAGTACGAATTGCTGTTGTTGCAGTTCGTGCGCTGGTCGAATAACAGGTCTATCAAAGAAAATGGAAATATACGAATCAGCAAGAAATATATCTTGAACAACTATTTTCATTCACTTCTTTGATTTTACAGACACTCGTCCCAAGCCACGGTTAACGGATGATTTATTGATATCTGCATATACCGTCTGTCCAAAAAAGAGATAAGAAGGATAATGGAGAGTAGAATGATACCTGAGGTATATCATGCCACCACTGACGCCTCCTACAGTAAACTGCTGCCCACGGTTCGCATGGTTCTGGGCGGTTGGCTTCGACATATAACGCTTGTCCCTCATTTGGGGCCGCTCAAAACTCGACTGTCCCCCATCAATCATAGCATTATGTCGTTTTCGTACTGGGCTTTCTACAGGAGTGGTGGTCGGAGTAGGAAATTTTCGGTCAGGTCTTCGCCGGGGGTCGTGGGTGTGAACCCGTTGCAACAATACAGGGGATGGAGTAGGTTGAATGCAAAGTTCGGAGACAGGCTTGTCCATCGCCAAGTTTGCTCCAGACGACGAGGACCCTTTCTCAGAATCTGAACCAACACACAACCGAGGAGCAATTAATTAGGGCGATGTGGGCTTCCGTAGTATTGAAAGTGATAGAGAATTATTCCTTGTAAAAGGGATGGCAATAGTAGAGACAGAGAGTGGCCTCGACGAGGAGGTCACTTCCCCGGGCTCTACGATAGCTAAAAGGTTAATTTAGAAGCTGGGACCGAAATGGCTACCGTAAGATTCGACAAAAAAGCATAACTGTCCAGAAGGAAAAAGCGAGTAAGCGGAATAGATTCGTGCGGATAGATCGACAGATGGGCTGAGCAGGAAGACCTTCGGCTTGCGATGTGAGTGTCCCAGAAACAAATGTGAGAATGTTCGTGACTACAGTAGCTATGTGGTTTGAAGTGGCGCTTGCCAAAATAGTTGCGTTGTATGTGTTGTAAACAAGATTTGAGTTGATTTCCGATTTGCTTTTTTGTCTGCCTTAGTTTCCGTGTTTTCGGTGTTGATTTCTTGTTTTGTGTATTTTGTTTTGTTTTCGACCTGTCCAACTACATATACTGTTCTGGTATGCCAATTACCGGTTGGCTAGAAATGGGAACGAGGGAAGAGTATCTAGGACTCATCCAAAGGGGGAGCGAGCGATGAACCAAGATGCTGGGATGAACCGGGTACTTGACTTATGCGAAGTAAACTATTATCGCCCCGAGGCTTTAGGAACTGTTCAGAAATTTTAACAAGGCAGGTTGTGCGGCAACACTCAACTTTACACCCACGCGGACCTCGTCCGAAGATGAGAACGATGGGAACGATGGATGTGCCTACCACAGCCAGACATGACGGTGACCCAAAGATCCCATGATTCTGGTCCGTCCAATAACACCCTGCTCGAGAGCGCACACGCATTGCTCGATAAAGCTAGCTGACGTTTTACCCCTGTATACGCACCTGGGTTAGGTAACATTCATACCACCCAACATGCAGCTCGCAGAGTGGTACGCTTGGCGCACAACTTCTACATGTACTCAGAAAGGAATTCGACAGGAACTACTTAAGCAAGATCTGTTCAAAGAGCTGAAATAACCATTTTAGAAAGACCTTAGTAGCAGCACATATATAGCTACATACATGTACATTTGGTTAGGTCATAATTTCTTTAGGGCAGATCTAGAACTCCGTCAACCAAGCCTTTCTAGATTCCAGGTCATATGTCCTCATCATCTTCACTACATGTAGATAATTATATCCAACATTTCCCATCTTTCCTCAGCGTTGTGCATGTTTCTGATCCCGAGGGCTCGTTTATGATCTCTAATTTAATTTCTAATCGAGATCCAAAAGAAAATTAGGCTGCATCTGTAACTGACACTCATGAATTAAAATAAAACCATAAAAAACTAATAATCTTAGCTATATCTAGATTGTTAGTTTTCCGCATTTAAATACTTCATTGCTGCATTTATAGTATATACATACATGTAGTATGCACGTACGTAGTATGCACGCCCATACATATACATATACATGTAGTTATTAAGGTTTTAGCTTAGGCTCCTTCAATTAATGAGTTAAACAAAAAAGAAGAAAAAGCTTGGGCTCCTTCAAACAATAACCTTTTTTCAATCAGGTCCTATCCAAGAGACCTAATCGAGAAGCCTTATAATTTAAGGCTCGAGGGGTTATCATGAGTTAATGTACTATAAAACAATACAAGTATGTTCAATAACATTAACATAGCCACGATCAACACGTTATAATTATACAGTACCAAAAAAAAACGGGTGGATCCAGTACCGCACCTAGCAGCATACCGCAAAACTACGGTATTACTACGGTATTGCTACGGTATAATAGTTAGGATTCCGAAGTTTTACACAATTCCGTATCGATACAGTACGTATTACATCCCCTTTTTTGGTACTGTATATAGTACAGTACGCATGTTTACATGTATTACCAAAAAGGGGGCCGGGTGTAATAAGTAGATGTACTGCAGCTGTAGCAATGTAGAATTCCACATTTAAGCTAAATCAGAATCTTAATCATTATCCCATAAACCGTCGAGACAATGCTGAAACCCCTTCGCAAAATGCGAAGAGGGGGCTAGAACCAATGGGCTTTGTGATTTTTGTTGATTTCTTACCCAATTCCGCTGTACAGTCACTCACGGGGTAAAGACGGATCCTGTCTGATGGCGGTCAGGGATATTTAAGACCAATAGCAGAGACGCCAAGTGTAAATTACTGCAAATACAACCATCAGACAGGATCCGCCGTCACTAGGTTACCGACTGTACTGGCTTTCGGTCTCGCATGGGGGGTGTCAGCATCGACGGTTTATGGGATACTGTAGCAGTATCGCAATTATACCAGTATTCAAGGTACATGTACCTACTACATGTAGATCCACCGGTTTTTCTTTGGATACAGTACATGTATTATACGTATGAATACATGTATGTACTCTACAGAAATCGCACGCGTTCATTGTCGTCAGCTAGGAGACAACGATCCTGAAAAGACAGATGACTTATATATTGACTAAAACATGGCCTGTATGCAATACTACGGTACTGTACGAGTAGGAGATTCGATCTCTACAACTAAGTAGATACACGTCACACGCAGTAAGTTGGTACGTACCAAAAAGCAAATGAGCTCACGTTATGATCATAAAGTCGCAGTACTACTAGCTACATGCAATCACAGATCGATTAAATCACACAATTGATCATGGATAGATTAGAATATTTACATAAATTACATGTAAGTCAGTGTGTTTGTTTGAGTCAGTCGAGGAGCAACAATGAAATCCCTATAGCTACATGATCTTTCTTTATCAGTAAGTTGGCTGATATATATATACAATGCATGCTTAGGCACTACAGACGCTGTTCGGGCGATGTGTATATGCACATGCCCATTTCTGCTAGCTAGTCGAGGAACGAGTAACACGACAAAAGTCTGGGAACCGTGTTAATGAGCTTCTTTTATGCTGGCAGGATGGGTAGGCCTAAGTGAATCCTAGCAGATGTCTCTGAGTTGAGGTTGCCAAGACGACGCTGTTTTGAGCACTCAGGGACTGAAGTAAGTATGAGTTATCTCCTTGCTGTTACCCTCCACTTCAATCCTCGACTGACACGAGAGCCTGTAAACACCAAACAAGCAAGCATTCCCATATGCCCCCCCCCACCTGCTAACAGTCATTAAGCTTCGGTCTTTACGCCACATAGCTACAAGACATCTAGATATAACACATCTCTTCAGCCCCGCACGATAACTCTTCTCGCAAATCCTCTCACCGCCTATTAGACTATATCAGTCTGTAGTCACATAGCTATCATGTCTTTCCTCTTTGGTAGAAACCGTCAAAAGACTCCACAGGATCTTGTTCGTGCTGTTCGAGAATCTATATCACGTATGGATGTGCCGCTGGAGAGACGTCGTGTGAGCCAACCCCATGTCCCCTTTCAACACAGTCGCAGTCTTCACAATACTGAAAATAATCGATTCTTTATAGGCCTCTGAAGAAGTATCGCGGCTATTGGCCCAGATGAAGGTTGTCCTACAAGGAAACGCAGGTCCGTTAGCTCATACTCTCGCGATCCATAACTACGAGCGGGAACCCGCAAACATCTTATAGAGCCTCGTTATTGATAGCTTTTAAACAGAAACCGACCCCATTCCTGATCAGGTACAAGTTCTTGCTCAAGAGGTTTACGCAATCGATTTATTGCCGCTCCTTGCGAATAATCTACACAGGCTAGACTTTGAGGTAGGCGCCCTACATACTTAGCTAGCTCTACGAAACCCCCAACAAGACTTCCAGTCCGCCTCCGAGGTTTTGAGTCAACTAACCACTCTCCCCAAATAGGCTAAGAAAGACGTTACTGCTCTTTTCAACGGTCTTCTCCGATATTGCCCCCAGCCCATAAATAGGTTTCCTACTGTCGAATACTTGCACAATAGTCGGCCTGATACACTCATTACGCTCGTTAAGGGCTACGAAAACAAAGATGTTGCTAACAACTGTGGGACTATCCTCCGAGAGAGTTTTAAACATCAAGCACTAGCACAAGTGGTTCTTTATGACGAGAGATTTTGGAGGTTCTTCGATTATGTACAAGGTGGGAGTTTTGACATTGCCAGTGATGCTTTCGGCACTTTTCGGGTTCGATTCCCCAGGTTATCTATACGTTTGATGTAACCTTGCCTTATTTGCTGACTATTTATCCCAGGAACTTTTAACCAAACACAAACCAATGGTTGCACAGTTTCTCAACCAAAACTATGCTCGAGTATGTTTAAACCCTTTCTATTCACCTCCCTTTTCCCCTCTTGACACATCACCATATGTCATACTGGTTCTAAACGAATTACTACCATCAGTTTTTTCAAAAATACAACACCCTCTTAACCTCTCCCAATTATGTTACAAAACGACAATCTATCAAGCTTCTCGGGGAGATATTGCTGGACAGGGCAAACTACAATATAATGCTTGCATATGTTGACTCACCGGATCACTTGAAATTGACAATGAATCTATTGAGAGACAAAAGCAAAAATATTCAATACGAAGCCTTTCATGTCTTCAAGGTATTTGCCTCTTTGTATGGTTACCCGGGGTAGCTGCTAAACTTGGATTGAAAGGTTTTTGTTGCAAATCCCAAAAAGTCGAAGCCTGTGCAGGATATTTTATTAAAAAATCGTGAGAAGCTGCTCGCATTTCTGCCCAAGTTTCATGACGACCGAAGAGGTAATTACGGCCATCCCTAGCTGTATGCTTGAAAAAATATTTAATCTGACCGGTAACAGAGGACGAACAATTCATCGACGAAAAGGGGTTTTTGATGAAGCAGATTCTTGAGCTAGGCAACTACCCGCCTCAGCAACAAATGCAACCAGGCGTTGTCTCTGCTTGAATGTACGCACAGTTTGCTTCTCTAGCAAGGCTTGGCATCTCGATATGTTTCGGCCTAGTGCGTTCGAATGTATGGTCTGGGTATCCGGGACCTGGTGAAGTTATCGATGGAAGGATCAGGGACCGAAATTCGTAACAGAGGCCCTTAATAACGACGATGATGATGACGACGAAAATGATTACCATAATGAGATATGGAGTTTAAGGGACCGGAGTTCTTTGCATCAGTCCTTTCTGTGTTTTGGATTGCTTTAGTATCTGCCAGCGTTCAGTCTTAATTATAATTCCTTGTTGTAACTCATAATCTTTCCTTTGCAAAAACTATTTATTTTATTCATTTCGGTTTCACTCCGCGCAGTTAGGGATTCTGAGAACGAGCGCCCGAACAAATCTCTAAGCACACAGCTTATCTCTATTTTGCGTAAGAACACACTTCCAATGTAAAGGCTAGCAATGGCTGGTAATCCATTGGTATATACTTCTTATAAAGCCAAATCTCTCTATCAGTACTGCATAAAGGTAGTCTCTCTATATAAAAGCATCAGGCTTTTTTATTTTATCAATTACCTCGGTACTATGAAGGTCCAATTTAATGCACCATTACCAAGAAATCCGATGTTCTTGTAATGGTTACAATAGAGCGTATTTGCCAACGGCAACCGGGGCTGCTAATTTTGAATTTCGGTGGGGCAGCGTGCTGTGAGATGTACCAGGTGCCCAGTTTTGTTATCAAAAGACTTCAGCTCTAAATTCTGGTAACCTGATTGGCGCCGATCCTCCCATCAACCAATCATACAAGTAGAATTTAGAATTTTGAGCCAGCTCTATCTACGCAAAGGGTCTACTGCCGAAGCTAGCATTTATCATGGGTATGAATTTTCGGTTCCAACAGTGTATTTCACAGGTGACGAATTGCCTGATTTTCGATCGATTTTGGCCACTGAGGGGAAGTGTGAATTTTGCCTCAATTTTGAAGTGTCAATAGTTGAAATTGACGGTTGGCAGATAGGCTCTAATAGAGCGTATTTGACAACTGTCGATTTCGACAATTGACAGTTCGGCTTTGACATTACACTTAAATTATTTAGGAGACTATAAGGCCCTTTGCGCATTGATAGAGTTCCGGTACCCTGTGCCGATACCCTCATCAATCAAAATTGACGGTTCGGCAAACCGCTATTGCAGCCGGCGAACTATCAATTATTGGAATCGACAGTTGTCAAATACGCTCTAATAGAGCGTATTTGCCAGCCGTCAATATTGATACTTCAAAATTGACAGTTTCGGGAGGCAAAATTGACAGTTCCCCTCAGTTGCCAAAATAGATCTGGTTAGCGGTATGACAGAATAAACCCCGAAAATCAGACAGTTCATTACGCTACCTGTGAAATACGCTGTTGGAACTGAGAATTCATACCCATGATACTAGCTTCGGTAGTAACAAAACTACATGTAGTATATCTCACAGCACGCTACCCCACCGAAATTCAAAATTAACAGCCCCGGTTGCCATTTCGGAGTCCCACAATTTGTAAATTCTTGAAATTGACGGTTGGCAAATACGCTCCAATGAAGATACATATGTACTCGGGGCAGGTAAAAAGTACCGGACAATGCAGGTTTTGTCTCTGGGCTTTTTTGCAGTAGTTCACGCCTAGCATGCGCGCACCCATTGGTGAACCAAAAACCTGCATTGTCCGGTACAGTCGCTTCTGGGTTAACGGCGAACCCGGCTCGATGACGAATGACTACTTTTTGTGCTGATATTCAGTCAAAGCAAAGGGGTGGGTGCGCTTTTGTTAGCTTCGAAAGACCTATTCGCCGTCGAACCGGTTTCGTCGTTAACCCAGAGACGACTGTACTTTTTACCTGCCCCGAGTACATGGTCCATATGTGCCCACCGTGTAACATGTAATAAAGTAGCAACCTGCACACAACAATCCTTAGTATCGCCTATTACAAACATGTCAACTCACGTGCAGATGTGATAGGTGCATGTACATACATATACCAATGATGTCCTCGGATCGAGCCCAACACGGCTGGCACCGTCGTCTCATTTCAGCCCGTGGATCACCATTGTGAATTTGTCCTATCCTTTCTCGCAAACTGTTGTTTATAAAGCCCTCTAACCTCCCTTACCCAAATTATTCTTCTTAACCTTTATACAAACCCTAACCCTGTCCCACTACCCCGCCATGGCCACTTCTAACTCCAGTATCACTTACTCTTCTGGTGCCGTCGGTGAAGTTGATTTACGTTTATTGCATTTCAACGACGTAAGCAATTTGATTACATAGGTTATATGATTTACTGTGTTTCCTGGGTTTGCTAACATCCTTGATACACCCATAAAGGTCTATCACATTGACGCTGGGTACAATCCCTACCTCCACACCGTCATCTTCGATCAGCTAATAAATAAATCAAAATTACAGCTCCCGTGAACCAGTTGGTGGTGCTGCCAGATTTATCACCTTAACCAACCATTACCGCGACGCTCCAGAGTTTCAAGGCCAGCCAGCGCTTTTGACCTTTTTCTCCGGGGATGTTTTCAACCCTTCTCTCGAGTCCACCGTCACAAAGGGGAGACACATGGTTCCTATTCTGAATAAGATTGGAACTGATGTCGCCTGTCTTGGAAATCATGACCTGGACTTTGGTGTTGACCAATTCAATTATCTCGCAAATCAGTGCAATTTCCCTTGGCTTGTAGCAAATGTCGAGGATCCCGCTCTTGGTGAAGGGGTCAGCATAGGCGGTTTACCTAAAACAGTTATGTTAAAGAGCAGCAACGGGTTGAATGTCGGAGTGATCGGTCTAGTGGAGAGGGAGTGGCTGGATACAATCAATTCTTTACCGCCAAACTTGAAATATACGAACTCCTCTGATGCTGCGATGGCCTGGGTACCCACCTTGAGGAATGCTGGGGCCGATATTGTCATTGCTGTATCTCATCAGAGAGAGCCGAATGATGTAAGTTAGTCTAGTTGTGATAGATGGTTCATCTTAGAGGGGGAACTAATGGCAAATAGATTAAACTTGCCAGGGAGATTCCTGCTGGTTTTATTGACATTATCCTTGGAGGGTATTATCCTTACTCATACACCTAACTGCCTTAATTAGAGCCTTGAGAACTAATTCACGTAGACATGATCATCATTATGCGCACGAAATCATCAATGGATGCCACATTATCAGATCCGGCTGTGACTTCAAGCAACTTTCATACATTGAAGCCCGTAAAAAGAGCAGAGATGGGTCTGAGCCCGGTTGGAACTTTGATATTGTGAGAAGAGATATAACGAGAGAAATGTACGGAACACCCTTGCTATAATCATATCGGACTTGAACTGACCCAAGAACCCCAGACCGGAGGACAAACCGACAGTAGAAATCGTAGATAAGTTGACTTCTGGGCTGAAGGCGAAATTGTCAAAGCCGATTGGGTTTACAGCTGTCCCGTTGGATGCTCGATTCAGCACCGTGCGAGTTGCAGAATCGAATATGGCCAACTTTGTGTAAGTTGCTACACCGGGTGCCAACAAGTCATTGTTGCTAATATGCAATGCTAAGATGCGATCTGATTCGGTTTTATTACTCGGCAGATTGTTCATTGATGGCCGCAGGGACAATGAGAGGAGATCAGATTTACCCCCCAGGTGTTCTCAAGCTTGAGGATATCGTCAACTGCTTCCCATTTGAAGATCCAATTGTAGTTATCCGCATTCCTGGTGCGGGTATCAAAAAAGCACTCGAAAACGGCATCTCAAAACTTCCGGCCTTTGAGGGGCGCTTCCCACACGTTAGTAACATATTCTATGAATATGACTCTTCACTACCGGCTGGAAATCGTCTCATCTCCTGTAAGATCAACGGCGAAGACTTGGTGCCAGATAAAAAGTACACAATGGCTACTAGGCACTACATGACGTCCGGCAGAGATGGATATGAAGCTTTAACAATCGGACAAGATGGGGTAGATTGTATTGTCGATGAGGAGAACGGCGTTCTCATAACCATGATTCTTCGCCAATATTTCTTATCTCTAAAGGTCATGGGCAAATGGCATAATGGGAGTGTATTCAAAGAGCTCTTTGGAGGGCTCAGGAGCTCACAGGCCAAAAGGGGGGAACTCATGCAAAAAGATGGTGCAGATGCAGTCGAGGCGGATGATGATAGTGATTCGGGAAGTGATGACGAGGACGATGAGATGGAACGCAGCAGTATTCATACAACTGACTCAAGTCTGGACGAAAAGGCAATTTTCTTGGCCAAGAGCTTTGGGGAAAAATGGGCAAGAAAGGCGGGTTTGAGGAACCCCAAATCCGAAGATAGTGTTGTGGACTGGACCCGTAGTATTGCCCCGAAGGTGGAAGGAAGAATCAAGGATATCAAGCAGTAAGTAGGTATATGTAGCCATCTATGGATGAAGCACCTGTACCTGTAATCATGTAACCCTGCGTCCGAACCCTTTGATACCTATCGAGCATACGAAAAAGCTTTCACGGACCATATCTCCTCCTTACAGTATCTTCTTTCCCAAAAAGAATTGACCGTGAACCTAAGTTTTTACTTACCCATACCTGCCGCCTTTTCTTACACAAGCATTATACACATGTATTTCCTATGGTACAGTTGAAAAAGATAACTTACCAAAATATGAGGATAAGTCGTCCCATATAGAGATATCCTTTAAAACCGCGTTACTTATCAAAAAAAAAAAAAAAAAAAAGGCAAGTTCGACCCTTATCGCTGAGGGGGGATAAGATAAGCCTTGGGAGGCGGCAAGCGGCGGCAGCAGGTCGCAGGAGGCCGCCAGTGCGGCGGGGGCGGGGGCGGCGGGGGCGGCGGGGACATGGACCTGTGACACAGGCCCTGTGCTTCCTTGGTAGACGTGTGTGTTGAAGGGGTTGGAGAAGCTGTATCGAGGATCGGGATTGGGATTGGAGGACTCGGCCACACATTGGTTGAAGGCAAAAAAAAGTATCATTCCAGCGTTACAAACTCGCTGGTAGAAATACAAACACTGCCAAAAGAGCAGTATGCTCTATGTATGTACATGCAACACTACCAATAAAAAGCACAAGAAGAGCAGTAGGCCAACCATACACATCTGGGCCCATGAACTGGCCAAAGCCTAACATATACCAGCCATATCTAGCACAGCAACTAGAAACGTTACCCATAAAAAAACAGCTAACTCCTCATATAAAAACGCCAATCAACCCTGCCATACCTCTCTCCTCCTACTAGTCCTCGAACTCCTCCCACCGCCCCCGCCGCCGTCGCCACCTGGTCGTCTCCCTTCCCCACCCGACCTAGTACTCCATTTTACCTCGCCATAGTAATAATCCAGCACCTCCGGATATCTCTCTACAGCAGCCTTCCAGTCTTCACTGATAGCTCTCTGCAGATTGAACGCCCTCTCCTCCCGCTCCCATCTCGACGCTCTTGACCCATAGTCCAGCAACCACCGCTCATATGCTGTCTTCCGCCGCGCTTCCCGCGCTCGGAAGTCTCGGTGGATTGCGGCGCGTGCTTGTGTAGTTACCCATGTACTATAATGGCGAACTTGTTAGCTATGCTATAAGGGCAAGGGGGGGGGGGCGGGGCGGGTTATAGAGAGAAAGGACTAAAGTACCGAATCTCGTCGTACATGGGCTCCAATACTCGCTGCTCGGACTCCTCTACGGCGTGCACAAGAGTGCGGAATTCGCAGTCACAGCGGTTCTTCGGAGGGCCGTCGCAGATGGCGCAGTTTGGGTCCATGTGTTCTGGGATTGAAGGGTCTTTATTGGGGAATAGATTGCTAACGAGGGTATGCGTATGAATGAGCTGTGGCCTCTAGGCCAAGACTGTAGCAGGTAACTGGAAGCCCTCTGCTGATACTGGCGGGCCGGGTCTTTATAAATTGAAGCCCTGCTGTTGACCCGACGAGAGCTCTTAAGAGAAAAAAATGCGAACTAAACTATACTTTTACGACGTGGTATGGATGTACCTCGCCCAAGAATTAAATACTAATCGCTCGCAAGTACCCTCCCAGACCAGCATCCCCACACCCGGGGCCAGGACATAATTGGCTGGAGTGGCTGCAGGTCTTCATGTACAGCTGATGTGGTGTGGCCGCGCGCGGGCGGGGTCTGTAATCCAATCCCTCCTCCTCCCTCCCCCCTGATTTAAGCCGACTCAAACGAGTGAAATCGTCAAGGGAATGGGACATGTGCGTTTTACCACATTGCAATAGGGACAATTACGTTGCGCAGGTGATCATAGTACATCACTCGCAAGGTTGGCCTGGCTTTACAAGAAGCGCAATGTTACAATACGACCACCAATATGATGGAAATCGCGAGGTCGTAAATCATTGTTGCTGCCTAACTTTCCATTAGTTGCAACGCTCCCCGAAAACCTTCAGCCTCGTCTCCATATAAGCCTAGAGGTGCGGGCTTCACCAATGCCAGATGTTCAATGTCGTCCAGGGATGTAACCACAAGTCCCTAACAAGTGCACATAAGCTGTGCTACATGGACACACATGGACACATAGGCCAGTCTGCCTCGTATTACCGTTACCTTATAAACCAGTAGGAACAGCACCCACCCCAGGAAGTGCTTAGTAATACCCGGCAGATTCCGAAGTTGATTGGTCGCTTAAAAGCTTAAATCCACAGCCAATCAACGTCATCCCGCATACAACCTGCCTGCACAGCCTAACCAGATCAAAATGCTCCGCTGTGAGATACAACCTAAAAACTCCAACCCAATTTCATTGCCCGAATGTTGAAAAGAAAGCTCCGTCTCTCTGTGTCAAAAGCGCCACCGGTCAGGACCTCCAGCCCGCGGGCGGCGGGTGTGTGTCTCACATAGCCCTTCTTCCTCTGCGCGACTATGTATCTCTCGTCCAAACCAATGGACGGGTAACGGGGTTGCAAAAGGTAGGGCGGCTGAGACCTCTAGGCGCGCGAGAGAGGAGCTCTTCGTTGGATAACACGTACCTGACTACATGTAGAGTACGTACGTACTAACTAACGCTGAGACAGTCCGCTGTGCCTCTGCGCTACGGTGGGAGAGCCGGTGGCCAGTGCATTCATTGATCTCGCGGCTCTCAGCCATAGGAGCTATCTAGAGCATCAAGTCTACGCATTCTAGAGCCTTCACGTGTACTCGTGCCAGCCTAGGCACAGTTCTAACACCAACGTGTAGTTGGAGTAAAGCGCTGATTTTATATCCTAAAGAGTCGACTGAGACATTATCTCTATCCTGGTACTGTATAGTACTGTGCCTCTGAAGCTACAACCATCTGCCAATAGAGCCAGATATTGGATTATTGGGCCCCATACATTCCCATCAGCCTTGATGCTACCAAGTGCAACATTGGTCAACCCCACTTGTCAACTTACTGTTCCACCGTTATCTGTAGATACATGTGCTTAGAAGTCAAAACACCAGCAAAAGGTTGAGGCGAAGGAAGACCCCCCCCTTGGTAATCGTGAAACGAGGTGTGACTACATACAAGTGCAATTGTTTGCGCTTGTATAAAAATTTGGGTTCGAGTCATAGTCGGGACTTTGGGAGGGCCAGTAGAAAGCAAACTTTGGGAGAAAAGGGAACGGTGTATGTACCTGGACCACGAGAGGTGGAAGCGCTTGCCTCAGCTTTTGTTAGAGCTGTTTGTGGGGCTTGTGCTTTTCACAACGAGATATGGAGAGCTTGAATTCGAATGAATTCTTGGATTCTTTGAAAACCCGTGGATTGGATTTCATTGGAGAGTCCTCCCTTCATCGCCCAGGGGAATGTCTGTCATAGCTACTCCGCCTTTGCTAATTTCGAAAGATCCTCTCCGTGGCATAGATCAATGTTATCCAAAGAAATAACTAACATCTTCCCTATTACAAGGAGCTCTAAGGCTTCGATAAGATACCAACTCGTACCCTTGAGTAAGGCATGAAAGTCAATCCAACGTTTTCATGTTTTACGTTTATTTTACTTTGTCTGTCTTACCTGACTTAGTATGAGGCGGTGGAAGACGGGAGGTTCTGTGGAGTGCGATATTACCATAACCGAAAGGTTGCATGTAATTGGGTGTCGTTCTAGGAAAAGGTACCGGTGTGGCAACGCAACAAGGCCTCACCAGCTCGCTACCGCACTCTACAGGCTCCAATTTATGGAACCAATGTCAGAAAAATTAATTCTGGGCTCTCACCAAGGTCCTCTGAGCTTTATGAAAGTTTGGAGTTTATCGGTTGTTTGGTTCGTCGGAATAAGGATTTGGCTGTGCGGACGGTTTTCCTAGAACGACACCCAATTAATGATTTAAATATAAAAAAAAGGTTCCAACGTTTTCAGGGTTAGGGCTATATGGAGAGCCCACCCCACGTATGCCTCAAAGCGGTCAACATTTGAAGCATTCGCCATCTAACGAGTTTGACCGGGAAAGCGATCGGCACCGGAAAAGCAATCAAGAGTGACAATGGGATGATCCAAAGTTGCTGAAGAAAGTTGAATTTATATACAGTTACAGAACCAAGTAGCCAGAAGTGTTGTTTAGATGTCTCCCAACTATTTTTGACACAATTTACCTCTATCTAGAGAGACTGTTTCAGAGAGGTCGTTGACTGGGTTAGGGAGTGTAAGCTTTATCGACTTCACCGAACCTTGCTTAATGCTCATTATATAACTCCAGAATTCGGAAAAGATACACTGAGCCCTCTTATATGTGCCTGCCTTCATATATTGTGTTTTGATGCCCACAACCTCTTTTTGTGAGGTTCGGTTGCTTTCCCGGTGATGATCGATTTCCAGGTGAAATACATTACATACATATGCCCCCGGGGTGTTCTTACTATCTATAAGCATACATGTAGTCGCCTTCTGAACACATGTATGTACTACCGTACCGTACAGGGCACGTGACTACCATCTACCTATACTACAACTGTGATATGACAATATATCTGCTCAATTATGTCAGAAACATGCTGCCTTACAATACCCATCTTGAGTTTTCACCTTGAGAATAATTTACCCTGATAAACTCGAGGGCACCGGTGGATCTATGGGTTATTTAGCAACGAATAATTTTCTCTTTCTCAAATTACACACAATCAATAAAGTAACCAATCAATCAATCAATAAGTCTCTCTCTCAAAGGCAGCTCGGAGTATGTATATCGACTAAAAGCTACTTGTGTCTCCCAACTCTCAGGGTCAGTGATGGGAGGGAATAGTAGTACATATAGTGTAACAACCACTAGCTATAGATACATTGGTCTCCCCAAGGGGACCAACCAAAAACATGAACTAGGAACCCGAGTAGCTGCCGTATGTTTGTTTCCATATCTGCTTGGAGCGGTTGATGCCGGCTCTTGCCGGTTTCGATCGCTCATGTATGGTCACTCGGTGGTTGAACCATTGGATGTCTGCTTTGTTTTGACTATGTCAGTCAATGGGAGATATGGACCACGCATGAGTTCTTCTCGATGATTACGATTGGAGGGCTTATATATTATTGAAATTGGGTATATATCACTGATAGCAGCCGGTCTGGGTGTCACTCCCCCACATCACAAGATATCGCAAAAAACCAAAACCGAAAACTAAAAGGCAAACTTTTACTCCTTCAAGCCCATCTATTGGTCTACTCCACTTCTCAATTCCACCAAAAGCTAACACTAAAGCTCGTATCCAAGCTCCTTACATAATGCCACCAACCTGCTGGGATATACAGTCCCTCGCCCCTCCCTAGTACCCCTTCTACATATTTGGCCTCTTTAAAGACCTTCCACCTTCCCTTCTCCTCCTCACTCTCAGCCTCGCCACCACCCTCAACCCGCTCAATATCGATCGAACTCGTATTCGACATATCCACGCCGCCGTCCTCCACGCCCCTCGGAAACAGCTTCGCTGTCTCGCTCGGCGCATACAGGCGCACATACTTCCTGCCGAGCACCTGGCATAGAATATTTGAATACGGGTCCGTATGCAGCGGTGATATCGTTCCCGCCGGCCCAAACCACGCATTCACCAGCGGTGCCTCCAGTTGCACCGGTGTCGGCACTGCCGGCGGCGCCGGCGGTGTTGTATAGCAGTAGTCTGGTATCAGGATGTCGTTACGCAGCGGGGGGATCTGGTGGAAGAGCGTGTGCTGCGCCAGGTAGCCTGTCTGTGGCGTCTCTTTCTCTCCCTCCTCGCCTTGTTCCTCCGTGAATGCGGGGACGGTGTTGCGCGGGAGCACATGCGTGTTCATGAATTCCCGGAACGACATGATACGCTGGGCCCAGTCGCGGTTTGTGTAGCTACGCCCCACCTCTACTGGGACTAGGCGCTTGCCGCCGTGAGTTCGGCTGAGAAGGTAGGCCGAGGATGCCCAGGGGCGGGTGGTGATCGCGGGCCAGTCATCAACGACTCCGGCCATGATGAGAGGCGTATTCTGCGCTAGTAGGTGCTTCGTGAACCCTTCCAGCGACAGTGGCGTGTTGTGCCGCTCAATTGGGCAGTCCAGTTTTGGAGCCGGGGGTGAGTCGGCCGCGATCAGGTCGTTAGAGCTCGTTGATACTACGGGCTCAGTGGCAGTGGCCGTGACATAAACGTCCACCTTCTCCAGCAGGTCTTCGATGATCTCGCGGCGGCTGTTCCCCGGCGCACCGGCCATGATCAGTGCCATGTCGAGTGTGCGCACGATCTCAGAGTCGGAGTCATTGAGCTGTTCTGTAGGTGTCGAGGACGTTAGGAGTAGTATCTGCGCGACGGCCTTGAGCACACTGGCGTCTGTGTATAGGCGGCGCCAGCAGAGGGGGACGTTGTGGTATGGATAGGTGTGTAGCTTGTCGGTGCAGATACGGAGGAGGTCTGTTGCACGGGTTATTGCATTCTCGAGTGCAGACGCGGGAGGCGGGGCCGGTGTCCAGAGGGCGAGGGTGAGGGAGCGGTGGAGTTGGAGGGCACCGAGGCCGCAGTCGCTGAGAGTTGCTGTGGTGGGGGTGTGTGTTAGTGCGTGCAGTGTGCAGGGTTGTGGGGAGGGATGCACGGACTGTCTGTGGTGAGGTCGGAGTGGATTGTAGATATTGCAGTTGTGCAGGCGGTCGTGAGGGCTGCTGCTGCTGCGATTGAGGGGGCCATGACGATTGTGGGCGTGGTTGTGATGCTGTGCTGTGATGCTGGTGGTTGTGGTTCTGGTGGTAATAATAGTGGGGTGTATGCTGTGTGTGGTGGGGAGGAAACGGTGCTGGTGATGGTTGATGATGCCGGCGGAGAGAACGAGTGTCAAGAACTGCAACTACCCTCTCTGCCTCCGTCTCTCTCTCTCTCTCTCTCCCTCTCTCTGTGCCTGTCTACCGCCTTCCTTTACTCTCTATCAAACACTCTCGCCCCTTCCCTCGCCCAATCGGACACAGGTGATTAGCTGCATGATGATAATCACTCCCCATCGACCGGAGGTGGTCATGCAATATCACTCGTCCACGTGTATGCCCAACTTCGAACTCTCCCCCCCCCCTTAGTAAGGGGGACGGGGAAGGGAAGGGTGGATGTAGCCAATTCAACCGCGCCTCTGCTTCCCGTGAGATATCTACTACCTACTCTATCTCCAGAAACACAAAAACAGTCACTCCCTCCCACCGGCGACGGCATGTATCCGGCCCGCCTTTTTTTTCTTTTCCTGCTTGCCTCTCTCTCCTTTCCCTTCTAGCTATAGAGGACTGAGTGAGTGAGTGAGTGAGTTGGGCGATCGATCAAATCGCACTCCCGGGTAAAATGGAAAGAAGTAAAAAGCTTTCTGGATGTTTCTACATACTGGAGCTCGCTAGAAAGTTAGCTAGCTGGATTGATAGATGGTTGGTAGAACGGGTTGGAGTATTCGATTCAAATACAGCCCCGATATATTCGCTCCTCTCGTTGCAGGCAGGTAAGCAGGTAAGTAGGTTGGTAGGTGGTGAGAAAAGACCTCAAAAGCTACCTACATAAGCTAGCTAGCTAGCTAGCTAGTTGGAGCTCCATGAGCAACCAACCCACTGATCGACCAATCAGGGCGACCAATCAGAAAAAAACCAGCAAGCTCGACGAATCACTCTCATGTTTCAACCATGCCCACGTCCAGACAGAGCCGTACTAAGCTGGAGCGGAGTACATGCATTTTACTCCATGCCCTCTACCCGCGTACTCCGCTCAAGGTAGAACACCTCCTGCAAACCCCTCAAAATACGTCGGTGCAACATCACAAGCTTTTTAAGTAGAAAGTAGAGTGTCAATTCTATTACGCTAACCATCGAGGCTAGACCCGCGCGTTTGGCGGGGAAATCAGAAGCAATTAAGATCATACGTCCAAAAAAAAAAAAAAAGCAATAATGGATGGTGTGGGGTTCGTCACTTTGGATCTGACATGCTGCTTTGCTCATGGCTTGCTGTGTCAGATCCGGAGCAGGGCAGTTATAGATCAGATCATGGCCGTTAAGGTTTGGCTTGGGAGCTTTGTGGGTTGGCCGGGCAAACGATCATTTACATGTATATACTTGATTTGAGCTTGCCTATCCGCCACAATAGACTACAATTCGTGCATCAGATTCTCTGTTCGAACTCTAGCCCCCCCCTCTCTGCTAGCGTCAGAAGACATCCACTCACTACCTGAACTCCCCTCTCCTTCTCACCGCTCCATATACACTACACTAGCCCCCAGCTCTCTCCAAATGACCAAGGAAAATGACCTCATAACTCCCCTCTCCCCCCGTACGTAACGTATCCTCCTCAATAACCTCCTACGTAACCTTTCCACTTCCTCCCGTCTATCAAAACACTCGCTCCTCCACCATTCATCTATGTATCCTATCCAGTCCCCCAATGTCTATCCAGTACCTTAGTCTATAGTAGCATCAACAATCCCTGCCTGCCCGCGCCCAAAGGAAAAAAGGAAAAAAAAAAGGCTACTAAAATATGATATATATTTGGTTCTCCAGGGAGCGAAACAGGGCAAGCAAGCCCATAGGAATAGCTACACGTAACTATGCCTACACTCCCTTCAGTCACCATTTCACCGCCTGCCAGTTGTCGAATCATACAAAAAGAAAGAAAAGAAAAAAAAAACACAAGCAAAAAACCCCCAAGTCCGGTTATAATCAAAAAGCCAACGTAAAAAAAGAGAAATAAAGAAGAAGAAAAAAGGGAGCCAAAAACGAAGGGATTATATATGGTGTGAAAATCTAACAAATCCAAAATAAATAAAAATATAGACAATTTCAGCAGCACAAAAAAAGAAAATGATGCCGAATAAACCAAAAAAAAAAACAAGCCTCTATGTGCAAAACGAAAGAAAAAGAACATCTAGGAAGCTCTAGATTCCCTGAAACAAAGGAAAACCGACAAAGGGGAAGGATCAGTGATAAGGAGTGTAAAGGGGTCTCAGACCAGCCCAAAAAATATAGTATATGTGACTCTTCTAGCGTTTAGCAGCCAAAAAGAAAAAAGAACCAAAGCAAAAGGGACAGGAAAAAACAGAAACGACGTCTATACAGCCATCGTCACGCCGGCTTCTACCGCCAACATGATCTTCCTCGCAGGCGCCGCAATGGCAGGAGTCGCCGCAACAACCGGGACCGGAGTCACCGCAACAACCTCAGCAATCTCAGCCGGCGTCTCAAACTCCATTGCCGCAAACGCATCCTCGCGGTTCGCCCGCTGGCTCAAAAAGCTGAGGTATCCGTTCCAGCCCACGGCAATTGCGCCACCAAACAGGGCGCGGAACTCAAGCGGGACGAACCAGAAGTTGACGGCGGTCACCGCGGGCCACAGCTTGCAAGAGTTGATGTAGGCTGTGGGGATGGTCTTCTTGAGCGTGTCGACCATCTCCCGTGTGCTCACTGTGCCGACGGATGAAAAGACGCTCTGCAGCGTGAAGAAGGCGGCCAGGAAGACGGGGGTAAAGAATATCTGGTTCACCAGCACCCGGGTCGAGATTGACAACAGCTTGCTACGGAAGTTGAAAGACTCGCCGAGATATTTGAACCTGAAAATAGCGTTAGCGGGGTTGTTTCATCCGTGTGGTTGCTTTGCTGGCCCGCTTGAAACGGATGAATTGATGATTGAAGGAAAAAGGCGTTCCAGGGTTGGGGGGGGGCTGACTCACCATAGATAACTTGGAATCGAGAAGACTCCACCAATGGCAATATTCCTTCCGGTCCTCACTGGATCATAGGCCACGCCCTCCTCTCCGAACAAGAACTGCGCATTCAGGTCCCCCAATGCATAGATGGCAATGGACGTCAAGAGCTGCGTCACATATGGCCTCTTCCTTTGCGCCTGCCCATAACGGTCAAATGTGCGCACCACCGGTGCGGCCGCGTATGTCCCATAGTTATATGCCGTCCTCAGAGTCAATGTGAACCTCGTTGGAAGCTTCGCAAAGATTGGGTGTGTTGGGTGAGGTGTTGTGAATATCTCGCGCCGGCGCTGGGGGCCCTTTAGAAGCTGCTGGATCGTGCTTGATGTTGGATGAGCCCGTTTTGCAAATAGCCTGGAGCTAGTGGTGAGCAGAGATGCCATCGTGGTAGTTGTGTCTTTCTTCTTATTCTGGTGCTGGTGGTTGGCTTCTTTTTTTTCTTGTTGAAACAAAGTGAGTGAGTGTGAAGGCGAGGGATTATAAAAAAGTGAAAATAAGGACCGTAAGGTGACGAAAGTCCGGGGGGGGAGGTGATGGTATTAATACTTTCAGCTGTACCTGGGGATCACCATCTGTGTTGTACCGGGAGTAACCAAAGAACGAAGGTGTAAGGTGTAGTGGTACTAGTGCCAAAGGAAAGGACAGGAGGTACAGTTCGACGAGTAGGTGACTAGACCCAAGTGGTGGCTTGTCCATTCACGCTTCGCCCCCCAAAGTAGCTACACGCCTCAACTACTCGCCAGCCGACCAGAACAACCTCCTTCCTTCTCTTCGCAGGAGCCCCTCCCCCTCCCCCCATGCCTAATCTCGGAATACCAATCATACTCCTGTAGATTACGCCGAACGTGGCAGAAATGACGGTGTTTGGCTCGGTGATGGTGCAAATCCATCACCCACACTGAACTGCACTGCATGCAGGGACGTCGGTCGGGTTGGATCTCGTCAACAAGAGCCTCCCCATCCGAGAGAGAAACCCCCCTCACCTCCTCAACCCCTGTATCTTACCTGTTTCGTCCCAACTGGATCCACGAAGGCAGACGTCTCCCAAAAAAGACCTCTGCTGCTGCTGCAGCAGCGGCGAAACAGACTCTGTCCGTTGCGGGGCCCGGCGTTTGCTGAGGAGGGGGAGGGGGAGGGGGGTGATCGTTTTGTGTACCACGCGTTTGCTGTATGCTATTCGTGGATAGCCTGCCGGGCGAGTTGTTCATCACGGTCGCATTCCTGCCATTCTCGTTTCTCGCGATAGCAAGTGCGGAGTACATACATGTAGAGCGCATTATGTGCAGGTTCCGTTTTCTATTGAAACCAAGGCATCGAACTGCTGTACTTCTGTTCGTCAGAAGTGAGGGGAATGTTCTTTTGGAGGTTTCGTTACGGTTCCGCGTGATGTTGCACAGGGCGTAATGGTAACAAAATCTCCGAAGGGCGGAAGCGAGAGCATTTACAACCAGACGTGATGAACAATATCTACATAGAGGCGCTCCCATACTTATCTCCGACCACTCATGGTCGTGCGTTACTTTGCCCTTTATTTCTTTCTGAAGGTGTTTATCCTCTACAGGTGTTACTTGGAGGATGGCAAAGACAAGAAGATATCGTTAATGGTTTCATTTATTCTCACAGTCATGCTAGATTGGCAGTATTAACTAGAGAGAGAGCATGTTTTGAACTAGAAGGCCAGGTTATTGACCTTCTTACATTTGTTGTTATCACGAAATTGAAACTATAGTACAACAAACTCCACCGTTCTGGCGGTGCAAAAACAAGAAAGCTAACACCCCACCCAGTACTGTACGAGCAAAAAAGGAAACCCAGGAACAAAGAACCATTGAATTCATTTAAAAGACACTACTAACCCATCTCCCCGAAGATTATCGTTATGGTAATACTCTAAGAGCGCTCGCCACGGAGACGGCGAGCGAGCTGGATGTCCTTGGACTGGATGGTGACACGCTTGGCATGGATAGCTGTCGTGACAATGTTAGTGGTTGTTCTGTCAAAAGAAAAAATAGACGCGAGTAGCAACGCGGCTGAAGTGGTTACTTACCACACAAGTTGGTGTCCTCAAACAGAGAGACGAGGTAGGCCTCAACGGACTCCTGAAGAGCACCGATGGCGGATGACTGGAAGCGGAGGTCGGACTTGAAGTCCTGAGCGATCTCACGAACAAGCCTCTGGAAGGGAAGCTTGCGGATCAAAAGCTCGGTGGACTTCTGGTAGCGACGGATCTCACGGAGAGCGACGGTACCAGGCTTATATCTGTGAGGCTTCTTGACACCACCTGTTGTTGTTTAGTTAGCAACTATTTATACTGGTGATGTGATAGGATGAGGTAGGGGGATCTTTTAAACTTACCAGTGGATGGTGCAGATTTACGAGCAGCCTTGTTGGCAAATTGCTTACGAGGAGCCTTTCCTCCGGTGGACTTACGAGCGGTCTATAAACAAAACACGTTAACAGATCAACATATTAAGCAAGGTGGGGGAGGACATGAAGATAAGTGTCATCATATCCTTATATGGATGGGGTTATTATCTTACCTGTTTGGTGCGGGCCATTTTTGGTGATTTTTGGCTGATTTAGATTTTGTTGGTGTTGATGTGGTGAAGTGGAATAGAGAAGAAGACGAGATCGGGGAGGGCGGCAAGCTGTACTTATATACGGTGGGTCAAGGCCACGGAATCAACTTAGGACACAGAACAAGGAGTGAGCAGGGTAGGGTTAGGGAAAAGAATAGAAATGGGAGGTTGGGGTTCTTGAAAAACCCAGAGCACGTTGCAACCGGAAATACCCCGAAAAAAGTTCTCCTTTCCAGCGTGTTTTTCGACCATAATTTTGTATGGGGGATTTGGGTGCAAAATGGCTGAGTTGCAACGAAATCACACTAAGGTATCACATCCTGGTTGGTTGTGCAGCGCGCCCACACACCACTTCCGCATTCAGCCGCTACTAGAGTACTAACTAAGGCAAGGAACCTGCTGAACTACCACTTCCATCATCCCAAAATCTCAAAGACGTGAGATTTGAGTCATGTCGCATGTGCAATAGTAGATGGCCATTACGTTACTCCCAGATAATTCTCTGTTCCTCGTATCCAACTTTCAAAGGCATAGTACTATTTGAATGTGTCCTTCTATATTTCATCTTTTGAGCGACCGAGTATTTTCATTCTATCTACCGTGTTCTCTTTTCAACCTGCAGACAACAACAGACCGAAAGAAAAAAAGATTTGCAGCAGATAGAATTGCCACAAATGACTGGCCGACCAACCGATGCAGGAGTTACAAGTCGGTCGGTATGTTGATGTAACATGCATTCCATAGATCCGTGCCGTACCTCGCTCCCCAATACAGGCTTCTTCTGGAATCTGGATCCTCAAAAATCCCATAGATCACCACACCTTGTGCGCCCATTCAATTCTTTTTAGCCCTACATCCCCCCCTTGTAGCGTGTGTATCTGGCATCGTAGAGTGAAGCAGAGATATTAGCGTGTTTCGCCCAACGTGGGTCAGGGCCAGGGTTTCAGACATGCAGCACAAAGATGGCCCCCCCCCCCATTTTTTTTTTCGAGCGCGGTCGGTGCCTGCCTTGCCTGTCTGGCCTGTCTGGCCTGGTTGATGTTGAAAATCAAATGGGGTACGGGTCCTCTTCAAATACCGCGTGTTTTCCCCACCTCGAAAGCACTTTCCTCAACTCATCCTGCACCACTACGAATCTAACGCAACTATCTCGCGTTTCATAAACTTCAACTTCTTTTTTTAAAACAACCCCCCAACAACAACAACTCAACTCACAATGACTGGACGTAAGTTTACTATTCCCACTTGCTTGATAGACGTGTCCATTTACTAAACTTGTTTTTCTCTACAGGTGGAAAAGGTGGAAAGGGTCTCGGAAAGGGTGGCGCCAAGCGTCACAGGAAGATTCTCCGTGACAACATCCAGGGTATCACCAAGCCCGCTATCCGTCGTCTCGCGCGTCGTGGTGGTGTCAAGCGTATCTCTGCCAGTATGTTTACCTTTAACTCCTTTTCATATAGCTCTATGAATCGAACATTATCTAACGTGTCTGCCTTACAGTGATCTACGAAGAGACCCGTGGTGTCCTCAAGACCTTCCTCGAGGGTGTCATCCGTGACGCCGTCACCTACACCGAGCACGCAAAGAGGAAGACCGTCACCTCCCTCGATGTTGTCTACGCCCTCAAGCGCCAGGGACGCACTCTCTACGGTTTCGGTGGTTAAGCGTGTCGTTTCCAGCCAAGTGTTACATTATGTCGATTTTTCTTCGGGTGTTCGGGTTAAATTCTGGAATTTTCTTTTTCTTTTCTTCTTCTTAGTCTACGCGGGGAATTGTGTTTCTATTTTTCTGCCGGGATTTGTACTATAGCCAGCTTTCTATATGAAGGAATGAAGATGGGGAGAAGACACTGTTGTCAATATGCGGTGTCTTCTCCTGAGCTCTGAAATTACAATGATTGCCCCGTATTTTGTTCTGTAGCCGAAACTTGCGCACTAGAGTTATTAGATTGTTATTGCCTTTTAACCATTTTTTCCTGTGAACGCGTATCTAGTGAGCGATTGTATGCGATGAAACAGTATACTAAACTCCGTCACGGTAAATCGCTTCTGCGCATGTGTGACAACTTGAAACGTACCGGTACCTGTAAGGCGGCAATGGCGCAGCGCAGTCTTGAGGGTCCAGAAAAATCATACATATATGCAGCCCACTCAACAGGACCCCAAATTTATCTCTTTGAGCTTCGAAACCTGTAAGTGTGCAATCTGCCGTGCGCAACACAACACATATCGCTCACCACCCTTCGGATTCGCATTCTATCTACAGTAGGTAGGTACACACCGGTCGTCATTGAAAATCTGTGCAGATAACAAAGAAACATCACACACCCAATACCAATTCCTCCATCCAGTAATCTGCCCTCGTCCTATCTCCAGGTTCCATCCCTCCACCCCACCTAACGCGCGTCATACTCTCTTTCTCTTCCCACACCGCCGTCCCCCCCCGCCGCCCCCCAAAACCCGCCAAGACACCGCGATACCGGGTGATAGTCCATGACGCACCACCACCCCACTACCACGAAACCCTAACCCAGCCAGCCGCCTTCACCCACCCACGGTGACCACCATCCATCCATATCCGCCCACCACCCACCCACCACCCACCCACCACCCACCACCCACCACACCACCACTCAACAAAAAAAAAATAAAAGCCCCGCGGCGGCGGCGGCGGCCCCCACGCACGTGCCACGCCAGCCAGCCAGCAATCTTAAAGCTAAAAAATCTTCCCCCTGTGCCTGCTCCGTGCTGGCTGGAGCCGAGGCCGGGCAGGGCAGGGCAGGGCAGGGCGAGCAAATCGGGGGGAATGTTCCACGACGCGTTCCATGAGCCTCACTCGCTCGCGCCACCCACACCCACACCCACCGCGATCTACGCTAGGCATGATCTTTGGATGTGTACCTACATACATACTCGTACATACAGGGCAGCAGTACCTACATGTACTAGTCATGGACGCTCACTCGGTTTTGCAGGGCGGATTTTTTTCTCTTCTTTTTCTGGGTTGGTGGTTGTGGAGCTTTTGTTGGTGGTGGGTGGTGGGTGGTGGGTGGTTAAGCGGTGCTTTGGTGCCTGGCGCGGTGTCTAGAGTATCGTGTGGTCGTCGTCTATGTAGGTACATGTATCTATCTGCGCATCTAGAGCACTCTACTCTACCTACCTACATGTATGTACCTACCGCGAGCGAGCGAGCGAGCGTTATCCCCCTCGGACAGCGCCCGCGGAGATGGAGCTAGCTAGACGAGCGTCACGCCCTGCATACACGTATGTAGGTACATACAGGCATTCTGTTTGGCTGAGTGCCGACGTGGTTGAGGGACGGCCGCCGAGATCACACACTGCGGCATGGTACTGGTGGCCTACTCTACATGTGTGGTACTCTACTCTACACCACTGCATTGGGGAGCGTGTGAGGGACAACGATAATTGGACTTTGTTCCCCCCCCCCCAACGACAGTAGGTACATACATACAAAGCCACGTTATAATTAATTGTGTCTGCCGATAAACGGGGCGTGAGAATGGTATTGTGATTGAGTCGTTTCTCTCGTCAATGTCAATGTCATCGATATCGAAGATGATGAGGACCGGACTGATTATATATACACAGCGGCGGTAGCTGGTAATAAGTGATGGAACGGGGCTGAGACGGGATGACACCTGTCTGGGGTAACGGCGTCGCCAACATACGGTGTTTGTAGGTACCTGGTAATCACTGTATGATCTTGGGGGAGGGGGGGGGGGGGCGTTCCATCACTTATTACCTGTGACTACATTTGGGGGGTGCTCCAAGTGCAGCCAGCCACGTCCGCAAAGTTTTTGGCACGCTGTAAAAAACGTCCGCGGTTGCAACAAACAAAAAGTGTTTTGGTCCTCTTCCTCGAAAGAAGATGGTCATACACAGTGTTGTGATGTGGTATACAGTAGTATATGTAGAAATACATGTATACATCTATGAATTTTTCCTTGCAGTCGCCAACCTCACCATTTCCTTATGCCCGGCCCGCTAATCACCACCGCCATAACCACGACAATCAAAAATATAAAGCTGTGGCTTTAATACTCTCCTAACTACATGTACTGGTTGCGGCTTTACAGGGTCTCAAGTTTGGCGCGCGCGGTGGTTGGAATGGACGTTGCCAGCGCAATTAATTAATTGGGACAATGCATCCAGTTCTGTTCCCACAAGTGCAAGGACAGACACAGCGTGAACCACGTGGTGCTGCTGCCAGGAGACAGATTAGGCGCACGTTAGTTAGAATGTAATTATCAACCGTAGAGTCACTGTAGATTTCCGATGCGTGTGTGTGTGTACTCTAGAGTTATGAGTGTGCGCTTACTGTACCTATGTACGTACAGTGGGGACTGTGCTCTGCAGGTCAGGTGCTGACTAAAAGAGAGAAAGAGAGAAAGAGAGAAAGAAAGAAAGATATATGATGCTTTTCATCATGGGCATGGAATGGGTCATGTCCGTTTTACGAGTCACCAAGCTGCTGCTGATGGAATGAGTCAAGCGCGAGTCTACGTCGTGGAGGATCTGGTGGGTGGCCGCCCACTCACCCACCCGGCAGCCCTCCCTCCCTCCCTCCCTCCATCCCTCCCTCCCTCCCCTCGGCGTCCGGACAGTACTTTGCGCAACAGGTAGAGTATGATGGCATCCGTCTCGTCACAGCCTCAGAGCTCCATGCACCAGCCAGTCACCATCAGCTGTCTGTTTGGGTGAGCACCGTCTGTCTATTGCACCAGTCACCTATTCACCTGACTATCAAAAGCTACATGTAACCAAAGCCACAACTACAAGTCCCAGTCCCATCACACACTCTCACTCGCCCCCTCCCCCCCTCCCCCCCTCTTCACAATCCAATACTCCTCCCACCTCCTCCCCTCCCACAGCCACCCGGGCACCCAAAACACCCCCCCCACCAGGCCCGTCGCCTCCTTATCCAAGAACCTCTCCCGCGCCACCACCACCCACCCCTCCCCCTCCACCAGCGCCGCCCTCTCCGCCTCCCCAAGCCCCACAATATACTCACACCCTGCCCGGCCCCCGCGCAAATACTTTCCCTCATCCTCCACATTCCTATCATTCATCCCCCGCGGCACCCTCCACGTCCCCTCGCGCCACCCCCCTCCCTGCTGCGCAAACTCGCCCGGCAGCAGCCCGCCAAACCCCGACACCAGCCACTTTGCGCGCACGCCCTCCGGCAGCAGGTAGTGCGACGGGAAGCGGTACCACTCGCCCGCCACACACAGGTTCCCCGCGGCGTCGGCGGGCAGCGCGGCATAGATGTTCATGGGCGCGGCGTAGGCCGTCGTGACGGCGAGCGTGCGCGAGAGCGAGAGCAGGGCTGTGAGCGCCGCTGCTGCGGCGGCCAGCCCCCCCCGCAGCAGCGGCAGCGCGCGCGGCGGGGAGCGGGGGAGGAGCGGGAGGGCGCATGCGACGTCGAGCGTGCGGGAGAGGGCGATGGCGGCGTTGAGGAGGAGGAGGGGGTATGCTGGGAACATGAAGCGCTCCTCCTTGTGGGGCTGGAGCGTGAAGATGGCGAGCCAGAGGTAGTAGGGGAGCGTGGCGGTGATCTCGCGGCGGGTGACGGGGGTGGTTGTGGTTGTGGTTGAGGCTGTGAGCGCGGCGAGGGCGAGGGCGGGGAGGGCGGCGAGAGAGAGGGGGAGGAGGATGTTGTGGTTGAGGGTGAGGTTGAGGAGGTAAAAGTGCCACGGCTCGGTGCCGTATATGTTTGGCCCGCGCGAGGCGTCGCTGAACACGTTGTAGAGCACAATGTTGAGCGGGACAATCTCGAGCTTGCGGTAGAAGGCCGAGTCGATGGCGACGATTACGGCCTGCAGAAAAAACACACACATCGATCATTAGCCCACCCACCCAGGCATCCGCACCCACACCACCACAGGAAGACATTACCAGCAGCCCCGCCGACCACAACCCACCCTTGACACACCTCGCCACCACGCCCACCACCCTCCCCTCCAGCAGGCCCGCCCCCAGCGCCCCCAGGACCCACGGCACACACATGACCAAGCAGAACGGCCACCCCAGCAGCCCGCCCACCGCCGTCCACACCACCCCCGCCACCAGCCTCCCCTCCAAGAACCCCGCCGCCGCCAGCATGCCCGTATACATTGCAAACGTGCTCGGCAGGAACGCCACCGCACTATGGAACATGCCCGCGCTGCCCACCGCGAACGCCAGAAACAGCGCAGCCACACCGCGGCCCAGCCGCGCGCCCACCACCGCGCGGTACAGCCTGCTCTCGGCGTAGGCGCAGGCCACGGCAAACACGGCGCGCAGCGCGTAGAACTCGGCGCGCTTTCCTCCTCCTCCTCCTCCTCCTAGCAGCAGCAGCGAGGCGGGCCGCGAGAGCGCAGAGTGCAGAAGGATGTAGGCCCACGAGCGGATGGCGTAGACGGGCGAGTACTCCCATGTCTGCAGGCCGTGGGCGTGGGAGAGGTAGTGGGCGGGCTCCCAGAAGTTGAAGACCTCGTCGCAGTCGGGGATTGTGGCATAGCGCGCGGAGAGCAGGCGGGGGATGAGAAGGAGGGCGAACGCGGCTGTCGGGGTTATGAGAGGGCTGCTACCATTGGGAGGGGGGGGAAGGTGTTAGTTTTGTTTGTGAGGTGGGTGAGGTGGGGGAGGAGTGGAGGAGGGGAGGAGGGGAGGAGGGAGGGCATACGTTGTGGGTGCTTGGGACGCCTTCTTCTTTGAGAGGCGGGGGTTTGTGGGGATTGCAAGCGCGGGCGCGGGCGTGGTAACGGGGCGGGTGCGGGCCCGCAGTTCAGCCATTGTGGAGGTGGACGTGTGCTAGCGTGTGTTCTGGCGGGGTGTGCGTGTGTTTCTGTGGGATTGTAGTAGAAAGTAAATACAAGCATGGTAGGAAGCGTAGAGCTGCCACGGTGATGTGGCGCGCAGCTGGAGAGCCGTGCAGACATGTGTGCAGTGCACAGTAGTTCTCATCACGGCTGCAGACACCCCAAATTGAGCAACCACAGCCACAGCCACAGCCACAGCCACAGAGCCCAAGATAGTATGGGTAGAGGGTGCCCACATGTAGATACCTGTTATAACGGTAAGTACGAAGAACGCGAGTTGGTAGTTTATCTTCTATGGGAGTTGTATGCAGTTACTTTGGTGTTAATCGATAATGAATGGATTTTAATTCAGAACGCAGAAAGATAGAAATACCCATCAATACCGCAAGTGAAGCGATTCGTCAACGCAGTAAAGTGTTTGTCAACACCGTGAATTGCCAGCCAGTGTCAATACCTATCAACATATTGAAGTCCAAGCTCGACGCCCATAAATCACTCTCAATAAAACAGAAAGAGAGGAGCTCTGATTAACATCAAAATATAAGATACAAGGAGTCTAGAAGTGATGGAAGTTTAAAGATAATTTCCTTTAGTGATTCAGGACACAAATGGAAGAAGATTGACTGAGAGATTGTGATAGATTTTTGTATCTATCAATAAATATACAGAAGGGCAATACAGAATGATATTTCTTCCAACTAGAGACAATAATAATGATCACTTATTTTTAGTTCAGAGGAGAAGGAGAAAATACAAGAGTTTGTTACGAGAGACAGAACGATAAGAAAACTTCCCTATGAGTGTATTATAGAATAGATGAGTTATACCTGTAATGTTCGGACAGTTAGAACTGTATTAATTTCCATGGGATAGTCAGTACCATAAAGTTCTTCTCTATAAAAATTAAGATCAATATACACTAATGCTTTGAAGGTACCTAGCTGATATTATCTATATATGGTATACGGCTACCAAATTTTATAAATAGGGTTCAATGGTCTGAAGCTAGATTGCGCTGGAAATACGATAATTGGTTCCGTATAACGTGAACAGATGAATCTAGATTCAATACAGTTGGGTTTGGCCACATACCTTGTGTCGTCGAATATTTGCAAAGGAATGCTACCCAGAATGCATCGATAAAACCTGGAAGTCTGGTAAACGAGGAGTAATGATATGGGGAGCATTTTGTGGAGAAATTAATACTGAGATAGTTTCCACTGCACCGGAGGTCACTATCAAGTCACATGTCTACAGAAATCATATTTTTTGAACTTCATATTATTTTTTTTTGGCATTGTACCTGTGAAGAGTATGGTTGGATACAGCTAGCAGAGAATAATGAACTTGATCACAAGAGAATATCAAATCTTTTGCGAGAGATTAATTATATGAAGAGCCTTGATTGGCCCCCCATTCAACTGTTCCCAATGCTATAGGGACTTTATAGGCGGATATGGAGACAGAATTAGAACAAGAACTAGGGAGAGCCAGGGATCTGTAGGTTTTGAAAGCACTGGCAATACTACAACGGACATGAGAGAATATTGGTATTGAAAGACTGGATGCTTTAATTAGAGGCATGTCTATGAGATTAGAATCAGTCATTTAAGTTGCTGCTAGGAGTCAAGCTACTAGATACTAAATATATATATACAAATGGCTTCCGGCTTTCAGCCGGTTCGGACAATGAAATCAGTTGATATATTGAAAATAAAGTACTATATGACAGTTTGGATATGCTCAGTAGGATGAAAGTGTCTGAGAGATGTATCTGGGAGGTAGAATCCATCTCCACCTCTACCTGGTCTTGGGAGCGGTCTTAGCTATAGGAGGCCAGTGCTGCCTGGGAGGCAGTCTGAGAGGCGGAGTTCAGGCCCGAGCGGAGTCATAGGAATGATCTTGGGCCTGAGGAGTCTGGCAGGCCAGGCGAGTTCAGCCGGGAGGCGGAGTCTGGCTATAGGAGGAGTCTGAGCCTGGGAGCTGAGTGAGGCCCTGAGGCAGTTCAGGCTGAGGCGAGTTCAGGAGGAGTCTGGCTATAAGGCGGGTGCCTGGCAGTGGTGCCCCTGGGACTGGCAGGTCTGGCCTGAGGCGGGTTCAGGCCCTGGGAGCAGGTGCAGTCCCTCTGAGCCAGGTGGTGGCTATGGGAGCAGGTGTTGGGCCATGAATGACAGGCTCTGGGAGGCATGATGGGCCAGAGAGGTCTTGAAGCGGTTGGTACAGGTAGGGTAAGACTGTTAATATTAGGGAGTGTTGTTGTTGCTGGTTTCCCCTCTTTCCCCTTTTCTTTCACAACACCCTTCGCTTCCTCACTCTTCGCTTCCCTAACCTTTCCTTTCGACAACACCCTTCACTTGCGAGTTCAAATCAAGAAGATAGAAAGTCAAATATTTGTGTTCTTTGCCCTTGATATCCTTCTATCTAAGGAGTACAATTTACAACAACCTTCGCTTCCCCCCCCCCCCCTTTTTCTTCACAACAACCTTCGCTTCCCCACCCTTTCCCTCCACAATACCCTTCACTTGCGAGTTCAAATCCATACGATAGGAAGTCAAATATTAGGGTTCTTTGCCCTTGATATCTTTCTATCTCAGGAGTACAATCACTTGTTGTTGCCAATTCCTGACTCATATATAGCTTGTACAAATCCGATGCCTCCTATCCGATCCAAAAGAACACCAACTCCGAAGCCACACGAAAAGGCCATCAATGAAATTGCTATCTATATAGCTAGCAGACCCTCTCTCTTGCAGCAAATCAGAGATAATAATATTGATTCTCTTGTTTCTTCTATCAAGAGAGAGTTTATTAATATTGCCGATGGAGTTAACAATGACATTTTCAATGATCTTGCTGCCTTTCTCAACCACCCTCAACAAATGAAGGAGCCGAGTAGCCATGCAGAGATAAGGGAAGCGATGAAACAGAGAAAGGAAGAGAAGGAAAGAATCAAAAGAGTTAAAGCTTTATTTGTTCAGGGGTGCAATCTTAAAGAATACGATGCAAGGAGAGACAAATATTTGGAAAGGTTTACAATTGTGGAGGTAACCCAATTTCAAACACCCTACCCTCCACCTAGCAATTGGGTGTACGAGTCCGAGCAAATCCATGACATCTGTCATGACCACCTCCAGCTTGCTAAGCCGAAAGACAAAAGGCTTAAAGTACCACCGATGCTACTTCTAGAACCACAATATCTCCAACTGGATATTGCTGAGGACCAAAACATCATTTTTGTCGATTCAAAAACGAAAGAGATTGTTGAGTTGGTGGCCAGGAATTTGGATGGCCGAGGATAAAATGAGGCTCTAGATTATGTCAATGGGATTATTATGAAGGAATGTCAAATCAGAAAATCACTCCCGTTGAGTATTATTTCTGGCAAAATTTGTCAAATGGGTTACTCTGCTGGGTATAGAAGCAAAGTCAGTTTTGATTGAGTCTGAAATATCAACTCTCAGAGAAACCGATTGGAAGATTTTGAGCACTTGGGCAGCTATATTTTGGCCCTTTTTAGGAATATGAGTAAGGGTAGATTGCCGAAGCCGATTATTGACAATATCACTGGTTTTTGCAATTCTACCCTAATTCCGAGAATGAATTATGCTACAAAAGACAGGGCCAATTCTCAAATTTTGGGAAACTATACTGTTAAAGTGGGGGATGATGATATTGAGTTTGATTGTGTTCCGATGACATCTCCTTCTGGATTTATAGCATATAATTATTCAAGGTAATAGCCTTAGACACTCCGAGTACTTATACATTATTTTACTAATTAATTATAATAGACACAAAAAAAACGAAAAAAAAAGGACCCCTGATATAAACCAGATCGTCAAGCTCTTGCGCAGGCCACTTGGCTATCGAAAGACATCGGTAAGTTTTCATTTGCATCCATACGAAAAAGACATCGCCTGACGGAAAATGCAAAAATCTGCTTCGTTGGAGTTGTTTTTTCAAACGACAGCCGGTTTTGACCGAATTACGTCGTCTTTTGACCCCAAAACGAACACCGGGTCCACACCTGGCTAATTTTTGCCCGGTTAACGGCTGGACTAGGATAATAGTTCCGCACAAATGTCATGTTTATTGATCTACATGTCTACGTAGTTCTATGTACATTTCTAAGCGCCTATAACGGAGCCATTCTAACTGGATGGCATGAGAGCATGCTAACCAGGGCCCGCTATATGCTGAGAGTTATTGATAGGAGCCAGTACCCGGTGACATACAGGTACCTGCAGTGTGGATCGCCACCAGCTGCAAGTGTAACCATATTCCGGAGACTTGGAAGAGGGTCTATTCACGTATGACAGACCGACGGTCTACGCTGACTGACTAGAAGGCCGGCCAGAGTAGGACTCTGATTGTCTACGACACTCAGTATCCTCTCGAGATTGGAAGTGCCATTATAGCGCTAGCACTGCCTGGGAAGCCTACAATAAGCCATGAAATTTCTAAGCAACTAAAGTTTAATCCTCAGAGATAGTGACAACCAAGCGGCAGATTACCTATAGGCTTTGACTAAGGGTAGCACTGAAGGTCTTGGAAACTCCTGCTGGCGCTTAAAGAAAATGTTACGTGGAGACAAAGTCGTAAGGATCCAAGGAACACAATCTAAACAGGAGGCTTAGAGGTAGACTCTAAGCAAGCGAAGTATCTTGGAACACTCTTGGCCGACGGGACCAAGAGATCGTAGACGTAAAACTACTATGAAGAATCAAACTAATAGTATTCCTAAAAAATACAAGAAGAAGAAGAAGAAGAACCTTATATTCGCATAGAGGCATAAAGCCTATCGCGCAACTATACTACCCGAACTACAACCTCCACCGACTAACCCGAAGACAAAAGAACAAACGAACGCAACTACGGCGCCACGACATCAAAGAATCTGAAGGGCGCGAAATACAAAACAGGTAAGCAGAAACTAAGGACAACAAAGAAACCTTCCGGTAAGAATGAACCACGACACTTCTCGCGACATCCAACAGTCCGCACTTAACTCCGTAGAACGATGCAGATTTTTGGCCAGATTCCAGAACCTAACTCTCAGGTCACTTGTTTAAGGCCAGGCCATCATGGCGTTGATCACTGGCCACCGCGATCGTTGAATCTTTGGATGGTAAGCCGACGAGGGCCGTGTGAAAGCGATGGTGAGGTGTCAAGAGTGGTGCTCTAGTCATTTGTGAAGAGAGCGGTTGAGGAGGAGGTCGCAGCTGCCGACCGGTGTTGAAGTGGTCTTGGGAGACCCAGAAGAATTGTGCCCTCTGGGGGGCGTGAAGAATGGAGGTCTAGGACCCAGTGTGGTATGTGGTCGAATCGAAAGTGCCGACCGTGTTGAGGGTGGTCTGGGACCAAGATGTGTGTGAGGGATCGAGCCGCCGGTTGAGAATGGGTGGCCTGATTAGGCCAGAGATAAAGAGGGTAAGGTCACGTGGGGACCTCGGGTAAAATTTGACGAATGTTTACCGGCGAACGCAAAACTGCGGCTGTTGTCGGCCGTAGATTCGCCGACCAGAGAAGACGGACAGCGAACTCAACGCGCAAGGCCGATGGCGATGAGCCGCCAAGAGGGGGGGAACCGTCGAAAAGCGCCGTCGGTTTGAGGAGTTGGTGAGTGATGGACGATCCCGAAGGCATCAACTTCGTGAGATGAAAGAGGAGGAGACTTCGCATAGAGGGGGAACTAGCGACCCGAAGGCGATGCCAGAACTCTGGGTATCCGACTTATCGACGAGGAGGGCGTCCCCCGAGCGGGCGGGCTCGAGAGGAATGCAAGAGAGAGAGAGAGAGATTTTATATTGCATAGACGCCAGAGCGTATCGCACAACTATACTACCCGAACTACAACCTCCGCCGACTAACCCAAAGACAAAGACAAACGAACTAAATACAGAATGGTGCGCTCGAAGAGGGCGCGATAACAAGTGGTACAGGTAAGCAGAATCAAAGTGACAGCGATGAAACCTCCCCGTTGTAAGAATGAAACCCCAACTTCTCCGTCAGACTAAACTAAGCAGTTTATCCTTCCGAACTGCTTCACACAATGGACACATTACTGGACGCATTCCGCGACGAACCTTAACAGAGTCGGTGGAATCACGAAGCGCGATAAAGGAGGCCAACAAAGCCGTCGTCAGGTGCGAAAAGGGGGTGGTGTCAAGAGTGGCGGGGAGTCTACTTGTCAGGTAGCAGGGCGGTTGAGAGTGGAGGGAAGAGGGAGCACGGCGCGAAGCTGGCTATTAATAAACCTCAACCGTGGTAGTAGTGGGTGGGGTCGTCGGTCCCAGGAGCAACGGCTAAAGACTGTGCCCGAGTCGTATTTGAATGGTGTCCTCTGGAGGGGACGTGCAAGAATGGTAGGCCTAGGGCCCAGTGTATATGGTGGTCGCAATCGTGGGTGCCGACCGATGTTGAAAGGTGGTCCCGGGGACCAGTGCGTGTGTGGGTGAGGGGATCGAAGCCGCCTCAGTTAAGAATGGGGAGTTGGGGCTGCCAACTCGGTATGTTTTGGGTGGTCGCAATCGAAAGTGCCGACCGTGGTATTGAGTGGTGGTCTCGGAGGACCGGTGGGTGTGGGTGGTGAGGGGATCGGAGCCGCCTCGGTTAAGAATGGGTGGCCTGATTAGGGCCGAGAGAAAAGAGGGGTAAGGTCACGTGGGGACCTCGGGTAAAAAATTTGACGAATGTTTGCGCTCAGAACGTGAAACTCGCTTGTCGAAATGGCAGAGTTCTCGCCGACTAGAGAGACAGCGCGAACCTAACGTTTTGGTGCCGCGATGAGCCAGGAAAGGGAACGGACGCCGAAAGGTGGCGCCGGTTTGAGGAGTTTGTGGGTGATGACGATCCCGGCGCATCAACCCGGTGAAAAGGGAAAGGAGAGGAGACTACATAGAGGAACTACCACCAGAAAGAAAGCTAGAACTCTGGATATCCGACTTATCGACGAGGAGGGCGTCCCCCGAGCGGGCAGGCTCGAGAGGAATACAAGAGGTTGCGTGAAGAGAAAAGGAAAGGAAGAGAAACAGGATGCAGACGGAAGACAGGACCCTTTATATAACCGAATAATCCCTGTTCCAAGATGACTCACAACCGAACCGTGTAGAAACACATAGAAACCCATATGACTCATTCTTTGACCGTTGCCACCACACTTCTCTTCACGCCACGACACACCATCCCATTACCTGTCGCGACGCCGTAACAGAAAAGCGGGGTAGCGGTAGAATGTTTGCAAGCACCGGAACTCAGTCCCACCGGAACTTAGTAAGAGAACTTGGAGCAGAGAATAGAAGGCTTTGGAGTATAAGTACTCAGCTTCATTCCCGCCCATTAGTTCTCCAGTTTCCATCCTCAGACCTATCGGAAAGCAGAAGCAAGAGCCTTAAGATTATTCTTAGTTCTAGCGAGAAGAATCTTGAACCTGTAACCTGATTTCTATTCTGCTCCGGCCGTCTCTATTTTATTAAACTCTAGTAGTCTAGGACCCCCGTTACAGCGCCCCACCTACCTCCGCTTACTCCTTCCCACGCCAATATCCTGCCCGTTGAGCTGTGCGCTGAGCTCGCCGCTGACCTGCCTGCCTGCCCTCCTGCCTGCTGAGCTCCCTGCCTGCTAAGCTCGCCGCGGACCTGCCTGCCTGCTGAGTGCGCCGCTGAGCTGCCTGCCCCCTGAGCTCGCTGCTGAGCTGCCTGCCCGCTGAGCTGCCCGCTGAGCTGCCCGCTGAGCTGCCCGACCACCTGCCCGCTGACCTCCCTACTGCCCGCATTCTTGCCCGCTGAGCTCAATGCCTGGTAGTTGTCGATTTGGACCATTATTCGGTGGCTAGTAGATGCAGGATTCGCTGCCTGGTAGGTGTCCATATGGTGCAGTATTGGTGCCTGGTAGGTGTTGATTTGCTTCTTTGGGGTGTCTATATGGTCCAGGATTCTGTGACTGATAGCTGCATGATTCGCTGCCTGGGGGTGTCCATATGGTGCAGTATTGGTGACTGGTAGGTATCCAAATCGTGCAGTATTCGCTGCCTGGTAGGTGTCCTTAAGGCTCAGGATTTGGAGCATGCAGCGGAGTCAGTAAAGACGTCAATATACTGGGAATCTGACGCCTCCAGCGGCGTCAGCAGCGGCATCAATATACTGCCTAATTTGACGCCTCCAGCGGCGTTGATATACTGCAGGATTTGGAGCCTGCAACGGAGTCAGTAAAGGCGTCAGAATACAGAGGAAAGTAAATACGTATCCAGGCGCTGATGCAGGCAGGAGTTAGGTGTCGATACAGGCAGGAGGTAGGTGAGCAAAAGGAGGTGAGGCAGGAGGTGAGGTGAGGTGAGGAGGAGATGAGTTAGGAGGTGAAGAGGTGAGAGGGGAGGTGAGGTGGAGGAGGTGGAGGTGGGAGGTGAGGGGAGGAGGTGAGGAGGAGGTGAGGTAGGAGGTGAGAGGAGGTGAGGAGGCGTGAGGTGAGAGCAGGTGTGTGGAGGTGGAGATGGAGGTGGGTGGATTCTCGAGGTGTGGAGGAGTCAAATCTATCGTATTAAAGATAATTGCCACTACATTGGAATATTACTTCACAAGAACATCAAAAGACGAGATATCACATTTGGGAGAAGAATCCAGGCGTCAAAAAGACGAGGTGTACATTTGGGGACGCAGATTACGCTACCAAAAGATGACAGGTCAGATTTTGAAGCTCCGGGACGCGGCGATTTAAAAAAGCGAAGATTTTTGCAAAAGATGAGGTTTTGAAGAAAAGACGACGAGATTGCGACGCATAATTCTGCCTTAAATTTTTTTTTTTGCTGATATAGCGCCCATGGACCATCACGATCCTTAGGATACTATGCCACCTCAAGTTTGTCCATTATTTAGCCTTGCCGATGTCACTCCCAGAAAACCCCTCCCCCCTAGTAAACAGCATAAAACAACTAGAAGGCAACCAGGTCGCTATGAAAAGGGAATGATCATTGCCCTTTATCACACGATGCAGAACATCTCCCAAGTTGCCAATATTATGAATAGATCATGGTCAACTATCAAGAGTTTTCTCGGGAGAACATTTGTACGAGATCATACACAGAATCTACCTCGCCCAGGAAGGCCAGAGAAATTAAACAAGCGTGCTAAAAGAGCGCTGCTGCGAGCAGCTCTAGCCTCGCGTACACAGACTAGACGAGAATTATGCAACGCCAATGCACCCGAGGTTTGCTTGCATACTATCGATCGGGTCTTAAGACAGAAAGGGATAAAGAAATGGAGGGCTAAGAAAAGGCCGGCTTTATCAGAAACAGATGCAGCTAGGAGACTACAATGGGCAGAGGAACGAAGGGGTTGGACAGCGGAAGATTTTGAAGGGGTGGTTTGGAGCATCAGCAAAAAATTGGGTTCGACCCGACGACTCCAGGCGTACCCAGGCGCACCAGGCGCACCAGGCGCATGAGAAGTTTTCTTACCTGCATCCATACGCCCCGGCGCAAAAAGACATCGTCTCGACGGGAAAATACGAAGATCTCTCCCGTTCTCGTCGCGACGTCGTCTTTTGACCAAAAGACGAGTTCGTCTTTAGTTCGTCTTTTGACCGAATTACGTCGTCTTTTGACCCCAAAACGAACACCGGGTCCACACCTGGGTAGGCTTTTACCCGGTTAACGGCTGGACTAGGACAGTAGTTCCTCGCAAATGTCACGTTTATTGATCTACATGTCTACGTAATTCTATGTACATATTTGCTGCGCCCCACCCACCTCCGCTTACTCCTGCCCCGGGCACTGCCCTCCTGCGCGCTGCGCTGCCTGCCCGCTGAGCTCCCCGCTGAGCTGCCTGCCCACTGAGCTCGCCGCTGAGCTGCCTGCCTGCCCTCCTGCCTGCTGAGCTGCCTGCCCGCTGAGCTCGCTGCTGAGCTGCCTGCCCACTGAGCTCGCCGCTGAACTGCCTGCCTGCTGAGCTCGGCGCTGAGCTGGCTGCCCTCCTGCCCGCTGACTTCCTTGCTGCCTGTTTTCCTGCCCGCTGAGCTGCCTGCCCACTGAGCTCGCTGCTGAGCTGCCTGCCCTCCTGCCCGCTGAGATGCCTGCCTGCTGAACTCGCCGCTGAGCTGCCTGCCCTCTGAGCTCGCCGCTGAGCTGCCTGCCCTCTGAGCTCGCCGCTGAGCTGCCTGCCTGCTGAACTCGCCGCTGAGCTGCCTGCCCGCTGAGCTCCCCGCTGAGCTGCCTACCCGCTGAGCTGCCTGCTGCCTGCCCTCCTGCCCGCTGACCTCCCTGCTGCCTGCCTTCCTGCCCACTGAGCTGCCTGCCTGGTAGGTGTCCATTTGGACTGATATTCGCTGCCTAGATTCGCTGCCTGGGTGTCGATTTGGTCTAGTATTTGGTGACAGGTAGGTGTCGATTTGCTGCCTGGTAGGTGTCGAAATGGTCCAGTATTCGGTGCCTGGTGCCACTGCCCGCTGAGCTCGCCGCTGAGCTGCCTGCCCGCTGAGCTGCCTGCCTGAGAGGTGTCGATTTGGACTAGTATTCACTGCCTGGTAGGTGTCCAAATGGTGCAGTATTCGCTGCCTCGGAGGTGCCCAAACGGTGCAGCATTCGGTGACTGGTAGGTGCAGTATTCGCTGCCTAGGAGGTGTCCAAATGGTGCAGTATCCGCTGCCTCGGAGGTGTCCAAATGGTGCAGTATTTGGTGACTAGTAGGTGCAGGATTCGCTGCCTGGGGGTGTCCATTTGGTGCAGTATTGGTGAGTGGTAGCTGTCAATTTGGACCCTGCAGCGGCGTCAGTATACCGTCAATATACTGCAGGATTTGGAGCCTGCAGCGGCGTCAGCAGTGGCGCCAATATACTAGGGTATTCGTACCTGCAGCGGAGTCAGTAGAATCGTCAATATACTGGGAATTTGACACCTCCAGCGGCGTCAGCAGCGGCGTCAGCAGCGGCGTCAATATACTGTGGTATTTACCTGCAGCGGAGTCAGTATAATCGTCAATATACTGGGAATTTGACGCCTCCAGCGGCCTCAATATACTGCCCAATTTGACGCCTCCAGCGGCGTCAGCAGCGGCGTCAGCAGCGGCGTCAATATACTGGGGTATTTACCTGCAGCGGAGTCAGTATAATCGTCAATATACTGCGAATTTGACGCCTTCAGCAGCGTCAGCAGCGGCGTCAATATACTGGGGTATTTACCTGCAGCGGAGTCAGTATAATTGCCAATATACTGGGAATTTGACGCCTCCAGCGGCGTCAATATACTGACGATTTGGTGCCTGCAGCGCGGTCAGTAAAGGCGTCAATATGCAGAGTAGGGTAAATACGTATCTAGTAGTAGGCGTCGATACAGGTAGGAGGTGAGGTAGGAGGTGAGGTAGGAGGTGAGGTAGGAGGTGAGGTAGGAGGCGAGGTAGGAGGCGAGGTAGCTAGGTGTATATATGGAGGTGTGGGTGGAGGTGTGGGTGGAGGTTAGGGTGGATCCTCGAGGTGTGGAGGAGTCAAATCTGACGTCATTAGCTAGCGCTAGCATTAGCGCCAGTACATAGGCGGAGACGAGATGTCACATTTGGGACGAATACTAGGCGCCAAAAGACGACGTGTCATTTTTTGGAGTCCCGGAAAGCGCGGGACGACCAAAAGACGGGTATTTGGTAGCAAAAGACGAGGTTTCGGTCACAAAAGACGAATTAGTACGTCTGGACGTACAATTCGTCTTGCAGGATTTTTTTTTTTGCTGATGAGCGATGAGTGTAGTGTGGAAAAGTCTAGAGACCCCCGCCAATCCTGGGTCTTTAGAACCCTTCCGGATAAATGGTTGAAGGAATGTGTAGACCCTAACATCAGCAAAAAAAACGAACCGCCAAGACGAACTGTACGTCCAGACGTACCGATTCGTCTTTTGCGACCAAAACCTCGTCTTTTGCACCCAAATACTCGTCTTTTGGTCGTCCCGCGCTTCCCGGGACTCCGAAAAATGACACGTCGTCTTTTTGCGCCTAGTATTCGCCCGAAATGTGACATCTCGTCTTTTGACGCCTATTTCGCCTCCTGAATGTGATAGCTCGTCTTTTGACGTCGCGCGGATTTGATATTCCGCCTATCTACTGGCGCTAATGCTAATAGCGCTAGCTAATGACGTCAGATTTGACTCCTCCAAACCTCGAGGATCCACCCACACCTCCACCTCCACTTCCACATATACACCTAGCTACCTCGCCTCCTACCTCACCTCCTACCTCACCTCCTACCTGTATCGATACCTACCTCCTACCTGTATCGACGCCTACCTCCTACCTGTATCGACCTCCTGCCTGTATCGACGCCTACTACTAGATACGTATTTACCCTACTCTGCATTTTGACGCCTTTACTGACTGCGCTGCAGGCTCCAAATCATGCAGTATATCGACGCCGCTGGAGGCGTCAAATTGGGCAGTATATTGACGCCGCTGGAGGCGTCAAATTCCCAGTATATTGACGATTCTACTGACTCCGCTGCAGGTAAATACCCCAGTATATTGACTCCGCTGCTGACGCCGCTGGAGGCGTCAAATTCGCAGTATATTGACGATTATACTGACTCCGCTGCAGGTAAATACCCCAGTATATTGACTCCGCTGCTGACGCCGCTGCTGACGCCGCTGGAGGCGTCAAATTCGCAGTATATTGACGATTATACTGACGCCGCTGCAGGTAAATACCCCAGTATATTGACGCCGCTGCTGACGCCGCTGCAGGTTCCAAATCCTGCAATATATTGACGGTATACTGACGCCGCTGCAGGCTCCAAATTGACAGCTACCAGTCACCAATACTGCACCAAATGGACACCCCCAGGCAGCGAACACTGCACCATTTGGACACCTCATAGGCAGCGAATACTGCTCCATTTGGACACCTCCTAGGCAGCGAATACTGCTCCATTTCGACACCTCCTAGGCTGCGAATCCTGCACCATTTGGACACCTCCTAGGCAGCGAATACTGCTCCATTTGGACACCTCCTAGGCTGCGAATCCTGCACCATTTGGACACCTCCTAGGCAGCGAATCCTGCACCATTTGGACACCTCCTAGGCAGCGAATGCTGCAGCTACCAGTCACCGAATACTGCACCATTTGGACACCCCCAGGCAGCGAATACTGCAGCTACCAGTCCTCGAATACTGCACCAAATGGACACCTACCAGGCAGGGAGGTCAGCGGGCAGGAGGGCAGGCAGGTCAGCGGCGAGCTCAGTGGGCAGGCAGCTCAGCAGCGAGCTCAGTGGGCAGGCAGGCAGCTCAGCGGGCAGGAGGGCGGGTAGGCAGCTCAGCAGCGAGCTCAGCATACAGGCAGCTCAGCGCCTTGCTTAGCAGGCAGGCAGCTCAGCGCCGTGCTTAGCAGGCAGGCAGCTCACCGGCGAGCTCAGTGGGCAGGCAGCTCAGCAGCGAGCTCAGCAGGCAGGCAGCTCAGCGCCGTGCTTAGCAGGCAGGCAGCTCAGCGTGCAGGCAGCTCAGCGTGCAGGCAGCTCAGCGTGCAGGAGGGCAGGCAGGCAGGTCAGCGGGCAGGAGGGCATACAGGCAGCTCAGCGGGCAGGCAGCTCAGCGGGCAGGAGGGTAGGTCAGCGGGCAGGCAGCTCAGCGTGCAGGAGGGCAGGCAGGCAGGTCAGCGGGCAGGAGGGCATGCAGGCAGCTCAGCGGGCAGGATGTCGGCGGGGGGCAGGAGTAAGCGGAGGTAGGTGGAGCGCCGGCGGAGGCAGGTGGGTCGCTAGCAAATATGTATATAGAATTAGGTAGACATGTGGATCAATATACGTGACATTTGCGCGGAACTGGTGTCCTAGTCTATGTACCGATTGCCGAGTGACCTCATTCTGCCAGCGAAATGTGCTAGCGAAAGCCGTTAACCGGGCAAAAGCTACCCAGGTGTGGACCCGGTGTTCGTTTTGGGGTCAAAAGACGACGTAATTCGGTCAAAAGACGAACTCGTCTTTTGGTCAAAAGACGACGTCGCGACGAGAACGGGAGAGATGTTCGTTTTTTCTCGTCGAGACGATATCGTTTTGCGCCGGGGCGTATGGATGCAGGTAAGAAAACTTCTCATGCGCCTGGTGCGCCTGGTGCGCCTGGGTACGCCCAGGGGCGTCAGAATGGACCCAATTTTTTGCTGATGAAGAAGCCTGGAAGAGGTGGGTCTTTAATGGTCTGTTTATGGGGGCGAGATAAGGGCACATTTACACCCCTTATTGTCAAATCTGTCAACAAAGAAGTCTACCTACAGATGCTACAATATCTCCTACTACCTGTCCTAATCCGTGTCAACAATACAATTGGAGATACCCGATTTATGCAAGATAATTCACCTATTCACAAAGCCAAAATTGTCACTGAGTGGTTCGAGGAAAACAATATAGAAGTGGAGGTGCACCAACCTTATTCACCTGATTTGAACCCAATCGAGCATGCTTGGGTAGAGCTCATAAAGCGGCTTCAAATTCAATACCCCCAGATAAAGAATACACCCGGAGGACCTGACAGGCGGTGCTATCGATATTCCCGTTTTGGGTTTAATTACACCCCCGAGTATTTTTTGGAGAGCTATTATGCCTACGCTGCATGGTGCGTAAGCAAGAAGGTCAATAAAGAGGCCAGATACAAGATACTAAATTGTATTAATTCTATATACTTTCTATATATCTATACTCAATTGTACTAGTCGATATTGACCCTCAGCGTGGTCGTCCTCGAAATCGTTGACACCCGGGCCGCACCTCGAAGGGTCGAACCTTGCTTACTAATCAATCACGAACACTTATTGGTAGGGGCTGTATATATCTGCTCGCGCCCGAAACACCTCCGCTTACCGCCAGCACTGGGTACTGCCTTCCTGGCCGGCACCAAGGTCCTGAGCCTGTTCAGCCAGCTGAATTGTTCATTGAAATTTACCTGAGCTACCTCCCCACTGAGCTGAATAGCGGACTGAATAGCGGTCTGAATAGTACGCTGAATAGCTAGCTGAACAGCCCGTACAATAGCGGTCTGGATAGCGGGCTGAATAGCGGGCAGAATAGCAGGCTGAATAGCGAGTTAATATAATTCACAATATTGAGCCCCCAGAGGCGTCAGCAGCGGAGTCAATATACTGGGGTATTTACCTGCTCCAGAGTCAGTATAATCTTCAATATACTGGGAATTTGACGCCTTCAGCGGCGTCAGCAGCGGCGTCAATATGCTGGGGTAGTTACCTGCAGCGGAGTCTGTATAATCGTCGATATACTGGGAATTTGAGGTCTTCAGCGGTGTCAACAACGGCGTCAATATACGGGGGTATTTACTTGCAGCGGCGTCGATATGCTGGAGTATTCAGAGCCTGCAGCGGGGTCAATTTGCTGGGATATTTGTAGCCTGCAGCGGGGTCGATATGCTGGAGTATTTGGAGCCTACAGCGGAGTCAGTAGAGCCATCAAAATGCAGAGAAAGGTAAATACGTATCCAGGGCTCATTGTTGGCAGGAGGTAGATGTCAATGCAGGCAGGAGGTAAGTGTCAATAGAGGCAGGAGAGGGTGTGGGTGTCGAGGTGTGGGTGGGTCCTCGAGGTATGGAGAAAGCGTCAAATCCGACGTCATTAGTAGCTAGCTATATTAGTATTAGCGCTAGTAGCGCCAGTAGTATGGAGAATATCACGTCAAAAAACAAGATGTCACATTTGAGACGCTTACAAGGCGCCAAAAGACCATGTGTCACATTTTGGAGCTCTGGGACGCGCGGGACGACCAAAAGGCGAGTATTTGGTAGCAAAAGGCGAGTATTTGGTAGCAAAAGACGAGGTTTTGGTCACAAAAGACAAATCGGTAGGTCTGGACGTACAGTTTGTCTTGGCGGTTCGTTTTTTTTGCTGATGAGGGCAAGTCGCAGTGGGTGGCAATGCATGATAGGTCAATGGGAGTTCATGTTGAGTAACGCCAAACATTGTTGAGCCAGAAATCTGTATGAAGGAAAAAATACAGATATACCCCCCTGGCTGTTGATGTCTGAATTGTAGCCACACCTGTTCAAGTTCAACAACACCATCAATTATATAGCTATTTAATACTTAGTAGCATTACCACCAACAGCAACTACTGCTTCTAATCTTCTGACCATATTTCTAATGAGACCATCCAACCTATTTACAATGATATTATTCCAAGCATTCCGGTTTATGATTTTGAAAACTCGATATCTTGTATCAGCCCTATAGTTTTTCCCAATTCAGTTTCTGTACCTGTAACGGAGCCACTATTATACGCATAAAGATATTGCTCCACTGCAGGTTACCGAATTTGCAGTAATCAGCTTGCTTCTTCATCGACGAAGACAGACAAGAGGAGAGCTATATCTCACATGAGAGTAGGGATCCTAGCGAGTAAGAGTCCTTACAAGTCAAACAAAGCGACCAGATACAGTTGGAGCAGGAAAACACAGGAATGCCTGGAAGGACGGGTAACCCTAAACATAAGTTACCCTACCTTGGCAACTGAACTTCGAGGTGGAATAACTCCGCAACCGATGCTCGAAAAATAGACTTTAGCACGTCAGAAAAGATCCTGGCGGTGCTCCGGAGGCAATGGGAATGTCAATTCAAAAAACACGTTTTGGACCCCAAAAATAACCCCTGGACCGTCAAACCGCTGGAAGCCCCTGATTTGGCCCCGGTGCATCTTTGGGAGTGAGGACGCAATCCAAACTACAAAAGCAAACACTCCGCTTTGAAATAAACAAATCGCTTCTATATCATTCTTAGAAACCGTAATCGCTAAACCGGATCGGTTACCCGCTAGTTTTTAGGGTCCTGACTCCGTCGCTAAGCAATTGCGTGATTTGACTCGGAAGGAAGTTTCTCCGAGGTGTGACTGCAACCCCTCACTCCCACTCGTAGAAAATAGTCGCTGTTCCCCCGACTACTGACAGGCAGACTGCCCGTCAGGAAAAGAACCTAAGTAAGGGCGCCGGGAATATTATAAAAGAACCCGGAAAGCCCCAGGTTGGCCTCTCATCATCAGCGGATCTTTACTAGCAATGAGACCCCTTAAAGTTATTAAGTTCCTTGACTTAAATACACGTTCTATCATACAAATATTCTATTGCTTCGAAACGAGCGCCATCATAGCTCGTTACCCTTTTTCTATCTATCTCATCCGAAAGAAAGTCACGGTTGTGCCTCTTCATAGCACCCCATTACAGTACCTGTCCAAAGACCTTTGATGAGATTGAAATCTGGTGACTGAGAGAGTCATTCAAAACTCATTATTTAATTTATTTCTCTGCAAGCAATGGCAGTCCCTTTATTTTTGGTTGCATTGTCCTCCACTAACTGTGTACGTCTGTATTCCTCACAGGTACAATGCCAAAATGTTATAAGATGGGGATATAGAACAGAATCTCTGTAGCTTTGTGATTTGATAGTGACGCCAACGGGGGTAAAAACCAAGTCCCAATTCATCTCACTACAGAAAACAATCCATATCATTGTATTATTTCCAACTGACTCCAATGTTTCATCTATAAAGTCAGTATGATATTCCTGTACTGTACGTATAAACCAATGTTGATGGCCAAAGCCCAATGTGCTGAAAGTAAACTCGTTTCTCCGAATAGCTCGAAATCATTTATCATTGGTATAGTGTAACCTCTTTTGACACCATTGCACTCTTTTGATTAGATTGGGTTCCCTAATACCCAATCTATTCGATGATATTAGCTAGAGTATATATTAATAGGAAAGAGCTTGTAGCCATTATTTTTTTTACGAAGTAGATGTTTATGGTAGCCGATAGATGTCAAAACATTTTGTAGTGTTTTCAAGTTAACAGAATATGCATATTTGACCTCATGAATTATTGCCTCCTAAGAAAAATGTCTTATTCTTTTATCCCTTGTAACAAATTCTCGTAGTATCTCCGTTTCTGCCTTACTTAAAACGAGTGGTCTCCCTTTTCTTACTCTGTTTGTTGGAGCTCTATTTCCCTCTGCCTGTTTAAAGATTGCTTAACAGGTCCTGAAACCTATCTCCATTATTTTCCATATCTCTCCCCAGCTCTTCCCTATCCCTCACCGACTGATAATCTTGAACCTTTTATCTCTTATAGTTTTTCTGTTACTTGTGTTTTGATGATGAACAGACTGCCTTCCCTTCTGACTCAACATGCCGAATAGGGCTTCAATTTAAAAGAATGTTGAATATGGTGCCTACGGCAACAAACAAGACGTCGACAGTATCAAACAAAGCGTTAACGGCATCAACAGGGTGGCCACGGCGTTGAGTGGGGCGAACACATAGTCAATGAGGTGGCTACAGTGTTGAAGAGGGCGTACACGGCGTCAACGGGTGCCAACGGCGTTGAACAAGATGTTAACAGCATCACAGGGGTACCTATGGCGCAGAACATGGTGTCAATGGGGTGGCCATGGCATCAAACAGTGTTGAAAGAGTGTCAATGATATTAGCGGGTGTTCAAGTTCATGGCTTGACAGAACTCACCTATAACTTTGCCTCAGGTTCCTTGTCTTGGCCAGAATATCAGCCAATAAGGATTCGCAGTACAATCGGCCAATGACTCGAGCGTCTCTAGACTTACCTTTAACCCCGGTACATAGATTACACAGATGAGTGCTGTCTCGCATATGTTAGTACGCTAGCCCCAGAGCCTCATCCAGCCCCTGTCGGCGCCTCACCCGAAGCGTGATCCCTGCACACGTCAAAAATCCCAAACTTTTCTTTCTCTCCGTCCACGGCCATCCCCACCGCCCCACCAACACCACAAGAACAACAACCACAACAACCTCAATCGCTGCAGATTGGGCATCAATTCCATCAGACAAATGGAAAGATCAACTACCTCACCGCCCACCGCCGGCGGCGGGATCCCCGGCCTGTTCCTCCTCAGCGACCCCACCATAGAAGAGACAGCGATGGATGCTGCCCCCACCACCACCACCACCGCCGCTGAAAACACAAACACAGACACAATCAAGACCGAGAAGGGCGATGGGGGTGCAGACACCGTCTCAATTGCCCCCACAGACACCCCCAATCCCACTCCATATTCCAATCCCAATCCCACCACTATCAACGCCGCTGCAGGTGAAGCTTCTCTCCTCAAAGAGGACTTCCAGTTCGCCCTCGACACTGCGGGCGAAAAGGCCATCAAGATCGAGCAGCCAGCGGAGCTGCAACAGCCACAGGAGCAGGACAACCATATGCAGGAGGACAGCAAGCCCGTTAAAAAAGAACAAGAAGAAGAAGAAGAAGACACCGGCCCTACCGAAGCCGAGACCGCCCTCCACTACGCCGCCGCCACCTCCACCGCCGCCGTCGTCAAGCTCGAGCCTAAGCCCGAGCCCGCCTCAACAGACGACGTCCTCATGGGCGACACCGAAGCAGACCCCGAGGCGGCCTTCCAAGCCGCCGCACTAGCCAACAAGTCCGAGCCCGCCGCCGAATGGGAGCTCGACAGCGACGCCTCTTCCGACTCCTCCGACAGCGCCTCTGACGCCGGCTCCTCGGACTACGACCTCCTCGACCCGTCCTCGCTCGCAGCACTGCTGATGGACGAGGCCTCCGACCACTCCGACACCGAGGGCCACCCCTCGCGCAACGCCCTCAAGACCAAGAACGAGATCCCCGAGTCCGCGCTCCCCGTCGAGCGCCCCGCAATCACCCTAACCCCCACCCACCCCATCACGCACCTCGGCACCGCCACCACCATGCTCGGCACCACCCTCCTCATCACCGCCGCCACCCCCGGCGACCACCGCGTGCTCAACGAGTCATCCCTCCTCTGTACCGCCGACCGCCGCGTCCTCGGCGTCGTGGCCGACATCTTTGGCCGCGTCGAGCAGCCGCTCTACACCGTGCGCTTCAGCACACCCGCCGAGCTCGCCGACGCGGGCGTCGCCATCGGCGACGACATCTACTACGTGCCCGACCACAGCGAGTACGTCTTCACGGCGCCGCTGCGCGCCGTCAAGGGCAGCGACGCGAGCAACCTCTACGACGAGGAGGTGCCCGAGGCCGAGCGCGAGTTTAGCGACGACGAGGCTGAGGCTGAGGCGAAACGGGGCAAGAGGAAGGCCAGGGCCGGCGACAAGAGGCGCGCCGATGGCGCAAAGGCGGCCAAGGAGACGGATGAGCCGTATGTGCCGCTGGCGCGGCCGGCGAATCTGCATGAGATGTTGGCGGCACCGCCGCCGCCGCCGTCGCGAGGGAGGGGAGGAGGAGGAGGGGGTGGGGGTGGAGGTGGAAGGGGGAATAAGAATGAGCGCGGTGGCCGTGGCGGGCGGGGGGGCCGTGATGGCCGTGGCCGTGGCGGAGGCAGCGGTGGAGGCCGCCGCGAGGACCAACATTCCCAACCGCAGCAGCAGCAGCAAAACCCCCCCCAGCACCCCCAACAGCAGCAACAACCCCACCCCCAATTCCCCCAGCAACAATACCCTCACCAACCGCAACCCCAACCCCAACCCCAACCCCAACCCCAACCCCAACCGCACTACGCCCACCCCCACTTCTCCCAACAGCAGCAGCATCCCCAACAGCAGCAGCAATGGACACCACCCCCCTTCCCACAATTCCCCCAGTTCCCGCAATTCCCGCAGTTCCCACAGCAGCAGCAGCAACAGCGCGGCTTCTATCCACAGACGCTCCCGCAGGGCGCGCACGTCAACCCCGCGTTCTTCCAGCAGGGGCATCACAGCTGGCCGCCGCACCCCCCTCCGCCGCCGCCTCCTCACCCGCCTCAGCAGCAGCAACAGCAGCAGGTGCCGCCGCCGCCGCCGCAGCAGCAGCAGCAGCAACAGCGGCAGGTGGATCCGGAGGCGGTTAGGGCGCTGCAGAATCTGTTGAGTCTGAGTAAGGGTGCGCGGCAGGGGCAGCAGGGGGGGCAGGGTGGGCAGTAGTATGTAGGTTGTGGGAGTATGGTATGGTAGGGTAGGGTAGGGTAGGGTAGGATAGAGGTGGCGGTGGGATAGAGGTGGCGGCGGGAATAGGCGGGGGAAGGGGGGGTAGGATAGGATAGGTGGGGAGAGGCGGAAAAGTGTTTCTTTCCTTTTTTTCTCCTTATAAGGGTTTTTTTTCCTATGATATCTGTACATTTTTTTTCCTTGAGTTTTTAGTTTCAGGGGCGTGTAATCCTAGTGTTTTTTTTTATTTATATTTTTTTTTAGTTTTTTGTCAGTTTCGGGATTTGGGGGGGCTTTGGGAGCTTTGTAACATCTTTCTCTGTGTGAGTTTGTTTGGTGCTTTTTTTGTGTGCGAGTTCCTGCATCGATCGGGCTCAGTGGGAGTGGTAGGGTTTGCGGATCAGGCATCGAGTGACACTTCATGATTCGTGCACAGTGGGTCATAGGGTTAGGGTTAGGATTGGTTTGCAATTCCGAGCACTACATACTGTATCTACGATACCACTCACCTAGCCAACCCCCCCCCCCCTCCTCTGGTTTGTTGTCCTGGGCTGCGGTGGGGCAGAGAATGGATGGTGGAGCTTGGTAAGAACAGGGATGGGGGTTGGATGCGTAGTAGATGTGTCAATTACCATTGAGACGATACAATACATATATGTACATTATATATAGATCGGGGGTTGGGGGGTTGGGTAGGAACCTACGATTGATTGGTTGAGCTTGGATGCGTATATATGCATATAGGAACTGAAAACACCTGTTCTAGCTAGAGCTTTAGACTAAGAGAGATCTGGCCCGGGAGGCCGTGTTTTGTTTACATTGTGTATTTAATTTTGTTTGGTTATTTCGTTTATTCCATGGAAGTTAGGTCAGGTAGTGAGTGAGTGAGTGAGTGGGTATACTCGGGATCTAAGGTCTAGCTTGGGGCCGGTCACTCCAGCCAGCCAGCCAGTCAGCCAGTCAGCCAGCCGTACGAAGTACGTATATGTACCCGGTCCCGCTGGAGCAGCTTGCCTATGTATACTTCTTGTTTCAAAAAGGGTCATAGTCCGACGGACGAAGCCACACTAAAAAGTGACCCCTTTTAACTTCACCCCCCACCCCCACCCCCCACCCCCACCCCACCATCCCCCCAAACCACACCAGTTGTAAATGACGGGCTCAGGTGAGGCGTTGCAATAGCATATTCATCTGGGGATATGGGTATATATATAAGTATCTATTCTAAAATTTCAGATGGGAAAAAAAAAGAAACATCAGCTTTTTGCATGAACTGTGGAGTTTTTCTTGTTGACATTCCTGCCCCAGGTAATTGTAATTGCAAGTACAGCCACTTATCAAAAGTGTCCGTGATTCGGATTTAATGTGACATGTCCGGCTCAAGTCAAGAATCACAGTGCCCATTGAGATGTTCAAAACCTTAAAACAGCAACAGCCAATGGTGGTCAAAGTCAATATTAGATATTCATGGTATATTTATTCTCTGTCACTCACTGGATACAATTATATAGATACATTTTGGTTCCTCAATTTGACCAACTTTGATGGGAATCACGGACACTTTTGATGAGCGGCTGTACATATGTCTATTTGTCTTGTTGCGATACCACGAGTTTTATCGGTGTTATTGTATTTTGTGGGCAAAATGTCCTGTTTTGACGAGTTTTGGTGTGTTTTCTTTACCGGGACGATGAACTCTTCAACTGGAGCTGTACAGCGATAGGTAATAGGTGATGGAACGCCCTGAGATGCAGTTATACCTACAAACACCGTATTTTGATAGCGTTTTACTCAAAACAGGTATCACTCTGTCTCAGTCCGTTCCATCACTTATTAACTACCGCTGTACATACATATCTACAAAGGAGGGAGGGGAGGGGCGGGGAAGAAAAGCATGTCAGTCTATCTGATGATAATAGAAAATAATGTAGGATGTATTTCCTGCGCTACGAAACACCATCATTGCCGCCGATAATACACAAGATTAAGAGTTATCGGTCAATCAACCAAACCAATTGCCGATACACAAGTCGAGAGGGGGGTTTATCTCAGCAGTGCAGTGCCGATGCCTGTCTGTCACGTGAGACATGTCAATGATCGGCGAACCGGCTTACTAAGCACCCATACGTATGTACATATAACGCGCAGAGATTGGGCACCATAAGATTGGAGAGATCTCAGATCTATTAGAGAAGCTTTAGCTGCTAAGTTTCAAGCAATTTTAGTAGCACGTTATATACTCTAACTTGATCGCCAGGGTGGTTCGCCTCGAGGAGGGGGTTGAACCGGAGGGTCGTTCATACGTGCAGCGATAGTTACATGGGTAGATTACATGTATCTCCGTAGCGTCGTGGTGGTTCCCAAAGCCCATGATACGGTCTCCGGTCGTTTCAGGCATGTAGTAAGGACATCAGCCACGTGTGCATTTCAGCTTACACGAAACGGGTTGTAAATCAAATCCTTCAAACTATCTTTGATTTTGAAAACACAAGTACCCACCATACTTTTTTTTTCTTTCGAGAAGGGCAGCAACTACATCATCTTCTGTGAATGAATCGAAAATAAACGGAAAGAAAATTGTCATAGCTCCAAGCAATCCCATAAATACTACTAAAACTTTTCATCTCCCAAGACAGCTTGACGAGCCTGCTCATAGTCTGGGATGATCCCACCAGTGAACACCTGAATCAAACGGTATTAGATCATAGTATATCACTCGTTCGATTTGCAACTTACCTCAAATTGTTTTACACCCTGCCCGGTCAATGCCTCCAACCCTGAAACTGTCTTCCATCCAACCTCCTCAGCAAGCTTCATAACTTCAGTATGTCTTGGCTTGTACGCCATCTCCGCCAACACTCTCTCCTTCTGGCCATCAGCGGGGTTGGCCTTCAATAACTCAGTAAGAATCGCTTTGGTTGTGGCATCAATGGGTTTGTCAGCCGGAACTGTAGAGACCGCAGTAACCGGTTTTACGGAGATAGCCTGTGCCTCCTCGAGTGTCTTGACAGCGATGATGTTGTACTCAGCCGGGAAAGTATCGATGATGGGCTGGAGATTCGCAACACTACGATTAATGATGTAAATCGGACTGTAGCGCATGTTATGCAAAGCATAAACGGCTGCTCTTGATGTACCTCCAGCACCTATGACAAGTGCGTTGCCTGGGTCATCGTAGGTGTCACGGACTCCTCCCTGGAAAAGGGAAGTCTTTATACCAACCCAGTCAAAATTGTAACCAACAAGCTTTCTCTTAGTCTCCCCACGAGTCTTGACAAGGACTGGGAGAACAGTGTTGACTGCCCCAATCATCTCGGCCTCGGGGGTGATTTCATCAAGAAGTGGCATAATGTTAAGTTTGTGCGGGATCGTAACACTAGCACCACCGAAATCATCGGCGTAGAGAATGGCTCGAGTAGCTTCATCGTTGACGGTATCGTTCTCAAAGATCTGGTAGTGATGAGGCAGACCCATATCGTGGAACAGGTGGTTGTGAAGGGCAGGACTTCGAGAGTGTTGAATTGGCTTTCCGAAGAGGTAGAATTGCTTCCTCTCAATCTCACCCATCAACCAGAGTCCACGGTGGATCTCAGACACTGTCAACTGCCCAGGGGCAGCCTTGAATGGGAGCGCCGGGTGCGTAACAGGTGTCAAGAACATATTCAGAATTCTGCTAAGTTTACCCTTCTCACCAGCATTGAGGGCGATGAGACGAGTTGCGCGTGAGCTAGCCCATTCACGGAAATTCTGAAGATCAAAGTTGTCTTGTAATTTGTTTGCCACACCGATGAGTTTGATGACATCTCCGAACTTCAGAGCAGTGTTGAAGATAGATACCCAACTTGCATTTTTCCAGCGAAGGTGGCCTTGGACATCGTGGTGGGATGCGATGATCTTGGTATGGTTCTTTGAAGCAGTAACCTTCTCGATGACAAGCAAGGGCCACGACATCTCGAGGTCAATATACTCCAACCCCATTCTTATCGCGGTAAGGAAAAACTCTAAAGCTTTCTCAGGAGCATCATCAGGGAAGCGTCCACCTTGGCTCACCGTCCTGATAGCAAAGATTGCTGGAAGCTGTGTCTTGCTCCTCAGGAGTGCCAACTGCTCCGAGACAAACTTTATTGTTGGAATACCATACTCACCATCAGGGTCCTCCAAAAGATCAACTCTGATCTCTAGAGCGTCAGCCCCGATGGTAACAGGACCAATAATATCTATTGCCTGCGAGATATCGGGATAAGTCAAGGAAACGAAGAAAGTTCTCTCTCGTCTCAAAAACTTTTCGTGGTAGTTGGCTTTCCCGATGATGACATGGAGAAATCTTGCAAAGTCCGCTTGGGCGATATCTAGATGCTCCGCGCTGACAACTGGGGAGTAGTATTGGAAGTTACTGCATTCATCGTACCAAGGCTTGCGGCGAATCCATACTTTCTGAAGATCTTCCGAGAATGCAGGACGAGTCTTATCAACGTTTAAGAAAGCAATGACATTCTCGATATTCCTGTGGATGTGGATAACGATTCCCCCGGTTTGGTGATAGCGTATTAATAGTTCCCTCGCCTCAGGGGTCTCAATAATACCGCCACCACAAGCAATAATATGTTCAGTGGGATGTTCGGCCATCTTCCTCTTCAAGAGGTCAAATTCAATTTGACGGAACCCTTCCCACCCGTCAGTCTTAACAATATCGGGAATAACCCTCCCTTGTTCCTCCTCCATCACTACATCTAGGTCCAGAAGCGGACGTTGCATTATCCTTGTTGCGATATTTCCCATAGTAGTTTTTCCAGCACCCCTCATACCGATGATAATGATGGAAGCGCTGTTCCCCTTTTTAATGATGCTGGGTTCGGAATGATCGATGATCTCAGTGCCGTTAAGAGCGACCTTAAAATTGGAAGCCAGGACGTCCCACCATCCAGGCCATGTCTTTGCCGTACACTCCTTTTCTAACACAATGACGGGCTCTGGCGCTATAAGTGACAATACCGAGAAACTCATTGCCACACGGTGATCATCGTAGCAGTACACACCATCGACGGGGCTCTGAAGAGTACTATAGTCTTTCCCTTCAATCCAGATACCATCCTCAAGCTCTCCAGCAGTGACACCGAACTTGGCCAACTCATGAACCATCGCTGCAATCCGATTACATTCCTTGACCCTTTGGTTTGCAATGCCAGTAATATTCGTGCGTTCAGAGCCGACAGCTACAGCAGCAAGGACAGATGCGGTAAGGAAGGCGTCAGTCATGGGTTCCATATCTACTTGTGGAATTGGCTTTAGTTGCCCTTTTTCAGGGCCCCGGACGGTGGTAGAGTAATCGGTCTGCACAACCTCGCAGCCCATCGGGCGAAGTATATCAACCGCAAAACGAGCATCACCTTGGAGCGACTTCTTTCCAATGTTGGGAATAGTAACAGTAGTACCGGTGATAGCTGCAATAGCCAGTGGATAGGTAGCTGAACTAGCATCACTCTCGACGACGTATTCAGAAGGATTCTTGTATGTCCCTTGCGGGATATGGTAAGTGTATTCCTCAGTCTCAGACTTTGTAACCTCAATTCCGAAAGAAGCCATCATCGCGGTTGTCATCTCGATGTAAAGCTGCGAAATCGGCTTCCCGCCCACAAGTGATAATGTGACCGGCTCACGAGCATACGGAGCACACATCAAGATCGAGGAAACATATTGCGAAGAGACTGTAGCAGCCAATTCGATTTTCCCACCTGTAAAGCCCGAAGTTGACGGTACACGGAGGGGAAGGCATCCTTCACCCTCAAGGTAATCGACTGTGTTTCCGTTTGAACGGAGCGCATTCACTAGAGCCCCGATGGGTCTTTGCTTCATACGGGCGTTACCGGTGAGAACGATGGAGTCGTTTTCAGTTGATGGGGACACAAGAGTAGCAACCGTGGTCAGAAATCTTGCTGCGGTACCGGCGTTTCCGAGGTATAGTTCATCACCGCATGCTGTAAGCTTACCTCCATTGCCGTTTACAACTAATGTATCGCCATCATCCTCCCAGGAAAATTGCATACCCCCGAGCTTGTAAAGGGCAGTGAGCATGTGCTCTGTGTCATCAGAGTGGAGAAGATTTTTAATTCGGCAAGTGCCAGAGCCAAGGGCGGCGAGCACAAGAGCTCTGTTTGAGATTGATTTTGACCCAGGTGGTGTGATGCTCAATTCTGGGATGACTGACTTTTGCGAATCGACTATGACACTGGGTGCCATAATGACTCTGATAGCGTCGTCGAGGACGACGGACGCCTTCCTTTCAAGAGTCTTTCCAATAGCAGTCAATAGGACAACCCTCTTTTTACGGCCATCGTTTTTCTTATCTACTCCCATGATTCTAATCATTTCTTCCACTTCACAGTGTTTCCCAGCCGTAAGTTTCTTGACTCTTTTATCATCAAGTGAAGTTGGGAGCCCATAAGCAGTTAGACACTTTGATATCCTCGCGACAGCGCTTGGTTTCAGGTGTCCAAGATGGCGGGAGAGCTCCGCCTCCTTGATCATACCGATTGCGACACATTCTCCGTGGAGCATCTGGGGGAAGAGAATAGCCTCAATGGCATGCCCGATTGTATGACCAAAGTTGAGGAGGTTACGGAGTCCACCTTCGCGCTCATCGGCGGAGACGACGTGAGCCTTGGTGCGAACAGAGCCAAGGACAACTTCTTTAAGTAGTTGTTTAACTGATGATAGGCGCGATGGTCCTAGACACGGTTAGGAATACTGAGCTATGTTTAGAATTGACTGCGTGAACGTTGCGTACCCTCCTGAGTAGTAGTGATTTTTGACCTGACAGCTTGAAGTATCACATCCGAACTCTTTTCGAGCTTTGTGAACTCCTTCTCGTCCCAGATGGCGGCAGTCTATAGACGAGCCAATGAATCATCCTGCAACTGGATAAGAATCGAAGGAGCTTACCTTGATAACCTCTGCCATTCCATTGATAAACTCCCTCTCCGGTAAAGTTTCCAGGAATTGTAAATCAATATAGATTCTCTCTGGCTGCCAAAACGCGCCAATCAAGTTCTTTCCATGTGGCGAATCAATTGCGGTTTTACCTCCAATTGATGAATCCACCATCGAAAGCAGTGTCGTTGGTACCTGAATGAACCTGACACCGCGCATAAAAGTTGCAGCAACATACCCAATCATGTCACCAATCACACCTCCGCCAAGCGCAATGATCACGGTATCTCTAGTACATTCCTTGGATAGCATCCAATCCTCAATCTCGGCCTTTGTGACACGAGTTTTCGAAGCTTCACCGGGGGGGATAGTGTAAGTGAGTAGCCGAGCATTTGGTGAATACTTTTGCGAATCCTGCTCGAAAGCTTCTTCGATCCGCGGAAGGTAAATACGTCCAATATTGATATCGGTTATAAGGACATAGGTTGTCGACTTGAGGTTTTGTAGAATATCTGAGGTAATCTCATGAATGAGGTCATACCCAACCTTAATTGAATCTTTCCCTAGAATTGATACTGTGGCGACTTCCATGGGCACGGAAGTGCCATTAATTTCGGCGGTAACCATCGTTGTCGTGGGTTAAAGTTTTTTTTCCTTCACAGAGGGAGGATGAAATTTTTTCGTGGGTTGCTGCAGCGGGGTTTTGAGGTTGATGCTGCCTGAGTCACACAATCAGAAATGCAGGTACTTTTTTCTTCTAAAGGGAAGGAATCGCCTGGGGTAATTGAACAGGCAATTGCGTGCGGGGAAAAAACAACGTACTTAACCCGTAACTAGAGACAGAGTGATTTTGCGGTTAATTTGCTCCTGTAGTTCGTGGGATGTACCTGGGTGGGTGTTTTCGGGAGAGGGAAGCATGCAACTGATAGAGTAGAGAGGGTGGGGTGAATGGTGGGGCAGCAAGATGGACCCTGCTTAAAAATGGACACGGGCTGATGAGAACTGCTGTCGCTTAAGTATTTGACATCTCAGAATTGACCACTTAGTTCATGTGGCCATATACACCTACCACCGAATTGTCAAATTGCATATTGCACTGATTTGTATCCGCTCCGGGGGTGAGGAATTACACAAATTTAAGTGTAGTGGCTGCTGATTACTGAGCATAAATTTGTCTGAAACACAAGGTTCAATTTAGGCTTTGTTCAGTTTGCAACTTGGTTCCTGATCTACCGCATTAATTGCTCGCCTTTATTTTATCAGCTACTTGCAATTACATGTATGTAACTAAGCGGTTAGGATTTAGAATTAGTCAGGGCAGCGTTGTACGTATAATAACGAGGGTTGAGTAGGATTTTTTTTAAGTCAAGTGTATTGATTCTAGGGGTTGGGTAGGATTCATTATGGAGCTCATATACACGTATACGTAAGCTAGTTGTTAATTGAGCTTGATAAAACGTGATAGATCATATATGTATGTAAACGGTCCATCGAAACCCTCGAACTAGAAGACTTCCCGAGTGATCAACGGTGCCCGAAATCAATGAAGGAGGAGATTAATAACCTACTTTTTAAGTCACGAACTATACTACATGTATATACATGCATTTTTCGTTGTTTTGAATCTCAACTTTAGTAAATACATGTATCAACTTCACGGGTACGCCACACATCGCTCTGACATTAAATCACGAACACTTTTGAAGAGTGGCTGTATGTATAACACTTCTATGCATTTATGGTTAATACAGACGATGAATTGGAAGGGCACTCAGCTATAGCTACATGTACATGTACTTGACAGACTTACCCCTACCAGCGTAGTACGCCTTTGCAATTTGTACAGTACTACATGTAGTACCACACCTAGCAGAATACTGCAAGACTACGTCTGTATCGCTACGGGTACATATTGCTGCAGCATAATAATTATGTTTCTGATTTAATTCGCGATCGGAAACTTTGCATACATATAGTTCCGTATTGGTGCAGTACTATTATATCCCTTTTTTTAGTACTGTATCTCAAACAACAGTACAAAAAAGGGGATGTAATACGTACTGTATCACTACAGAATTGTGTAAAACTTCCGAATTAAAACAGAATTCTAACTATTATACCGTAGCAATACCGTAGTTTTGCGGTATTCTGCTAGGTGTGTTACCGGGTCCACCCATCTCTTTTTGGTACTGTATGCGGGCCACCCACTTCTCTAGCATGGAGTACCAAAGTTCAGATTTCTCTTCACACTAGAGATTATCCACATAGCTAGACACATTTACATATCATCCAAAGGTAAGTTCGTACATAACCGAATAGTGTACCTAAGCTGATATTCAGTACATAGCATGTTGTGCATGTACCAAAAAAGCGGGTGGATCCAGTACCGCACCTAGAAAAATACTGCGAAACTACGGTATTACTACGGTATTGCTACGGTATGATATTTAGAATTCCGATTTAATTCGGAAGTTTTAAACAATTCCGTATTGAACAGTACGTATTACATCCCCTTTTTTGGTACTGTACTTTGATGTATCGACCCTAGACCTAGACCCTGGCATAACCTTAAATGTTATTTAACGCTAGGATACACTAGCCTTATAAGCTTACCACTCAACCACGACGGAATTGTCAGAATGTACATATGTGATAGATATACATCTATCAAACTTTTGAAGGCTGGTAGAGTACTCTGCTTTAGGTAAGTACATACATGTACGTTTGTACTGTTAAAAAAAATTGATTTGTCAAGTCATAAGGTGCAGGAAAGGGCTGATCGGACACATATTGTGCGCACGCACACGCATAGAAAGGAATGTAACAAATATCCTGAGGGCGGGGAAAAGAGATTGAATCTTGATTATAGTATAATTGTAACATAAAGAAGATAGATAAGTTGTGAAATTGCATCTTCCATCACCCCAAGTCGTCCCACGCCTGGTGGGGTTGTCGTATTCTACTGACCACTATAACCCTGCCTGAGGAGTTGGTTTCTTGGAGATTTGCCGCTATTTATCGCTCGATTTTCTGCTTTCTAGTGTGGCATCATCCCCTCCTCTGCTTTCTGGGGTGTCAAGCTTAGCTTCGTCCTCCGGTACTACTCGCGCCTCTGCCGCCCCCGCAGTCTTTTTCCTGCCCCCGCAACAAGGAAGACATCTACTACAACAAACGAAAAGGTAACAACATATTCCAACTCCGACAAGACCAGCCATCGCAACTCCAGCGATGACCCCGCTTCTTTTACTACCGCGGCCACCACCGCCGCCTCCCTTTCGCTTCTCGAGAATGTGGGTTGAAGTCGGCGCCGCAGAGCAGTATGAAATGAAGAGGAAGAGGAAGAGGATAAGATTTATGAGAGTCGACAGAATATAGGTTGATCGGGAAGTCATTTTAATGAGTGTGCGGATAATGAAATATAGAGTGTTTTGGTTTTGATTTCTGCGCGATATTTAATTTGGAGGTAAACGTTTACTCTGGAAAGACTGGTGGTATCGGCTCGCAATCTTGCGAAAGGAGGAAACTCAGGGGAGGCTTGCAGCCTTTTTGTATTCGAAAATGTGTGAGGGGCCCTTTGAATTTATAGGTGCGACCTTTTCGTCAACTCAACCAATGATACCGTTCAACAACTAACCAAGGAGGCAAAAGGTTAACAAAAGTAATATATTCATCCCAGTTTTACCCCTATGTATGGAAACGGCACGGTGTGTATGAACCAGGAACCGGCCGCCGCGGATGCATCGAAACGAGACAAAATATAGTTATCAGCTAGGTACGTCTGGAAGCCCAAAGGAACAATATTCATGAGTCCTGGCGAAAGCTTGTGTTCAGTTGGACTCTCGTATACAGCCTCAGCCGATAGGCCCACTATAGTAGCCGCATATGTACTTGTACCTATTCGATTAATACGACACGATACGCGCGCGATAGCTTGCGATTGTCATGCTTAAGCTGTTTTCAAAACGCTACGCATGCACAATATATTTAAAAATCGTATGTGTCCTGCTCATAGCAAGTCAAGCTGCTCGGGCGAAATTGAGACTCTCCTGGGGCCGATCGCACCAATCATGGGCAGTATAAAAATGAACATGGCCGGACTTTTGTATTCTCTACGAAAAAGAGCGACTCAGGGAATCATGTGATTACCTAAGCCTGCAAGTTGGGTAACATTCTTCCACGCAGTCACAAAAAGGAATAATGTAAGCACCTGATCGACAGCCGGTAGCCGTGCTCAGCCTTGATGCCAAGAGAGAACCAGCAGAATGGTTGGAATAGAAACTTTAGGCCAACGATCAATTTTGAAAAATACTATTTGCCACCCAGTAAAACGGTTCCCGCAACTAGCAGTTTTGAATCCATTTTTGTATGGAGATCAGCATGGAACCATCAATTTTACTACCCACAACCATCAATTTTGCAACCAACATTTTTCAAAATTGATGGTTGGCCTAAAACTTCTAATGTCTGCCCCTGCCATAATGGATTCAATGCCGGGTAGCGATAACAAATCATTGCTCTGATGCGAGTCTATGTTAATAATATCCTCTCAGCTGGAGCGGTTAATCGCAGAACTAGTTGCATGTATGTATGTATGTACTCGTAGTTTTTTTACGTTTCCAAACTGGACTGGGTCTGCATATGGGCGTAAATCGTGCTTGGCAACTAGATTTTGGTAGTATGCAGACCCAGTTCAGTTCGGAAACGTTAGAAAACTACAAGTAGAGTACCAGTGCTTACGTAATATTAACAGAGGTACCTAGTGGTCAGAAATGTGGGTCATGGGAGATCACTTGCGCAATTGCTTGTCTGGCACTCCCTTTAATTCCTTTTGCGCAGGAGGCTTCAGATTCCCTGTAGCTTGGCATTATAGGGATTTTCGTTGTCAAAAACTGAGCCAGATGTTGCTTGCCACTGATCGGCGTTGCCCAGTTTTTGGTGAGAGAAGAAATCCAACCCCAAAGTAAATGGATTATTTTCACCATCAACATTGGTGCTAAATTCTTAAAGATTTGATATAAGGTGTATTTGCATTTGAATTTTATCATAAAAAAGTTCCCAGGAAAAAACATGTCCATTAGGTGATTCTACAGATGTTAGAGGTACTGGAAGTCAAACTTTGCGATTTGCCCTCTCCGGGAGTCAAATGCAAGGTTGGATTGGCTAATCAATGCCAAGTCTGTCAAAAAAAGACTTCGGATCCCTCTGCGCAAAGGGCCTATTGCATGTAGACCGTATGTAGTCTACGGAAATTTACCCCACTCCCTTTCACGTGCAAGACGAGGTGGCTACTGTGTATGCAAAAGCCACAACAAGAATAATGATTAGGGTATTTGCTGTTGTATCCTTGGGCCGGTGAGACACGCAGAATCCAGGACTTCCTATCTCAGTAGTGATTTCCAGTGGCAAAGTCACTGAGCCTGGTGCTTCATCACTAAGCCACGCTCTATTATTCGAGGAAACGTGACTTGGCTTTGCTTGAATAGGAAGTCCTGGATTCGTGTCTCACCGGCCCAAGGGATAAGTTATCCTTATAGAAAATGGGAGGATGCTGGAAAAACGGCGCTTGGGGACCGGCCACTAGCGCTGGTATCCCTATAATAGCGAGTAGACAGCTTCCCTAGCCACCCGAACACCCCCCTCACCCGAACAGTCAACGTCAAAAAGAAAGGATCTTCGTTGCAACCGGTGTACGTGTGTGTACCAATCGTACTCAACTGTTCGGGTGAGGGGGGTGTTCGGGTGGCTAGGGAAGCCATCTATATCCTTATATATATCAAATATCCTTGTAGTGAGAGTCTACTGTACTTCTACGAAGTTTGGTGCTACAAAATACCTAGGTGTAGTAATTATTAGGTATCGTTCGGTTGCACTTATATAATGGTGTCTGAGTGCAACCGAACAGACCCTTAATTACTAGCAGCGCTTGAGACTAGCTGATTTGAATTAAGTCTGTTGTGAACATGAAGTTTATTCTGGTTTGAAGGCTACGTCTACCTATAGGTAGACGTGATACCGCATATGCATAACCACCCGTGAGAAACGACATGTGCCAATTACTACAATTGATTCTTTTTAGCAAGCTACTTTAGGTGTTTGATGCCAGTATGATCAGCCTGTGAGTATCACGAACGAACTTCAGTGATCATTATGCATGAAGTATCGGGATATAATATTTCTTCACTTCATGAATCAAACCAAAAACACGGACAATTATGAAAGATCAATAACGACACAGCTTTGTCATTCATAATTAATTCATAAGGCCGCCTTTTGGACGCCTCATAAGCCTGTTTTTCTCTAGGCCACTACTCTAAGAGAGGTGGTAATGATTCGTATAGAATCATTATCTATCTAATATTCCTGTAGAATATTCCTCCACCCCATCCGAGAAACCAATGTTACTTTCATCGACGCAATGGCTATCTGCATTGACATCTCCCCAGGGGTTATTTCCAAGAATTTGTATCCCGCCGTCACTATCGTCGGCACCAGCGCTAGGGTGTTCCTGGGTTGTCGGGGTTGTTATAACGTCGCTGGGTGAGCTATTCCTGGGATGGTTAGGTGATAAGTCCCTGGAATAAGCTGATCGTCGTTGAGATGTACGTGAGCGTTGGTGGTGATTGTTACCTTCATGAATACTTGATGAATTAGATCGAGAAGGAATTGGGTTCTTTGCGCGATCAGAGCGATATCGAGCAAGAATGGCACGTGATAAAGCTATATGGCGAGGCGACAGCCCAATAACGTCTTCTAGTCGTGGGGAGGGTGGAGTTGGAGCGATCCTAGTTGAGTCACCTGGGGTCTCCAGAAATCCTGGATTCCGGCTCATGGAAGCCGATTCTTTCTTTCGGAATGGCAAGTTGTTTTGTGTAGGAGAAGCTGGCGATGCGTAGAGATCCAAATCTGCGAATATTTCACCGAGCCTGTGTTCGACTGCTCCATCCATAGGAAGAGAGTAAGATTCCTGGGCACAGTTTTCCGCATCCGAACCTTGTTCTGACATTGAATTATCTCCAATAGACAACTCGGAACTTGCCTGGTCATGATAATCAATGTCATAAGCGTTGGGAGTATCATGTGTAGCGCTGTTGACTATGCATTCATCTGAGTATATCTCCCAAGCTGCGTCCTTTTCTCTATCTAGAAGAAAACTCGAACTACCAACGTTAAGTGTTGAAGGGGTCGATGTTTCGTCATCAGATCCAATAGAATTGTTCGTAAGAGTATCCACACTAGTATTGTACTCCCCATCCCAAGAAACTGACTTTACGCTATCTTCGCTACTGCCCTCGTCACCATCTTCAGAACTACCATTGGCTTCAGTTATCACGGAGACATTCGGATCGCTGGGGTTGATATCTAAGAGTATAGGTCCAAAGCTGAAGTCTGACATTTCGGAGATTTCGTCACTATCAGCTTCACTGAGTGTAGTGCTATCCTCGTGGATACCAAAGCATGCTTGAGCCTTTTCGGTTATCATTGTGCTCCGTCCTTTTCTAAACGTAACGTTATGATCCCATTGAAGTGGTACAGACAATGTCAGAGATTTCGGGACGGTTGGACATGATTTGTGGAGAGTTTTGTTGACTTCTTCGCCGGTTAGGATAATTTGTGTGGGTCTTAATCGAATCATCCCCGCCATGGTCGGTTTAGGAAGAGCTAAAGCCTGTCGTGATATGAAGACGTTGGTGTGATATAGTAAGTTATAATTGTTTGCCTTTGGTTTTCTATGCAAGTATAATTACATGTAGTGAGTGTTAAATTTTGGGAGAAACTCAGCATACCTGTAATTATCCGTTGTCCTCTTGCGCAATCTAAGTGGACAGATTTCATTCATCTGTAGCTGAGGTACATATATGTACATGTATATAACGTCCATCTTTGCCTCGAACTCTAAAATCTACATATTCTACACCCCCCCCCCAAAAAAAAAAAAAAAAAAAAGGAGATTGTACTTATTCTTACGTACGCAGTGGTAACTTGCGGTGCACAATTTGCATCACAATTAATGGGTATCGTATCATGACGATAGTCATGTACATATGCATACTTATGTATATATTATGAGTATTTAATGTTTTGTTGCAACTTCCGACCTTTTAATTAACGAACGAGTACATGCAGTGTCTCTTGGAACCAATCAACGTACGCACTGTACCCGGGGGTGCCGGAAAGTGATGCAACGATCAATTAGTCCGTATTCCTTAATAACCAGACTAGCTAACAGAATGTGGAGCGAATCTATAGTAATCTAGAAGCTAGGGATGATAGTTACATGTATGGTAAGAGTCAATACGAATCGCTATTGCATCTCTTTTTATTACCCTCTTGTCACAAGAGTCCTTTTTCTGGCTAAAACCTCCAAATCAATGACCTGGAGAAATGTAGACTCTATCTCTAGGAGCCGTGTAAATGTGTACCCAGAATATCCAGTAAAGTCGTCGGGAAAGTCGTTTCTTGGGTTTAATTTTCGCTGGGAAATGTCAACATTTTGGTAGGGGGAAAGTCGTTTTAAGGGAAATTGGACGACTTTGCAGACGACTTTGCAGACGACTTTGCAGACGACTTTACTGGACTTTGCAGACGACTTTACTAATGTATTAACCAGTCACGCTTCTGTCACACATTTTGAGCGTATACAGAGGGGGGGATAAGTTTTGGCCACCGATGATGCTTCACATGATTGACGAAGGCCATCGTGAATGAAACAAATCATCATAATACATCCTACTATTACACCTGAAGCATCAAGTCAGAATACCCTACATGTATATGCCAAATAATGGATCCACCAGAATGAAATTGTATTCCCCAACTTTTACAAGCCCGTTGGTGCCAGATACCATTTGATCGCCCCACCGAATTATTTTGTTTGAATACTCAACTATCTCGAGATCTTGAGGGTGAGCTTCATTAGAAAACAGGAAACGCCAGAAACCATGCATTTGACATCCCTTTACCTGGTAAAGTCGTCGGTAATGGGATAGGAATGCCTTTAACATGCCTTTATCTGTGGTAAAGTCGTTGGTAAAGTGTCGGTAATGGGACAGGAATGCCTTTAACACAAAGTAATGCGGTTATTGCATTAAATAATGTGTATTTCGCAACTTTTTGTATGGGAAACGTCAATATTTATGCATTTACACGGCTACTAGAGTATTCCAGAGACTCATATATTATATGTGTATAGCTAAAATATACATCCTGCCTAAGCACTGTGTTATGTTAAAAACTGAAATTCTGAATGCCTTTCTGTGTTGCTAGGTTAAACGTTGTATCACTTTCTGGCACCCCTGGCCGCACATACTCTGAACCCATGGCCGCCACGTACTTAAAATATAAGTTATATACAGTACCGAAAAAGCGGGTGTATCCAGTACCACATCTAGCAGAATACTGCAAGACTACGTATACGGTATTGCTACGGTATTGCTACGGTATTGCTACGGTATAATAGGTAGGATTCTGTTTTAATTCGGGAGTTTATATAATTCCGTATTGATATAGTACCTGTTACATCCCTTTAAAGCTTTATACTCTACTCCAAATACCCAGGGCCGAGGCATGTATGAAGAATAGGATCTGAACATGAGTGTTGGCGGTAACGGCCTCTGGCCCGCGCATATTTATGAACCAACTGCAAGTTGAATCCCCACATTTCCTGTTGGAGCTCTTCTTGCCTGCCACGAGTACATGTAAGTACATGTACATGTATGTGCGTGCGCCCTAATCCTCGATCGTACATACATGGAGCAGTTCCTGGGCACATACGTCATATACACATATGTATCTCGTGCCTCTCGCTCATGATCGAGTCATGAATATTTTAAACTACGCTTTCTAAGTGCATTTAGTGTATGCAGTAATTTCTAAGGTGGCCCTTGGATAATTCTGTTGTTACTGGTTAACCTGATCATTGACTTTGTCTGGATCACCCTTAAGTACAGCGGTACGTAATAAGTGATGGAACACCCTGAGACAGAGTGATACCTGTTTTGAGTAAAACTCCACCAACATACGGTGTTTTCAGGTATATGTAACCGCATCTCAGGGCGTTCCATCACTTATTACCTATCGCTGTACATGTAGCTAGTACGTACGTAGTAAAATTAGGGAACTACATGTATACATGTACTTTCGTGGGGCAGATTTACTTACTAAAGCGAACATTCTATATCAACTTAAGCTTGCTTTCACTCAATTCGGTCGAATACTTTCATAGAACTCCATTTAGATGTTGTGAGCAATATGACTCTAGTAGGAGTGGAAATGCATCAATTTTGACGTTTCCATACAAAAAGTTGCGAGATACACATTATTTGATGTAATAACCGACCTACTATGTGTTAAGGCATTCGTGTCCTATTACCGACGTATTTCCTGTTAAAAACGGCTTTACTGATGGTTGAATTCCGATGTTTCCGATTTTCCGCCGGAAAATTAATGTTTCCTGATGAAGTCCCTTCTCTAGATCTCGAGGTAGTTGAGCTCTCAGATAGAATATTTTGATGGTGTCATCAGATGGTATCCGGCATCAATGGGCTTAATGTAACAGTTGGGAATACAATTTCATTTTGGTGGATCTATTGTTTGGCATATACATATACATGCAGGCAATTCTAGCTTGATGCTCCTATGATAATAGTACTAGTAGCTATAGGATGCCCTTTAATTTGATAATTCATTCGGTTCATTGGCGATGGCTTTGGTCAATCATGTGAAGCATCACCGGTGGCCACGATTAAACTTATCTCTCCCATATTGTGTATACACCCAAAATCATGTGACAGAAGCGTGACCAGTAAAGCTTATGAAGGTATTGGTAAAGCCGTTGTTAAAAGTCGTCTGTAAAGTCGTCCGATTTCCCTTAAAATGACTCCTCTGCCACGTAAACCCAAGCTCGAAAAACGACTTTACTGACGACTTTACCGAATACTTTAGGTACACATTTCGACACTCCCCCTAGAGTGATTAGTTAGGACTAGAGAAATTCTGTGAGATATAACCTGTCTCGATTAGCGGTCATTTATTTTTATAAGAATATGGAGCTAGCGCTCGGCCATCCGTATCCGAGAATTCAAAGACTCTCGGGCACTATCCATCAAGTGCTTATAATTCTGCGCTTGTAATAGATGTTGACTGGATCTATAGAGTGATGATCCATGATCTTTGGATAAAGTCCCGGGTTACACGCGAATGATCCTGGCATGTCCCTTTAATTATTAACAAACATAGGTAAATACATGATGTAGCTGCCCCAAGGCTTGAGTATCAGCATCTACACAGCCTCTTTCTACATCCCTACAACCTGATAACGGGCTATTAGCCGTGATGCCTAGCTAGGTTCCAGGGCTTTTGGGTTTTGTAAATCTGATTTTGCAATAATCACAAAAATCTTTTTATGGCATTTCATTCTCAGAAATATTTAAAAGCGATGGTTTCTATTTTTGTGTTACTGGACGTAACTAGGGCCACATATGGAACCCGAATGAAAAAATCATCATCCTTCGTTTCCTACGGTATTTCGCGTCGATAAGAGAGTGTACTGTGACAGCGTACGTATGATAATCTCCCGACTCTCTCGCTGCGTCAAGGTAAATATTCTAATCCGGACTAAAAATAATCACAAACCCTGGCCATTGCGTATACACACCCGAGATTCAGTGTTCCTGCGCTGCAAGGTGATCGGATTTAGATAATGCTCTAGATCTAGTTGGATGGGTGGTTCCTTATCTGCGATCATGCCCCGCATGGAGAAATACAGACGGCCCGTCCGATCACTCGAGGAGTCTTTAACGATTGCATGCTTATACTACATGTATGTAGTATATATAGTACAAAAAAAGCGGGGTGAGATCACTACGGTATTCCCGTCGCTAGTAGTGCGATAAGAATACGGTATTGGTGCAGTATTCTTCTTATAATATATACAGGTTCAATTCGGTATTCGTCACTTAGTTCCGTAGTCCTATATATGGTAGTGATTCCACCCGTGCACCCCGTTTTTTCATTAATCTATTCTATTTTGGAAACCACCCAATCTACCGGGTCTAGCTAATCATACCCTGACATTTCTAGAAGTCTACGGGATTTATCTGGAGAATTTTGGCTATGTGTAAGTCGCTATATAATGCACTAAATCTACATAAATTATATATAACAAGAAAATATTCGTAAAGGTCGTCAGTTTATTCCAGTTAATTACTAGATCGGTATCGATATATCCCACCTTCGTTGAAAGCTATAGTTTCCAGTAGAGTATCTAGACTAATTTAGAGCTGTTTTTCGAGGCCAAATTAACGAGCTATACGTATTTATGTAGCTAGCTCCCGTACGATTGATATCGTGAAAAACAAGCGGTGTTCTCGTCGAGTGCAATGTTGTGAGTTTGTGTGCCAAGCCTGATAGTTCTGGTATAAGTCTATATCTAGTCACTGTGCAGTACAATGTCCAGAAACATTTTATAATAATAAATACCACAAGCCAGCGGTCCTCGAGCCTATATTTACTTCGTGGTGCCCAATGGAAATGGGTCTCTTTGCATGGGCACCAATGTTAGCTAGCCGGGTAAGCTTTGTCGGGAAACAATCTGGTCAATAGATCTAGATCTAGATATTGGCCGAGAAAGAAAGAAAAAAACGTATAAATCCCAAAGACCTACCAATATAAGTCATCATCAATTGGATTTGGTAGGGAAACTCACAGAAGTATCGCCGCGATCAAGTATAACGTTTCTGAAATGACTTAACCCCTAGGCGCTTGTGGGCGCTTGCAATCGTTGTATGCATGCACTCGAAGTACATGTACAGAAATTTGATATCCTTGTGTAAGTGGGTATATATACGTATAGAAAAACCTATCATAATTCCACCCTCTCGAAATTCCATCCCCAACAAACTTCCAGCGGTCGGAGGGAACAATACCTGTAGATTGCTAGTAAATACCTCTCTCTAAATTCCATCCCTACCATAATTCCAGCAGAATTCGGCCACCACGGGGGTAGAATTATGATAGGATTTGCTGTATATATATACTTATATAGACGTAGTTATATAGTTGGGATTTGCATATCTAAGTACGTTTGTGTGATCCCCGGAAGACATGTTGAAGCAGTGTCAAGATCACTAGCAATACGTTGAGTGCTAGTGCTATTATGGCAGCCTCACACTGTTCCTCACTAACCTCAAGGCACTCTATAATTCAGGTTGTGGAAATGGCGAGTTATAACATGAATCCTCCCCGATCCCCCGGATATTACCCGCCATATATATACATGTAGTCATGCACTATATAACTACATGTATATCAGTTGAAATATGTAAGTGCTTGTGTGTGGCAGGCTTACCTGAACAGAGTTCGTCTGATCGCTAATCTTTCGGATGCCTGCAACTCCTTTCCGTTCCGTACCTGTAGCGAAGAGAAGCACGGCCGGGTAGGGAACATGAAGCTTGCAGCTTGGGTTTGCAGATTGAAATTGGTTAATGCGATAGCTTTGATCCCAGCGAGGGTAAACATATTATTGCTGTGATAATGAGAGAGGGTTAGGGTTGGATGTGATTGGTATTATTAAATCCAACCATCAGAAAACTTGTATGTATAATCGCTATAGTCATAAATTTCTGAGATGGAATCTGTTGATTCGGACTTCCTCCAGGGGAGGTTTACCTTGATAACTTCCATTTCAGTGCCTGGGATCCGGAGCCGACCTGGCTAGAAGGATATCGAAACGGCTAGGGCTAGGGAGAGGCCGCAAATTGTGCCCTGAAGATCACCAGATCAGACCAGACTTAACTGGGCTGGCCCGCACAGTCTAGGCCATGACGCAGGGCATGCAACTGTTAATATGGACTGTCAGTATAAATTTGGCTATTTCCGCTTTCAGGTGGACCCCGGGGGAGGCACTTGCTTGTTGTCTCGGTCAACGGGGTGCTTTGGGAGATCATGCGGGTACTTGCTCTACGGGCAGGTTCCCTATATAATTCTGGATATGTACCGGAGGAGATCAAGACAAGATGTTTGTTAAGAACCTTGATATGACTGAAATACTCTGTCGGCGTTGAGGATTGGAAGGTCATAAGAAAACCTGGCCGTGTGGCCTCACGCCCACGCGTACAACTCTAACTTTGGAAGTCTGTATATAGTGGGATTCCGTCAAGTCAAGTCAGCAAGGCCGTTAATACCGTTACCTGTTTCCTCCACAATCTTTTTTTGGTCTGCGTGTCCACGTCTACGTAGCTACATACGTGAGAAATTGCGGGTATGAAAGCGTGTACATGTCCATTCATTTTTATACAAGCATATACATGTTCACGAAGTTATTAATATCATTTTATAATATTTATACAAGTAATTAGGTCGAGCGACATGAAATTCAAGGGAGCAGAGTAATTAGAGTAAACGTACTGTGTACTGCACTCACTTCCACCCAGCGCCATCATTGCCCTCTGTAGCAATGCACGTAGAATATACATACATGTGTAGATAATGTTATGCGGGAATCCAAGATTACCTAGCCAGGCAGCAGCGCGTGTTAATCCCTGTCGCACGTGTATCTCTATATCTCTGCGGTGATTCGTGAAGATAATGTGGACTTATCTGTGCTCTACCTATTGTAGGTACCTATTGTTCTTGAGTGGGTGAAGTGCCTACATGTAGAGTAGAGTGGAGTGGTCCATAAAAAGCAAAGGAAGCACATACAGTCATTCAATATATTAGAGTAGATGAGCGCATAATTCTTTCAACATCGTGCATTACGACTATATCGGGGGGAGGGGGTGGAGTAAGTGATGTCTCTTTTCTTATTTTAGGGCTCTTGAGGGGTCTTGGGAGGAAAGAATAGTGATAGGTTCTACACGTATGTAGAGAGGCGTGAGTGAATATACGGGCGAACACCTTGACAACTTCGCCTCCCTTGCTTGCTCGCTGCCCATCCCTCCGTTATTTCCCTCCACCCTCCGACTGAACATCACATCCACATCACGACCCATCTAGAGGAGCGTCATTGCAGCTGGCCCTCATCACCTCCCTCTCTCCCCCCAGCCATCAATCCAACCACCGTCGTCCGTTACCTCCATCAAATCCCTTCTCACTATCCCTTTCACCCCCCTTATACACTCCAGTAACTTCTTCATACCCCTTCCTCGAGTCACCTAGCGTCTCCAAAAACTCCAAGAAGGAGAAGAAGAAGAACAAAAAGAAGGAAGGAGGGCCGTTCACTTCTCCTACGTTCTTCCCCCGGCTGAACATCCAACCCAATTCAGCAGGTTCATTCTGAATTAATCGCCGACAGTTTACCGAATTCTCTGGGATTGCGCACCGTAGAGCCGATACAAGCCGGCTACTTTCAGCCTCGCGATTCTTCTGCTGCCCCACAACGATTCTATAGCGTGTTCTGCTGAATTCATGGAAGGCTGCAATTGAAAATATTGAAATCGCTTCAATAAGTTTCTGAGGATTCGGCCGTTCTGTTTCGTTTAATCTTAGAATCTAGGCATAGCGCAACCCAGCTTGCTTAGCTCCCACACACCAAACCTCAAGAAATTTCGACCTTCGGACCACACTCGCTACTACCCCCACCCCCGTCACCCGCTACCTACCCCTTTCTAGATCACAATCTAGGTGGAAACATCGGCCTTGGATTAACAATAGCAGCTCTTGACTGGACTGGCTTAATCGAAACAACTGTGAGATAAAGCTCAGGTACAAACAGAAGTGAATAATGGAGGGGGATTTGAACCTCTCGCAGGCGCTGGGGGGGCTGCGGATTGCAAATCAGACAGAAGACTCGCCTCCACCGTCACCCCGTACGGGAACTTCGTCAAACTCAAACAACACTTCTACTATTCACATCCCAGATCTTCACTCCTTTTATTCACACCAAAACTACTCTGCAAATTCACCAACAAGCAATGCGCCAGCTGGGAGCCAGTCTCCAAGTTCATCTTTCGTCGGGTCGCAGCATTCAGTGCCACCGCCTCGCTCTACATACCCCCCACCCACTCCACCGTCAAGATCGAATTCCCAGTTTGCCCCAGGGCCATATCAATCCAATACATCCTCTGCATACCCCTCGCAAAACGTCTCGTCCTCCGCGTCTATCAATTCGAATCCTCAAATGTATCCCGACTATGCTCGCATGACTCGTGAGCCCTCGCGAGGATCATTATCAGGCCCTTCTGGAGCAGCTTCTAGACAGACACAAAGAGAGCGTTCCAATACAGACAGGTCTTACCGTCAATCTCATCCAACAGGTCCGTACCCCCCTCGTGTAGGAAGCAGCAGGGGAATACCACTCCCAGTAAGATCCGGTGGAGAAGAAGGTGGTGGGGGGGGAGGGGGGGGAGGAATGTATAACGAGAATGGACCTCTCGCGAGTAGTGATGAATGGAAGGAGAAGGGTGCAGCTATGGGGATCCAAAAGGACGTCGATGCTAACGGGAACACGGTCACACGTGTAGTGAAGAAAGGGGTTAAAGATTTCAACTTTGGGAGAACTTTGGGAGAAGGAAGTTACAGTACTGTATGTTTAGAGTTTCGAAAAATATTCGATTTTTGTCCTATTTTGGCTGATAATGTGACAGGTTGTTGCTGCTACGGACCGAACAACACTGAAAGAATACGCCATTAAGGTCCTTGATAAACGACACATCATCAAAGAAAAAAAGGTCAAATACGTCAATATTGAGAAAAACACCTTGAATAGGTTGGGAGAACATCCGGGCGTAGTACGATTGTATTATACATTTCAGGACGAGAGAAGTTTGTATTTTGTGCTAGATCTTGCGACGGGTGGGGAACTTTTAGGTTTCCTGAAAAGGGTACGTTACAAATCCATTCATTATTTATCTCAGGTTGTGTAAAACTGATTAATTCTGAAGATGACTACTTTCGATGAAGAGTGCACTCGGTATTATTCTGCACAAATTTTGGATACAATTGAGTATATGCATATAAAAGGCGTTATCCATCGCGATTTGAAACCCGAAAATGTACTCCTCGACGACCAGATGCGCGTTAAGATAACGGATTTTGGAACCGCCAAGATTCTTGATCCACCAGAAAAGACAGGGGACGGAACGAACGGTGATTCAGCTAATGGTGCAGGTTCATATCCTAATGACCAAACAGAAGGTGATGACGCGAAAGCAAATTCATTTGTGGGAACGGCAGAATATGTTTCTCCGGAACTTTTGACTTACAAGGCAGCTTGTAAGGCTTCTGATTTGTGGGCATTTGGGTGTATAGTTTTTCAGTTACTCTCTGGACGACCACCTTTCAAGGCGGGAAATGAATATCAAACGTTCCAGAAGATTGTCAACCTGGAATACGAATTTCCAAAAGGGTTTCCCCCAGTGGCGAAGGACTTGGTTGAAAGACTGTTGGTATTGGACCCTGCGAAAAGGCTAAGCATAGAACATATCAAAAACCACGAATTTTTTGAAGGGGTTGAGTGGGGCCGAAAGCTTTGGAAACAGAAGGCGCCAAGGCTAAAGCCGTACGTCGCACCACCAACAGAAACAAAAATAATCAAACTTGACGATTATGCCTCCGCATCTAACTCTTCGACTCACCGGAATGGAACGTCATCGAATGGAGGGCCACCGGGCTCTAGGCCTCAGCCTCCTCGTGTTATCACTGAACTGGCACCACCAAGCCAGCTTGATATTGAATGGTCTCCAGTTTTGACTAAGTCTAATGAGCGGATATTGAAGCTGGGTAACGCTGTTGTACACACTAGTCCGGCACCTCATTCTCCGGATGGAAAGGGGGGTGTTAATAGTCATGTAGAAGCACCTAAAAAGTTTGCCCGGTTTTTTACTGGAAACAACAGCAAGAAGCGCCAAAGATTGGTGATGATTACAACCTGCGCCAGAGCCATCGTTGCAGCCTCGGGTGGTGACAAAAAAATGAAGATGGAGATCAACCTACAAGGGTCAGGCGTCATTGCAAGGAAGGTTACTGACAGCACTTGGGCTATTGATACCGTAAGACCTATTGCACAATTAGTTGCTGAATGGATTATTAACTGATGGTATTTTTCAGCGCGACAAAACGTACACCTTTGAAGATCCAAAGACCCCGGCAAGTGAGTGGCTGGAAACAATAGATCGTGCCCGGGAAATCGCTAGTGCAAACCACCCACCAGACGATAGCTTTATGGCGAGCACCTTGTCCAGCCCTTCATCTACCCTCACACTTGAGGCAATCACCAGTCATTCACACCAACAAGCACGTGGCACTGGCGACAGTGGCGATGGGCGAACAAACAAAAGATTTTCGAAAAGGAATTCCCGACACGGTTTAGCAGCGGTATTTTAACAATTGCGAGCGAGGAATTGAAGGGATATTTGTCCAGTGTACATCACTGGGGGGACTTTGGAGAACAAATGTGGATATATGCCGTTTCTCATTCTGTACTTTTTTTTTTACTGGGCTTGGCGCAGCGGCAGTATTGTTGGTTGCTCCGGAACGATGTGATTTGCAAACACTTCTGTCAAAGATATCATTGCAGGGTGTTTTGAGTATTTTTTATTTTGTTACTTATTTTTCCCGTGATCTCCCCTATGTTGTTAGAGGTCATTTACGGCCTTTACTGCTACTACTCTTAGTGCTCTTAGGATCTGTGTGTTGATTACCTGATCTACCGCACGTTCAGGCGCTTTACATATATCTTGCGTGTTTTTGATATGTTTTTTTTTGTTGGTTCACCTCGGCATTGTTGGGGTTTGGTAAGGATAGTACAGGTGGTTTTTTCCCCCCTTTTTTCTTTTTTTTTCCTATCTACTTTTTAGGAGCACGGGATACCTTTTTTCATGATTTCAGTACTTTGTCGATCTCTTTCCTTAATTTCCACACTCACAGACTGAGTTACATTTTCGTTTGTTATCCACTGTCTGCTTTTTATTTTAACAAAAGCATCATTTTGGATCAAGTTTGCCGTCCTTATTAGATGTTCATTGTTCGTTGTTGCCCATTTTCATCTTATTAGTACAGCTATCCATCCAGCCTGGGAGTTTTATCTATTTATTTCCTTTATTCTGGGGGTTCATTTCAGTTTGGCACTCTAAATGCGTCATAAACGCCTCAAATACTTTTGTGAATGTACGTATCCACCAAGCTAGTAGCAAGGATGGGAGAATAATCCTTATTCTTGGGCTTACTACATGCTGTATTACAGTCGCCTCCATAAGGGTCGTGAAAATAAGGGACAGGGAATTCGGGCATTTTCATTTTTCACATCATATCAATGTTCGGGGATCCATTATCGGTGCGCTATTGTTTTTATAGGGAGGGAAATTCCAACTTTTAGAGTGTTCTTCCCTGGTTGTATTTGTTTTCTAGCGCACTTTAATTATTTGGCATCGTACTTCGCCAAGCCCTTAAGAAATCTCCCGTACATGTAGGTACATGTAGTTCATACAGTACCGTACATGTATGTATGTGCCGTAGACACCGCCAAGAACTGGGTTGATTCTAACTAAATGAGGATGTACAGCGGCAGGCAATAAGTGATGGAACGGGCTGAGACAGGGTGATACCTGTTTTGGGTAAAACACCATTAAAGTACGGTGTTTGTGGGTATAACTGCATCTCAGGGCGTTTCATCACTTATAACCCATCGCTGTACATGTAGGTAGTGCGGCATCCACGGCAAATGAGTAGAGTATGGCGATGTGGCTTGGGTTATTCCGTATTACACCTAATCCTAGCTGACTAGTATTGAGGACTTTCATTTGGCCATGTATATCTAAAGGAGGATTGGGTAGGGAAAGGAAGAGTAGCTTCATGTGAGTTCTCTACGCCTTGTGGATTTTTGTTTTGCTTTACTTCCTCCTCGGATCTCGATCCTGGTAGCTAGATGCTAACTATCGTAGATTCTATTTTTGAAACGAAAAGAAATCGCTTGTATGCATACCTGGAGGAACATCATTGGAAGCTTTCATCAAATCCTCGAGGCACAGCACGGCATGAGATTCGAGTGATCGCTCATGAGGCACATTGAACGTCCATCCTGGTGTCCAAGCCTCGATGAGTGATGCACGCAGCTACGTCACCATTACTCGTGCATCGGCACTAAACAAATGTCTTTGAAGACATACGACATGGAGAAGATGGAGATATCCGACTGGACTGGAACTCCCGGGGCTGGTTGGTAAACAGGGTTGTAATTGGACCGGAGAGCCTGGCCCGCATGACAGAACATTTATATGGTTCGGGGAATATACCGCTGTTCATATTGAACTGTTTTGATGATGCAAGTCTAGTCGGGGACGGGATGTTGGGTGTTCATCATTGGATAGGTGCGGGTTGCGTTTAATGTCTTTGAGTAGAGATCTCAGGTAGCCGCAGCCGTGATCTTTCGAGGTTTGATCTTTCTCTCTTTACTGAATATCAATAATGAGGATACTTAAGTTATTAGACCATGTTGTGTAGAGGAAGAGAAAGCTCTAAATTTCACATATGTCCATGAAGACACAGGTATAGATTTCGCAATACTAGAATCGTGCCGCTCGTACATAATAGAGATATAACCTACAATTACTTAGAATTGGGATTTTACGTCCCTGCTCTTCTTACCTCCCCGCTATGTCGGAATCGTTATCTCCTGCACAAGCATCAGCACTCGACCCTTTTACCCAACATTCCTTGCTCTCGACTTCCCTGCTAAAGTGTGCACCCTTGTAGTAAGTATCGATATTGCATTTGCAGCCTCGAAAGCTCAACAAAGCTACTGGAACACCTAGATCTCTGACTTTAACCAGTTTCTCGGAGGTAGTAGGTATACGTGGTGGGGCCCTATATATCCCTTTTGATAGACACCTCTCCACCCTGCGCTTCTAAGTTCCGATAGTCCAATACATGTATCTTACTTGGGGATTCGGAATCGAAGGTAGGTTTAATTTAATATTTGCCATTTCCTTTAGATAGTTATATAGAGTACAAGGGTATGAAATCGGGAGAATGGATATTATGCTTACAACCCTTTGATATCTCACGCCCATGCAAAGGCATCTCTGCTCCTTATATATACCAGATACCAAGGCTTATATATCGATATATACATATCTGTACCTGATCGATAATCTAACAGCAATACATAAGGCATAAGAAGAAGAAGACATAATCGTATATCCGCAAGCTTCCTCCGGATATCGCGGATTGAGTTTCCAACTCAATAACCAATGGTTTTATCTATAGTGGTGTGATGAGAGGATAAATCATCACTCATCGGATACCCGGGTTGATCCGTACGGGGTTCCTCAAGAAGCAAGCTTTTGCCAAGTGCAGGGGAAGACTTACTTTCCGGACCATCTGGGGCGAGCTAGCAAGTCTAAAACCCAAATTTGTTCGACGGTTATGGTTAACCAGAAGGTGTGGTTCTATCGGTACCGGGTATTTATGTATATATCCCTGCAATTAAAGTAAAAAAAAAAACGAGCCGTGTTCCTGACTCATTGGAAGCGCTGGTGGCAACATGATCACAGGGGCGTCCGAGTGAGGAAGGTATATATGTGCTTCACTTTTATTTCTACCCTTTTTGTAGGACTAGTAGATGTGACGATGTTTATGGGCAGAGAACTGAAGGCCATACCAGATGCGTTTGGGTTCCTACAGACACAGTTGACCTCTAGCAAAACCTCTAGAAAAATTTTTGAGGATGTCAAAAGGGAGACCCTCTTGTGGGCCCACAAACCTGGGCGTCGGTACAATTTAGTGTATGTCCCAATTGAGATCAACAATCTTATATCTAACTGCAACTGTTGAAGAAGAGTCACACTTGCTAGCGAACCCCACGCCCCTGTCTCGGCTGTCTCGGATCTCTGCTCCCTTTCCTAGAAACCGATTTAGGGTAAGTGATCAAATATTAAGCTTGCATTAGTGCTATCATAAAGATATAAAGTCTGTATAATTTCCTCTTCTTTTTTGCCCTTCTTCATCGAACCTTTAGTAGTCTCACTCTTTCGACAGACAACTTCAATTTCGTCCGATCCACCTACATTCGTTTCGAAATAAACCTGCGTTTAATTATCGCTATCCATTCGTTATTAATCAGCCAATCAATTGCACTCGCAGTTATCTAATAATCAATAAAACTTTCAAAATGCAATACCGCACCTCAGCCCTCGTTGCCCTCTTCTCCGCTACCACCGCCCTTGCCTACCTCGACTGCGGCGGCGGCCGTGCACCTCCTAAGACCACCGTCCCAGGCTGCCCCGGATACGTTGACCCTGCAACTGTCGTCCCGACATCAACTGTCGCCCCGACATCAAGTGTGGAATACAATTATTACTCTAGTGCTGATCTCAGTGATTATGACACCGACAGCTATTCCTATGAATACGCCACCATTACCGCCGACAACTCTGTCATTACTGATCAGCCAGAGATTGGGGCGGCTGCCAACGAATACTACAGTCTTTACATAGATGATGATGCAGTATCCGGATGCAACTGCAGAGGATATTTTTGTCAATATGCCACTCCTGGATGTGTAAACTTGGACGCTTCTAGTACCATCACCGCCAATCCTGGATGGGAGACCAAGACCTTCGATGCGGAGGCTTACTCCTCGTACATCAAGACCGCTTCATCTCCCAATGGAGAGCTCTCTGTCGATGGTTACAGGATCGAGTTGATAACGCCCGTCCCAAGCGCCTCTGGCTATGCGGATAGCACTACCACCAAGACCGGAAAGGCCTCTGCCACCGCGACTGGCTCCGGATCTGCTATCGGAGCTGCCGTTACCACCATGGCGACATCCACACTTGCGGCATCTTCTTCCCCGGCTTTCTCTAACTCCTCATCTAATGCGACTGCTTCGTCGACTGGTGTAGTCGTCGCAAACACAAACTCGGCTTCCTCAATCTCTGGAATGACCAGTCTAGTTGCTCTGTTGATTTCTGGGGCTGCAGCTATTGCTATGTTGTAAACAAATGATGTGTATGGGGTTTATGGGGCGGAGATATATTCTAATGGAGACTTTTTATGAGTGGGATGGGTTGATGTTTTGGGGTACTTTATTGTTGATATTTGGCTTTGGCGGTTTTGGGCTGTGCATGAAATGTACATACCTCATGCTTGACTATTGTATGCATTTAATTTTTATATAGGGCATGCCTGGACTCTCGAGAAGAATATCAACATATTTTGGAAAATGTTTGAATTAAGCATACCGTGAGCAGCACTAGTGATGATAGCGCATAGGTTTGCATAATCACCGCAATAATTGCAGGCATTTAAAGCCATATCAAGAGGGCAAGATTGTATCTCTGGTCTTGGACAAAAGAAAGATCAGGTTGCGGACAGTTGTGATGGGGGTTTCCACCGGAACCCTGGAAACTTCATCGACCCCATCAGAACTCAAATATTAACTATTAAAGTATGTAGATACCGTTTTCTCTCCGGCGACTTGTTATACAGCAAGCTTAAGCAAAATCCGGGATCTGTAATTTCACCCCACTCCCATGAACGGTGGGCTGGGACCTTCCTAAAAGTATATACCGTAGGGATGAGGTCTGAGAAGCATATACTGGATGTTTGAACTCTAGTAGTTTCGTATCTCAGTTGATCATGATCCATCCATTGCCATGTGTGCGCTGGCTGCCCCGCCGTCCGTCCTCATATATATTTTTTGACATTCTCCTGAATTTTGCGGAACTTGTCAGTAAGTAGAGTTCCAAGTATTGACCGAGTCCTCGGACCCCATGAGCACCCTTACCAAATGATATATATACCCTCCGAGGGATATATGGGATGAGTACTAGATTTGCAGACATGCTATCTCACTCACGCCAACCCTAACCCTTGAGATAGGTGTGTACCTGCCCATCAAAAAGACCACTCTTATTAACATTACCAAAGTCCTCACAGCCAACACAACCGCATCAAAAATAATGCTCCCCACAATGTCAGGGGTAGGTGGAAAGTCAAAATGTAAAATGGAGGCGCGGGGAATCGAACCCCGGACCACCTCTATGCTAAAGAGGTATTATACCACTAAACCACGCCCCCATTGAGGTCGCTGCTAATTGTATTACCTATATCGGTAACTTTTAATCATGGTATTACAAATAGGGTTAGTGCATGACGGATAAAGACTAGCGGCCTTCGGAACTCGCCGCTGGCGTTGGCTATCGCGGCGATTGAGAATTCATGATTGAAAATCTCTAGTACTTGGCGGGGCGGAACATGGAGGATAAAACTCTAGCGAGACCTACTCTACGCGCCTACATGTACCTTAGGTCTTCTACTCTATGCTTCTTCTTCTTCTTCGGAGTATGTATGTATCTATGTATGCACATGTATCTATTCGGCGATTTTTATCCCCACCTTCGTCTGTCGCAAGGCGCTGCCGCTAGAATTGACTGCTTTTGGCGACAGTCTGGCCGAGGGTTAGGGTTAGTCAGTGCAACGCTCTTTACTACAATTTACTCAGAGAGAGGGTTAGGGTTAGTAAGTAGGCAAGTAACACAGCCTTCGTCTAAACCGTTTGCTCCGACTGATATCATCGCCCCTAGGTAGGTCCCCCTTGAGCTTTTATTTTTATCTTGATCTTATTATATATTTCACAAAAATTATAACCCTCTATTATATCATAGTGATATGGGTTTTTATCGACTGACAGCCGAAGGAACGGATAGTGAGAGGGCGTTTGGACCTGAGAATCTCTTATTTTCGATTCAGTTTATCCTTCCTTCTACAATATCCTTAATCCGGACCATCTTTATACACAAGTATAACGGCATGAGACAAATCTCTTGGATCCCCCTCCGAAAATATCATTGGATTTCCGCCTATCAGGAATAGTCCTGTTGTCTTTGAGAGAAAACACCGATTGTGTGATGGGATGGAGCGCGGGTGTTTCTGCCTCACCGACTTGGAGCTGTTACGGTCCAGGGTTAGGAGGACAAAGAAATCCACAAGGATGGGAAGAGACGGGGGAAGTAGGAGCGGTAAGTCCTGTGAAATTAATTAATTTTATCAACTAGACGGTTAGCGAGACATCTAATATACAGAAAAGCACAATTTAACCCAGCGTCTATCTACACACACACAATACTTACCACCGCGAGTGACACCCCATGACGCGCCCACCTACCAATGCGGCACGCCCACACTCGCCATTGCCAGACACAGCACACTCGCCACGCCCTCCCCCAATATCAGTCCGCTCGCCAATATCACCAACTTCGTCTCCTCGCCTTGCCACCACCACGCCACACCACCGCCCGCGGCCCTCGCCAGCGTGAAGCTGGGCACATTATACATGCCTACGGCCACCGCAATACCCCCAGGCACCCACTCCCTCCACGCCGACCCCTTCAGTCCCCACCCCCTCGCGAGCGTCGCCGCCGCACCAACGGTGGCAGCAATACACGCGGCCGTCCACGCGCCCCTGGGTAGGCCCTCGCCGTTGACGAGCCGCGCGCAGTCCACCCACACGTATGCCGTAGGCACCTGGAAGAGCTCTCCGGGCACGGGGTAGACCGTTGTGTAGAGCCTGTAGACTACCGCGGAGACCACCGCACCAGCGACAGAGCCAATGAGCTGTCCTTGAAACTGGGCGCGCGGCGAGGCGCGGAGGAGGTAGCCGGTTTTGAGGTCCTGCATGATGTCGCCGGCCTGCTGCGCGCCAGCCTCAGAGATTGCACCGGCGACGAGGTTGGTGAGGACCGAGGGCGTGATGAGAGCAAAGAGCAGCTGTGTGAGCTTGCTGATTCCCGACACGGGGTTGAGGTCTGTCTGCCCGAGTGCGCGCACGCCCATGATGGAGAGGAGGAGGGCGAGAGTGAAGGCGGTGAGAGTGGCGGGGAGGGGGACGGTGGGGAAGACGAGGGTTGTGGAGAAGATGCAGAGAAGGCCGGAGAGGAAGAGGCCTATGAAGACGGTCTTGTTCGAGACGAGGTGCGAGGGCGGGAGGTCTTCCGCTTCCTCCTCTTCGGCAGGGTCATGGTGTGCTTTGCGGGGGCGCCGGTGGTGGAGTGTCCCAGCGACAGACTCATAGGAGCTGTTCTGCGCGCCGTCCTCCTCACCACCCTGCAGAAGCCGCTGGTAGGATCCTCCATCGCCATCGCTGCGCTTCCGTAGTGCCATCACTGCACGCACCGCGGGCTCCAGTACCAGCCCGCCGAGCGAGATGACACTGTCACTGAGCATAATTGCAAGACTCACCCAAACAATCCAGCCACGGCTCCCCTTCACCCAGTCATCGACTGGCCCGGGCGCCCAGCCTTTGTGTTTCGCCAGCGGCGACAGCACACCCCATCCCACCACCGCCCCGAGCAGCATGTGCAGCGTCGTCGAGGTGCCCATGATGATTCCCTGCCCCACATATGCCGGGCTCGGGTTCAGCGCCCACAGCCACTGCGTTGCGAGCCCCCGACCAAACACTGGGAGGTTGCGCAGCACGGGGACGAAATACGAGGCGAGAGTGTAGGCCGCGCTCACGCAGAAGGCGCCGCCCAGGAGTCGTGTCTTGGACTTCCAGCTACGGGCATGGTCTTCCGCGCTTGGTGGGCGCTCGGGCTCGGCGCTGGGGGAGGAGATGGATGATGCGGAGAGGTTGCGGGTGTCCTTGCCGTGGAGAACGGCGATCATGAGTGCTGTTGCGGTGCCGCTGGGGAATGGGAGCTTCTCTTTGACGATAACCTGGCGGCGCAGCGGGACGGCAAAGAAAACACCGAAGAAGGCGACACCGATGCTCCATAGGATGAGCTTAAGGATGGAGATGTGGAGGGGGCCGCCCTCGGAGGGGAGGAGAAGTGTTTCTAGCGCTGGGATCACACCAACGAAACCGGCGGAGAGGGGCATGGAGCCTACGGCGACTGCGACGGTCTGAACGAGCACTGATCATGGGTAAGCTTGGGCTGACTGACTACGCCGGGTGTGTGTGGGGGGACAATTACCATTCTCTGTGGGCGTGAAGGGGTACGAGAGGTGCGCGGAGAAGGTCTTGAAGAGCGCGAACCCAATCAAGGAGGAAGGCATGGACATCATGGAGACCCAGCCGGCTATAGGAGGAGAGGCAGTTTAGCTAGTTGGCATTGGTAGATACATAGATATACAGATCTAGAGGTATGTATGCACCATCCGGGGGAGAGATCACTAACTCTGCAGGCCAAAATACATGTTTGAGAAGTTCACGATCGTGCCCACGAGGAGGCCCACGGCGACTGCACGCGTTGTGAACTGGCGCGTGTCTGCCTTCTCTTCATTCCCGAGTGGTGGGTCTGTATCTCGGTCTGTGTGAACTGCTGTTGGTGCGGTGAGGCTCTCCATTTCGACGTCTGTGCCTGGTGGTGTGAAGTGGAGAGGAGAGGAAGGAGAGCTGGAGGGAATAGGCGTCTCGGACCCCATTCCTTTCCTATTCTAATCTCTGATTAACAAGCAACCGGTGATCGGGTTCTAGTGTTGTATTAGGGGGGGGGATTATTCTCCGTGTTGGGTTATCGATTAGGGTGCATCAACAAAGTTAACAGCCTCCTCACTCACATGACGCTATGGAGGTTAGGATGATCAAGACTCAAGTACCGCTATAACTCGAAAATTGGCTGTGTATAATGAGATCATAATTACTATTAGCGGACCTAATCTACACCTTCAATTGCAACCAATCGTTAAGAAGAGAGATACTCTACATGTACCTAGAGTAGGTATAGTACCGGTGTTGTACTTACTCTAGATGAAGATTGATATATGCATGTATCCTCCCAAAGCAGAAGGAGAGGAGTAGAGTAGAGATGCGCATATTACAGGGGCCATGACGCCACCGTTAATTCCGGGGATAACCCCTAGCCCTAAGGGTGAATAACAGTGGATGCTGTGCAGACGAAATATTATCCTTAGCAAGAAGACACATGTATACACGTAGTTCATAAGAAGCGCGGCGAGCATAGGTATCCGCCTGGGCGCTTATTAGCCTACTTGGCTAATAAGCTGGACCCTATCTTTGCGTTATAAAATCTGCTGTAATTACGATAGAATAAGAGATCATCGATAGCATGTAGCATATTTCCTGGTAGCATAACAATTGCAACACCTCAAGAGGCTACTGTTTTATCAGGATCGATAAGGCGCTCTCGAAACGCCGCCAGAGGTGGAGTTCTCGTGAATTCTGTTGGGAGAAAGAAAAATTTTTCTCTTCAAAGTCTTATCAACACGCATTAAATCCCATCTTATGAATAAACAAGTCGTAGACATGGCTTATTCGTCATCTTTCTTTGGTTTACATGTATGGACAATTCTTATTACGCGGAGCAAAGGAATCTGGAAGGCAAGCCGAAAAGCCAGGCGAGCAGCGATCTGCATTTGTCAGGCGAAGTATCGTTGATATCATAATTGTTGTTCCTTGAATCTTAAGAAGAATGGGAATTAAATCATCTGTCTGTCTGCGTCTATAATATCATTTAGTAATCCTAGAATCTTTTCGAATTCAACAAGACTTTCAGCGTCGTGAGGAAACTTCATCAACATTATTCCGAGATCTCAGCAACGCCTTAGGAGCGAGGAAACCAAGCATCAAATCGTTCTCGTAAGCGATGTATTAGATCGAATCAAATTAAATGTAATAGAATCATGTGAATCTTAGGAAAAAGCGTCACCATTAGATCTCTGCCGTGGGGATCAGAAAAGAACGCGCCGTCGAGAACTATTATTTAGCATCTGCACCGTTCTTTCAAATAAAACTTCTTATATTCTATTTGAGGACTTTCATTTCTACGACAGTCTCAGGAGCGGGAGAAGCTGGCGAGGATCTTTAAGAGAGGAATTATCTCTTCCTCCATTAGAGGAATTTTATTCTACCGTCAACGATTGGATAAACAGTCGTGACCTGTCCTATCGAGTCTCAGTAGTTCTTCTATCTTTCTGAATTTCAATCGGATTAAATCTTTCGGCTTTTAGCACTGTTTCCGGGAGAAGGTGTTCTCATCTTGAGCCAGCGGAGGTGTCTCTCATGGCCAGGTAGGTATATATCTCCTCAATCTTCATTTCTACTATCCGTAATCTGGATAACCTTAATCTCTAATCAGAACAGGGGTGTCTTTTCAGGACTACTGATATCCTCCCTCTACCCCAAAGCCGTATGGCTGAGATCGGCATGGCTGGAAGCCTTCATGAAGGACTCATGGAAGAAAGGAAATCTGTTAGGGAGTGAAGACCAGCAGGATAGAAAGCTCGGAAACTTTGAGAAACAACGTGAACTCTGACTCATGGCCTCTGTAGCGGCGTATTCTTCTCAAGATCTACTTCTTGCCTTCTAAGATTGACCTTGGAAGCATATAGATTATCGGTGTCTGAATGGTCGCGATATATAAATCGTATGAAACGATCCTCTGACTGCGTCGAAAAGCATCGCCGACAATTGGTATTCGGACTATCGAAGAAGGAAAGCCTTCTACTTCGCGATGGGTAATCACGAGAAGGGACTTCATCAAAGGCACCAGCTGAGCCGAAAGAGATATTCTGTCTGTTAGGCGCGTAGCTCGAATCGTCATTAGGAAAATCTTCTTTTGTAGATCGGGCATCCGCAAAACCTGCAAGTAGAACTCATCTGTGGCGGCCGAAGCTGATGTTAATAAGAAATGAGCACGTAAAAGGCAAGGAACAACAGCGTACAAACTCAAGTCAAAGTCCATAATTCAAAGGCAGCGTTCTACTTCTAGCGAAAAAAACAATCTGAAGAAACCCTGGAGCAGTTCAGTTTAGGCAGCAAATCTCACATGAACAGACAGAATCGCTGTCCCTCTACTCAAACAAAGCAAGACAAAGAGGAGGGACCAGCAAAGCCTAAGGAAAGGAATCACGCGATGAAATGTAAACTTTCAGCCTGCGAGGATGGCGGCGATGGGATCACGGTCTGAAATTCTGTAACAACAACATCACAGCCGGCAGCAGCGTATTACGCCCGGCAGCCTCTGGCAGCGGTTATGAGGCGACGAGACTCGATGCGAAGAATATTATGGGCGTCGTCTGGTAACCGCCTATCGATCAAAAGGAACCTAGATGAGCAGGAAGGGTTTACGGGATTGGACGACACCTCTCCTGAAGTCGCGGAAGGCATTGCCCCCATTCTTGTGTTCGGATCGCGTTACAAGAATCTTCCAGTGTGGCAAGCTCGTGAACATTCAAACTCAAAGGCTACTTTATAAGCACCTTAAAACCACCAACCACTACAACAAATCTCTTAAAGAAGCGCTCACATGCGTTATAATCACTTCAGCTAATCTGCGCGGAGGATCCCGAAGATCGTAGGACTGGGTTATGACCTTGAACATCGCCTTCGCCGACAAAGCTGAAAGCGTCTGAAATCGTCTGACACGCCATAAACTCGCTATCGACACAAGATTCCTTCGAAAAGCGGCGTCGTCATCCATCTGTTCAAATCCGAGTTATCGAGGTATTGGAGGAAGCGTCGGAAGCGTCAGCTACCGTTCCGACCTCGTCGTAGCTGAAGGAACCGACTAGTTAAATTGACAATTACCTGGCGTTTTACAAGCCTGCCCTCGATGTCTTAATTGGAAGCGACGTATTCTTTCTGAAGGCGAGATTAAATTAACCACATGGCCTCTTGCGAGAATATAAGAGTACCTATTAAGGTAACTACAAAAGAAAGAGCCTCCAAAATCATAGTGCGTAAAAAACTCATTCCCCGCGATCTGTCCTCTCTCAGTACCATGAACGAACAAAATTACCCTTAAGCAAGCAAAAAGCCATTACAAATCAGCGCAGCGTATTTAGGCATGATCAAAGGAATGTCATGTACACTAACCTCAACAATACGGTGACCGTTTTAAAGGGGCGGCGATGGCGTGAGCGGCGTCAACCCATCGTAAGAGGAAGCTCTGAAGCCACTAGAGAAGTCAGAGCCTACCTACTTCCCTAACGGATCGTCCAGCGATAAGCGGTATAGGAGGATTTCTGCCAAAAAGCGGTCAGAAGCGACCGAGAATTATCGTCAAATCGTAGAAGCTCATGAAAACCTCCATACCACAAACCTCCTTGGTTATTCGAGGCATACAGTCCTTCCTACCCCTTCCGTTCTGGCCGGTATCTCGATTCTTCTACTCTCTTGGGGAGTGGTATCAGCGCAGACGGAAGAAGAGCCTCCGAATCTTTGAAAGGCATAAAGCTATATTCAGCAAGATGGGATCGTCAGGAAGCAGGAAGACTGGCTGAGGGTGCCCGTGTAGATCTAGAAAAGGACTGTCAAATCCAGACCTCCTACCGCTTCTAAAGCTTCTAAGCTAGCTATCGTCGGCCATGGTCGCGATAATGTCATATGAGGCGGATAATGGGATCGACGCCACTTCTGACGTCTGATGTTGTGGTAAAACATGGGACAAAAAGAAAAAAAGACCCATTAATTGGTCGACGTGAGGATGCTAAGCGAGCTGATGTAGAAGGCGATGCTACCCTCTACCCAGGCAAGAAGATATCTAGCCAACATCAGCGTATTTAATTCCACCGTAGCCCCGACTGCTTTCTCTGAATGATTCATCCAGAGCGATGGTTATCGCGCGGGCGTAAACTCATAGAGCGCGAAATGTTCATTGTTTCACTTATGGGATACAAGAGGTCTGTCAGCAGCAAGCTAATGGACAAAAGCGTTCACGGTCTCACCTGGCGCCGTTTCATGCTTCGTGAAGCGACATATCGTCTCTACGCGCGCCCCTTGAAAGCGCGTCTGATCTCGACGAAGTATTCCGCATACTCGCAAATCTAGGCATCACCTTAAGAGCGAAGAAATGCTTCCTAGGATTCCATTCTTTGGAATTACTTGGTTACCTAGTAGACAGAATGGGGCTCACCACCACAGAGGCAAAAACAGCGGCTCCTGTCTACCCGCAGACCTAAACAAGCTGGAGTATTTCATCGGCCTAACAAATTGGAACCGCATTTAGTGCCTTACTACTGCGTATTAAACTACTATCGCGGTAAAAGACAATCTTAAAATTGGCCGTGATAGAGGAAGAAAAACTCTACACCTCCAGGACACTGGTCACTAGGGACGACTTACTAGTCACGGCCCGAGGACGTCCATGACGCCATAGGCTCCCAAAGCTCTTCCTTCGCCGTGATAGGCTATCTTGGTGTTCTTGAGCCTTTCCCTGAATATGGCGTTAGGCGTGGTATACCAGCAAAAGGAGATCACTAAGGCGCAGAAAATAAGACAAACCTCTTCTCATCATGTTAAATCTCCGGGAGCTTACCCCTGAGAAAAGAACTCTTGGCCTACCGACATGGAAATGTCGAGGCTTGTTTGGACCGTAAAAAGATGAGACCTTATCTAGAAACAGAATAAAAGCCATCTTCTATACCGACCAATGAATAAAAGCAGCGTTTACAATAATGAGGACTAAACGACCTCTTTGGGAAAGTCTAACCTAAGGCTCCAGAATTGGGGCATCTATTTAAGCCAATTTAGAGATCACATCACCGTGATTTACAGGAAGGGATCCGAAATGGAGGTGCCCGACGCTCTCTCTAGGTCACGATACGAAGCCTCCGAGCGAGAAAAAGCGTTAAAAGAGAAAGCAAAGAGCATGGGCAAGACCCCCGACACCGATGAATTCGAGGTCAGCGAAGCATTTCATGCAACCACGGAATCCTCCTCTTTGCTCGCGGACCCTCATTGGCATTCCGCAATCCGAGCAGCGATTCAGAACGACCATTACCTTAAGAGCATTTATGACACATTGAGCAAGTCAACCAATATCACCAACGGATATAAGATCGAGCCCATCACCTGCCAATACGCCCTTAATACGGAGTCAGATCACCTGTTCTATGTCGACCCCAAAGACGATAGGCTAAGAGCGGTGCTCCCTATCTTGGAGCTCCAGACCCAGGCCTTGACATTAGCTCATGAGGGCCACCAGGGGTACGCTAGGACGTATGAAAGAGCATCTAAATACTTCTATTGGAAAAGGATGGCCAAGGACGTTAAGGTCTATGTCGACCGGTGTCCCCAATGTTTAATCAATAAACCTAGACACCACAAGCCGTACGGTCACATGGAACCCATCACCTCGCCCTCCCTACCATTCAATACTCTCACACTCGATCTAATAACTGACCTTCCACCTTGCACGCACGCAAACATGGGCTCACCAAACGGTCCTGTGGGCGAAAGTTTCGACAGCATCATGACCGTTACAGACAAGTTCTCCAAGGCCGTGCACTTCATTGAAGGAAGAAAAGACTGGACGGCAAGATCTTGGGCCTCAAGATTCTACGATAGAGTGGTCACGAATTGGGGATACCCTTCAACACTTATTACAGACCAGGACAAGCGCTTTATGAGCAAATTCTGGAAAGAGATCTTCCAAAGAGCAGGAACTAAGTGCCTGACCACGAGCCCCTGGCACCCACAGGGCGATGGACAGTCTGAACGTACTAATCAGTCACTGGAAATTACTCTCCGCTTCTACGTAGATGGTAGACAGGACGACTGGGTAAGGCACCTCCCAACCATCCAAGGAATTTTCAACAATAGCGCGTCAGCAACAACAGGCCGCTCTCCTAACGAGATCCTGTACGGCATGAATCTTAGGTGCGCAGTAGATCTACTATCCCCTGCGACCCCGTTCGATTCCAGAGACGCCAAGGAAGTCGCGGAGTATCGCGACATTATTAGAAAGGAGGCCGAAGACGCAATTGCTGTATCACAAAAACAAATGACCAAATACCATAACGCAAACCACGAAGAACCCGACTTCTCCACGGGATACGCCTACATATCCATGAAGACGGGATATACGCTACCATCAATAAAGAAGAAGAAACTCGCGGCACAGAGGATGGGGCCGTACAAAATCCTAGGAGCCGTAGGAAAAGGGAGGGCCTTGAGATTGGAATTACCCCCAAACACCAAAATCAGTAACGTAATATCCATTACTAACTTGGAACCGGGGCCTAGGCCAAGGGACGACCCATACGCTAGGGACCTAGTGAATATCCGCGAGCCCATCGAAGGCGCAGCACACAACCCCGCGCCGAGGAGATCTGACGCCGCGCCCAACCCCGCTCCAGGGTGGGAAATTGAGTCACTCCTAGATTACCGCACGTTCGGACGCTGGAAGAAACCCCAGTACTTAGTCCGCTGGAAAGGTTGGACTATGGAGTACGATCAATGGATGGACAAGGCTAACATCCCCGAGGACCTTATAAAGGACCACGAAGAGAAAGTAGCACGGAAAGGACGCTCGGAGAAAGCATAGGAAGAACCAGGAGATTAGGCAGGAACGACGGACGAATAATGGATGAAATCATGAGCGAATAAAAGCACTATTGGAGATTACGTAACGAGACGTACGATTCTTTATAAAAAGGGGCAACTGCTGTGCAGACGAAATATTATCCTTAGCAAGAAGACACATGTATACACGTAGTTCATAAGAAGCGCGGCGAGCATAGGTATCCGCCTGGGCGCTTATTAGCCTACTTGGCTAATAAGGCGCCTAGCGGACCACTGTTACGGGCCGACTCGGAGGATACGAGGAACGGGTTCGGGGGTTCTCGGTTAGAGAACAGTAGAAACTGAGTCTGAGTTATGTGGGTGAAAACTCTTCGTCTCGTCTTGAGGGTCGAGTCGGGGTTCAGGGATATCGGGCTGATCGATAGATACTACCTAGAGTTAAATAACGATGAACTATCGGAAGAAACAGACAGAAACAGAGTCAGAATGGTTTCGCAGTATGATATCTTAGGTGAGGCCAAGGAGTTCTAGGGCGAGGACCAAGGGCACAACCGAGAGGTTATACAACTTGGGTTAAATGAGGTTCGAGGACAAAACTAGAATGTATTCCTATATAACAGGAAGTTCGGATAAGGAGAAAAGTAAGAAAGAACAAAGGGAAATCGCAGCCATATATATAACCTCCAGAACCCAATGACTAATCCGTGTGACAGAAACCCATAGAAAGAAAACCCAACCGTGGGAAAAAACCTAAACCTAACTAACTAAACCCGATGACTAATCCTTCTCCTTCCGAACTTCTCCCTTGAGTCTTGGCGCCGTTACAGATCGGTCACTCTCTAAGGCCAGCTCCTGCTAGGCTGAGGCTTCTTGAGGATACCGGGTGTGGAATTCTCGGACGGCGTCAGTATTCTGGGTCTTCACCGGTTGCCAAGAGGGTTCAGATATCCAACGAATGTGGTCAGATCTGAGAGACGACCGTGGCGGTGGCGAGAATCCAATCTGTCGACTTCCCCCTCATCTCCTCGACTTCCACTGGCGGAGGCGGTGGTTGTTGTCCAGTCTGTCTCGGGCGGCCAAAGACAGGAGGAGGCGTGGAATCTGGGTGAACCTTCATGGAGGCAGGCAGGTCAGCTTCATGGCATAGGGGCTGACCATTCTCGTTCGATGTAAGGCGATCTGTTTCCAGTCAGTTTCTTGGAGGCGCTTGGTTTCGAGGTTCGGGTGGCCATACCTTATCTCCGGAGTACCTGCGAGACGCGATGGGCGTTAGCAAACTCTTCTTGGATCATCTGGGACCTCTTCATCTCTTCACGGAGGAACTCGAAGGTCAGGACATGTCGCGTGCCAATCCGTTGGCTCGGTCTTGGATGGTCTTCCAGTGTCGGTAAAGGACGTCAGTGCTTTCCGTGGATTGGCCTCGGGGATAAGTCGTCGTTCTGAGGCGTGGTTGTTGGTGGCGAACTTCGGCGAGGGCAGGAAGCGGGACCAGTCATCCTGTTGGTAGGAAACGTAAGCGGAGAGTCTTGTTAATCGGCGTTGATCGCTCCGTTTGACCATCAGTCTGAGGATGGAAGGCAGTCGAGAAGCGAGATTTCCAAGCGGGAAGCAAGCGATTTCAGAAGTCTGAGGTGAACTGGGTTCCATGATCCGAGCGATGGTTTCGGAAAACCATGTAGTTTAAGCGTAGTCGCGAACAAGTCGGCAGAGTGGGGCGTCGCGTTCCTCGGATTGGTCGGGATCAGGTGGTAGCATTTTGGTCGGCGGTCAACTACTACCAGGATGGCGTTGTAACCGTTGCTTTCGGGAGGCCAGTGAAGAATCCGTGAGAGGTCGGTCAGGGCCGAGGATCGGGGGGCGGAGAAAACCGCAGGGTCTGTTCTGAGGGCCTTACTCGGCGACAGGTATCGCATTCAAACGTATTGGTCAGCGTGCTTCCTCATGGTAGGTAGTAGTAGTAGTTTGGGACAGGAGTTAAGTCTTGGCTCGTCCGGGGTGTCAGCGGAGGCTTGTCGTGGTCTTCTTGCAAGTTTCAATCCATCGTGATCGGGGCGTAGATGAGACATGCGGTACAGGAGGGGCGCCGAGGATTTGGAACATTCGCGAGATCTTCCGTGAGTGTTTGGTTCCATTAAGCGGCGTGGCGAGGACTTGAGAAACTGTCTGTCTGGTAAGCACTTGGGTCCAGCAGTTCTTGGGCGAAGGACATTCTTCCAGCGGAGTTCGTTTGACAAATCTGCATTAACAAACTTAAACGATTCAGAATCCAAATTTTCGCGTTTCAAAACCACCTGACTCTGCTGCTGCAACCTTTCATCCTCCCTTGGGGAGGTCTCCTGATCGCCTAGTCAAAGCGTCTGGTTTTCCCCCTTGTTTTCCTGTGCGAACTGGATGGCCGAAGTTAAGCGGGACAGGAACTGGACCAACGGGCAGCGGCGATTCAACATCTTGGTAGACATAAAATCCTCCAGGTTCCGGTGATCGCTGATGACCTTGATGTCGAACTGGGCTGCTTCAAGGTCGGGGCGCCATTCCGTGAAGGATTTAATTACGCGAGAGTTCCTTATCATAAATCTCGTAGTTACATTCGGCGAAGTCTTCTTTGAGAAAAACGCGACTGGGTGCAGGATACTTCGTCATCACATTGGGACAGAAACGGCGGAGCGTAGTCAGGCGTCGGTTTCCGATCTTTCCTTGGTGGTCGAAGTGTCTGAGGATCGGGGCGAGGTGAGCAACTTCTTTCAGGTTCGGAATGCTTCGTCTGCCAGGGGGTCCATTGGAATTTGTGGCTTTCTTTGTCGATGCCGTCGAGAAACTTTAGATAACCACGGATGAAACGCCGGTAGAAGTTCATGGCCAAGGAATATTCTTGCACATCCTTGGCGTTTGCGGAGTTTCCCATTCTTGGACTGACCTTCTTAGGGTCCATCTTGATGCGGCGAGACAAAATCATCGAGTACCTTGTTTCCTGGACGTGAAATTCACATTTCTCGGGGTTTAGGTGTACCTGGTTCTGGTCGAGAGGTCAGGATCTTCGGGACGTGTTCTTTATCTTCTTCCGTCATCGGAGTAGATGAGGATGTCATCCAGGTAGGCGGTGCAGAAGTCATCAAGGTGGGGGCGCAGAACGTCGTTGATCCAGTGCTGGAAGGTGGCTGGGGCGTTGGTGAGTCCGAATGGCATCACGTTGTACTGGTAGTGGCCAAGGCGGGTCCGGAACGCGGTTTTCCACTCGTCTCCTTTTTTGATCCTGATCTGGTGGTAGCCAGATCGCAGGTCGAGCTTAATGAAAATTGAATTTCAGTCTCGGAAAACAGGGCAGCGGATGGCGGTTCTTGGCGGTGATCGCGTTGAGCTTTCGATAGTCGCAAAGGCGGAGGAACCGTCAGTTCTTCACGAACAGGATCGGGCACGGCAGCGAAGGCTGGCTTGGCCATGTTTTCACGGATGTAGTCTCGGAGGGCAAGGAGCTCAGCTTGGGTCATGTTATACATGGGGCCGAAGGGAGGCGAGGTTCCGTTTTCCAGGGCGATCTCATGGTCGTGGGGGCGGTGTGGGGACAAAACGTTGGCGGCAGACTTCAGGAACAGCCGAAAAACCATGGTGTTCGAGGGGCGTGGGCGGATCAGCGGGGTTCTTGAGGCGGCGTCGATGGGCTCGCCAAGCCGAACACCGTCTCTTCCTTTACGGAGGCGGGTGAACTGGAAACGAGGCGGCAACATGGATCGGCGAGGTGGAAACGTCGAGAAGTGATTCCTGGGCGGTGACCGGCTGTCGGAGACGAGCGTTAGCAGACACAGGGCGGCGCGAAGATGATCTCTGGTTCTGGAGGGGCGGAGGGCGAGGTCGTGGTGGCGCATCAAGGGATCCCATCGCGATTGGGTAGTGACCCAACTTGGTGACGAGCAGGCGTATTCAGGTGCCCTTGGATGTTCAGGGCCAGCTTGACGATGTGGGTGATAGCGCCAGACTCAACTGGTCGGCCGTCAATCACCTGCATGTGGCGAGGAGTCCGGAGAGGGGTCAGGGGGAAACCGTGGGAGCGGGCAAACGTGGCGTCGATGAAAGCGTAACCCGAGGCCCCTGTATCGATTAGGGCCTGGGTCGGGATGGGTGCTTGGTTCTCTCCGAAGATGGAACAAGCGGCAATCAGTCTTCGCTCAACTCTTCTTCGGAGTGGGGCATCGTCGACAGAATCATGGTGTGTGGAGCCGGGGCGGGGGAGACAGGTTCAGGTGTGGGTGACGGGGCGGGCCCCTCTGGTGTGTCAGGATCTACCAGAGGGGCTGACCTTTTAACTGCTGCTGTGAGGTCATCTGAGTGTCTGGCTTGCGCCAGCTGGTCATGGTGCGGGGGTCGGAGCGGCGGGGCTGGCGGTAAGAGACTGGGACGGAGGCGGGGGTGAACTGAGAGGCATAGGCCTCGAGGTTTCTGGTGTAGGGCAGGAGTTCCTGCTTCTGCACTGGTATTCCCAACCAGCGAGGTTGAGCAGATGCTTAACCGTCACGAGAGTCGTTGAAGGCGACTTCCGGCGAGTCTCTAGGAGGATCTCGGCGTTGGCGGCGGAGACGGCGGAGGACTGGATGCTGGTTTCGAGCTCAGCTTGCACTGACTCGAGTTGGGACTGGGCGGCGGTGAGATTGGCAGAAGAGGACTCCAGGGACCCGGACAGGTCCTCGTTGGTGGCTTTAAGGGTTTCGAGTTCGGTAATGAGGTCAGCGACGACCTCCTTGCAGACAATGGTGGTTGGGGCAGGAGCAGGGGCGACGGGTTCAGGGACGGGAGTGGTAGGTTCGGTAGCGGCGATGCTGGTGAGGGTGGTGAGACAGTCCTCAATGAGGTCGTATGTCTCGTTCACTCTCGACCATCTTCTGGTGAGGAAGAGGGTTCGGATAAAATCCGACAGGCGGCCCAAGAAGGCGCCAAGTCGGGCGGGACATGGTGTTGTCTTGGGTTGGTGTGAGGATCCGAACTTAGTGTTCTGGGCCGACTCGGAGGATCTGAGCAGGTTCGGGGTTACCGGTTAGAAACGATAAAGCTGAGTCTGAGTTATGTGGGTGAAAAACTTCGTCTCGTCTTGAGGTCAGGGTCAGGTTCAGGATATCGGGCTTGATACCGATAGATACTACCGAGTTAAATAACGATGAACTATCGGAAGAAACAGAAACAGAGTCAGAATGGTTTCGCAGTATGATATCTTAGGTGAGGCCAAAGGGTTCTAGGGCGAGGGCACAACCGAGAGGTTATACAACTTGGGTTCGTGAGGTTCGAGACAAAACTAGAATGTATTCCTATATAACAGGAAGTTGGGATAAGGAGAAAAGTAAGAAAAACGAAATCGCATATATATAACCTCCAGAACTAATCAGGTGTGACAGAAACCCATAGAAAGAAAAACCCAAGTGGGCCGAAAACCTAAACGAAACTAACTAAACCCGATGACTAATCATTCTCATTCCCGAACTTCTCAGTCTTGGCGCCGTTCTATACCTATCTTGCGTTATAAAATCTGCTGTAACTACGATAGAATAAGAGATCATCGATAGCACCACACATATTTCCTGTTGGCGATAGCAGTGGAGAAAGCATAAAACTAATGTCGAGATCTCAGGTTTGATAGATGGTAGAAACATGACTATTCTTAGAAACTTTATCTGGCCCATGTATTTCGACTACTCATATTTTCTAACGTTTCGAACTGGACTGGGTCTGCATATGGGAATAAATCGTGCTTGGCAACTAGATTTTGGTGGTATCTGACCAATTCGGAAGCGTTAGAAAAATCTGATCTGATATTGCGTTGTAACATCTCTTGCTATAAGCATCTCCCGTAATTCAGCCAGCGAGCGCGTCGCTGCCTTGTGGTTTCAACCTTTGGAAACCCGATATGAGACAGCTAGGCTACCTATCGGTACCGCCCAAGGTTCCATCGGTGCGGGGCCGGTGTCGATCTGGCTTCTGAATGGTCAAGTGCAGAAATGCCCAAGGGTCGGCTTATCTACTCCCCATTTCACAACACTTTCGAACACAACCGCTATTGCATGCTATACAAAAACCAGCAAAACTACATTCCTATATGGTATGCAATAGCGGTTGTGTTCGAAAGCGTTGTGAAATGGGGAGTACAGCGATTCACAGGCATTTGGCGAATACCCCCATTTGGCGAATTTGTATGTAGCAACCAGCCAGCAACCAGTCAAACTGCGAGCTTGACTTGGATATCCTGATTCTTATCGGCCGTAATCCCTGTTCGTCAAATGGGGGTATTCGCCAAATGCCTGTGAATCGCTGTACATGCTTATCAATTTGCACCCCCGTCTGCAGAGAGGAGTACCATCCCTTGCAGACAATCGTGCAGTGACAGCTTGCTAGGCGGTTTTAACGGTGGGATTGGGGCTGTCAGGAGATGATCAGGATGAGATTGCCTTGAGGATGGAAGGTTGCATCTAGATTCTCGAAGTCTATGATGAGACGAAGGCTGGATGAGCTGATGGGGATTGGCTAGGTTGCGAGAATAAAAATGTTAACATGGCTGTGGGTTTTCATCTAACGTTTTCGACCCGTACTGTGTTAGACCTAGAAGTGTGTTGCTTCGGAAAAAAAGAAGGCTCTACAGCACGACTGCTATTGCATATCATACCAAATACACCCTTTTATATGCCATGCAGTATTGGCCGTGTTCGGGAACGATATGAAACCACGAACACCCTTTGAAGCTACCCGGAAAGGAGCAAATGTCTCCGACACTACCACAGACACAGTACGCGAGACACAGCTACACAGGACCCGATCAGCCAGTGCTGAAAGATGCTTGATATGCTGTGCATACTCAATCAGGCGATTGTGAGCACGAGACCGCAAAGTGCACTTTCAGCTAAAAGTGCACTCCACCGACGGTCTTGGCTGAAGCACATACAGCGAGAGGTAAAATTATTGTAGAAACAGGGGTCTAAAAACAGGGTTTGTATGGCTGGTCAAGCCAATAGGGTTCCTCCCGTATTTCTACAATAATCTTATCACAAGCTGTAGTGCAGAGAATACGGTATTAGGAAGAAGAAAAGAGCTATAGGGCACCATTCTTCCGTATAAGTAGTCAATGGAAACCGCAGTTTCTGGTGCTTTTGCTAGTATGTGGGGCTAGGAGTACATGGCTATAGTAGCCTGAGTAAAGCAGAAAGCCGTGGAGCTGTCGCCTTGCAATGGTGGGACTCTCTTTACGGGATATCAGAACCTTGATAGTTGTGAGAAGTCGGGAGTAACGGTTACCTGAACTATCTGTAAGTGCAATGACAAGAAATACTGTTATGTATCGACGAAACGTTGATATATCAATACAGTCTGGCTGGGCCTAAGAGCAGCCGGTCCCCTTCACTATCTTCAGTATCAAAAAGAAAAGGCTGGCAACCCGGAGAGGTTTTCCGTAAAAAGATACCTGCGCATCTTCGATAAGAGTATAGCAGACAAAGTACCAAACACCACCAGTTGGTTTAATTTGAACAACACCCAATTCGATTCCGAACTGGGACATAGTTCGATTCCCCATCTCGGCCAGAACTTGATATGATCAAACTGCGACCAATCATAATAACATACAACCTACAGGACATGGTACTCTGCACAGCCCACCGAGATCGTCATTTGTTACCTACAGAAATATTGGTGCACTACACTACTAGATAGGTCAACCTTACACAGAGGCACATCTCCAAGGCAAAACAGGGCCGGAAATTTACATGACACGCAAAATATTAGGCATTCTCTATAACAGGTATTGATAGTCACGTGAACACCCTAGGGCTATCAATACGCGAAAATGAAAATCAGCCTGACCGCGATCGTTGATGAAAATATGAAAATCTTCTAGAAAACTGACAGCAAGGCCTTGGAACAAAGCAAATATCAAGAATCTCGCTGGACATGTCCATACCCATAGGTTTCCGATTTCTAAATGTATGGCATGACGGTATCCCATAATACACTTGTTATTAGTCGACGGGAAGGCTCATATATCTCAGTGTTTGCAATCCTGAAAACACCAAACTCTGCTAGTTATTGGCCTGACCACCACCATGATCAGATATGATCCGCTTTCACCCCATGAGTGAGTATATAATGAAATGCCAGTTATCAATCGCGCACCGCCACACCGAGAAAGCAGGAGATTATATTCTACGTCAGGTTACTCTAGCTCTCACGGAGGATGACCTTGAATAGTACCGGGTAAGTACTAGCTAGTTATGGAAGCTCCCACACTCGAGACACATATAGCCGAAAGATCTTAAGAGATGGTTGTACTACGTGTCTTTTAATTGTGCCTTGCAAGTCATGATCATGAACTGCATGTACTACTACGCCATATATAATGGGGAGGTGTATAGCGAGGGGTTATGGTACGGAAGAAGAAGGCTTGGAAAGATTGACGATAGATAATACTGCGCTTCGAAATTACACTGGGGGCCGTTGAGAATAAGTGATATAAACTACTAGAAGGCACCCTGTCTTGGTAGTACCTGTGCACGTGTAACAAAGCTAGCGAGCCAACATAAGCGTTCGGCTATGTATTTACATCACGTATCTAGGCCTATGGTTGTAGGTGTACATACACAATACGGCGTGTAGATCGTAGAGAAGAGTAACTACTATGGTGCGAGAGTCCTTGGGGGGCGACCTTCTAATCCCTGTTCACACCAGTTCAGTATTGTAGCCCTTAATACGGCCATAAAGTCGAGTTAGAGGTGAGGCTCTTCGATGTTTGCTTCCCAGAGCCAATGAAAGAATTGACTGAAGTGGTGTATACAGGGTTGACAAGGTCGCCCTCTATTCCTTCTTGCACCATAGTTATTCTATCTCATTAGATTAATTGAGTCTGAGCCATTCTCGTACTCCATCGATCTGTTAACCTCCCCCAGCCCTATATAACACGCCCAAATACTGGTAAGCTTAAGTCCATGGCCCATGATCACCGCCTCTTAATACTCAGCCCCCTTTTAAGCTCTAGCTGTGCATGCAAACCTACCATGATACTCTAGCTGCAGTGAGTAGGCTTTTTAAGCGAGGCTTAACTGCATAAGTCTCTGGTAAATTGGTTGGTTACACAGCCAGGCACGGGCTGCGTTGATATGAGTTCGCAAAAACTTGCTAAGATGGAATGATCAAGAGAATTGAGGGGAAAGTTTTTTGAGCTGATGCGCCCTGAAGACTCATGATAAATACCAGAGATTCGCACAAAATACGGAGCACAAACATAACCTATACGCGCAGAGGGCTAGATTCTTTAGTCAATTGAATTCAGTAATTAGCTACGGATACTATCGGTCTACTACTACTCGATATATAAACTACCCCATCTCGATATCAAGAAAATCTATCATCATACCATACCAATCACTACCTACTTCCGCTTACCCAAAACCTATATCGATATCAAATCTCTAGTACAATCCGCGATAAATCCAAACGCATAAATCGAACTACAACAACACGATTACTATGTCCAATCTCACAATCCATACTCTTCTTCTACTCCGGCTCCTCCTTACCCACATCGATGCTACGGATGCTATTCCTATCTCCCTGCGCAAGCGTAAGGGCGGCGGAGGCGGAGGCGGCGGAGGCGGTGGAGGTGGGGGAGGTGGGGGAGGCCGAAGCAGCGGCGGCAGTGGTGGAGGCGGCTATGGAAGCAGCGGCGACGATGATGATGATTTGACTTGGAAAATTGTTATTATCGTTGTTTGCACCATAATTCTCCTAATCTTCCTGTGGTGGTTCCTGCCCAGACATGTGTTCCCGAGATATGAGTGGTGGCAGAGACGGGTGTTGAGGAAGAAGGCAGAGGCGGCAGAGGCGGAAAAGAAAAAGCTCATAGCCCCGTCGCAGTAATAGTCGTGGTGAAGGGGAGGGGTCTTTGGTTCAATTTGGTTTTTTTTTATGAAGTTTACGTTTTTCTTCCATTTCCTTTCTTTCTTTGGTGGCTTTATGGATATGGTTATATTGCACGTCGATGTCACCTGCACGGGGAGTTTTCAATACGCACCAGAACATTACTAGACTCAATCGGCTGTTTTAAGAGAGGCCTTTTTTTTTTTGACTGAATTTGTATGTTATCTATTATTATTTAATTTTGGAAAGAAAAAAGTCGTACCATACGACATCTAGATCCATATGAAAACATAACACCTAATTAATGTAATTACTTAATATGCGTCATTGTATACAGAAATCGCCACGTTTAAATATTTTAGGGTATCAAACCATGTCCGGTACCAAGCATTAACAGCTCTTTTACGCAGAGTTGAAAACGAGTTTGATATCATGATCGATATTATCATGACGTCGTAGGGGAAGCAAACCAGGAAGCAAACCAGGAAGCAACCAGGATCTAAAAGAAAGTCTGATTTTAAAAGGGTGAGTCGCAACCGTACGTGCTCTCACCTGATATAACACCTCAGCACCGAGCAAGTATCATAACCATACGTTTTTCTGGGGGAAAATACTAGTATATCGGTAACAATAATTATCAAGCATAACAAACTGAATTCATTGCATTGGGCTTCGTCGGGTTGTGCGCTGAGGCCGTTGTATTTCCGTCCTACTCCTAAAATCCGGCTAGTAGAAAACATGTCTCTTGGCATGTAACAGTCACTGGCGGATTACAAGGCTGGATCAGCAAATGTTGAAAAGTTAATACTTACTAGCACTATCTCGAGGGTTAGGGTTCATAGGCCGGGCAAATGGTTTATCGAAGAGTGCTGCTTACTTACTAACCTAACTCTCGCCCAGCTAGCCATAGCTTGATTTATACCGGTATGAACCAGAAAAGTATCAAAATCTGTCTAGACATAGCGATGAAGAAGACTTGTTTCGGGCGTATTTTTTAATATCTTGTCTGGTTTAAAAAAGCCCTAGAAATTGAAATTGTATAAAATGTGACGTGCCAAGCCAGCGACAAGTAGGACGATTTTATCCTCAAAAGTGCTACTGTCATTCACGGGCCCTGGGTGTTGACGGACAGGCCAAAAGAGAGACAGCCATTGCAAGCCAAGTTTGCCTGCAATTCGTCAACACCCAGGGCCCGCCAATACCCCGTGAACGACAGTACTTGACTGATTTGTGGCGGCACCTCAGTAAGGCAGCTAGCTGGACATTAGCACTTTCTAGCCAAGATCATGACTTCCAAAAGCTGAACGCCACCTTTAGAACTGGGCACCATACCTACAGGGGAAATAATAGACCTTTCTTTAAAACTACGATCCTCTATTTTCAAAGTTCCTTTCCCCCTGTTTCATAATTTGATATTACGGGTTCGTACTCGGGTTTTGTATACTTGTACAATAATTCTCGGGTCGGGTCAATGGCGAATGGGAGTCTTTGACCAATTATCAGAGAGGGGTTTTGATTAGTCATTGACTCGGAAATGACTGGAGTGCGACATATTCATTCGACTAATCGTTAACACACTGTTACCTAATGGTCAATGCCCAGCCACACACAATCCAGGTTTCTCAACAGCCATTAATTAATTAATGTCTTAACCTTCCACTGATATTGTCCGTAATATTCAGAATCAAAATTTGATAACCAGGTAAAACAAAATCAATAGGATTCTACCAAGTTCTATAGAAAAGAAGTAGAGAGACATACCCTCGAGACCAGCGTAATGGAGCACGACGATTCGAAAGATACTCCGGTTAGTACAGGTGTCCACAAACCATACGGTATCAACCCAAACCATACGGTATCAAGTATGTAGAACATGGCGGTACTTATGAGCAAGACGGCTCAAGCCACGTTACGCTCTACTGATTCACACCGGATATATCGCCCTGGTACATCACTGGGTAGGAGAAAACTTCATCTTTCATGGCATCTTTATAATTTAAACCCTCAGTCAGACCTGATTCAAATGATATGACGGTTGCTAGCTGTATACGGTAGGCTATGATATCATGAACTCTATTGCTGGAGATGTTTGGCACAGCCACCCGTGATGATTTATCGTGAGAGTATACAGATGAGCCATTTTTCTGTGCGTTCAATACATTATACCTGCTCTATGTGGCTAGTTGTCGTCGTTTGGAAAGAACTGTGTTCAGCTAAACACGGCTGGGCAATGTACGTACATCCTATCATTAAGTTCCTTACGACATGCTAGGGACTTGATGTGAGAATGGAGAATATGGCAGTAACTAAACAGAGTATAGTTGCCACATTATTAAACACGGTTAAATTCCCTCGAAGGGATACAATCCTAGGCGCCGGGCCCTACGAACCATATGATGATCAGAACACCCAATTTCTGAGATCAGCCACGCTCTTCAGCACCTCATCGAATAATTATAATTATATAACTGCAGCCGACAGACTTATTAAAGTAAGAGGATCTAAATTCCCCTTGCGTGAAGTCATACCCGTGTTAGAACCTTCTCCTTCGTACGTATACGTGAGATAACAACATGCCAAGATATACCAAGTGCCGATCCAGAGTGATATTATATGATTAAGAATTGATCATGACCGGGTTTTTTTTTTTTGGTTTGTTTAAATCATTATTAATCGTAAACAAGAGTTGGGTCGTCCTTGCTGGATTGGTAATCATTTATTGATATTGACCGTCCTTAAATTAAACTTAACTACGACAGTCTTGTTTTTTTCTTCTTATGAAATACCTAGAGGCACTGTTTTATCCCTTAAACCATCAGGCCAGATTACCATAATGACTAGCCTTGTTAAATAGCCATGATATCCAAGTACGATCTTGACAACGTCTGAAAAGTGATAACCACGAGGAGACGAACACTGTGAGCGTTTGGCATATCATACCTTCTGTACTCGTAATACCATGGCGTTTCCGGGTACGACTGCTATTGTATATATATCATACAAAAAGCAACAAATACACCCTTTTATATGCCATGCAGTATTGGCGGTGTTCAGAAATGATATAAAACTACGAGTATGTATCATACGACTTGTAGTGATTATGGCCATCAGGCCATCGGGTTTAAAGGATAGCCCTCCTCAACACAATACTACTGTACTAAGATTTCTTTTTTGTAGGTTTTTGTTTGTAGATATTTAAATTTTTAAATTTTTAAAGTTAGGTTTAGTAGCTGTCGTTATGTAGTTAGGACTTGGGGATAAAAAGCTCTGCTCTTTAACCCTGGATAAGTGACCAAAACATTAAGATTTCGCAGTTGGCAGTAGAAGTCGGGGTGACATTTATCGAAATCTGGTCAAATGCCCGCCTTCTGGAGAGGTGCATTTACGACTTAGTTTTCTAGGACGATGTCTAATCTAGTCGAGAGTCTATCTAAAGGTTGTGTTGATTAATGTGATTTAACCACGTACATGAACCGCGGGAAAGGGACTTCCGTTCACTATCTGCCTGTGCTTAGTCTTATATTACAGTACTGGCCACAGATATTTCCTCAGGAGTATTTTATACTTTGAAAAGTGATGGTATGGGAGCAAGCAAGGAATTCGGGGGGGTACACCGTATTGAATTCTGCCGTCCTGGTGCGATACCTCTCTAAGCACAACCTTAACCCAACCTGTCTGATCACCAAGGCATACTCCCACTCTCAGGTAAATATATTCGCCATCATCGGGCTACTGAGCTTATCTCTTTATAAATTCACCTAGTTTAGGGTTTCATCTCTGTCGGGGTCTATGGGATTCAGGTTAATTTCCCTTGCTCTGTAGAGTTACATGTAACCGTACCGAGTAGTCACAGCTACGTACTCATGGCCTCACTAAAACAACTAACACGTTAAAAGATATGACTAACAAGGTTTAAACTTCATTTTGCCCGAGAGGAAACTTCTATAGACCTTAAGCTTATTTGGCTCTTGTAAAACGACAGCGAGACCGGACACCTCTGGATAACTTTATAATTTACGTTGTTCTGTTCGCTCTACCGCTATAAAGCTACCGTACAGGATCTCCAAGCTCAAGAGTTAATAGACCATGGTTTGGTATCGCCTATTCTCATCTTATTGATTTCGTCCTTTCACATCTGATTACTTACCGAGTGATATTTCATGATCTGAATTGCACTCGCACAAAAAAAAAGCCCGAAATCCGGCCTCTCACAGAGTCGGGCATCAACTGGCATCTCACACACCCATAATCCACGTTCCGGAGGGGTTTTGCGCATTACTCGTATCCTTTGTAACCCACCGATCGACACCCCCGAATCACGATTCCGAACACAAGTCGAAACACATCAACGCCAAACCGAATCGCCGAGCGATACCGGCCCCCACAGGCCTGCTTATGTCTTTGTTTGATTTTGTTTGACAGAAGTGTGTAATAGGTAGTCACTCAGCAAGTACCTGAGTGCATATCGAACTCGCTCACAACACCCTCCTCGATTGTCGAATCCGACAACGCAGGAAAAGTGCAGATGTGTAGATTGGACGGGCAAAATCTCCGACTCCGTTTAAATTCGGCTTCGGACCGGGTGCCGGATGTCGACGACAATGACGATGTACGTACGAGTGATGAATACGCGGTGGTAGAGTACGTCTACCCGATTGAAAACGGATGTATAATTAATTGCTTATAATTGCATATAGGTAACTGCCAGATGCGAACAGTACACGAAGGACCGTATTACAAGAACATCATTTCCAGGCTGTGCTGACATATGCACCCGTACGAGTAGAGAGAGGGCACACACATTTTGTAGATGAGTAAACGCTCCCCCCATATCCCTGCTCTCGCTTTGTTCTTACTTCCGTTTGATTCGGAACCGAGGATTCCGGTAAGGATTTACCGGAACATAGTTTTCCAACCAAGGAAAGTGACCAAAGGCAATAAAAGGCAACCAAATTAAAGCAAGGCTCCGTAGCAACCGGTGTCCCGAACCGTCATTACAGCGTGAGGTAAAATTATTGTAGAAGTATGGGAAGAGCCCTATTGGCTTTCCCAGCCATAGAAACCCTGTTTTTAGACCCCTGTTTCTACAATAATTTTCCCGCTCGCTGCATCCCCAAATGGCCTCGAGCAGCATCTCGGAGAATGTTCCATCAGAGGTCTGTCGCACAGGAAAAAACGCCGACCTTCCAGGGATAGGTTGCATCTACATCATCTACATCATACATGTATGTTCGCAAAGAAGAAGTGTTTTTTCTCCCCTGCCTTGCGCAGTACTTCTTACTAAGATATTTCTTCTTATCTGCGCCTACGGCCGAAAGGGCCAAATAAACCCACCGATGGCCGAACCCGATGACTCCGCCGGCGTTGTTGGATCCTACTCTACGTACTTAGCGAGTCTCACGGATGGGTGGTGTGCCAGAACGATGACTCATCGCTAGCCTGGGTCACGTGAAAAGTGGTGATACGAGGCAAGATATCAAATTAACGATTCATGATACTTTGCTCGATAAACCACGTCGCCAGAACAAAGTATCCTTGTGACCTTTATTGAGGCTATGCTGAGTCACATATATGCTTCATTTACTGAGTTTTTCGGGGGAGTCAGAATCATGAATGATATTAATGGCCTGCCTGAATTGATATAGACGTACGTTATACAGTGCACACATATGTATATTCGCGGCCCACTAAAGACATAGCTACCAAACCAGCCGTTTGCAAATTGGGTTGTGGGGGTTGTGACGGAAGGAATTGGAAATATCTATGACTCCAACTAATCTGCTAGAACAGGTGGTTCTTTCCTTTGTCAAGGCCTTTGATAGAGTGGATAGCCGGATGCATCGCGATATGCTATTTGTGGAACAACTACTCGTAGAGCAGATTACTAGTTGCAATCAACCAGAGTCCAGGGCAGGACCAAACCAGCTATCTAACTAGCCCCTACCAAACTAATCCGAACGAAACCGAGGGTGTGCTTTAAAAAAGGCGAACTACCTAATCTACGGACAGGGCTGTTTGCCAAGCAACTGGCGGACACAGCTCGTTGCCAAGAAAAACAGCCCCCGATTACATACAATTGTTTGACAGCTCGGCCCTCTGCAGGTACGTAGATCATTACTTGATTCGTCGATATCCAGCCAATCAATTGCCCATCGAAAAAAAGGGTCGGAAATCCTGAAACCTAGATGTAGATCTATATCGAGTAGGAGAAAAACTTGGTTATTTCCAGCTGCGCCGTTTCATGAGCTGGCTACGGGACTTCTTTACTGCTCACGTCCACGCAAGCGCTCGGGATCAGGTATCGGTAATGATGGACAGGAACATCAAGCAAATCACACATAACACTTGAAAGGCAATTATAAAGGGCCATAGAGCATGTTAGAAAGCCCCACATAGCCGGTTGCAAGGCAGATTTTTGATACCATTTATTCCTTCTCCGTCGGCTCCGCTGCTCTTGATTGGTCGAGCGGGAGATCGAAATGATAAAAGAAACAGGCCGCCTAGAAACTGCTAGTAGCTAGTAGGTGTTGCGCTGTGCGTGGTAATGATTCACAACCATGAAAAATTTACGTTGGCGCTATCGCTGATTAATCCTTGCTTGCTAGATCCGGCCATGTGGTTATTAAGGCTTTTTGGACCGAGGTATGTATGTCAATTAATTAATTGGAATCAATTACAATAGTAAACTCAATTCGCCGCTACCCATGCGGAGCTCTTACGTAGAGTACAGCTATCATGGAAGCAGAGTACTTACCGGACTGCATGAGTTTGAGCTTGAACTGCTGAGCTTGAACTGCCTGAAGTGGAACGGGATCGAACGGGACGGGAATTGAACGGATCACCTGAAGTGATGTGCTGTGCTTAATTGACGATATCTAAGCTATGCTACGCTATGGAGATCCGCCGATGAGCAATACCATAGACCTGCCGGCCACTCCTCCTACCTGCGCTACGCTGCGTGCATTACAACTCTCTTCGATCCCACTGTCTAGTCTGTCCACTCTCAATAGATTCCTCTTGCGGAAGTAGAACCCCGAGCACATATTTTCTCTGCTCTGCCCGTTCTGCAAATCAATTGACCATGAAGAAAACAAATAAAAAACGCGCGTCTTAATTACATGTATGTGTGTCGTGTTTCGTAGGTAGGGTAGCTTGAAAAAAAAAAATTGGCATGTGAAAGCGATGCGATGCTCATCGCCAACAAGCAAACAGGCAATCAAGCAGGCAGGCTAGCGGGCATAGCACAGCCACAACCTTAACTCTGCAGCCGTTGGAGAGCGGAGGTGCCGGGTGGGGGAATGGTTTGGGTTTTCACGTACCTGTGGCGAAGGGATCCAACTACTCGTAGTTTTTTGGCGTTTCCGGACGCAACTGCTATTGCATACACAGAAAAACCCCGCCAAGGCTATCTTTTGTATGGCATGCAATAGCAGTTGCGTCCGGAAACGCCAAAAAACTACGAGTATACCACGCCTACGTACATGTATGTATCGGGTGCTCTTACTGAGTGACATACATACATGACAGATCTGTTACTCTACCAGCAGCTACGCGTCACCCACCGCCCACATCTGGCAGTCGCAGCCCCAAACTAGCCTCCACCGGCCCAATCACACAGCGCGTCAGGGTTCGAGTTCAGCTGGACAGGGACCGACACGACACTCCACAGAGCCTCCTCTTACATGCCTCACATACGTTACCCCCACTGCCCTACCTGCTGGCCCTAAACGACACTTCCCGGCGCCCTGGATCGAGCACAGAGCGGATCTTGGTAGCCCTGCTTGCTGCTGCTGCCGTGGCAAGATAGAGTTGGAGTGCAAGGTGAGTGGCGGAGCACTGGTGTTTTGGGTGCCGAGATGTGAGCTGTCGCTTCCGCCCTTCTGGGGCTGGTGCTGGTGTGCTCCAGTAACGTTTAAGGTAGGTTAGCTTAGCTTATTAGGTCAGGTTGTGTGTGTTGCGGTTATGTTGGGGAGTGCGGTTGTGTTGGGGCGGGCAGGGTCGGGTCGGGTCGGGTCGGGTCGGTCATAGCCGCACTATGTACGGACCAGATGTTAGTTGACTGCGGTGGATGTTACAAGAACACAGCGACAACGTCATAGCAGGATCAAAACTACTTTTTTTTTTTTTATGAAGTGTGATGTATGTTGTGTTCAATGTCTCGTGTTGCGGTGTAGGTTGTTGTTGGGTGACGGAAGGTCAGGGTCCGTCACGCACAGTCAGGGAAGGCCGGTTGAGGCGGGGCGGGGTGGGGCGGGGCGGGGCGGGGGGTTGGTTTGGGTTGGGTTGGGTTGGGTTGAGGCGGGCGGTGTCAACACACTCGATAGATCACGGCCCCCCAGAGGATAGACATATACTAGAGTAAATTATAAAACGGGTTTGCAGTAATAGGGTGATCAATTGCGGAGAGTGCATATGATATGTGGGCAGGAGATGCATGTCCGGTAGGAGGAGAGGGTTGTGTCTGTCTGCCATGTATGTATATGCACATTTCAGCTGGCCTTGGATACAGATAGACAGATCTGTTGCCAGAGACAGATAGCGGGGTAGGGAGGCGGTGGGAAGATAGCGGGTAGGGCTTGCGCTTGATCATGTCAAGAATGTATGTATAACGTGTTGTTACAGAGCTAGAGGGTGGCATTGGATGGGATGAAATGGGATGGGCTTGCTTCATTCAAATCCGTTCTTGTTCATGTTTTACTTTACATGCGAGCCAGCCAGTGCTCTGCTCTCTAGCTAATTTGCTGTACTCTGGACAGTGTGCGATATAGAGACTTTGCGCAAAAGACTCCAGCTCCAAATTCCGGTAACCTGATTGGCGCCGATCCTCCCGTCAACCAATCATACACGTGGAATTTAGAGCCAGCTCTATCTGCTCAAAGGGTCTTATGTGTTAGTCGTATGTGGTGTAGCATGCAGTGTATGTAGGATATCTGGAACGGCTGTCCATACCCATGGCCAGCTGATGATCTACGGTCCCTACTCGATTAATCAACGCATCTCCTACAGTGGTGGAGGGAGTTTCAGTCGTCACGATCTATCCGCGATTCCTGAGTAGGTATGCATGAGACCACAGAGGTGAGTGCGGAATAGGTAAGATGAAGAGGATCAAGAGTAGGTAATAGGTAGATGGGAGGGGGGCGTTAAGCATTGAATTTGCACTTACATTTGCAACTATTACTTCTGACTACGCTACTGTAAACGAGGATCAAAACGTGGATGAAGAATGTGGGGCGATACTATACCTACAATATTGTATGTGCTTCACGGCCGATTGGGTTGCAAATGTTTCAGCTCCTCATACATAGCACAGCATAGACATGGGCTCACTTTATTTGTTTTTTCGGATCCACAGTTAATGGCGGACGGCGGACGGCGGTTTTACATATAGTTTCTGATAACTCAATCTGTTCTGTTCTGTGGATGATTGCTACCTAGCTACATCTCATACATGAAGAGGGGGTGATGGGGGAGTTCACTGGTGGGAAGGGCTAGCTAAAGACAGAGGGCTAGAGAGAGATATCGGATCGATGCATCAATTTCAAGACCGCCGACGTGACGGGTTGGGACTGGATCTGGTCTCCAAATAGTACCCCGCCTAGCATGTAGTCTAGCACGTAGTCTAGCATGTATAAGGCTCTTGGATTTAGTGAGCGAACGGATTCTCACCTGTAAACACCCAATTTTGTTCATTCACTTAATGCCAGACCCTTGTAGAGTAAGGTGGCCCAAACAAAGACCCTCCTGTATGTATGCCTAAACCCTCGATATCGATTGTCAATGCACAGTCCTCTTCTCACTGAGCTAAATGAGACGCATTGCCTCTATCTGAATCAATCCTCTCCTATCAGGCTGCCCCAAAACACACACGGTAAATAGTAGCAGCATGCGGTCCACTAGTCTAGAGTCTAGACAAAGTACAGATCCCATTACCAGATCGATCGGTCGGTCCGGATAGCTGGTTAATTGCTTACTTGCTTTAGCTTTGATCCCGCACGTACCATGCCATGCCTGCCATGCGGCCGTGCATGATATCTCCCCTCTCTGTCTGTCTATCTGTCTATCCACCACCTCCAGTCCACATCTACATCTCCTGCAGCAAGCATAAGGCCTCGTAATCTTCCCCTCCTCACCGGGCACATCTGCGACCTCCCCCGACCCTACCATCGTGTCTTCCAGTTACCTAGCAATAAAATCAGTGGTGCCATCGTATATTGTGCCGTCGTGTTAGCAGTCGTGGTGGCCGTGGTTGTAAGTGTACTTCGTTGTGGTGGGAAAATAAAAAGGACCCATGGTGGCGCAGCGTAGTAGCCAGACCACGTTTGCATATTGCAGCTGCGGGAAGAGGTAATCTACTTTATTACATGTATGGTCGATACATGTATGTATGCAGGGTATATGAAGAAGCTTTTGACGGGCTGAAGATTCGCGCGCCCTGCCACGCGTTTGATGAGATCGATTTCGAATTGTGTGCGGGGGAGGCTTAAGCTTCCGGGGTGGTTATGGGTTGATATGAATGGGCGCCCTGTATATAGGAAAAGGAACTATGATGTCGCAACCGTAGCATGGCAGGTAAACAAGCAAGAGCAAGTAGCAGAGCAGGCGAGCTGAAAAGCAGAACAACGTGACGAAATCCCACAGTAACGTCACGGCTTTAACAACACCACCGCCAGCAACAGCAAACGTCTATCGCGTTTAAAATTTTGGGCATTGCTGGCTTACTGGGCTGGCTGTCGACATGTCGATGGCATGTATGATGCGTATATGTTTCGTCTATCTGACGGAATGAAGGCCTAAGAGCTGGGCTACGGTAGACATAGGGGGATGAATTAAGGGGATCCCCACAAAATCCAATCGAGATCAGAGTTAGCGAGGTGACGATGATGGATAGAGATCTTCCCCATACCATCATCCATCTACCATCTTGACGTGACTGGCTTATTTTTTTCACAACCTCACTAGCAAGCCTGTTCAGGTTTTTTTGGTTTTGTTTTATAATTTACTTGCTTGACCCTGAGGTTAAGGCTAAAAAAAAATCACCTAGCGAGATCTAGAGGGAAGGATCTGCCCCATCTCATCCGTTAGAGCGTATGTAATAATAGCTTGGCCTAACTAAGTAGAACATATACTGGAGCACGTAGAGTAGGTCGGCGGGCCGATCCCCCCCTCTAGGTTGATGAGCAAATAAGACCGACAGACAGACCGAGCACCGGCTCAGTTATCTACCGGTCGCCCTGTAAATTAACACTGACGCAGGGCGCCATCGTCTAAGGTGAAGCAGGAAAATCAAAAACCCGCCCGCCCTGTGACGACGTGTGGCTTGTGTTGTGTGTCTCAGGGTCACAGCTCTCAGTATGTACGTACATAACTCAGGGTCCCTTCATACCTGTGCCCCAATTCACCGCGGAGGTCCTAGCTCTCCAGCTTTCCAGCACTCTCGCTGCCGACCGTAATTGGATCGGATAGCTGTCTAGGGACGTGGGGCTGCTGCTGCACGGATACTTTGCTCTCCTCTCTATGTACCTACTCTACAGTACTCTACTCGTAATTTCACAGCATTTGTGAACATGACCTCTATTGCATACACACACAAAAACCTCCAAGACAACCTTTTTTGTATGGCATGCAATAGTGGTCGTGTTCACAAACGCTGTGAAATTACGAGTAGATAGAAGAGATTGTTTATTTTAGGTACGACTTGCATACGGTTCGCGGAGTGCCGGGGTTGATTCCACACAGACACTTGCTCGCATGGCACTGCAGTGGGAGAGGAAAAAAGAATGAAAATCTGGATCGGTTGGCAGCGACGCATTTCTCCGAGCAAAGAGAAAAAAAGGGTGTGGAGACACACAAAAAGGGGACTGTCTCTGAAAAACTGGGCTAAGACTAAGACTTCAGGGTTGGCATCCGGTCGGTTCCGTTGATCTGGCCCGCCCGAAAAACTCGCTCGCTCAAATTCTTTCGCTTGACCTTGTACATAAGTTGCTGCTGTGCTACACAGCCCGAATCCTTGCCAGCAAATACCCCTGTTAATTTCCGGATTTCCAGAATTATTCCTGATTCGGCAGGATCATGGAAGAGAGAGAAAATTCCTTCCATGTGGCATTGGCATCTTGCAGATCATTAAGGCAAGTGTCTGGGTTCCAAAAAAAGAAAAGGAAAATAACGGCAGGAAAAAATAAAACGCAATAACCTGGTCTACACCACATCATCATCAATGACAAATTGTTCGTTTTAGGCGCGTCTCCGTGGAGGTCTCTCATTCAGTGGGCGTTTATTAATTATTAGCCGAGGTATTAAGTGCTCCTCTTGAAGGAGCCGGCGCTCCCAGGGCTTGGTCAACGATCATCAAGTAAGCGCGCATCATCGCTTTCCATGTGGTGAGGCTGCGACTCCGTTAGCCGGCTAACGCACAGCAACGCAATGTTGTTGGCATGATCATTACCGGTCCTCGGTAAGGTAATGATCGGGAATGCAGGTATCTACTCTAATGCCCTCAACACAGATGGATCGCGCGGCCAGAGATATAGGCTTCGGTGTCGGGGAGTGTCGTTTGTGTATGTAGCTGGATTAACAAGCAGAAAGAAGCAAACAATTTTTAGGTGAGCAGTATTCATGCAGCATGCAGAGTCGAGTGATAAAGGAAAATATAAAGATATAGGTCTATAAAACCGTTATCTATTGTTGTTTGATTACTCGGTGCTGTTTTCCGTGACCCGGAAGTAGTAGGGAAAGGGGCAGCGAAATCTCGTTCGTAAGAAAAAATAATCGTGTAACAAGGATCAGGTTAAGTGAGGCGGGTGTGTGGGTGAATGATCAACGCAAGGAAGAAAAAAGCACGCGTTAGCCCAATTAGCAGTGCAAGAACGACACACCCGAACCTCGCACCGAGGTGTGGTTGCTTGATCCCTGCAATCGATAGATGCGAGGCAGTGGTGTGCACGGTGCATGCATGCATGAATTATCTTAGTGGACGGTTCGGTCGGTGTTGTTGCGCATATCCCCGGCGGGACAGAGCTCTAGAAGCATGCATGGAAGGATCTCAGAAGGATTTTTTTTTTTTTTTTTGACTGGCCGTGCTGCAAGATTAAGAGTGTTCTGGACCAGTGCCGTTCATGTGTGTGTGTGGGGGGCTAGACTACCTCTCTCTTACCACCCCCGCCCTGTCTCTGACCGAGATCTCGCTAGTCTGTGTTCGCTTATCCTAATCCCCACGAGGTTTGGTAAAATAAAATAATTCCCGAGTTCCGGGAAATGGGTTGCTGAAACCTTCTTGGTAAGAGCCTGTCAGTTGTCAGTCAGTTCAGATACAGTGCTTACGGGTAGCGTGGTGTTTATTCACCCTGCCTCACTCACAGTCCACTCTTCACGGTGCTCCCTCTGCTGTCTGGGATCTCCACTCCCCTTGGCCCTTGGCCATCTCCATATGGTGGGAATAGGCAAGGGGATCAGTATGCCTTTATACATTTGGAGGCGTAAACGAGTGCGTAGAGAGGTAGACGGCTTGCTTTCTGCCTCGAGCTGCATATCAAGCCCAGCAGCCATGACTCGGGAGGATAGCCGAGTATTGACAATAGACAATACATGTAGACATCGGTTAATTTAATATCCATTCGTTTGCACGAGAGCTTCAATATGCGTATGTGGATCGTGCAGAGTAAATTATCTTGGAATCTGCGAATACGATAGCAGAGACATGAATGGTTGAGTAACGAGAGTCATAAGAGGTTTCTGCATGGTTTTCGTCGGATCATTTTGACGAGAGGTGGCCTGTTGCGACTTTCGTACACACCTCGTGATGGAGCACACAATAGTTGCAGAACCATCAGGAGAGCCTTGTTGTCTTGATTATTCTTAATGAGAGGGTTTATAATTTTATACTCCGAAATATTATTGGGATCTTATTTCAGGAATTGTGTTTCGCATGTCACACGGATACTTGCCTGACCATAGATACATGTAGTTACTGTCATGTACTCGTACCAGAATTAAAAATACCGCCGATCAACCCCAATTAAGTATGATTTGGCAATTTTATTTTGGCAGAGTGAGTAGGGTATACGCATTTCTTTCCCAATCATATTGACGGACAGAAGGATTGAGGACTCGTGATCGATCTGACCAGTGAGGATTGCAATTGAGTCCACGAGCGGGCTTACGTGCGTGAACATGAGACTGAGCTCACGTTTTTTCCATGTTTTATTTTTCCTCGTGTCGGCAATGCCGAATGAGGACCTTTTTTTTCTTTTCTTTCAGAGGAGAGATATGGTTTCTCACTAATGCAGCAAAGAGAAACAATTTATATATTACGAGAGAGAGACTGAACAGGCCAGGAGATAAAAGGACTGCATTGACCTGAACTTCTTGCGCAGCTTTGTGGTGCGTGCATTACGGGCAGAGATAGCTAATGCCTACTATCCAAGCCTACCTATTACTTACTGCATGGGTGAATCCATGGGTTTGGGGAAAAGAGACATCTGGCCTCCTGCGAGCTAAGCGCGATGAGATGGAGGAACAAAAATCTGGACCCAAACGGGAGGAGGGGGGAGGAACTGCTGTTTCGTGTCGTATGTTTTGTTGCTGCCGGGGCCTAGCGTTTACCGATCGGGTTTACACAAACTTGCTGGGGTGGGAGGGAAGGGGTCTTTTGCGGGGCGATCGATAATCGTCTACAAGGGTCCTTCGGGCGTTGGAAGTCCGCTGTTTCTCCGCGACGAGCCGCGCAGAGTGGACCCTGGGAATATTGTCTAAGACTGTCACGTTCAAGCCACAGTCAGTCGATGGACTGGACCTCGGCACGAGAGACCTGGGTATCAGCTATGTCACTCTGCTTTAGAAAGTACGTGTATTGTGGCTGTCTCTCGCACCGTTGATGGGCAGCATAGCCACAAAAAATCCTAAAGCGTGGGTTTGTGGGGGAACACTAAAAATACTGGGTACGACTCGCGTAACTCCGTTCCATAGGTACCGTAATCCGAAAATAAGGGTTGTGACCTCTTGACCACAGAAGAGAAGGGATGATTGGCCCAACAATCAGCTTTGGAAAAAAATAACCAAACAGGGAATGACAAGAGTGGAAGAATTTGTAAGAACGGAGTGAATATGTAAGTGTGTGTGGTGGTGGTGGTGGTGGTGGTGGTAATGTGCCAGTGCATTTTGCATTTACCATTTTTCCGGAGCCGGGTTTAAAATTTTGAATTGGTCGCATCGAGGTTCTGGTTGGGGTACGAGAATGTAGGGTTCTGGGTGGGTGAGGCCTGTGCACGGAGGCTATGGGACTGAACAAGGGGTTGACAGCAGTTGAGGCCGAGTCCACTCTAGGATGTGGTATGGGTATGTACACTGGTACCTTCTGGGAGACTCGATTATTATGACGCACCTGCTTTTTTTTATGCCCATGCATTGGTTTGGTTGCTACTCGCTACAGCTGCCTGCACCACCACCACCAACCCTGAACTTCTCACAGTTGCTGCTCCTCACCCACACCCACCCCACTTTCATCCAGTAGATCGTTCAAGACAGGAAAACACCATGCATCCGTCCGCCATATATATCAAAGCCGCCGCGATGGATGTCTTTACTATCAACAGCAGTCGGCAACAAGAAGCTTCTCACGCTATAATATCTAGAGTCGAGCTCTACTCCCCTCGTTTAACACACCATCTTCATCATCGCTCAAAACAATCACCACCCACAAAACGCCTCTCAGCCCCACGACTACGACGACTATCTGCAAGCTTTAACAGACCCCGTCTATACTGAGAATATATACAACTACAAATAGTCAAGTTTAAACGCCGACTAAGCAACTCGCGATTCGGTTGGCTCGATAATTGATCAGGTGGACCGTAATTGCGTGTCCCCCATAGCTTCTCAGCTTTGGTCTTTCTTGTAAGTTCTCTTTACATTACCCTATCCTTCCCCCAAAAAAACACACCCCACCCCCGGCGGAGAACCTTAGCACCGCAGTCCGCAGCCCGCCTAGGTCATGAAGGGTTTGACCCACACCCTCCGCCGCAGATGGCTATCCTCGGAGCGGAGTTCTAGCCACACACTCCCAGTTAATAAGCCTTTACCTCATTGCCCTTAGCCCCCATACCATGCCTAGCGTGACACTCATTGCACTCACACTCTAGATATGTTACCCGTTATGAAGGTTGTGTTAACCCTGTGCCTTGTTATAATAATGTAGCTTTATCAGCGTCATCGCAACTTTCTATCCCCGGGGAATCCGATCGACCCGCACCTATCCTCTAGAGTCTTACTTACCCACCTAAAGGGAGCTCAAGAATAAAGCCATCCCCAATCCTCTCACACAGCATCATTATCCCGTGCTCTCTATCCCAAAGCCTCTTTCACATCCTATTTTAACCCTTCATAATGAGAGCCCCTTCACCCCATACTACTACTACTACTACTACTACTACTACTCCATACCAGCACAGTAGCTACACCTCACCTTACCAGACCTACGACCTTGCTTTCTACACAACTCCACCACAACGCGAGCTCACTCCAGCACAGAAGAGACAGAAGCTTGAACAAGACTTTGCTGCCGGCTTTCCAGACGACGAAGGTTATTCATTCATCTCTCAACTTCACTCTTACCCAACTACTACCATGCCCATCAGGAACATTCCTCTTAACCCTCACATCAACCTTCAGAGGGCCTCAGAGCCAGCTTCCCCAATAACCATTGCTACCTCTCTTTCTACCCACTCTACACCAGCATCTTCACCGTCAAGAGTTACTATCATGTCTGCCCACGGCTCCCCCGCAGATTTCCAGTTGTACGACGAGTGCTATGATCGCAAGCGACGGAATTTCGAGAATACTACTACCCAATCACGGTTCGGCAATGGCTACGACTCATCGATCGCACAGCCCCTCGAGTTCTTTGACCACCAACCTCGCCATTACCTGCAAGCTCCCCCATCACAGCAGCAATTCGGGAACCAGGGATTGGTGAACAGTCGTGGAGTCATGCACTCCGATGACGAAGAGCTTCCAGCGCTGTCACCCCACCACCAGGGTCAGTTCTCGTCGAGACTTTCCGCCTCGGATGTGGACCTGCACTCGCCCACCACTCCTATCGCTTCACCAGAGTCTGTCTGTGGCGATGGGGTACAAGTAGCTCGTGAGGATGCCTGTCAATATATTGAGTCGTGGATTGACAATTACTTACTCTACGATTCAGAACTACACCACCCAATCCCAGACCCCCCTAAGCTCGATCGAACTGTCTCCGACGCCATCCAAGACGAGCTATATAACCCTGGTGTCGCCCCTGGCATAGAACACGCTACTCAGCCATCTTCTCCCTGCACGACACCTTCTAAGGTTGCATTCCTTTACCAGCAAGCCCAAAATCAGCACGCCATTACCACGTCGCCAATAGTTCGCGATCGCTCACCCTTCCGTGCCAATTCGCCTTACGCACAATTTCCGGTTGTCACTCGCTCACCCCAGCGAACCTCGACCTTGATTCCTGCCGGCTTCGCAACTGCTCGTGCTCAGAGAGAGAAGATGATAGCAGTTGAGCGAGAGGTACTGAAGAAGCAAATGGAGGAAGACTACCACAACATCGATCTTGTAGATCACCCCTGTACTATCTCACCAAAAGATGCCTACCGTGAGTACCATGAATCGTCCCAAGAAGGTATCAAGGGTCCTCTCTTTGCTTCTCAGGAGGATGTGTACTCTCAGAACGGCAGTGTTCAAAGCGGTAGTTACAAGAGTTCGGTTCAAGGCGACGAGGAAGACGATCACATTTACAACCTCAAGAGGGAAGAGACTCAAGAGAGCTATGCTAGCATGGCCACCAGCCGCAGAGAGAGTGATGCTAGTATGAACTTCAATGCTACCATGTTCCCAGCCAACCAGCAATTCACCCCGCTTGGATTTCCCTACAGTAATTACGCCGATAGTTCTGATCACAAGCCTCAAATGGCCGAAGATGAGGGCGAATATGGTTACCAGTCTGCCGGCTCACCCCTTACGAAGCCTGCAGAGTCCAAAGCGAATAGGGGAGGATACACCTGCACAGTTCCTGGTTGCAACCAGAGGTTTCCCACCACGAACAAAATGGCAAAGCACAGACGTGAAGCACACAGACAGACGAGTCCCGGTAGTCGTGGTGATGGCATCGCCAGGTCGCACCACCCTGGGCCTCACAAGTGCAACCGCCTAAATCCTACCACAAACAAGCCCTGTAACACGATCTTCTCTCGGCCCTACGATCTCACTCGTCATGAGGATACCATCCACAACACTCATCGCGAGAAGGTACGATGCGAAATTTGCAACGACGAGAAGACCTTCTCAAGGCAAGATGCCCTTACACGTCACAAAAAGGTAATTTCCCCCTTAACTGATAGCGAATCAACATGAAGATCTGCTTCTTTGCGGGTAACCATCTTAGATGGTTTTTATCTTGAATCGTCTTGGTATGATGTGAATTTTTACTAACATCATCATTTTAGGTAAAACATGGTATCGACAAATAGCCGATCTGACATGCCCAAATTGTCTCTTTTTTTCATTTCTTGATGACGCGGGATGATGGAGAACGACACCGATTAACTTCAAAAACAATCCTGTTGCGATCGATAAATTGAGGAGGGATCTGCAATCAACACAAGTTAGATCAGCGGTTCGCTGCTTTTCTTGCTCGCCCTACACTAGAAGGGTGGTGGAAGAACATGGGTTGTACAGGCTTGGTGGCTTACCCGCCTCACTAGTCCTACATGTACAACCATGACGTCACTATCTACATCAAAGCGTGGGACCTCCGGTTTTTCATTCCTTTCAGGAGGTCTCGTTCCACTTGTCTCGGTTCTCGATTTCGGTCACTTGTTTTCGGGGTTAACCGTTTACCACCATCACCATCGTCATCTATTTTCTTATTTGAGAGATGTTTTTCCTTACACTTCCATTCGATTCTAAAGTTTGTATTATTACTTCAGCACTTTACACTCTATCTCGATTGGTTATTATTTGTATAGGTTTGGTTACTACTTTCCTTTCATCTTTTCATATATTTTGAAAAATATTTTTAAGACGGGTATCTGGTTTTTTGTTTGCTTTTATGCGCTGGTAGCATTTCCTTTGTTTCTGAGCGCACTTGGGTAGAACTTTAAAGACGAAAGAAAAGAAGATATGAATCATTTCTGGCGTTATTTGTTTTGAGCTTCTTCGAAGCATCATTGGCCGGGGTAAGGGGGGGGGGGTTATTTTAATTTTTTTTTTGGGATATGAACCTATTACTGTAACATTACGATTATTATGTGCCTGTGCGAGATTCATGACTGGTGTTTATTTGATTTTGGGTGGTTATTTTTTTTTATTGCTCAAAACTGTACTACTATTTTGTATCACTAGCTAGTTCTACTGCGTGCATTGAATAAGTTCAACACTTTTCACCTAATAGAGACTTTGCGCAATTGCGCAAGTGGAGCCAGCTCTATATTTTGATTATATGATTTTCTAATGGTGTGATCGGCACCAATCAGGTTGTCAGAAAATGGAGCTGGCTCCATTTGCGAAAAGTCTCTAATAGCCTCCTTGAATGTGGGCACGGTCGAAACCCAGGTCTGGGTTGCTTTTTCTCCTGTGACATGCACCATTGGAGCGTACCTGGCAGACTAACCCGCGTGCCGTTAACCTAAAATTGGTTGCCCTGCCCAGTGTGTTCCTTGAATCCTGCCAAACCTGCACTTATGATCATTGGCGGTGTTCCTGTCGCGGCGCGTCATGGTAGTAATTTTCATCCCTCATACTGCCAAATAAATGTATTTTGGGCATGGCGCAGCAGTTCAACGGTTGAAAATCAAGGGAGCTTAATAATTGGCTCTGTGTCGCATCCCCGATGCAACGCCAGCCATGACGCCAAAACAAGGTTAGACTCGTTGAATCTACGAATGAGAGTCTCGTATGAATTACTGGTTAAGACATGATCAGTAAAGCGTGGCGTGGCGTATATGTGCACTTGAATGCGCACACAGCCGAGCAGCCACGTTATTTTTGGTTCACAGATTGTAGCAGAACTCTTGACAACCTTCGAGATGTCTCCAGATTTCTGTTCATTGATCGATGATGATACTGATGATGATGTGTTTGCTTCGGGTCAACAGTAAAAATCTCTTTGCTTTTTGCGTTTTCAGCCCCTCGCCGGTTTTTGTTAAATCGACAAATTGAAACGGCACTATCGGCGGAGCAGGCAGCAGATATGTATGAAGCATGTATGGCCTCTCTCTTTTTTTCTTTTTTGCCACCTCTATCTATCTATCAATTTGGTTAATCCTTCCTGGTAGTTGATAGTAGTTAGCAATAAGTCTGGGCACCCACGTACTTTGGGGGAGAGTGGCAAGAGCTGATTCAAATATCACAGTATCTGATTGGTTGTTCATCTTACCTGCCCCATGGTTTGCTTCGATATAGAGAGAATCTTTTCTTCTGCATTAATCATTCTCGTGGCAATCTGTAAACAATTTCAATGTCAACCGAAACCCGGCAGAGCATCCATATGTCCGGATCCTCGGGTGTGATGGTCTATTCGGTAAAACTTATTTCTTCAAGTGAAAGCACCCTAGCATTATGTGGGGGAACGGGGGAGATGCACGGGTTTGATTTCCACATGTGGTTTGAATGGTGAGGGGCTGATAACGGCGACCTTGAGGGTGGGATAGTACGCAAGAGTCGTCGTAAGAGAATCCATATGTTGAGAGTCATCTTGAAACGACCCGTCGCCATAAACGGGGTCTTCGTTGCGGCCAGTATGGAGAAGGTGGGGGAATCGGGAGATGTGGGGAGTGAGAATGCCTTGAATATCATGTTGTGTAATTGATTGCTAGCCAGATGTTCAGGGACTGACCATCCAGATCTCAAGTACAGGCCTACAGATAAACAGCTAAGCAGCCTGGAAGCGCTTTCTCCGTTAAGATGGTCGGTTGATATCCTCCCACACCAATCTCTATAAAACCTAGTGGATCAATCATTTCCTTTCGAGGTCCCATCGCCGTGGCCACGTGTAGTCCAATAGACACTTATCTGCCTAGATGACTGACACAAAGAAAAGAGATATTGCATATTGTTTCAAGTCTTGGATACCGTGGGCACCAGTCAGTTGGTAACTCATCAAACTTAATGTGACAGCACCCATCAAAGAAAAATCAAGAATCAGGATGAAACCGCTAAACAGCTACAATAAGCGGGATATCCGATATTCGATCTAGACACTGGAAGCCACCAAGGCGGATTAGATTAGGTTCCTGAGTCCGAGTCCCATGATAGTGTTTCCTGCAGATGGGCACTAGGCCACATATCACCTCTAGATGGTCGTCCCAGCCGCCAATAACCATCTAAAGATCATATCGTGTCACTCGTCCCTTAGTGGCTTGCTTAATAATGCGATACGATCGGCATGTTAGACCTCAGTACTAGTGTCCACCAATGAACCAATCACAAGGTATCGACCCAAATCACCGCGGAAATAGAAGAGGGTGAAGACCGGGGAATCGATTCACAGCTCACCTCTAATTTCATGTAAGAACGAATGAGCTGGCGCTTTACCCATAAATGTAAATCCTTGCCTCTTTCGTTAAGGTAAGGACTATGAGGCCCCACTGTTCCTATCCCATGGCCTGGCGAGACATGCTCAGAATCTGGTGCAGTGCATATTATACAAACCTGGCACTTATTTTACCATATATAGTAATAATTGGACTAATATTTCAACAAAATATTCCACAGAGCAACGAACATTTGTGCCAAGGCACCGACTATGGAGTGCACCAAATTCTGAGCATGTCTCGCCAGGCCATGGGATAGATATTGATCTAAGGTGGGATTCGGCTTGGTGGGTAGGTGTGTCAGATTGTATCTGAAATTCTCATTGGTCGAAGTTTAGATCTTTATCAAGTTGATACACCTACCCTCCAAGCCGAATCCCACCCATATGCAGACGGAATATGTCTTTTGCAACATATGCTGCGTCGCTTTGCCGATGCAGGCAGAAATGGCGGGCTCGCTTACTGGGTTGGTTTTTTGCACTTGGGGCCGACGGTGTTTAGTGATGTTAATTTATTAGCAAATGTAGAAGTACATGTAAGGCTTTGAGTCTGGAGACCAACATTGTACAGATACATACCGGTATGTACTACACACGAGGCTTTTGTAATGTTTTACAGTCATCGTAGAACTTTGGAATAGGTATTGAGTCAAAGGTAAATCGCTAATGTGATCACTGGATACTAATCGGTTAAAAGTTTAATTTCAATCATTGACTGTAGTTGTCTTAGCGCTACATTCAGAAATCCATCCCCTGTCCGCCGCTCACGATCCAAGTTTTAAACCTCTCGTCGCTTCTTGTGACAAACTATTTGATTATCCCCTTCTCGTATCCGCAGCTCGTGACCAAGAAATGTGGAGTGAGTCAACGCTGTTTCACAGGGGAAATTCATGATCCTTGTGCTAGCTTCGACCAAGCCTTTTATTGATTGACCGATTCATGTCTTGAGTACATGCCTCGTCTGAGTTGGGCAAGCACGGTGAAAAAGTACTCTCTACATGTACACTTCTCAACTTGCTGAGTAAGGATTAGTAAAGATGCAATATAAAGGATATGCTCCATAGGGGAGCAAAATGGAGGCGCGGGGAATCGAACCCCGGACCACCTCTATGCTAAAGAGGTATTATACCACTAAACCACGCCCCCATTGGTATTAAAGAGTGTATTTACGTTTTTAAAGGATTTTCAATAACGCGGGCTGGTGGTGCGGATCGATACCTTGTCACTCTAGCCATTTTGGTACTTGGTATGATTTTGGTTTGGTAAGGATTTTGAGAACTTGGCTTTGGCGGTTGAAATTCTAGTAGCTACAAGTAAGCGAGAAAGAGTTGAAAGCGCTTATATGCATCCTAGTTTCGATGGTTTGGCATGGGGGGGAGTGTTTGTAGCTCACTGTAGCTAGTAGTATTTCTACCTCTTCAGAAGTTCTCCAGCCTCTGAGAACTTGAAGCGAGACCTTTTCACTCTGGGTTCGGTATTTTGTTCCAAGTTATATTTTGTGATGCAGTTGGGTGGATTCTTGCGGGACTATTAGAGGCATTGTGTTGGTTGGTCACCAGATATCACTCGATAGCCAAGACACGAATCCTGATAGCAACGACACGATCCTCAATCCTCCTCCCTCAAACCATGATTTAAAATACTATTCGTAGCTCTGTTGCTTTATGGGCTTAGGCATATACGATTATATTTTCTATATCTCTTGTGGTTGTTCGTTGGGCGCGCGATTGTTTTGTAACCCGACAATACCTCTGTTTTGTTGCTACTTGAGATATTTTTTTTCCGCTACGTGTTGTATCTTTGTAAGACTGTTATCTCATCAATCAATCTCATCCTAACTTATTTGGACCCTATGATGTAGCCCTGATGAACAACTCGCGGTCGCGAGGTTTTTGTGGGTGACGTCAACGGGAGTCGCGAAAGTCGCTGCAAACGTCGGCAATTAATAACGATACCTATTGTATTTTTTTTTTTATTTAATAAAAAAAAAAGAACTTCATCAAAGGAAAATTCTTCCACCGACTAATTTTCGCTCTCGTTCTTTTTCATCATCATAGTTAGCCAACCTATCTGGCATTTTCTTCCGTCAATGATATTTTGCGCACGAGCAATGGACTGCTCCTTACCCTTAGAGTTGGTAGGAAACATTGAATGGAGCTCGGAGTCTTCTCAGAGCTAGGTATAGAAATGGTCATCTGGGGCATTCCCAGGAATAGTTTTACTTTGCCGGAGATCAACTACACCATGCCCATTGTTCCGGCGGGGGGTGGATTCGGGCTCGGGAATCCCACTGATAAAGTGGCCGGGTTTATCAACCGCCGCGATGGATTACTCGATTAGAATGTCTTTATTCACCATTAGTTTTCGCCCGTGGTCTTTGATGTTTCGTCTGAGCTCGCATTGATCGTTTATGTCTTTGGAACATCAACAGACCTACATGTAGTGATTTAGAGTAGGCATTAGAGCAAGAGTCGACAACTTCGACAAAAATTCCTGCACACCTTATTGGTTGAACGACTGTAAGTCTCTTCCTGGAGCAGCTAGCCTTTCCGTCCAACCTGCTCGAACTCTGGTTTCCTAATAATTATTCTTGGAAAATTCTAGTAATTTCTATATAACCAGATTTTTTGAAGAGACATCGTACGTATCGGTTTAGGCGCCGACACCTGGAACTCCCAGTGCCAGTCTGCTGACTGGTAAACCTCTTGAGGCATCTCTGGATCAAAACCGCAACTAGTGGAGATCTAGAACCACCAGTCATGAATAAGGGGTGCTCAGGGGTTCTCGACGTCTAGATTTCTTGAGACGTATGTTGATGGTAACCGGTTGCCATAGAGCCGTCTCCCTCACCCTCCCCACCCCCCATGGCCTGAGCTGCTAGGAGTCTTCATGTTTTTTTCTCTTTTTTTTTCGTTCTCTGCAAAGATTGAACTAAGAATGGAAAAAAGCCAGATTATACCTTTACGCACCAGACCTCAACGCTCATAGATGATCGTATCATCGATCCAGAAACCCTTTCGTGGTCATTTGAATAGCTAGGAGTTGGTCCTGGGATCGAATCTCAGATAACGAGCGAGAGGAGTCGGCAATACACTCAATGAGTGTCCCTAGACGTATGCAGTACTGTCATGGTTTCGATCTCTGGATGGGGGGGGGGGGTGCTACCCAGTGGTTTTATATTAGATATCTTTAGCGAGATTTGATCAACACGATATTTCTGGCGGTGCAAATCACCATGAGCGTTAACACACATACATATATTCACCATGACGAGTGGTTAATTGGCGGCGCAGTGAACATGGGCAGGTGCCATACATGTATAGTTACGTCACCCAGGGGATTCGGGAATCGTGTCTCAACCCTCAAGGCCTACGCACAAACCCGCCTTCATAGAACGGATGGATAGTCGAACATGCCCGTAATGATGCTCTATTGAGGGCCTTGCGGGACTGATCTCCCCCCCCCCCCCCCCGTCCTGATATACGGATGAGCAGGGGGAGGGTGGGGAAGAGTCGAGTGCAAGTACAGACAGCTCTTGGGCGGCAAGAAGGATGGGGGCTTCGACGGGGCCCTAAGCGTTGTCGTAGCTCTGATGTGCGTGTGATGCTCTGTTAGCGAGTTGGGAGCACGCCAACCTAATGGGTACATAATTGTGAACTCAGATGGGGAAGACCAACCCGACCGTAGGCGGAGAAATAGACCTAAGAACATGCTAACAACAACCCATAACCGATACATTCTCAGATCCTGTGTGAACACCAACAACGGCCTAGGGATATCTCTGTGGCTGGTGAATGTGTAATGGCCGGCTGAAAGGGATGCCCGCGATCTGTATTATCAGTCGATGCCCGCAACCCGCCGGTCTCGATGACTACGAGTGATGTGCTATGATGCAGTGAGGCAGGAGGCTGGGAGAAACCCCCAGGTGATGGTTAGCTTATAGGGTCAATACCCACTAGTTGGAGTCTACCAATCAGAGGTTTTAGACTCGATATAAACCGTGTTAATCATACTCTATGAGCAAGTGATATTAGAACTTGCGGCAACCGGTGATAAGCTACGTGCTGCACCCTGAAGTTTTAAGCGGAAAGCCCCAAATGCTTAGTCACGCTTTTAATGGGCTGATCAAAGAAAGAGAATAGCGTGCGTGCGTGAATGTGCTTAGTTATCCGTGCATGCTTAATATTGGGGTAAACCATCAACGGCACAACAAGTCACCGATCCATCCGGGTTTGGCGTTTGAGGGTGCTGTCCTCGGGGGGGTGTCAATGTTTGAATCGGCCAGGACCGAGCCAAAGACAGGCAGCCGATAGGCCAGAGGACGGGTACACAACGTGTACCGTGGCCCTAGTATGTACATACATGTATTTCTTCAGTGTTTCGCGTTTTTCTTTTCCACTTCACCACCACTCGAGACCCCTGCACCTGACATCCCCAACACTGGGTGGAATAGAATACAGCTATAGCTACCTAGCTATAGCAGGTACCACTCTCACAGCTAACAAGAAGGATATATATATACATGTAGATGAGGCATGCAGTCTCGGAGCCGATGGGAAGGCCTGTTTGCGTGCACAAGGGGCCCGGCCGGGGATATGTGTGCCTATGTATGTATGTATGTATGTATACCTACCTGTACTCGCCGGGCGGGCTGTGGGACCAACCGCCCCCCCCGCCACCCTAAAGCAGCGCCTGAAGCCGAAACAGAGTGGCCTTGGCTCATGTATGTACATACCTCCAAGCAACAGGCCCCCGGTATATAGCAGCACACAGCTGAACAACGCGCCCCCGACCGGCGCGGGGGCATCAATCAGTAGGACGTTTGGCCAGGAGGTGATATATAGACGTCGACGGAGGTGCGATATCCTCTCGATCTCGGGGGTCAGTCTGTCTGTCCATGTATACGTAATATTCCTGCTTAGGAACTTCTTCTTTTTTTCTCTCTTCTTCTTTTTTTTTTGTTGCTGCTGCTGCGGGGAGCTAGCTACTATGTGTATGTGTATGTGTAGGTACGGTACGATATATATACATGTATATAAAATACAACGCTGGCCGGCCTCACAGGCGATGCAGCCCGATCTCATCTCATCTCATCTCATCTCATCTGGTCTGGTCTGGTCTGGTCCTGCCTGGTCTGATACTTGGCACAAGACAAGGTACGTACTCTACATACCCAGCAACTTGTGAACATGACAGGCTCTATTGCACACACACACACACACACACACACACACACACACACACACACACACACACACACACACACACACACACACACACACACACACACACACACACACACAAAACACCCCACCTCCAAGACAACCGTTTTTTGTATGGCACGGCCATTGCAATAGCAATAGCAATTAATAGTAGTCGTGTTCACACCCCATGTAATGTATTCTTCATTCTTGACAACTCCAACCCCGAGTGACACCCCATGACACCCGTCCCCCACTTCCCCCACCCCGCGCAACCACCACCCAGAACGTAGCCCCCCCACCCCCACCCCCGCCAGGCCCTAAGTATGTAGCTACACACCCCCACCCCCACCCCCGCAACGCACCAGGGCGTACCCCACCCCCCACAGGTATAGGTGGAAATGATCGTTCCGCCTGTTTTTCCGCATGACCAGCCCACGTCACGTGTAGGCGCTTTTTTGTTTTGTTTTGGCCGGTGCTTGCAGCTGCGGGTCAGATACGTATGTACACGGACAGACTCGCGCTGGTAGTGTGTGCGGCAGTCTGTCTGTCTGGCTGTCTGTCTGGCTGTCTGGCTGTCTGGCTGTCTACATACCGTACGTGCATTATGTATTCTACATGGGCCAGCTGCAGCGAGCGGCGGCGGCGGTCGGGCAACTAGACCCGCCTTAAGATTAAGAAAACAGAGTGAAGGAGGGAGGAAGGAAAATATATATGCTACAACAGCCCCGCAGGGCTAGACACTAAAAAGATAAAGATGAAGATGAAAATAATAAAAAAGAGAACCCTACTACCGATAGGAATAGGCCTAGCTAGTCCAAAAACAAAAGCAAAGAAGGAAAGTAAAGAACCACAAGCCAAAACACAAGGTCTCTCTCTACTTCTAAAACGCCCAACTCATATCCGGCTCCTGAAACACCGCCACCGGCGGCCTCACGCCCACCCCCCCTCCCATACCCCCCACCCATCCCCCCACCCATCCCTATCCCCATCCCCATCCCCATCCCCATCCCCATCCCCACCCCCATACCAGGCACATCCACATCCACCATCGTCACCGACCCCCTCCTTCTCCCCATCTTGACCCTCTCCCTCTCCCTCTCCTTCTCCCCCGCCGCCCCCACAACCACACCACCAAGCGCACCCAGGGTATCCACGCGCGCCGGCAAGAAGCGCCAATTGCGCACCAGCTCCAGCGCCAGCAGGTCGCAGCCCATGCGGTCGTAGAGCCGCGCCGTGTGCAGCACAAACGCGCTCTCGGCCGCGGGGCTGATGCGCGCGGCGCCGCGCAGCGTCTGCACCGTCTTTTCGCGGATCTGGTGGTACAGGATCACGAGCGCGGGGTCGTCGGACGTGAAGAGCTGGGATGTGGCGGTGGCGGCGGCGGTGGAGGTGTAGGAGGTGGTGGGGGTGGAGGTGGGGGTGGGCGGCGGTAGGAGGAGGGAGTGGAGTGGCATCTGGTGCTCGTGTGTTAGCCGTGTGACTTGGGGTAAAGGGGAAAGGGACGTACAAGCAGCGACTGCACGGCCAGATCCTTCTTGCGCAGCATCCAGAAGGCCCACGAGGCCAGCCAGCGGTTGCCGTTTTCGGCGGCGAGCGGGAGGATGCGGTGCTCGAGGAGGGAGTGCAGCACGGGCGAGGCGTCGCCGCCGTAGACGCGGGCGACGGCGATGGCGAGCTGCGGGTCCTCGAGCTTGTCGAGACAGACACCGACGGCGTCCTTGAGGCTGTCGGCGAGGAGGAAGAAGGCTGCTGCATATTCTGCGCGCTCCCTCTGTGTGTTAGCACTACTACTACTACTACTCCTAGATGGATTCATGTATATATAGATGGATGGGAGAGAATCCACACTAACCAAACCGCCGCTTGCCCAACAACGCATACGCATTCTTCTTTGCCGCCGTCCGCCACCGCTCCTGCCCAAAGTCGCTCGCCAGCAGCCGCATCGTCCCCGTCTGCTCGCGGTTCCACGCCGCCATGCGCCACAGCCCCACCAGCACAGCCTTCTTGCGCAGCGCCAGATAGTACAGGCTGCAGTGCACGGGGTTGCGCTCGTCCGTGCTGCTGTAGGCGTTCCGCGCCACAACCTCCATCTGCCGCCGCACCGCCGCCTCGTCGCGCAGCCACAGGAAGATGCCGCACTCGCGCGCCGCCGCCCATGTCATGCTGCTCCCACCGCCACCGCCACTCCCGCCCCCGCTCCCGCCGCTCCCCCCGCCGCCGCCGCGGTTGACAATGTCCGAGAGAATCTCCTGCGACGAGCTGTGGAAGGCCCACACAATCTCGCGGTACGACACGTCCCTCCTCTTGCTGCTGCTGCGCTGCTGCAGCAGCGCGCCCTGCCGGTAAAAGAGCAGGTAGCGCGCGGCATTCTCGTCGATGCTGCGCCGGTGCTGGCGCACCTGCGCCACGCACTCGACGATGCCCGCGAGCATAATCTGCTCGCTGCCTGTGAGCGCCGGAATGGGGATCTTGACCAGCAGCGCGCACAGCGCGGCGGCCAGGCCCTCGTCAAAGCTGCTAAACTCGTCCTCGGCCAGGTAGTCGAAGAAACCGCCGCCGCCTGCCGCCGTCGCACGGTTGCTGGTGGTGGCGGTGGCGTCGTCGTCGGCGGCGAGGAAACGCTCGACGGGGATGTCGAGCAGGCTGTCGAGCGGGATCTCGTCGTGCCATGTGCGCAGCGCCTTGTGCAGCGCCACCAGCACCTCCTCGACCAGCGCGCTCTTGCCCGCGAGGATGCACTGCTGCAGGAACTGCGGGTGGTACACGGGCACGGGCCCGTTGAGCACGCTGACAATGTCAAAGACGTCGTCGAGGCGGGCCTTGCGGTTATGGTTGTGCACCGCGGCTGCGGCTGCGGTGGCGGCGGCCAGGTCCAGCGCCGCCGCGCCGTCCGTGCCGTCGTCGTTGTGGTCGACGGTGCGCGAGTAGACAAAGAGCTGGTTTCCGGCGCCGACGACGAGGCCGCCGTTTGCCAGCCAGAGCGAGTCGCCGATGGGGTGCGGCGTGAGGTTGCGCGTGCGGATCTCGCGGAAGGCGGCCCAGGCCGGGCCGTGCGCGAGGTAGTCGTAGCGCAGCTGGCAGAGCAGCAGCACGCGGTGCGGGAAGCCGACGGCGAGGATGCTCTGCGAGTCGGGCGTGCTGGTCCAGTCGAGGTCGCAAATCACGTCGCTGGTGGCAAAGGCCTGCGTGTGCTCGAGCTGCGCGGCGCGCGAGTCCCAGATGGTGAGGGTGCTGCGCGCGGCGTTGACGAGCGCAATCTTGCGGATGGAGTTGCCCTTGGCCAGCGCCGGGTGGGCGATGCCCGTGGCGACGGTGCTGGTCGGCAGCCAGCGCAGGGTCGGCGGCGTGTCGGTGGGCGAGAGCTTTGCGGTGAAGGACTGCAGCAGCCCAGAGGCGTTGACGGTGGTGGCCACCTCGCGCGAGAAGGTGTCGAGCGTGCTGGACGGCGAGAGGGTCGCGTTCCAGCCCACGGGGTCGACGGGGAGGATCATGAGCAGGTCCTCGTCGTGGTCCAGCTCAAAGGTTGCAAACTCGCGCAGGCGCGGCGGCGAGGTGGTCGTGCTGATCTCCCAGGCTATGCCCTTCATCTCCGAGGTCAGGCCCACGACGTGGAGCTTCTCGCGGGTGTCCTTTGCCTCTGGCAGGAGCAGCAGGCAGAGCATCTTGCCCTTGGAGCTGTACGGGAGGCGCGCAATCTCCTTTGCGCGCTGTTGCTTTGTGTTCCAGAGGACCACGCATTCGTGGTGCATTGTCATTACCAGTTTTCCTGCCAAAGCGATCATTGGTCAGCCCCCACGCCAACATAGAAACAGAAACACAGACACGAAACATAGAGACACAGACACAGAGACACAGAAACATAGAAACAGACACAGAAACACCACCTGGGGACAAACCGTCATCCAGCACCACAGCCCTGTGCACATGCATATCCGGCTTCAGCGAGCTCTGCCTGTGGAGCGTAAAGTGGTTGCCCCGGGGCTGCGTCCACACAATGTGCTCATTGTCCCTCGTGAGCGTAATCATGGCCTTTCCGTCGGCCGTCCGCACAAGCGTCTCGATGGGCGTCGAGTGGCCCGAGAGCACGCCCCGCACGCTCATCCTCTTTCCGCGCGGCGAGAGGTCCAGCAGCCGGTCGAGCCGCGCCCCGAACCAGCATAGGCGCCCGTCAAAGACGTGCGCGAGCACATTCAGGCCTGCAACACACACCCTATAAGCCCTACTGTGCACTGCTAACCTGCGGGAAATACCAAAAAAACGGGCATCTCGGTCATTTACCTTTCCCGCCCGCCCACGCCTGGAAGCACACAAACGGCCCTTCGTCCTCGGCCTCCCTCTGCAGAAACGGCTCTAGCCCCGACCCCTCCGCGGCCTCCAAGATGCTAAACACATTCGTCGTCTTTCTCGTCCGACAGCCCACATTCTCCACCCCCCACGCCGACATGGCCCCGCGCTCATCAAACGCCAGCACCACCTCGGGCCCGCGGCGCGCCACCTCAATGAGGCGCTGCAGCACCTCCATGTCCTTTTCTGCCTCGCCTGCGCACGCCACCGCCGCCTCCGCCGCCACCGCAACCGTGCTGTTATCCAGCACCAGCACGAAGCGCACGCCCATGTCCCCGCACGTCAGGTCCACCACCCCCCACAGCTGCAGCACGCCCGCGTCGTGCGGCCACACGGGGGCCCACAAGCGCAGCACGCCGTCCACGCCCACCGTGTACAGCACGTTCTCGTCGCCGCCGCCGCGCGCACAGCGGCGCCAGTGCAGGGCGCTGACGGCGCGCGGGTGCGGCAGGTACGTGTAGTCGAACTGGAGCGACTCGCTGCCGATGCTGACGCGGCGCCAGACCTTTACGAGGCGGTCGGCGCGGCCGACGGAGGCGGCGAGGGTACCGTCGGGGGAGAGGGCGGCGACGTGGCAGGGGTTGGCGAGCGGGCGGCGCCAGAGGGGGGGGGGGGGGGGGGTGGCGGTGGTGGACCAGAGCGAGAGGGAGTGCGAGCCGATGAGGAGCTCTGCGGTGGGCGACCAGGAGAGGGATGTGATTGCGCCGTCCGACGAGGGGAGCGTGATTGTGGTGTGCAGCACCCAGGTGAGGAAGCCCTCGCCGCGATTGTCGGGGTGGTAGATGTGCGCGGTGTTTGCCGAGGAGACGGCGATGGCGGCGGTGGCGGGGTCGAGGGTCACGGCGGTGAGGGGCGCGTCGTGGTAGAGCGTCTGCAGGAGCGTGGTGGGCGAGGAGAGGACTATTAAGGCGGGGCCGGAGATGTAGGCCTGCACGGGTCAGCAGCACGGGGAGAGCTTTGTGGGAGGGGAGCTTCGTGGGAGGGATGGGGGCAGAGCTTTGTGGGCAGGATGGATGGGGGGAGAGCTCACGATGAGGCGCTTTCGCTCCCACTCGACGGTGGTGACGGCGTGGGGCGTTGAGCTGGGCCGTCCGGGTTGGAGCATTGTGTGGGGGGAGGAGGGGGGGAGGAGAGAGGAAGAGAGAAGAGAGGAAGAGAGGAAGAGAGAGGAGAAGAAGAGAAGATGGCAGAGAGGAGGGGAGGAGTGGATGGAGGGATGGAGTGGATGGAGTGGATGGGTCTAGATGGTAGAATAGCTGTAGAGAGAGGGGGAGAAGAGAGAGTGAGAGTGAGAGTGAGAGAGCGAGAGAGAGAGAGGTGAAGCTGTCGTTGTCTGCACGACGTTGCTGCAGCTCGGCAGCCAAGTAGCAGATGGCAGATACACGTCCCAGGTCTCTTCTCCAGCACCCACAAGTACTCTACCACAAGTACACACAGGCACGCAGGTACACAGGTACACAGGTACACGCAGTACACAAGTACACACAGGCACACACAAGTACACACAAGTACACAAGTACACAGGCACTCTACTGCCCGCTCTGCCCGCTCTGCCTGCTCTGCCTGCCCTGTTCTGCCAATGGGCCATCCCTCCCTCCCTCCCTCCCTCGGCAGAATCCCCCTGCTCGTCCAGCCCGGAGAAACCTTGTTCCGCGCCACAGCCGCTCACTCGCCCGCCACGGGGCGTCGGAGATGGAGACATGTAACTTGACACACACACACACACACACTCTAGTACAGGTAGTACCTGTCTTGTCTTGTCTCTACAGTCCGCTGCAACGAACGGTAGACACACACTCACACTCACACTCACACTCACGCACACGCACACACGCATCTCTGTTTTCAATTCCATTTCCTGCCTGCCCCCCCCAGCTACTACAATGCCGCCGCCCCGCCCGCTGCGGCATAACCCCCCCCACCCCCCCACACACGGTACTACAACTACATGCATGATAGATATACTTCCCTAGAGCCCCGAAAAGAACACAACAGAAACCGTAAAGCCCAAAACGAGCCGAGAGCCGTAACCACTGGGACCGATAATAGTAATAGATAGATAGATAGAGACAACACCCAACACCCAAAGAGAACAGAGAGAGGGAGAGGCACGAAAGAAAAAGGATCCGAAAGGGTGTAGGTAGGTAGATAGGTAGATAGATAGATAGATGGGTGGGTAGCATTTGGAGAGAGAAGAAGAAACAAAATCAACCAGACTGACTGGATGGCTGACCTTACAACATGGAAACAATAAAAAAAAAGAAGAGCAAAGTTATCCCTATCCCCCCCCCCCCCCGCACCCCCGGTTACAAAAGAAAAAAAAAAGAGAAAATACTCCATTCACCCCCCAAAGACAAATCAAATCAAAAAAACACCAAAAGAGAAATCGTCATCATAAAGATTACACTAAAAACAACGAAAAGCTGCCATTACCAACAAACACCACACCACACCACACCACAGCCTCACTCACTACTCCTACTCAAACTCCTCGCTCATCGCCGGCATACCCCTAAACCCGCCGCCCCCCCGCGACCTACTAAACCTCAGCAGCGGGCTCCCCGGCGTCTCCCCCGCCCCCGCCCCGCGCCTCGGCGTCATCATCAAGCCCCCGAGCCCGCGCCTCGGCGTCTGCACAACCAGCGGCGTCGCGAGCCGCCCCCACCTGTTGCTCTTCCACCCCGGTGTCGCTGCCGCCGCCGCCGCCGCCGGCGTCGAGCCCCTACTACTGCCCGTGAGACTCCGCCCCAGCACGCTCCGCCCCAACACGCTCCGACCCAGCGCCGACCCCTGCCCCGGCGGCCCCCCCCCCCGCACAACACTCCCGCCAAAGATGCTCCGCCCCAGATCCACCGCCGGCGCCTGCTGCGGTGGCAGCGGCAGCACCCACTGCGCGCCAAACGCATCGTCGAGCGTGTCGTCCAACACCCCCCTTCCTCTTCCGCCTCTTCCCCCTCCTCTTTGCTCCTCCTCCTCCTGCTCCTCCTCCTCCTCCTCCTCCTCCTCCTCTTCCTGCTGCTCCCTATCATACACCCGCTCCAACGCCCGATTCTTCCACGCGCGAAACACCGTCTTGAGCCGCTTCCGCACAAACCGGTCGCCACTGAGCGCCAGCAGCTTCACCCGGAACGCGCCCTCCGCCCACCGGCCCAGCATCCTGTCCGCCAGCGCCGCATCATGCCGGGCCCGCAGCGCGCCCGCCGCCTCATGCAGCACGCCCACGTGCTGCAGCCGCGCCGCCCACAGCGCAAGCGTGCCCGTAGCGAGGGCCACAGCGTGGTGGCTCTCCGCGACCGCGTGCTGCCCAACAATGTGCGCCGTGCGCCCGCGCCAGTGCGTGAGCGCGTCGGCGGCAACGCCGGCAGCGTGCTCGTGGGCAAAGGCAGAGGCGGCGGCGTTGAGGGCGTGCTGGTGGCCGGCGCGCCCGGCCCAGTGGGAGACTACCGCGGAGGCGAGGGAGCGCTTGTTGCGCCGCGAGACGGCGTGGAAGGCGGCGCGGAGGCGCTCGCGGCGCGAGGCCTTGAAGGCGCGCTTCCAGGTGCGCAGGGCGCGCCGCGCGGTAAAGTAGTAGACGGCGTCGTCGGCCCAGTCGGCGTACATGCGCACAAGGTCGGCCTTGAGGCGCCAGCGGAGGAGTGCGGCGCTGAGCAGGCTGTGGGCGCGCAGGGCCGCGGCGTCGGCCTCGAGCTCCTGGCGGAACTCCAGGCGCTGCTTCATGAAGCCGATGACCTCGTGTGCCAGCCGCGCGTTTGCAGCGACGACGACGCGGGTGCCGGCGGCTTCGAGGCGCTGAGCGAGCGTGCGCTCGCGGGCGGCCCAGTGCGTGAGGGCACGCCGGGCGAGGTTTGCGTCGCGCCACGCCGTAAACTGGCGGCAGCGGGTGTGCAGCACCCAGGTGTTGAGCGTGCGTGCTGAGAGGGCGTCGGCGGCCCGCTCGGCAATGATCTGGCCGCGCAGGCGGAGCCGCCAGGTACGGAGGGCCGTGGTGAGCAGGCCAGCGCGGGCGTGGGCCGCGGCGGTGAGGGACTGCTTCGTGCGGTGGCGCCAGAGACTGAGGTGCTCCCGGGCGATGCGGGTGTCGACGGCCTCGGTCACGCCGGCGACGAGAGGCGCAAACTGCGCCTGCCGCCGCCACGCGTCAAAGACCTTCTCCGTCAGTTTCCACTCGCTGTGGTCCGCGGCAATGTCGGCGGCGTCGAGGCAGTGCAGCGTCTTCTCCGACCAGCCGTTGAACACCGTCTGCAGCGTGTGGCGGCGGCGGAAGGCGCTGGCCATGCGGTTCAGCTGGATGACCCGCTCCGTCTTCTCCGCCCAGGCGTCAAAGCACTGCTCGGCCACCGTCCTGTTGTACCGCCGCATGCCCAGGATGCCGCACAGCTGGAAGAACCACGTCCAGTAGGCCCGGTGCGCGAGGTTCTCCTGGTAAACGCGCTGGGCCACCTGCGCTATCTGCCGCTGCTTCTTGGTCGCGGCGCGCCACTTGTACAGTGCGTTCGACAGCTGGAACAGCCGCACCTTCTCCTCGTTCTCAATCACCTGCGCGCGCCAGGCGTTGAAGTACTTGCGCACGAGGATGCGCTGCCGCACCTCCTGCGTCCGCTGCACGATTGTTGCCGTCTTCTGGATCCAGATGCCCCATGCCTTGGCCACCAGCAGTGTGTTGTACCGGCGCTCGGCGCGCTGCTCGACCACCGCAAACCATCTTTGCTCCTGCAGCATGTTAGAAAAACAGTCTCGCGCGACAACAGGGAGTGCTCAATCGCATTGGGTAACAATAAACACACCACTCTCTTCACCGTCTTTGCATGCCAATGCCCAAAAAACCTCCTCAGCTCCGCCTTCATCCGCAGGGCATACAACGCATCCGCCGCATTCGCCGGGACCCTTGGCCGCTGAATTTCTTCCACCTCTCCCTCCTCCTCCTCCTCGTCCCTCCCCAGCCCCTCCAGCCCCTCCTGATCCTCATCCTCACCCACCACCGTAGTCCCCACCAGCGACCTCGACCGCCTCCTTGCCCTGCCCCTGCTCCTGCGCGCACTAACCTCCTCGCGCCGTGTGCGCGCGGCCAGCTCAGCGGCTACGATGGCTTCGTGCGTCGGCGAGCTGGCCAGCCCGTTGAACGACCGCCGCGCGGCGTGGCGTGGGCCGCGGTAGTCGTCCGACGAGGCGTCGGTGGTGGTGCCATGGCTGGAGCGGTCGCGCCGGCGCCGCGCCGTGTCGTAGCGCTGCCGGGTAAACTCTGCGGTCGCCGCCGCCGACGGCGTTTCCAGGAAGCGGCCGTCGATGCCTTGCTTCTGCGGGGGGGGTGTTAGCTCGTTGGGGGGGTAGGGAGGGGGAGAGGGGGAGAGGGGGGATGGGTACAGAGAGAAGCTCCATAAAGCGCTCATGGATGTCCTTTCCCGGTACGGACTGCAGCTGCAGGATGAAGCGGAAGTAGACGCTGTCGAACGCGGGATTGATCTTGCGTGCGGCGAGCACGACATCGTAGGCTCTGTAGACGGCGCGGAACGAGTTCTTGCCCGGGAAGACGGTCGCGAGGGAGATGATTTCGTGCAGGATCTGGAGGTCTGCGTGTTGTAGTCATGGTGATTGGGGAATCAGTCTTTGTGAATGCGGATGAATAGAAGAGCGAAAGAAAGTGAGAGAAAGGAGAGAAAGGAGAGAAGAGGAGAAGAGACAAAAGAAAATGGGAATTGCTCTCCCCCCCTTTATGAAAAACAAGGCTGAGATTTTATACACGTACCTGCGGGGCTGTAGTGATATCTCGGATGTGATGCGCCGATATCGTCGCCTTGTTGTGAGGGTTGCATGGACGACCACTCAGCACAAACACTTGCATGAGGGCCTTGTTATAATAGGTAGTGTATGATGATGTAGACAGGCAGGCAGGCAGGTATAATGATGTAGGTACGGGTTTGAATTTGATTGAATTGAATGGTGGGTAGGTTATACAATCGTCGACTAGTATGCACGGCGGCGGCGCTGTTGTGAACGTAATGATGCCAGTTACATACATGTACCTATGGGAGGTGGCATGCCCGTCCTTCTTTCCCTCTTTCTCACACTCTCTCCGTCTCTTGGTGGTGGAGGAGATGGTGGGTGGTGGGTGGTGGGTGGTGGATGATGGGTGGTGGGTTGTGGGTGGTGCGTGCGTTCGTGCGTGCGGGTTGACGGGTGTGTGTGAGGATGTGAGGATGTGTGGATGTGTGGGATATGGATGTGTGGATATGGATGGATGTGTGGATATGGATGTGTCGATATGGATATGGATGTGGATGGGTGTTTGCCTATCGCGCTGCTGCACAGGGATCACTTCCGTGTTGTTCTTTGTTGTTGTTGTTGTCCTCTCTGCCTCTGCTGCTGCACGGTTGCTGCTTGGTTACCGCCCGCACTAGCCTAGCCCTGGTGGGTTAGGGCTGCTCGACCGAGCCCGTCGAGGAGGAGCGGAATGCACACGGGGAGGGGCATTCCTGGCGGTGTGTGGGGGGGCGTGTGGGGCGTGTGTTAGTGAGAGCACTTGATGCCCATATTGCTTTTGGCAGATAATTTGTGGGGTTGGCAAGGGGGGGGAGGGGGCCGAGTGACTGCACATGATTCAAGCAGGTTTGTGTTTTTTTACTAGGGGACCAGTGGCAGTTTCGAGGCTGCTTCGGGGTGGCGGGTCACAGCAGAGAACTGACTGGCTACATGTATATAATGTCTCGATGGACAGCTCTATCTGTGAGGATGGAGTGTTGGTTTCACAGATTAAAGCCTTCCCACTAGTACTGTAACCCGCAGTGTGTGTTATATCCATCGATCCCCCACCCCAATTGCAAGTTGTACTGCTCCTTCTCCCCAAGAGGATGACCAGGTGTGTCTTTCTGAGCAGAGCCCAGAGCTGTTAGCAAAACCCAAGCAGTCTCTAGTACTAGCGGGGACTGCCACCACCTCTATGTATTATTGACAACGATCCAGTACGTACATGTGTGTATGTACAAGCTGCCAAACATGCCCTCCCCATCCCACGCCCTAGTACACCCAACAGCCCATCGGCATACTGTCCTCTTCCCACCGCCCTCCCCCCAACAGGCCACGATAACTAGTGCAGTGCATCATTGTGCCATCCCGCCATGCGTGGCACCTCCCAATGCCACCAGAAGACACAAGCACTACCATCACCCCTAAAGAAACGCTCACAACCTCTCTCGCCGTCCTCGCCATCCTCTTCATTGTCTTGCCCCTCTTCATCCTCCCCGTGACACTCCTCCTCCTGCTGCTCTTCGTCCAGCCATTCGTCGTGTACCTCCTGGCCGACAAGGTCAAAGACATTGCGTTCCCGCCGAGACTCCTAGGCCTATTTCTGCTGCTGTAGATTATAGCTGCATACACATAGCTGGCTAGCCACCGTTCTCGAATCCACAAAAAAGAATTCATAAAAATACTTGATCGTATCGATATCCTTGATATGCCGCCAACCAATTACCTCAGTGGGAGGATCACCAAGCCCAGCAACGAAACGACAAGGCTCCTGCAGGCTACCAGGATCCAGGCCAGATGGAAGGGCAAGGCCCGTGCAAAGGATCTGGAGGCCCAGACACCGATTGTAGACCAGCTCGACGGGCAGTCAAGCAGCGGCCAGAAGGAAGGTAAAGCCGCTGCAACAGAAGCCAGAAAAGTGCCACCAGCGAGCTCAGAGTCGGGGCCGTCAGAGGTACTGCCGAGGGAGGGCCCTATTAGGTATTTTTTTCCCTTCTCAATTCCTTCTTTTTATTCGTTGCTGCCGTTTCGGCGTGGTGTTGGCTGGTCTGAAACGTGGGTGCGTGCGTGGCTTGGGTTTTTTTTTATATATATAGGCACCACCAGAACCCCACCGTGGACGACTGGCCGACCAGCTGCGGTATGGTTGTGGCGGTTTTGACTGTGGGTGCAATGACGCTGCTGCTCATTGTCTTTTTTGGTAGTATGTAGCCCCCATCGATATCCTCCTTCCCATTGAAATCGGCGTGAGGCTTCTGATAACCGGAGTATCGACAGATCTCGAGATAAGGCGTCCAAAAAGTTAGCTCTAATGCTCGGACTTTTTATAAGCGGGGGAAAGGAGGAAGAAGTATTGAAGAAAGAAGCATTATTACCCTGGGTGAAAGTTTGACCACAAAAGACTAGAAGCGGACATTGAATGTGTGATTGGGTACGTATTGGCTAGTGGGTGTAAAGGGGAGAAAAGGAGGGAAAACAAACGACTGTATATATTCCTTGCATGAGAAGAGATGGCTATGTGGGAAAGAAATGACAGGAGTGTCCTCGATTAATTGAAGGGCCGCCGCCCAAAGTGCTCCTCTTTCGAATGCCACCCGCGATCTGCGGTTCGTGAAATGAGCGAAGAGACATATTGCGCATTGGAAGTTGGCATCTGACTGCGCAGGCTTTACAAAGTCGCCTGAGGGGACTGTTTTGAAGGTACGATGGAGGAAGAGGGGAACGATACGTAGCACTTACTCCCTATCGTAGCTTATAGGCCATTGCATTAATATTGGTGTTGCCCTTACTCTAGATCTGTTATAGCCCACAGAGAGATTATCTGTCTGTCTTGCCTCGAGAGGACAAGAGGGGGGTTTGAAAAATGGGGAGATTGTACGCCGGGGTATATTATATCAAGAATGGTATGTACGGTTACGTTACTGTTACTTGGGAAAGGAACTGCTGTGTCTCTAATTGGTATTTAGAAGCGATCATGATATATAGCACAGAAACTTGTTCGGTGTGTTCTTTTCCTAACCATTTGAGACACGAAAGAAAAAAAAATATCGCGTCTCCGGGCCCTGGGGGGAGCAAAGGACTAGGCTAGTCTCTTGTAGTAATTGTGTGGGTTGTTTCGCTGTTTCGCTTGTTTTGTTTTGTTTCACGACATGCGTGGGCGGGGGGGGAGGGGCGGGGGGCCGATCGAGTGAGTGGCTGTGAGCCAAGACCGGACGTGGTTAATTTGTCAGGGACGGGTTTTTTCCACTGCTGGACCTACATGTACATGTAGTTTGCATGTTTTAGGATTGGGGAGTGTGTGTCTACAGTACATGTAGGTACATGTACTTGTAGCTCTTGTGCTGTGTTTGGGCGCTTTAAATGCCAGGAGCAGGTAAAATGTGCCTGAATGGGCACATACATGTAGATAATACCTGCCAAGCTAGAAAAGTCCGTGGAAAGGATTTTGCAAGAAACAAGAGGGGAGAGAAACAGGAGGGACAAGAAAAGAGTATATAGAGCTACCTAGTGCCTTGTCTATATGTATGTAGTTCAGCAGGTTCATTAATATGAGAACACCACGCCACGCCGCCCTGAGCATGGCCAGGAAACTAAAAACAAAAACAAGTTTATAATCTCTTTCCGAGAGATCAGCCATGCATGTATGTATACTGTATTAAACAGAAACCAAAAAAGAAAAAAAAAAAGAAAAAGAGATCAGCCATATATGCGAGTGACACACTATGACTCATGCATACCCTGTCACCAGCCGGAACCAATTTATTGAACTTGGATATGTAAATAGGAAGCAGATATAAAAGACTCGCTCAACCAAGACCGAGATGCTAATTGCCATAGACTACGGTCTGCACGCAATTAATGAATTAAACAAAGAAGAGGAAAAGAAGAAGAAAAAAGACGGAGATGCTAGATGCTACTCTAGAAAACTCAGTCCCATACCGCAGCGCAGGGCAAAGTTCTCTCAAAGATGTTCGTTTCATGGCGTGGCCAGCGCAGCCCACGATATCACAACGAGAATAACCAAAACGGAATTTATAAAAAAAGTATGTAGAAAAAAAATCAAAACTATGCAGCAAACTCCAACCAGCCAACCAACCAACTAACCAACCAACCAGTCCATATTCATGCCATTTGTCTTCATAAATAAATACGACGAGTCTATTTATTAGTACATAAGTGTAACCCGAAAAGAAACTCCCGAGTAAACCCCCTTCTCTGCCTACGCCTTCCTCTTCCTCGCCGCCGGCTTCTCGATCGCAGAAGCAATCTTGAGGTCATGGCCCTCGATGCTCACCTCCTTGATCGCCCCCTTGTTCCCGGTAAACCGGCTGGCGACGGTCTGGATCATCCTGGTGAACCAGAAGTAGTTCAACAGGTTCAAAATGCTGTTTGATGTCAAGTACACCACAGCCAGCCAGAACGGCACACCGAGTCCCTCAAACACATGTGGGATCACTTCATCGGCACCCTTTACCGCAGCCGTCAAAACTGAAGGAGGGTCAAAGTGGGTGCTCCACACGTCCTTCATGACCAGGAAACCAGACCAGGTACCGTAGCATATACGGCAGCCAAAGAATGTACCGATCAAGAGGAATCCGTTGTACAATTGGACCTTGGAGCCCGTGAGCCCGACCTTATCGCAGAACCAGTGAATGTTGAGGAAGGGACTGGAGAGCTCAAAGAGAACAAAGACAGGAGCATAGAAGTTTACGAATGGACGCTATTGGAGCCTAATTAGCCGAGTAATAACCTTTTGACAACAGCTTTTTGACGGGGCTCCGAGGAACATGGCCATGGACACGCGCTGGTGGGATAGACTCACAAATCCGAGACTGTATACTGCAACAGCGCTCGCGGCATGTGCCAGGAATCCTGGGCCAAAGATGCTCAGGTAGTAGCCACTCATAAACAAATCCCACAAAAAGTAGCCCGCAGCATAGCCCGTGACGGCGCCACACATGGGGGTTTCCCCAAATACCCTCCCAAGCATGGCATCTGTGTTCCCTTGATCTCTCCATGCGGCGCGCTCCTCATCGTTGAAAATGACCCAGAGGGCAAGGATGCTGATGAAAGTGCTCTGGACGAACGACACCACGTGGACGTCCCAGTTGACCTTCGTGCGCCTGCTGAAATTCGGGTATATGTTTGGTAGGAGGAGGCGCGAGAAAAAGGGCGAGACGAACAAAAATATCGAATGGTACGTACAAAAGGCCAAGAGGATATAATGGATATGGGCCGGGAGGGTAGGGAGATTAAGGGCCTTGGAGAGTGACTGAACGAAGGAGAGCGAGGAGAACCACTCAGGGCAAGGAAATATGAAGGCGTCCATGTTTGGGCTGGGCTGGGAATGACGCCAGATGGAGAAAGCTGGGGAAGAGAAGGAAAAGGGGACAGAGGAGAGTTGCCGTCGCTGAATGCACTTGGGGGGTAGATATGCTTAGTAGCGATTTGGATCGCTGAGGGCCGAAAGGCTGGGCAAGATCCCCGGAGTTTAGAGCGTAGATTGTTTGAGCCTCACTACATGTACTGTTAAGTACTCAACACATATAGAATCTGTTGATCGACGCCGACAAAACCGCAAGAACGAGGACAGTTTTAAGAGCGGTCGACGCTGTAATCGACCACTCTGTCTTCTTTTATGTTGTTCCGGACTCCAGTGATCGAAGGGAACACGATGAAGAGTGGTCATTGGACAGATAGATAGATATTTGACAGACCGAGAATGACTGAGCTGTCTCAAAACATTCAACTCTAGCTTCCCCGGCCATATGTCCCTGCAGAATGCCGGTCATCCGCCAAGTTGTTGGGGCTGACCTGCAGGGTCATGGGTCAATTACCATCAGGAGGAAGCCCTTTCTGGATCAATGGCGAACCTGGATCAATCATTGGCGTATGTCCAATAAAAACCAGAAGGAGAATCATACATCTAAAGAAACAACAATCTAGGTAGGATAGAGAAAATAAATCTCAGTATACAAAGAATAAATACCAAATAAGGAAAGTGTCTAGGTGTAAACAAAACAGAATTGCACAGATTAGTAATTCCCTGGTTAGTCATTCACCATTGACCCAAAATACTGCTTACATCATTACAGAATTTCCACGTGACAAGGCTTTCGTCATGTTTTATCACTCGCTAAATTCGCGCACTCACCCGGGGGCTTGCTTTCCCAAACTTCTTCCTGCAACCAAACATCAATGAATTTATTCCGTCACGAAGACATCCACCCCATCATCATCGCACTTTTTCCCTTGACCGTCATCTATCTCATCTTGACATCTAAACTCCTAGCCATAAATTTCAACAATGTCTCGTGACATCCACGGCGCTGCCAGGCCCCAAAATATCGATCTCAATTATGACGACGACGACGACGACGAGGGCCTAGTCTTCTCTTTGAACGATGGAGACCCAGCCAACATTCTACCAGGAAACAACTCCTTAGAAGACAATGGCGAGCATGATGTGGTCCTTAAACTCTCTGATTTACAAGGGGATCCAAGTAGCCCTTTGTATTCGGCAAAGACCTTTGAGCAACTAGGGCTGTATGCTCACTCCTTTGTCACACCTATATTGCTTCCATTTGGCTGACCTTTTAGCTCCGATGAAATCATGCGCGGGATTCATGACATGGGGTTCCGGCGTCCCTCAAAAATCCAAGAAATGGCGCTGCCCCTTCTTCTTGCTAACCCCCCTCATAACATGATTGCCCAGTCACAGTCAGGCACAGGAAAGACGGCAGCATTCATGCTCAACATTCTCTCTCGTGTTGATGTCGGACTCCAAAAACCACAGGCTCTTGTTCTTGCGCCAACCCGTGAACTCGCTCGCCAAATCGGAGATGTCCTTAAAAAGATGGGACGGTATACCAATGTGAAAGGCCAGTTCGCAATTCCAAACATGGTGGACAGAAGTCAGATGATGAACGCACATGTAATCATCGGTACTCCAGGTACTGTAACTGAATGCATCCGGCGCAGGATTCTTGAGGTTCAAAACATCAAGATGTTCGTCGTAGATGAAGCGGACAATATGCTGGATCAGCAAAACATGGCTGATCAGTGCATGAGGGTCAAAAGGTGAGATAATTAATTATCCTTTTTTTTTTCTCCGACTAACACAATCAGGGCTATGCCTGCGGGGGTACAGATCGTTCTCTGGTCCGCCACTTTTCCAACATCTGTAGTGTCTTACGCCGAACGCTTCGCCCCAAATGCGAATACTCTTTCATTGAAGCATGCCGAACTCACCGTAGCTGGTATCAAACAGATGTACATGGACTGTGCCAACGAGGCAGACAAGTACCGTGTCCTAACAGATCTTTACAAAGTTCTCACCATTGGTTCCTCCGTCATTTTCGTTAAGGCAGGTCCTCATCTTCTCTTCTCTTTGCATTTAGCTAACATTGGAATAGCGCCGAGTGGATGCAGACAGGATCTACGAGCGTATGACCGATGCTGGTCATAAAGTTGCCGTGTTGCACTCAGGACTCGAAAATTCAAGTTGCAGAGACAACGTGATCGATGACTTCCGGTCGGGAAAGGCGAAGGTTTTGATCACCACCAATGTCCTTGCGCGCGGGATTGACGTTGCGACTGTTTCCATGGTTGTCAATTACGATTTGCCAACTATGATGACCAACAGTGGTATGGTGATTGTAGATACCCCCACATACCTCCACCGCATCGGGAGGACCGGAAGGTTTGGCCGAGTGGGTGTTAGCATCTCGTTCGTCCATAACCAAAGCACCTGGCGGGAGTTGTGTGAAGTTGCGGATTACTTCAATGTGCCAATGCAGAAAGTCCCCGCGGATGACATCGACGTGAGCCACCCCTACATACATAGAGGACGAATCAAAATTATTGACAAGTGTTGCTGTTCGTTTTAGGAGGTTGAACGCATCGTGAACAAGTTCCTCAAATCTGGTCCTCCAAAGAAGGGAGATGTCATGGAGATTAGCCGCCACCAAATTTCCAGGCCGCATCAGGGCCCGTCGCGGAGGTAAATGTCGTTGGAGGAAATCTAAGGGTAGAAGGCTATTGGGCAATGGAAAAGTCTACAATGCTCAGGATACCAGGGAAAATTAAGGTTGGAGGAATCACCATGACCAAGAATTCTTTCAGAAATAATAATGAATGATCAAACGTCTATTTTACAGGCTGTTCTGCTTGTAAGTACGCACATTTTAAGATAACCGTAATTTATGACTGGGTTCGTACGCAAGTGAGGTTCTTTGGAGCCACAAAAGTAACCTCAGAATTCTGGAACTTAGAGTGGGAGAACCATTTTGGGACAACAGAGATTAGTACTCTAAGCAGTGATAAGAAAGTAGTATGGTGTTTCCTTTTCCAATAAAGAGAGGCTCCAAGCCAGACGCTCGAGTTTGTAGGACATCCGAAAACATATGGATTACTAGTTCCATCTAGGATTGCCTGGAAGATTCGGCGACGTTCCTTTAAGAGTGGGAAGTTTGACCCATTGCACATTGGGGGGAAATGTTTTTTCGTTGGTAGGAAAATTAATGTAATTTATTTTTTGTCCTATTGTTTGGGACGAAACGGATATCGAGTGATACCATGTGACTAATTAATGCGGGAAGGTCTTATTGGTAAACATAAAACGTAAGGCAGAAGTAGGTACCGGTATTTTAAGCAAACGGTCTGTGAGAAGAATCGTCAAAATATGAATTACCTTGATAACAGGTGGTTTAGTTATATGCACTTGAATGTTAACTTATCCGCTTATTGTTGAAAAAGGATAGATCGACTTTGTGGTTTACCTTGCGCTACTCATCGTCATTACCATCACCTGGTATAGTGTTATTTAATACCCACACTAGCTCTAATCTATGGAAACTATTACAGCCAATATCGCCTTAATCCTACCTATAAAAAAAAAGAGATAGGAAAATGGTACTCTTGTAAAGGGATTACCCTTATATGCAGTGCCCTTATAATTATGGCCTTCACCGCAGTACTATGTAAACACGACGAAGCAAAATAGTCGCAAAAACTCGCGGCGAACCCCTGGTCCGGCCCGGAACTTGAACACAGGCCGTCTCCTGCAGCGGCAGCTATAATCATTTCATCAATTGTGCTAAGCCGAGCCGAGCCCCGCATGCCAGTACTGCCCAAATTTCTATCCCATCGAAGAGGGGCTCGGCCCTAAGCGTCTACATCTTAGGATGTAGTAAGCTACGCACGGTGGTCGGAGTGCGGATAAAGTCAGGACCCGGTCCGGGTGCGCTTTGTGATTGGCAAACTAGTTGATCCTTGAGACTCCTTGAGATTCTCACTTTCCCATCTAGATTTTCGTGTATGAATCGCCCCAACAGTTGCAGTGCATCCAAGTGCACTTCAAAACCAAAGCTATAATTGGCTAGGTAAAACATTTGATCCGATGCTGATCCACACTTTATCTGATGCTGGGCATAAGATAGACTTAGCCCTCCGTGCTGCGGTAAGTGCAGTTTGCTGTGCACCTTGGATACATTCGATTCGTCCTGGAGGAATATCAACGTGTCGCTCTTCAGCCACAGTTACACTTCAATTGGATGGTGTATTAATATGCCAACGTCAGCTAAGCTAGGGATTGGGTCCTCGTATTTCTGCAAGATCATTCGACTCATTTAACTGCTAGCGAGTCATTACCTATGATCAGTATGAGTACTTCAAGTTGGTACTATGTGAACACACGTACATGACTGTTTGAATAACTCTGAGTTGACTACATGTAGGTTATGCTCAAAGGAGTCGCCATCGAGCCATTTCTTTCTAGAATGTCAAGTTTACTAGTACATGTACTTGACTTTTCTAATGTAGGATTGTATATACATGTATTTGTGGTCTACCACTCGATATCCGCCAACTAGAGCTGCCGTGTAAATAGACTCATGCTGTTGTGTCGATATCTCTTCAGTCATTAAATCAATGATGTGCCGGGTAAAAGATATATGGAGTCCCGGCCCCCCTTTACAAGTGTTTGACGGTTCCCATATACGTACATGTACATGTACATGTACGTAGTGTTATCGGATCTAATCTACTAGTAACAGGGTTAATTTTGTTTAGATGTCAAATCCATGTGGCCTACAGGCAGTACGAAGCTTCTTTGTAGCCCTTCCCTCTTTTGGATTCATAAGGCCATATCCAGTAAGCACGCCGTGCACCAAGTCTTCGTTTTTTTCGTTAGCCCTTCGCAGACAAGCTTCCACAAGCAAATGGGCAATTTCTGGCTCCAATATGCAGAGATCAAAGGGAGACGTTGTGCAACGTCCTAAAAACGGTGATTCCCATCTGTTCGTTTACCGGGTACATACATACATGTATGTACCTTTATGTACTCTAGGTACATAAAAATTTAGTGGGGTAAACCGGGAGATTGTTTCTCGACGCGAGTGACATCCAGCGGTGTGCATAAGTAACTCTCGCCGAGCTCAGAACTCTACTACACCGCTGGAGATTATGAAATTTACGCTGATGCAAGGAGATGCTGGTTCGTACTCTAACTGCAGTCTCACTTCCCCTGGGAATGTGAGGTTTAAAAATAGCTCTCGCTAACCTTAATCCCACATCAGAGGGCGGCGAATATCAATGCTTTGCATTGACATTCACCCATTTCGAGAAACGGCGTAGAGTACCTACCTGTTGCTCTTTTTCGTGGAGCAGTTGCATTTGCTCTTCCACCACCTCACCTCCTTTACCGGTGGGAGGAGAGAAATTTGAATCAATGTAGGGATGTGGCGTAGATCTCAATTCAGTAAGCGCTCAGGCTCCGAATATGTGGCTGATTCGGGTCCCGGTGTCATGTTTTACCCGTGTCACGCTGGGATCTCTTCTGTCATCACGGCTTGTCCTTCGCGAGGCGGGAGGAGGACGGACAGGACCAGGGAAAGTCCGGTAGCTAAGTGCACTGAGCATACTTTAGATCAATAACACCTTGTTTATTAGAGTGCTATCCAGGAAGTGGCTTCACTCTGTAGTCTGTCTGTGCGAGGAGGTACATACTTAGCCAGCTCTTCCACCTGTTCCAGGGCTCTGTCATCATCTCATTCTCCCCCCCCATCTAAACCTCCTGAGAGCTTCTTCTTCTTCTTCTTCTGCTTCTTTTCCCTTTCCACCACAGCCATCGTCCTTTCGTCCCCCCCCCCCCTCGCCCCTCACTGAATCTTTTTTCCCACTACATAGCAATATTTTATCTATAGATCTCTCCCAGCAAAGCTGGGGAGATCCACATATATCACTTTATTCTTTCTTTAGTTCTCTTATCATATCAATCTATAAGCAATGTCTACAGTAGCTACTGATCAGCAGCCCGTTCCTTCATCGTCAGACTCAGCCCCCGCCACACCTACCGGAGGAAAAATCGGCTTGTTCAATCGCAAGAAGAAGTCCGCCGTAAATCTCGGGTCTTCGCCCTCACTAGACAATCTCGTTTCGGGCTCGGCCGGTAGTTCCCTAAAAAGCGGTCAGAGTAGCGAAAGTCTTCAGGATAAGGCCCCAACCGATTCGGGCCCAGGCTCAACCGGTAGCGGGGGAAAGGGTATTAAAAACATATTCAAACGGAAAGGGGCCAGGAGTGAAAACGGGTCAGGAAGCGGCAGTGGCTCTATTGGGAGCATCAAGGATGGTGAGAGGACCGACGAGAACGAGGGTGGAGAACATAAGGAGCGAGCCAGTGAGGATGACGGTGTTTTGTCCTATGATTCGGAGATAGATGTGTAAGTGGTGCCTTTTCAGCCGCCTTGTCTGCTGCCTTTGCTTTTGCTGGGGTTCACCGGTGCCACTGGCACACTACTAGACCTCAACCATGTGTTCTATTCCTGTCCTGTCCTTCTGCTCCCTGTTGATATAAGCTTGCCTTATTCTTTATGTTCAGTTTACACTGCAGACAAGCTCTGTTATTCAGTACTCAGTTATTCTATTTTACAATATGCAGCTCAGTAACGCTAATCATCGTCGCAGCAACTCCCCACCACGTCCCAACACCGCTGGTGTCTTGACACCTTCAAAGAAGTCTAATGAGCCAATGCCCAGCAAACCATTACACGCCGCTACATTCTCACAAGCTACTGGCACAACAGCAGGTTCAATAGCAGCTGGGAACAACCAATCCGAGAAACCAGCTCCCAGGACTGCCGCCGACATCTTCAAGGCACCATTTCGCCGTGGAACCTCTCCGACCCCCCCTTTAGAAAAAGAGGACCCCTTCACCAAAAGCGGCGGAATGCCGAATAAGCTAGCTTCGGTCAATACGAACCTTCCGACCCCTAGCGAGACCCCCGAAGTCAGGCCCGCAACCTCAGGAGGCGAATCCAGGAGGTCCGAAGACCGTGGGCGGCGTACGGGCCGCACATCCGTCGGCACCTCCGATGCTAGCGAAATCTCTCTCGGGCAAGAGAACCCCTCATCAAACGCGCCCCGGAACGGTCGGGCATGGCCAGGTGGAATAATAACTAAGGACCATGCTTCGCCTGGTACTCTTGCAGATCCATATAACCCAGATGGAACTGTTGTTCAAACAACAGTTACCCCGCCCACTCCAACTGACGGCTCAGGTCATTTCTCTCCAAAGAGTCCAGTAGGCGCAGTAGTCTCTGGAGGTACAACGCGGACGCGAAACCGAACAAACTCTTTAAGCGGAACACCAAGTAAGCTTTCGCAAAGCATGTCTGCACCACTAACACCTACAAGCGAGACACCTCTCCCCAAGGAGAGTGGGTCACCGGGTGGCACCAACCAGGCTGGGGCGGGAGGTTTCTTCCAAAGTATGTTTTCAGCTGCGCAGACCGCTGCTACGACAATTAGCAACAGTATCGCCAACACAAATTTGGCGAATAATGGCCCCGGAGGCCGTCCTAGAACTGCAACAGGATTGTCGGACAAGAGTGATCATGACAAGGAAAACATTGCTCACGGAGGCGTAGAGGCGGGTCGGAGGGCAGAGCCTCAGAGAAGATTAGCGGTTGAGACACTGGGTCATGGAGAGCTTAGCTTGGGAAGTTTAGGCATACTGCCTAGTCCAAAGAAGGTGCCCGAGGGAGGAAACTCGGTATCAAGATCTAATAACAATTCAGATGGCGACCAGGCTGCCCTACATAATGATTCACATGCTTCAGATCCCCATAGCGCCACTAGCATGAAGTCACCGACACCATTATCTGCTATCAGCAACCAAGATGTCAGTTTTGAGACCGCCGCCAACAGCCCCATAAATCATACTACAAGGATGAGTGATCCCCAAAGAACGATCAGAACACCAGTTGCAGAAGATTCCGCCTTTTATGGTGGTTCGCATAGAGACAGCCTTCCAGCTGCCGGGACTATGACTCCTGAGCGAAGCAGTATACTGGCTACAAATGAAATGGACGATGCGTGGTTTGGCGATGGTGACAGACGGCGATCTGGTAGCGTGAAGAGTTCCACCGGAATTGGGAGAAAACGTGGCTCTTCTGCTGCATCTGGTGGAAATGTACAACCTGCTCCTAAGCCGACTGGATTTGCAGTGGCAAGCAAGAAGAGGAATCGTGATTTCCACGCGCTGTTCAGATCCGTACCAGAGGACGATTATCTTATTGAGGATTATGGATGTGCTCTTCAGAAGGAGATTTTGCTGCAGGGAAGGTTCTACGTTTCTGAGGGTCACATTTGCTTCAACTCGAATATTTTTGGATGGATAAATACCTTGGTTATTAGTTTTGACGAAGTCGTAAGTGTTGAGAAGAAGAGTACTGCGATGGTGTTTCCGAATGCAATCGTGATCCAGACATTGCATGCTCGTCATGTCTTTGCGAGCTTCATTTCTAGGGATAGCACGTATGATCTCATTGTTGGGATCTGGAGAATTGGTCATCCGCAGATTGTGGCGAACCTAACTGGCGTCAGGCTAGAGGAAAGTGGTGTTACAGGCGAAGTAGAAGAACAAGAGCAACATGGTGGAAGTGAGTATGAGGAAGATGAAGACGAGGATGAGTACGAGGATGATAGCGATGAGGACCTTGGAGAAAGCTACACCGACGCCGGGGATGGCATTTTGGATACCAAAGCCAATGGGGACGCTACTGCTTCGAAAAGTGTAAGTAGAAAAGCCAGCCAACAGCCCATTGGAGGAGCTACCAGTGGCGAAGCGGCTCCTGGAGCGGCTCCGGCTGCAGATTACCCTGGCCCGGCGACTCATCTTCCGACTGTATGCACTGATGCAGCCGACCATGCTCACTATGATAAACCACTTTGCGACGAAATCATCCCAGCGCCTTTAGGACAGGTTTATTCGCTTGCTTTTGGGCCTGGAAGTTATCCATTCATTTCACGTTTTCTTGCGGAGGAAGAAAAGGTTCTCGACATTCAAATCCCAGATAAGGGCGAGTGGGTAGAAGGAGATGGTGGGAAAAAGGTTCGATCGTTCTCTTACATCAAGCCTCTTGGTGGGCCGATCGGACCAAAACAGACAAAGTGCCTCATCACTGAGACGATTGAATTCTGTGATCTGGAGGATCATGTGAGTGTTGTCGTAGCCACGCAAACCCCAGATGTTCCTTCGGGAAATGTGTTTGTGGTCAAGTCAAAATACTGTCTCATGTGGGGCGAGGGGGGTCACACGAGAATGATTGCGAATTGTACAGTAGAGTGGTCAGGAAAGAGTTGGCTAAAAGGTATGTTCCATGCTCCAAATAGTTCTGTTTTTTCGATGCTTATCATGAGTAGGTCCTATTGAAAAGGGTGCCAGCGACGGGCAGATTGCCTACAATGCAGATCTTATCAAAGCTTTGAAAACAGAGTGCTTGCCTAAGGAGCCCCTCAGTAAAGCCGCCAAACTTAGGGGCAAAAAGAGGCGAAAGGCTATGGAAGCTAAGGGAGAGGCCATTGGCCGGTCTGTCGGAGGAACTGTCAAGGGGCGAGCAGCTCAAGCTGCTGGATTTTCCAGCCCTGCCGAAATGGAGAGCTGGGGGATATTTGCACCATTAAAGACATATCTCGGCCCTGTCGTGGATATAATTCAGCCGCTTGTTGGTGGTAATCTCAGCCTTATCATCATCTGTGTCCTCGTCGTTATGCTTTTTATGTCCCGACGTGGGAATCAACAGGCTTCCATGACTGCTATCAGAAATGGCCCAGCTGGTGGTGCGCAATATTGGGACCAGGCTTGGCAGCGTGAGGAGGAAGGCCTCTGGGAGTGGCTTGAGGATCGTTCAGGTCTTGGCGGTGTTGGGGATATTGGTAGAGGCCGCCGGATGGACTCATTCGAGAAGGTTCTTGGTAACCGAAGAGGTGCTCTTTCCAAAGGAATGAAAGAGCGGGAGGTCGAGGAGGCGATAGGTATCATGGAGGAGCGACTTGAAACGCTCAAAAAGGTGGTCGAAGGGAGGAAAGTTAAGAACCCAGAGCTTTGACACCGGTTCGCTGATCTAAACGTGACTTTTGTCCCCCGACATCCCCGTGAGAATTTCTCTCAAGTTTCTTTTTATTTCTGTTGTGGTGAACCACACATGGCGCTTGGGTAGCTTTTTCTTTTTCACTTTCCTTTTTTTATTTTCTATTTTATGTACGGTATCAGGTTCACTTTGAACCTATCTGAAGATGGTATATTTTATACTGCGGGGTTACTTTGGGTTACTTATGTTTTTAGGGGGGCATAGTTTCTGTTATGTATGGGTTCCATCGGTTATATTTTCCAAAATTTCTATCATTTGAAAATCTCCTTTCTTAGTGTTGCAGCGTGGGTAGAGTAGCGTTGTTTATTTACTGCTTTGTTATTGATCCCTCTTGAAGTATAACTTTCTTTTCTTTGCTTTAGGTTTCTTGTAGTTCAATGGTTTGGTAATTTGATCATGTTAGGAAATTGAGAACGAAGGAAGATACATCTACATGATTGTGTTGTGATATTAGGTTTCAATCGCTGGAATTTACGGCATGCTCATACGACGTTTGGGAGGGATGTATACATACAGATAGGATAATACAAGATGCTTGACCCGTTAATTCGATTTATATCTTTTGTGTTGAGGTCCTGGTAAAGTCCTCCATGAATATCCCGAATATTGGCTCATGGAAAATCACTCGGGTTGTTGCATGTTTCTGAACCCCGGAGGTTTTTTTTTTAATTCATTAATTGTATGTAGACTCTCTGAACCCCGGGGTTGATTAATTAATACATGTAATTCATTACTCGTATACCTGAAGGTTATGACTAGGACTCTCTGGACCGCGGAGTTATATATTGTAGTTACCGATCAGTATGTGGTCATAGTTGGAAGTTAAGCGTAGACTATGCCAAGAGTTATATGGTATATAAGCGTCTCCCATAAACTGCTTTTTATCCTTTTTGTCTTCACTTAATTTCGTCCGCAACCACAATCAACAGCCTCTGTTTGATGTGAGACTTTTGCCACGTGCACACTTCACCGCTCTACAAGGTGGCATTAGTAAATGTTGTTTTGGTGCGGGGTCGCGTGCCGGGCTGTGGTTTACACTGCTAATGATATCAAATCTGTAGGCCGGCGCCAATACCACAGTAGTTGACAGCATAGTAATGCCTGTGTTGGCCCATTTCACAGGTAGCGTACTCCATTTTGAGAGTTGCCTCCGTCATACCAACTGTTGGCAAATACGCTCTGCCCCAGTTGTTAGTACACCACACAATTCATTTGACCTGTTCTAAAGAATACTCATGTGCTTTGAGCAGGCGGCCCGTGGACCGCCAAATCACATTCACCAGGACGACTACTAACCGCATATAACAGGTAGGGCACTATGAACTCTTTGAACGATGATTTCGATAATACTCACCGAGGCGGCTTGGTGGGATTTTGTGCGTGGTAGCATGCCCTATTTGTGTTCATATAGTTGCAACGGGCCTATTAATGTCCCGAACTTGACGGTCTAGGATACATACCTGCATTTATCTAAATATGAGGAACTCTCAAGTCTCAATTAACCCACTCCCATCATCCAATTGATTCATCATCAACACTACGAAAGATCCGGTACAGCCCCTGGTAGAGTTATTGTGGGCAAAATCTCCGTGCTCGGAGGGGATTTGAACGACAGCACTGGCTAGAGGCTCTTGATCCTTTTTTCCACAATACTTTTACCGGAGGCTTTATCCACCACCCGATTAAGTTGATATCGGATTGATTTACAGTTCGGCACTACCTATTCATTTTATTGACGATATTCCTACTAATGGCTTACCTTCTACCGCGGTATTCGACACTTGGGTATCGGTATAGTAATAGCTGGCACTTAGGCGGGTAGTTACAACCACTCAAACGTATTCGGCAGACTGATTTTCTCAATCTGATGATCCCCTACAACCAACATCAGGTGCTTGCTACCACCACCTGACCACATCACCATGTATGCATAACAGAAACATTTTTAGAGAGACTGGTCGCAATTAGACCGTAGGGAATATTTATATACAGCTGGTGGCATATAGAAGGTCTCAGCACTTCAAGACATCTGTGCAAGTATACAAGCACTGTGTCTACCTGCAGTACCCAGGCACTCGGTCTTAAAGCTACACATGTACAGGACCTATCGATCGCCTTGTCACACCACTACACTCGACACCACCCCCTAGAAAGTACTTTGAGATACTTTTGTTCTGATGATCATCATGATCTTCTTCCTGATGCCTGGCCACGCGAGTGCACGGTCGATTAGTGTAATTCTAGAACTTTTACCAGCGGCTAAAAGCACGCGTTTATAATTACCAGAATACTGGGAGCAGGCGATCTACAAAAATCCCGGTTTCTCGTTATATAAGAGCGGATTATTGAGCCGTAGCCAATGAACGGACTTGCCTACATAATTGTTGCTGGTATGCCAAGACCGAGTCATCACTTATGATCAAAGTCATTCGAATAAGTTTCTTTCATATTGATCCCCCCCAAATATCAAACCCTATACTAATCTTCCAATCATATCGTATCATCATCTCTTCATAAAGTAACCAAACGGTAAAAGCTACTAATACAGATGGCCAAAGTAAAGAGTATACGCCTCACCAATTACAGATGAGGACAAAAAACTCTAAAGGGGGCCGCTCAAGCCGGCTTTTTCTTATCTTCCAACCAATTCCCCAGTCCCAAGCCCTTGAGTAGCTTCGATAGTCCCAACCCGTTGAGAAGGCCTCTGAGAAGTCCACCAAGACCCAATCCGTCAAGAATACCCCCAACAAGTCCCAGGACCCCGTTTAGAAGCAACCCGACAGCGGAGAGAATTTGGAATAATGGTTCTATCATAAAAGTTAATATAATCCTTCATTGTAGGAGTTATAATGGAAACTTACCACCAAACAAATCCAACAGCGGCCCTAGCTGGTTTTTCGCATGTGGCATATCCTTGATGAACTCCTTGATGCGCTCGATAGTCTTGGTGACATCTCCTGCCAAAGTTGCAAGGCCCTGTGCAAGATGCTGCTCCTCTGCGCTAGCCTCGCTATTCTTGGCCCGGTTCGTGGCGTTGTTTGCAATCTTGCCGTCGGGGTCAAGAGCCTTGATGGCACCGTAACATTCTTGAAGGATAGTGGTAGATCTTTCGAGGAGTGGCTTGACTTGGTCGACTAGTTCTTGCTCGTCGATATCTTTATCCTCTTTCTTCTTGCGCTCGGCACGCTCAATGCTCTGGTTTGTGTTAGTATGGTGAAAGTACTGGAACTAGAATGGGATAGGGATATACACACCTCAACCATCATGTCAAGGAAGGGCTTGAGTCGGTCTAGGGCAGTGTCTACGATCATTGACATGCGCTTTGCGATAGCCTTGGCTTGTACCTCTGGATCATCGCTGTGCATTTCCTTCGTGAGGGCGGTCTCCTTGTTCTCAACATCGTGCTCGCTTTCGTGCTCCTTGAGCTCGAGATCTTTGTGGGAGCCGACAGTAGACATGATTGTTGTTTATAATAATATGTGTTTGGAGGGAAGATAGTGGTGGAGTGGTAATGGGTTTTGGTTTATGTGTTTGTTTGTTTTCTGACTTGATGATTATCGAGAACTGTGGACAAAGTGTGGTCTTTATAACAACTCCATTTTCTTCGCTCCCATACATTCTTTACTTCTATCTTCTCCCATCGAGAATAAAACCTGAACTCCGATAACGTCAGAGCAACGCCACCGGATTTTCTCGCGGGGAGGGATGAGAATTGCTTCTGCAATTTACTGCTGCGCAATGCGATCAAACGAGAAGGTTGTTGAGGCGCATATCTAGAGAACACCCTGTGAATCGGTATACGCGTGTCCGATTTATCGATAATTCGACTGCATATTCAAAATGTGTGCCTTGGGTAATCGTTTCTCCATGCACCCAAGCCGTGGTAGATGGTGCCTGCTCGACAACATTGCTACTCTTTGTGTTCTAAGTGGCTGAAAATCTTAATTATTACTCCTTCTACATACGGTAGGGAGTAGCATAACTAATAATCAGGTTATAAAACTCGGAATGGGGGGCGGTGACATTGGCCATAGCCATTGAAACCTGAGATGCATCCCTATCATTGATCCCTCCATCGACTGACGCCATCACAAACAGGGAGTAGCCGCGAATTTCGTTACACAACCCAATAATAGTTGATAGCGCCACACCCCTCGACAGCCGTTGCCAAGAGCCTGTTACAATTGACTCTATCCCGAAAAGAAGAAACTTGAAATGTGTTGCCAAAGGTTCAGGGGTCTGGGCCAAGGGAAGAAACAAGTCTTGGAGCCGAACGCGCCTAGGGTTTAGGAAGCGAGTGACGTTCGATAGAAAACCTTGGAGATCCCGATGGTTGTTCGATTATGCCGGGTCAGGGATTGTAACCGAAACAAGCATCATGCCGAGAAAACAAGTCAGTAACAACCGGCGATTGTCTATTGACGTCGTTTAACCAAAAACCTGCAAACGTGCATTGGTGCCGAGGGAAGGTACAGATACATGTAAACTATATAGCACCACAGGACGTCGCCGCGCGCGTCAGGGTAAATTTCCACTTCTCTCCATATTTCTTGAATGGCAGGGCCCGAGCTTCCCTTTCGACTTTCGACTGTCTACAGCAAATAGATACTTTCAAACTCCATACTGTTTATATCTAAAGATCGTAACCAAACCACCAAGCAGCCATGTCTACAGCAGAGGCAACCAAGCCCAACGAGCTCAACGCCGAAGCCCAATCCTCATCTCGTGAGCAATCCCGTGAGCGTGAAGAGCATTCGGATCACGATAATTATAATAACAGCAATGAAGGTGCTCCCATCTCACAATCCTCTGGCGATCACTCCGATAACGACTCTGACGCCGCCCGTGCTGCCCGCTCCCGCTCTCGCCGTGGCGGTCGTCGCAACCGTCGTGGGAAGAAGCCACAGGTTGCCCCTATATCTGAATCAGAAACAGACGGGAGGGAACTGCAACAGCGGAATCAACGCGAGGAACAGATGCAGAGACAATATCAGCAGCAGCAAATACAGATGCAGCAGATGCAACAGCAGATGGCTATGCAACAGGAGAGTGGCGGCAAGAGGGATAAGCCGCTGAGGCTAAGGCTGGATCTTAACCTCGAGCTGGATGTCGAGTTGAAGGCAAAGATTCATGGTGATTTGGAATTGGCATTGCTGTACGTTTTCCCTTCCTGTTTGTCGTTACCATCATGCATGAGAGGCCTGCCCAACAGGCTGACTGATTACTAGTTCATAAAGTACCTAGACAATTGTATGGAGCGGTTATTCGGCGACTGATTAATGTATGTCTTGAGAAGTACGGGTTGATTTGTGGTCTTTTTGAGCGACAGTTGGAAATCGTAGGTCGGGATTAATTGGTAGGTATATATGATGGTTGACAATTGTTATTTTGAGATGGAGATTTACGATTGTGTATGGGATTAATTGGGCCATTGGGCTATTGGATGTTGTACCATATTTTCTTCCTTTCTTTTTGCCGTGAAGATTGCGAGACGGGTGATAGATTAAGCATTTTGTGTACACACTGCATACTTCACATAGAGTGAGGGCGTGTGGGTGTCTCTAAGTACCTAATCCGAAACAGATCAACTAATGTCTCGTGCAATGAAAGACGAAAGTGTCTATGCATGCTCTGATTGCATCAAGTTAAGTGCATGCATGCATGTCTGAAGTCCTCCAATGATCCTCGAGATCTTTACAAATGTTTTGACGAAATCTTGAACACCTTTGATATCTATCCCTTGGGCGTGTGAGACACTTGCGAAATCTCTCTCATGCATTAGCGTCATCTATTCAGGAAGTGATTGATTGCAATAAGGCAGCGACCTGCGAAGTTTTTGGCATACAGGCGTACTAGTACTGGAAAACGCAGCGAACAGCCTACCCTGACAATTTCCTCACTCAAATTTCGAGATCACATAATATTTATGCATGAGAGAGATTTCGCAAATATCTCACGCGCCCAAGGGATAGAAAAACCAGACATGATTCCACCCTTATCCCATGGCCTGGTGAGACATGCTCAGAATCTGGTGCACTGCATATTATACAAACCTGGCACTTAGGTTACCATATATAGTAATAATTAAAACAAAATATCCCACAAAGCAACAAACATTGGTGCCAAGACACCGAATCTGCAGGGCACTAGATTATGAGCATGTCTCGCCAGGCCCTGGGATGGTGGCTGAATATTGCTGGAATTATCAAAGGGATTGAATTTAGAGAGAGACATTTAGACGACCTCCCGGGCCACTCGGACGTACTCCCCTCTCACCCGGACAGTCAATGGTGGTTGGTTGAAAAGAGGTACTGAAGCCACCTAAACGTTGATCTTTTATTTCTACGTTAACTGTCCGAGCGAGGGGGGTGTCCGAATGGCCCGGGATGTTGTTCCCTCCGAGCTCTGGAAGTTTGGTGGGGATACTTCGAGAGAGTGTAATTATAATAGGTTTCTCTGCAGTTAACCATAACAGATGATCTGATCTTAATATGATACGTATGTCATTCGGTCAATCCAATTGAGTTTATGGTCAGTGTATTCCCTGGGCCTGGTTGGCAAGAAACACAGATTCCAGAACTTCCTATCTCAGTAGTGATTCCCAGCGGCAAAGTCACTAAGCTACGCTCTACTATTCGAGGAGGAACGACTTCACTTCAGCTGAATCTGCGTCTCACCAGTTCGATAAACTATTATGACGTTATTCAGCTACATAGTTGGTTAGATGTGGTTATATCAGTGTCACACATAGTATTTCCAACCAAGCATTGCCGAACAATCCCACCAAAGCCAAAGTTGTAAGCGTGGGAATTGAATATATAGCCTACTCTACATAGCAGCGGGCCTGAGCAGTGTGTACGGCCTGCTATTCAATTTATACCACTAGAGGCGACTAGGTACACCAGAAAACGCATTATCTCTTATTGCGGGGAATAGCTCCAACAAACTTTCTATTCCACAGAAATATTCCTGGTGGCTTTAGACACTCCTACCTATCGTAGGAACGGAGTATACACTTGGGAAACCCGCTACAGTCGTTCACCGTCTCTTGGAATGCCGCCACTTAACGAACAGGGATTCCAAGAAACCACGGCCAAGCTGCGAGATCCCCAGTCCTTTTAACTTACTGCAGGGATTATCTCTCGAGCAATATCGATTTACATCAGAGGTTTCCTATAGAAGTAGTTTTGACGTCACGGAGCTCTGTAACCTTTGCAGAAACGTAACTGTACTTATGACTTATTCTATCAAAAATGGCGGGTATGAGGCAGACCACAGCCACTGAAAATTCAACTATCTAGAGTACCGCGCGTGAGTACGTAATCACCTGCGTTATGTGCTTGAAAATCGATCACCGACCTTGTGGACAACAGTGCTGTACGTAGGCCTAGCGGTATTCAAACACCATGACTTTCTTGGCACCGAGTGATAGTCCCTGACCCAGTCATAGTCCGGTTTCGAATCGTGCTGGTCCAATTTTTAACACAACCAGGCGCGTTCTCAGGAAATGCTGGGCCTGATAACTTGAAAGTAATAAAATTCTTTCACGTGCTGATGCCAGCAAGATACTTTCTGAAACATGCATGAAGCGCTGTAGGAATTAACACCGCAGCCGAAAAGTTTCAGGAACTTGATGGTCAATTCTGTGGCGAGAGTTTTGAAAGTGACGTTCATAGCTGTGCTATGCATATGTGTACCTACTTTGGAGGCTGGATAAGTGAGAAGACACCACGCTTCCAAGGTTTCATGAAGCTAGAGTATCTTCTCACTTGGATTCCCCCCGGGTACTGTGTCCATCTTATTCTTCCCTTTACTCGCGCGGCCGAGTTTCGACTTACTCACGTGACGCTATCTAACAGGTTTTTTGCGCTGCTCATAGGTCATGTGATTGAGTTGGAACTCGGCCGCGCGAATAGTTACATACGGTGTCAACCTCTAAGTTGTCTTGGGGATATTTGATAATAGCTAGGGCAACACTCAACGAATACCCACAGTTTTAACCTCTACATAATCAATCACAATTATGCCAATATATAAACTGCCGAAGATATTCTACACATCTCCCTAGGCGGAGCCATCTCGAGCACTGGATGATACAATGAAGTATCCCGGGCCGGAGTGAAGGTGATTTGATCGTGGCCTTCTGTCTAGAGAAAATATATTAAGTCTAGTTAGTAGAGCTAGAGTGAACTCTAAATCTAGTACCTAGCACCCAATTATGTTAGGGCCTGTTCGATTGACACTGAATTATTTGCAATCTATCCATAGATTGCAACCAATCCATATGCATGGATATTAGGCCTTTTGCGCAAAAGACTCCAGCTCCAAATTCTGGTAACCTGGTTGGCACCAATCTCAGAGCTCTATCTGCGCAAAGGGTCTATTAGTATATATCTTCTCGTTAGATGTATGAGAGGTTTGGCACCATAAACTCCTCTCCTAAGTGTTAACATCGAGTGAGAACCCATGCATCCGGTGGAATCTCATTGAGTTCAGAACCGGACTGACTAGATTACAAACACAACTAGGATTAGTAATCAGTTACCGCTAAATCTCGAGCTGCCAAGCCCAGCCGCTAAACTACATTTAGTTTAGATTCTGCAGAAGAGGGCTGTTTTAGAGATTTAGCGCTACTCGGAGAAAACCTTCGAGAAATAAGGTTTGATGGAGCCATGCTGTCTCTGGAGAAAGACATTGCGTATTTTTGGGCACGCTATTAAGGTTTCAGGTAAGGGCACCTTAAGCTTAGAGAAGTACAAGTTAGATTGGATACATACATGGACATTGGTACGCCGGGAGTCACTCAATCTCTCGGTAACGATCATTTGGGCAAAAAACTAGCTTACCGAGTGACTTATCCACTGAGGTGACTGGACTGGCCCCTCTGCGGCACTGCATGGGAGTTATGAGACATGTATTCATGGCCTGATCAATCTCATCTATTTTTCTGACTGCATGTACTGATCTGCGCCCTTCCTATCCCCGAACTCACAGAGCCGTACTACCTGCAATGCCCAACACTCCCGCACGCTTGGCTATGGACTTCGAAAGTGCAACCAACTAATCTAGTGTCTGTCACTAGCTCACCGTTTTTGCCGTCTTTTCTTCCTAGGACCTACATATGTAATTTCTGATGGCAGCAAACAAACTTAAGTGTATGCACAGTGCTAGTGGGAACGAACCGGACACCAAGTACGAGTATATTTTTTGTGTCATGTAGCCGCCGTCAATACAAGTATGTATGTCATTATTACTACTCTAAGTTCGGAAACGTTTGTGACAAAAATGAAACTAACAAAAACGTTGGTGACCAGAGTGAGGGAGGAAAGAAGAAAAAAAAGGAAACCATCTGATATCAATACACCCACAACCCGTGAATAGAAAATATTCAACAAACAAACTCAACCCCTAAGTCCCGATAGGGAAGGATCAGTTTCTATATTAAGAACTTGTCAAGACTCAGTCAGGCCAAAACGGAAAGGATGGAAGCACAAAAAGGTTACTCACAGCAAACTTAGCTCCAGATCACCATGAATCTTCGCGTGTAGCTCCACATGGATGTCGATGTTCAAGTCCAATCTCAGTTTCAGGGTATCTTTCTTACCCCCACCACCCCCACCTCCACCTGCTACTCCGCCGGCTACTCCTCCCAGAGCACCCGCTACTGCACCGCCAAGGTTTCCTGCAGTCTGGCCTACTTGTCCTGTGGTTTGTGATAGTGTATTCCCCAGGTTACCAACACCTCCCAGGCCACCGAGGGGGCCGCCACCGCCTTGCTGGAGCTGCTGGTTCTTCTTGGCGCGACGGCGGGAGCGTCCACGGTTGTTTCGGCGGGGTGGGGGAGAGCCGTAATCGGTTTCGGTGGTAGATTCGTCTGAATCGGCAGCGACACGATCTTTTTCGCCGGCCATTATGTTTGTATGGGTTGGGTTGATTTGGGTGTGAATCTAGCGATCCAAGAGGGTTGAAGATTAAGGAAAAGAGCTCTGGAGTGGGAGTGAGCTCTTATGGAATGGGCTCGTTTTTTTTTTTAAAAAACTCCGTAAGGTTTGAAAATGCGGCGGGTGAGTATGAGTTTATAAGAGAGACGTGAGTTTTAGACCTCTTGCTCTCTTTCTTGGAACTCACACTTTACACTTTTCCTGTTTTTGGATACTCTATCAATTCTGTACCAGGCCCTCTCGTTTTCAAGGGTGGGTTATAGCTCAACTTAGCTTGTCTGCGTAGGCGCTACCAAGCTACTATGGCCGTTGGCTCAATTGTCCCTCCATCACACGTAAACCACATGAGAAAAGCTGATCCTTCTCCGTCATATCGCTCAAGATCTCCAGGTATTGCGTATCTTTACATCACTAACGAACTGGGGGGGGGTTCGTCGATCAAATTAAAGCTTTTGGCAAGGTTTGGGTTGTGATAGGTGGGGGTTTTGGATCCCTGCCACATGACGTTAACGGGTTGACAGCTGTAGCCCCAGCGGCTTTCAGGAAAGCGCCGGCTGGGCCGGGGTGCGGACTAAACTGTCGGATCTGGCCGACATCGGGTACTAAAAGTAGAAATGACCATTTAACCTGTTTTTCAATCACTACCGATAGGATCCATGTCTGGCTGTACCCACCATCAAGAGGTTTTGTTATCAATAGTAGCTATGGCGATTAGTTCCTCTAAGTCAATTCTCATCGATGTTTACCTCTCTGTAAGTTTTCGAAAAAGAATACCACCAGAGTTAGTCTCCGATTCCACATATCGCCATGGCATCAATGATCGGGCTGTTGGCGGTAATGGCCATCCCAGTAACCACCAGCGTAGCCCAAGGCATCAAAGGTGACCGAGAAGAGAAAGCCAAAGCCAAGCTCCCACCGTACTTCACCCTCTTCTCCGAATGCAAAACCAGTCCACTGCACTCGCATAAGCAGCTTGTTCTCCGTGACAACAAAGTATGCCGCCCACACCCTCTATGTCCCTCTTCCTTTCTAACAAAAAACCAAAACCCAGTGCTACCTTAACACGACCTCGCCCCCCACCGCTGGCCACCCATTTGGCGGGTACATCCGACTCTTTATAAACAGCGAGACGCCCGCGCTGGTCACATCAACATCGTTTGACCCGCCAGCACTCGGTTGGTTGTATATTGACAAAGAAACACGGCGGGTGAAATACGGCAACCGTGTCGAGGCAGGAGAAGGACTCTTTGGGCCCTGGACGTATGATGCGTTTGGGCTAAACATGGAGGACTGGTATGGGTTTGTTGCGGTGAAGGAGGACGGGGAGTGGGCAGTGTATGCGGAGGTTAAGGGCCAGGAGGGGAAGATTGAAGGGGTGAAGGTCAGGCTAGTGCAGGAACCGATTGAGGAGTTGATTCCAACTAAGAAATAGGGAGTAGATGGCGGCGAATAAATAATATCTATTTGATTAGTAATGAAATGGACTTGTATATTTCTAATTATTGTTGCTAGTGTTTTGTGCAGGAAGAGACCTATGAAGAGCTTAAGCCGAAGATCTGGTCGTATAGCTACTATATTTACATAGAGTGCAGGTCAGATCTAGACCTATAGCACAGATCTTATAGATAGACCTATCACCGCAGGTACAAGGCTCTAGTGTTAGGTGAGCGAACTACATGGGGCGGTGATAGGTTCACTCATTAAATGCCAGAGCCTTTTATGGTCAGCAGAGGTTTGACAAACCAGCCGATACATGGATCTGTGTGGACCAGGTTGAAAATAGATCTCAAGTGCTCGCCAGCTCTGGTCAATATTACACGACTCGACGGAGGCATTTCCTATTCTTTATGAGCAGATCAAACAGTCTCAAATGAACTGTTTTATCTCCTCCTAACGCGGCTTACCGTTAGCATTTATGTATACAGTACCAAAAAAGGGGGTGGGATCACTCTGGCACTCCCGTAAATACGCTAGTAATGTGGTAAGAATACGGGATTCTTCCTACAATGCCGGTTTAATTCGGTATTCGTCACTAAGCTCCGTAGTCCTATGGTAGTGATTCCACCCCTTTTTTTTCATACTGTAGTAATCTAATGTTTGGTGAAACCAATTGTGAGGTGCACGAGTTCAAACATACGTATCAAGCATACGTATACCAAAATCGCTGCAATCACAGATTCGTCACACTGCAATCTCTTTAGCTTGGGGTCAATGATTGATTAGTGTATGCTTTGCTCCTGCCTCTTAGCAGTACCACGAGCGCTATATGCTAGGAGGTTGGTGAATATATGGACCTCACTAGCCCAAGTCTTTTCCCGGTGCGGACCATGGTACCAGTCATAAAAACCTCAGATCTAATCGCTGGCCAATATTGTATAATTCTTTCTGACACAAAATCGTTCAAATCCTAGGCTAGCCACGGGCCCATGTCATCTATGCAAAATGCCATTTCAATCATTGTTCGTCAGCGAGTGACTAGAGGTGGGGGAAAATACCCTGAGAATTATAAAGACCCGTGCTTATATAATTATATAGCTAGCTATAGTATCATTCGGTGACTCGGTCGACACAGAGTAATAATATTGGTGGGCAGAGCCTTTGATAAACCTACACCAACTCCGGGAAACCACCCGAGATGGGACTGTGGGGTCGACTTAGTGGGCCACATACAACCACACACATGTCAAAACCTTCACTCGTCTAATCCAGGCACTAGACTTTCCAACGCAGGACGAGACACAAAGGGTATAGCCCTAGGTACCTGAACCGTAGACCTAGCTACGCCGTACGGAGAAGGGAAGAGCCATCCCATCTATACGCCCAGAGCTAACCCACCGTCAGCCAGTCAACCACCTCACAAACCAAAAATCCACCGCACGTTCTGTCAAGGGTTCCGGGAAGGGGGTAAGAAGCCTCTATATAGGAAGACACTCCTACGGCTTCTCCACAACGACAGTAACTCACAACCTACAACTCAGGGAGCAAGACATACCAGCAGACAAGATTAATGCAGACCAGAAACCCACCACCACCCTACACGACACTAGATCTAGCCCCCCCCCCCCCTCAAGCAGCAGCCAGGCCAACACTATGCAGCTATAGTACTCGGCGGTCGTCCGCAAGCCTATAGCTACACCACCAAGTCAGGCAGTAGCACATAGGCAGTGGGCTTGGGTACTTACCAGCCGGCCCAGCGCAATCAATGGCTACTACTTTTCCCACCGTTTCTCACAGCCGGTTGTTTTGGTGCTGCGGGAAGGAAGGAAGAAGGTTGATGATGTAGGCGGGGTGATAAAAAAGCCGCCCACGGCCAGTCCACACAACCCACTACACACACATACGTGCACACTTCGTTAGCTGCAGCTGTATCTTGTATACTATTGGGAAAAAACACACATACACATTTGGCCAAAGTGCCAACCGCCTACATCACGCTCACCCCCCTTAAACCAACACTGCTACTACCAGAACGAACACTACTACCACCACCACCGTCCCCAGCTACGAAGAACGGCGATCTGTGTATATGTACTACCCATGCAGTATCCGTGCAGAGATTTTACTGCCCATGTTATGTGTGAGCCACCAAATTACAAGCTCCTACCAAGCTAGGAGGCTAAGTCCCCTCCCCAACGGTTAACACCTACCTAGTCACAGTCATACACTATCACTCGTTGGGTTACACCCTTGCCCTGAGCTGCAACTATCATGATATTAATAACGACTGACACAACCACGCTCCGGCACAAGGATAGTATCAGCGTAGTCTATGAGAGGTACCTCATCTTGGAGATTATACCCGCGGGGAAATCCCGAATAGAAGGTTGGGGGTCTGTTTATATTTCGTACAATATGCGGTTGTCGGAGTAACCCAACTAGCTAGATAGATAGTACAGAGGCTGCTTATTCCTCCTCGTCTTGAAGCCTCCCGGTGGCAAGACTTATATCTAGCATGACAGACGATGGCCGATATACCAGCAAGAAAATCGCTACAAGGGGTCACAAATATCTTAAGCCGCCGCCGAGCCAACTCAGGGCTCGGGACAGAAGTTCGTAAAGACTATTAAGCGATATTGCAACTGAATTCGTCAACTATATCAGTCACTCCCTCAGTGGTTAGACACATACACACACATGTATAGAGAAGATTTGATACAGCGAACTCCTGTACATTTATTCCATCCCTCTGCTAACTTACAGACCAGGCCAGACTATGTAGTTACAGCCACAGGAGAGAAAAACGCGAGCCGGAAGGTAGTATAAAAGGTAATAAGAGAAAAAGGAAAAAAGAGAAAGAATAATAATAATAAAAAAAGAATGCTGATAACGCCATATCTAGTATTACAGACCCATTCCCACCCCTCCACCACTACTCCCCCTCCTCCACCCTCCCCAACGTCCCCGCACTCCCACTCCCACTCCCACCGCCCGCCGCTTTCCTACTCCTCGCCCCCTCCTTCAGCCTCTCCCACTTGGCCTTCAACTTCTCCAGCATCGCCTTCAACTTCTCATTCTCCCTCCTCACGCCCTCCGCCTCCCTTCTCCACTCCTCCGCCTCCCTCTTCGCCTTCTCCGCCTCCGCCCTCGCGCCCTCCAACTCCCTCCTACACGCCTCCACCTCCTCCTCCAGCACGCCAACGCGCTCCTCCACCTCCCTCCCCGCCACGCCATCATCCTCCCCCTCCTCATACGGCACATGCATCCACGACCGCCGCTGCACCTGGCTCAGCAGCTCGCGCTCCGCCCCCGCGCCCATCGCCAGAATGCTGTTCTTGAGCGCGCACTCGCTCTCGCGCGTCTTGCGCTGCCAGCTCTGCATCGTGCGGCTCATGTGGTCGATCGTCTGGCGCAGCCCCGTGTTCTCCAGCTGCAGCTCCTCCTTCGTCTTGCGCCCGGTGTCGCCGCGCCGCACCACGCCCGCGTAGCTGAGCGTGCCGCCCGAGACGGGGACAACGTAGAAGCTCTCTGCGCCGGCGGCGCCGCCAGCGCCTGCGCGGCTCGCGGTCCAGCCGCGGGGGAGGAGCGTGGGCGGGTCGGCGTCGGGCGGGGGGGAGGTGGGGTCGTCGGTGATGGGGAGGCCGGCGAAGGCGAGGGATGCGGCGAAGGGGGAGCCGATGCGCGAGACGAGGGTGTTGAGGGAGGTGTAGAACTTGGAGAAGGGCTCATCTGTTGTGGAGGTCGGGGTGAGGTCGGGGGCGGAGGCACGGGTGGAGAGGCGCGGGGTGGTGGAGGCGCGCTTGGGGGGCGGGGGCGGCGTGGGGTCGTCCGGTGGGAGGAGGGTGAGTGGGTTTGTGGTTGGTTTGGAGGAGGTGAGGGCGGTGTGGTAGTCGTGCGCGGTGGGGAGTGTCTGGGAGCGCTCGGGAAATAAGGATCGCCGCCGGTTCGGCGAGGTGGCGCCGCCTCCTCCGCTGCCGAGACGCGACTGCTGTGGTATCCCCCGTGCCGAGGCAAGGTTCGTTGCGAGCGAGGAGGTGCTCTTCTGCAGCCTCGGCGGGATGGGTGCAGTGCCGGTATTCGCGAACGGGAGAGCCGCCGGTGGGAGGGTGTCCTTTGCTCCGCTGGGCCTCGATCTCGAGGCGGCTTCGGCTTCGTCGGCTAGGTTCTCGGTGGAGCTGCTGCCCTCGACGACAGTCTCGAGGGCTGCAGCGGTGGCGCCGAAGCGCTCGACGGGGCGCTCGGCCTCGAGGCGGAGACGAGCGCCCCAGCGCTCGTGCTCGGTGGAGAGGAGGTCGAGCGTCCGTAGAGCTTCGGGGTCCTTTGTGAGCTTTGCGGCAGCGGCAAAGGAGGTGGAGGCGAGGGTGTGGGAAGAGGCAGCGGCGAGGAGCGTGCTGGGGGAGTGTGGAGGGGCGGAGGAGCGGAGTATGTTGGATGCTGTGGAGGCGTGTTGGTGTGCCTAGGAGGAGGGTGGTGGTGGGGATATCAGCTATGAGCGGGGGTGGGGGAGGGGTAGAATATGAGAGCACTATACCAGCGTCAAAGGTGAGTCCTCCATGGCTTGTGTCTGTCTGTCTGTCTGTCTGTCTGTGGGTGCGGGGGGCGGCGGGGTGTCCTCGAGGTGTCCGGGAGGTGCAGAAGCTTTCACTGGAGATTTCGACAGTCTAGGGAGCTCAGCACATTGTCCGCCGGGCGGTGCTGGCGATGGTGGGCGATGTGTCGAGCTCTGTGTGAGGATCTCCGCCTCTGTCTGTGGTTGTTGCTCAGAGCTTAGTGAGTGAGTTAGCTCGGTGGTTCGCCTGCTTCCGTGCGCCTCACAAGGCTGTCTCAGCCCCTGCAAAGCCACTGCTTGGCGCTCATGGACAGCAGTAGCAATAGCACTGCACTGCACGGGGTTTTCTGAGAATATGGGAGATGGGCACTTGGGATCGAGTCTGGCTGACCCGCTTCAACTAGTAGTACCGAGAAATAGTATTGCGATTTGATCCTTGGGGATGGGCCGGGCCATTTGCCGATGTTGAGGTCATCTGGCCCATAGATGTCAATAACGGCCAGATGATACGATGGAGCTCATGCAAGTCGTAAATCAACTACTCGAAGCCATACTAGCCGAGAGTGAACAATAAATTAAAACAACTATCGCCCTACTCCTGAACGTACTCTTAGGTTGACAGTTATATATTTTCAAGCCCAGTTGCCGAGTGATAATCCATGAATATATTGTACTCTAAACACTACTGCAACACCAACTCGTACACCGCCAATTAGCATGGTGGCCGGTGCTCAATAATGAAAAGAAAATGCGAGAAAAACAACATTGATCACAATCGTAAACTGCTAATAATCATAATTCATAACAGTAACAAGTTATCAAGGGACACAAAAGTAGGCTGATGCCCAATCACTCATAACTACATGTAACATCATTCGGGGCCACTGTAGCCAAGTACCCAGTAGCCAAACAATAACAGAAACTGCGCTAGTACTCGCAACACTCAAATACATGTATTCACGTAGTCTCGTACCCATCCCCCTACTCTTAGCAGCAAGCTGCAGTAGGACGTGTGGAAGCAGGGGGCTTGGGGACGAGCCTAGTACCCATGTATAACCAAGCCTAACAGCGGGCAGCACCACCCCCCTCCTCCTCCTCCGTCTGCACCCCCCAATCCCTCCTCCCCGCCCCCGCCCCCGCCCCCGCCCCCTTCACTCCCATATACAGCCCCGCCGCCACCACATCCGAGAACTTCTCAAACACATCCCCCGCGCCCCTCCCCATCATATCGCCCAACCCCTCAAAGTCCACGCCCCCCTGCATGCTCTCCACCAGCAGCATCCTCTCCGTACTGTTCCACGGCCCCGTCCGCAGCACCCCCGGGCGCGGCGGGCAGCGGCGCTTCTGCGCGTGCGTGATCCTGAGCGACGAGGTACACGAGACCGAGGACAGGGTTGACGGCGAGGAGGGAGAGGACGAGGGCGCGGAACGGTGGGAGCGCGGGGGCGACGGCGCCGGCCGCTTCCGGGGGTTGCGCGGCGCCGGCGGAGGGGTCGGGGTGGGCGAGGAGGAGGAGGAGGAGGAGGAGGAGGAGGAGCTGATGAGCGAGATTATGGGCTAGAGTAGAGAGGGGGGAGGGAGGGTGGGTTAGTATGGATGTTTTGTCTGTTTCTTAAAAGTAGATATCTCGAACCCCGATAACCCGCCCCAGAAGACAGAGAAAACCTACCACACACCCCTGTAACGGATCAAACGGCCCCGTCCTCTCCACCTTCGCCCGCCCCAACCCCGCCTCTCCGCTTCTCCCACATTCCCTCAAGTCCCCAGCACTCCACGAACACCCCTACGCCCCGCAGAAAATTAAAATCAGTAATCTAATCATTACCCCCCCCCTCAAAAGAAAAAAAGAAAGAAAGAAAAAGAGGAAAGAAAAAAAGAGGGAGAGAGAGAGAGAGAAGGGAAAACCACAAACATCAAGCTCATCATCCCCGTCCCCACCCTCATCGCTCTCGACGCCCATAAACGCTGAGCTATCGCGGTCGTCGCGGTCCCTCGGCGCCGGCGGCGGAGTGGGCACGCGGCCGGAGCGGCGCCCGTAAAAGTCGTATTCATACGCTGACGCTGGTGGTGGCGGTGGTGGTCGGCGCTGTGGGGAGCGGCCGCGGCCAGGGCTGCAGGCGGTGGGAAGAGTGGTGGTGGTGGTGGTGGTGGGGTGGGTCCCAGCAGGGAGCTCGAGGGGGAGGGGGGTGGCTTGGGCGGGGATGGCCACTTTGCAGGCCTTGGGCGTGGCCGTCTCGGCGTTGGGGGTGGTGGTGGTTTGGAGCACGGACATGAGCTCTGGCTCTGGCTCTGGCTCTGGCTCTGGCTCTTCTGCAGTGCTTTGCACCGACACCAGTGCGGTTTGCCCCACCCGATTCCCATCATGATGACCAGCAGCCGCGGCCGCGGGCTGTAGCACAGCGTCGTCGGTGGCACCAGGAGCACAAAGTATCACCACCGCATCTCTGCGGCGGCCGGCCATCTCTCTCAGCAGCTGCAACTGCAGCGCCGCAGCCTCCTCGCACTGCCGCTGCGGCACCACCGCATCTCGGCGGCCGGGCGTCTCTCTCAGCAGCTGCAGCTGCAGCTGCAGCGCCGCCGCCTCCTGGTACTGCCGCTGCAGCGCCGAGGGCGACAGCCGCCCCTGTTCTGCTGCTGTTGTTTGCCCGCCGCCGGCGTGGAAGCTAGGGCTGGGGGCGCCTTGATGGCCATGGGGTTCATCGGTGGGGGCTTGATTGCAGCTGGGGGGGCCCTCGGTTTTGGGCTGCTGGTGTAGTGGTGGCGGTGGTGCTACTGGCTCGCTAGCTATGTGTACAGAAGCAGCAGAAGCAGCAATTTCGAAGCTTGTTTCTCCGGCGACTGTGATCATCTTCTGCGGGGAATCCGGCGGGGACGGCGAAGCGTGCCGCGCAGCGTACGACCTTACAGAGCTGATGAGCGTCGAGAGCGTGTTTTCGGCGTTTTCTGTCGGCATTTCAATTAACTGATAGTCGTGATCGATGGTGGGAAGGGTAGTACTGTGATCATGATCGGATGAGGATCAAGAAAAATGGGGGGGCTTCGAGGGTCCGGAGTCAGAGTCAGTTGTTTGCTTTTTTTTTTTTTTTAACTACAGAGTCCGTATGGGGCGAGTTTGCTCTCATGAGGGGGGGGTGGGTAGAGTCATATATCTACGGGATTGGACATGGCGAGGATCGACTGTTTGCTTGGGATTGTGGTTGTTGGCAGACCTTGCGGATGTGGTCATTGACACTGGCCGTAATGGGACTAGTGCGAAGGGTACCAATGATTGGTCTTGGGGGCAATGTTGGCCCATCATGTAGTTTGTGCACATGTAGTGATCTGTAGTGCTTGGTTCCGTCGTTGCCCTGGGAGAAGGCAATCCATATCTGTTGAGTATGGGTGTAAAGAAGATTGTAATATTGTTACCGTGCGTGCTCTCCCCTCTCCCTTGGTATAATGCGAATATCCCCCCCCCCCCGTTCCTCGTACCGCATGCATGTACTAGGTGGTTTCCAGAGATCTATTGGTATTCCCTGCTGCCAGAAGGGATGAGGTCCCGCATTCCTAGCTGCACCTAATCCGCACCTACACCGAACCGAACCTCCAATCTCCGAATCCGAATCCACTACCACACGTCTACCCAAGTCTTTTTTATTTGCCCTCCCTACTATTTATCTACAGCATCTACAACGCCGCCAAGTCTAAGCAGCCTTCTTCCCATGCTCCAACTCATACGCCCTATTAAACACCTCCACATCCACCGCAAACGGGCGGATGTAGTCGATCTCGAGCTCATGCACGCGCTTGCCCAGCAGCACCAGCGAGTGCAGTGGCGGTCCCAGGTCCGCCTCCGAGAGCTGCTGCAGCGTGCCCGCCACAAACTGCTGGTCCTCCGAGCCGAGGCGGGACACGCCGATGGCGAGCGTGGTGGGCGAGTATGCTGTATATGGGCAGGGCGGTAAGTAAGAAGCGTGGGAGCGTGTTGGAGAGTGGGATGTCACGTACCCCCTTCACCCTTCTCCTCCTCAATCTCAAGCATCTGTTGCGCGCACTGGGCGACCGTCATATACCTACCGCCCCACACACACCACCGTCAGCCTCCTCCCCAATCCCATTATATAGCAGCCTACCTTGGCGGCTCATACACCCTCCTCCCCCTCGCCATATTCTCCAGGCTCTGCTCCTTGACCTTGATATCCAGCAGCACCAGCGTATGCAGCCCCACATCCCTATTCTCCTTGACCCGATCATAAAAGCTCGCCGGCCGCCAGGTCTCCGTAAAGAACACCATCGACACCGTCTGCCCAAAGTTGTACAGCTGCAGCCCGCACGCGCCAATGGCGTTCATGATGGATGCGTTGTGGATTGTGCGGAAGGGGATGGACAGCTCGCGCGCGCGCAGGAGCAGGTCGGTGTGCGTGGTGGCTCTCTCATGTGTGTTAGCCAGGAGAGAATGAATAATAAAAAAAAAGGGGGGGGGGGGGGGGGGGGAATACCCGAAGGGGTCGCCGACAACGAGGAAGGCAACATCGGTGCTGGCTGCGCCGGAGAGGATCTCGTCGGAGGAGGACTCGACCATTTCGCGGTCTGCGATGATTACTTCGCGGCCGTAGAACTCTTCCTGCTGCTGTTAGAGATCTGGGAGGATGCGGGATTGGCGGAAGGGAAGAGGTACGAGTTTAGCCTTGTCAATCATGAGGATGCTAGTGTATGCTTCGAGGTAGACGCGGGTGCATTTCTTGACAACCTCGAGGCCGGCAACGGTGATGTCTTTTTCATTGGAGAGGCCGAGGCCGACGAGGTAGAGCATGGCTGGCTGGCGCTACTGTTATTTTATAAGAATTTGTAAGGGAGGTTGTGGGTTTGAGGGCTACTATGATAGTGGAGGTTTAATTTGTAGAGGTGGGGTTAATGGTGGGGGGATAAGTTTGCATGAGGCTCTTGAGAGTGCGCTTGTTAGCGTGACGAGTGATTAACTGTGAAGAATGGCAAGTGATTGAAGAGACAGCTAAGGGCCTTTTCGTCCGTGTTCGGTTCATGAGTGGACATCGCTCGAGACTCAACACTACGAAAATATAGTTAAATGATAAATAAACATTCAAATTAAGTACATGCTTCTGAACCGTTCCTGGGCATAATTTACCGCAACTCGTTTACTCATAAAATCTACCATCAATCGTTACACCCAATATGCCACTCCCCTCCCCAACCCCCTCCCCAACCCCTCCACTCTGTTCACAAAACACCCTAGTAGTAATAATACAAAGACCCAGAACCCTTACATAGATAGCCCCTAGCCCAAACAAGATGGAAAAGAAAGTGAAAAGAAAAAAATAAAGAAAAGACAAAATCCAAACTTCCCAAAGTATCAAGGAAAGCACTAAAAGGTATATCGTAGAGAGAGAATGCAAGCAAAGTGAGCGGAAAGTCAAGCTCAACAACCTGAAAAGTCTTTAAACACAAAAGACTTCTACAACATTTTGATGAAGGAATCCCTTCCACAAAGAGAAAGTCCCAAACCAAAAGACGCCTCATTTACCAGATGACAACGAAGCTGCTTTAAAAAAAGAAGAGAAAAGAAAGAAAAAAGTCTTCCACCTTAGGAAAGGCTTAAAACGAAGGGATGATAAAAGAAGGGAAACACTAAATCGTTTAGGCTCGTAATGATTTATCATTCCTAAATTCCAAACAGCATCAAAATCTGCTCACAATTATACACCTTACTTCTCCATGCCATCTTTCGAGGTCATCCCAGTCTACGAATTGTTTCTGTTATTGATCACCCGTTCTCGGTATCCCAGCCAATCCTCGAGCGCAGCCATATGCTTCTCTCTAGCCTGTCGGTAGGATTCCTCTAGCATAAAATCCTGTTCCTTGACCCTCTTGATATAATCCTTAATCGCATCATGGTTCAAAGACACATCCTTGAGACTTCTGCCGCTCAAAATTGCTTGCAGTTTGCGCACTTTGTCTTCATATGCATTCCAATTCTCCACATAGTCCTCGACGCTCATAAAAAATCGATTGTAGGTTGGCAGGTCTATCTCCCCAGGTGTTTTCGGAACTTTTGGTGGAGTTGGTGTGGCAAATGTATCCTCCATAGGAGTTGCAGGTCCATAGATATCTCGCAGATCAGGCTTCAATTTTGGTAATGGGCCTGTGAAGAGGGGCTTTGGGGTGTTAGATGCTCGAGAGGGGAAAGGAAGGTTATCTTTCAGCTCATCGAGACCATTGAGTCCGACTTCAGCTGGGCTACGAATGAATGGTGCGGTTGAAGCTAGGCTGCCCATGTTTTCCAATCCGTTGGCTTTCAAAGGATGAACAGATCCCAACGTGTGCATTGTGTCTAATCCATCTTCTTTGGTTGAACGGGGGGAAATCGGGGTCGGCGCTCTAGAGCTAATATTCCCCCTCGGGCTCCTAGAGCCCATGTGTCCATTCAACCTCATTGGTTGAATATTAATCGGATCCGGGATGCCGGTGTCCGGGGCAGTATCCATGGGCTCAAACCCTCCATCTCCAATTGGAGGACTTTGCGGCGTCGCGCCCTGTTTGGAATTCTTCTGCTTTGGTGATGACAGATCATCGCTGTCTTCCCCTGACTCCACCCGAGCAGCCATACTATTCAGATTTACATTGTCCTTGCTCTTGCTTCTATATTTGCTGAAAGTCTTGAAACTAGCAGCGCTCTTTTTCTTCTTTGGGCTGGTAGACGGGCGCGGTTCGAACGACGCTATCTGATTAAGGTTATCCCATAATTCCTTCTTGAATTCGCTGAAATCGGACTGCTGGGGTGACTGCATTTGCTGTCTTTTCTGCTGATGGGGCTGGGGTGTCGGCCGAGGTTTTGGAACAGTTTGCTTTTGTGTAGGATAGATAGGTTGGCTCTGTGGTCGAGTAAATGGGGCCGTTGCATGTAGCTTATTTGAGTTGTGTATGCCATTGTCTTCAGGAGAAATATAAGTAAAGGGATTAGGGATGTCTCTGGCTGTATGGAAATTAAAATCCGGTGTCCTTTGGAAAGGGCTGTCTTGCGGGGGCGGAGGGGAGACGTGAGGCTCCGATCTATAGGAATCTACCCTAGCCATTCCGGGGGTGGAGAAATTGAAGCTATATCGCGAGTTAGATGAATGACGCACCTCTCTGTATAGGCAAGAAAGAATACCTAAACTCAGTCGGGCTTTGGCGTCTTTTGGAAGGCTCGAAACTGGGACTCTGTCCCTTTGACTCTCCTGATCCTGAATCGGTAGCACTGTGAGGCCCGGATGTACGTGGGCGATCCGGTGAACTGGGTCTTTCACGCGGTTGTGTCTCACTTTTTGTTCTGCCGTGACCGTGGACATTATTACTGTCGCTGCCCTTTTTGAGCATCTCTTCCCATCTTTGCTGCGTATCCCGTTGGCTTCTCTTGACTGTATCATAATGGCTTTGGTCCTCATCAGGATTTACAGAAGTGAAACGGGAATACGCCCCCGAGTGATCACTGCCGGACTTAGCTCCCCATCCATCCATATCATTAGTCGCCCGTTCATTATCGCGTCGCGCAGTATTAGGTTTATTTGGTGATCTCCTAGAATTGCTCCTTGATGTAGCCGTTTTAGACCTTCGCCCTTCGGCTAACCGCTCATCCGCCGTCCTCGACAAATCTTCATCTCTGAGGCCGTGGAACGCTGGCGGGTCTGCACGAAATTCATTCCTGGAATATTGAGTGGTCTCCGCCTGGGCCCAACGTTGTCTCCTTAACTCCTCCTCCTCCTCCGCAGCTCTCATTGCCTCTTCCTCAACCCTCCTCAGATCCTGGGCTCTTTTCTGTTCATCCTTCCTCCTCTGTTCTTCTTTCCGCCTTTTTTCTTCGGTGCGCCGTCGCTCTCTCTCCCTTTCAGCTGCTGCCTCTTCCTTTCTACGTCTTTCTTCTTCTTTTTGTCTTGCTTCCTCCTCCTCCACCATTGCCCTTCGCTCCTTGATATAAGCCCCGATATTAAAATCGGTTCCAGCAGCCGGATCCCGGTTTCCACCCACTGTCGAATGGGCCCTACGAGTTGAGGTAGCAGGCTTAGGGGTCCCAGCAGGTGTTGTAGTAGATTGCCGTTGGCTAGTACGGGTGTACGCACTCTCACGATTTCGTGGTGACTCTGGGCGATTATATGGGCCTCGGTCATGATAATAACCATCGTAACTATCCTCGAAATCATTAGTAGCTGGGTTAGGCGGTGTTGCACGGTAGCTATTAGCGTAATCAAATCCAGAACGCTCAAATCCTCCAGAACGCTGCCTTCTAGCACTGCCATATGTGCTTGAGAAGTCTTCATAGGCCGACTTATGTGCCCCAGTGTGGCGGGAGCTAGGCGTAGAATGTGGTTGAGCTTGTGCAAACCCTCTCCCAAAGGTAGAAGGGGGTGCACCCCAGCTAGGCGTAGCTCCAGTTGCACCGGTAGATGAGCTAGAGGTGTAGCGCGTAGCTGTTTTCGACTTGGGTTTAGGGCGCTGGCTTTCAGGAAGACCGTGATATTGGTTATCCTCATCATATTTACTTCGTTCGAGCTGATCCTTCAAAGTGTCATACGCCCTTTGAAGTTCCTGGAACTTCTCCTTAGCCATGGGGTCATCTGGGTTCTTGTCCGGATGGGTGTCTCGAGCTACATATGGAGGATGCAAGGTCAGAATAAAGTGTAATTAGGTGGGGCATGGGTTGAAGGAGCTGATAAGAAGCAGGAATATGAAGAAGGGTTGAGACCAACCAGCTTTTCGAAATGCCTTTTTAATCTCATCGTCTGTTGCATGCCGGTGGACAGAGAGAGTCTTGTAGAAGTCAACCTCACTAGGTGCCATTTAAATATAGTTGCTCCCGGGCCTCCGTGGTGGCCAGGAAGTAGGTTATATGGGCTTGGGGGCCGTGGTCGATCAATAAAATCGTTTTGGGTACGCCCAAAAGGTGAAATTGATATAAAGACTATTGTAGATCTTTAATGATTAGATCTATTTAGCCAGGTAAAATTCACCACTACTAAAGCTCGTGACTCGTTTGTGTGTGGGGTAAAATGTAGGCGTTTGACTGTCTGTCTGTTGGTAGAAATCTGCTCGTGTGCAGCTACAGAGCGGGGAACCAACGAATCGTAGTCCAAACAACGGGAGAGCGATAGGAGTAAACAAGAGGAGGAGAATAGATGAAGGATAGGTAAGGTAGAAAGAAATAACGGATAGAAGGAAAAAATAATGGAGGGGGGTGAGTGGGGGGGTCCGAGGAAGAAGGAGGGGGAGGGGGACGGGTAGAGTTGCAGAACACTCAAATGATGTGTGCGGGAGGAGAAGGGGACGTGGTGTTGTTTTCTGTGTGTAACTAGCGTGGTGGGGACCCTGGAGTAAGAAGTACATGTACTCTACTGAGATGTAAACTCTCCCAGATGGCAGATTCCCAATTTCCCACACCTTTCTTCGCGCCCTCTCCCCACCTAACTCGTCCTTCTCCAATGCCCAGTCAACGAATAGAAGCAGGGATCTGATTCCCTCCCCGGCTTTTGACTCCCTTCAAGGCAACCGTTGCTATGCTGGACAACGCACACTCCTATCACACACTCACCCCCGACACTAGATATGTGAGAAGGTAGCAAGGACAGACAGTCCCATCGATCATCTCACGGGTCATTTTGGACCCTCTTGAAGAGTCTTGTCGAATTCTCTAGAAAGTCTCTCTCCTGGCCTCTGCGTCATTTGTTGTAGATACATATTCTGGAGTATGCACCTTGAGTATCGACGGGGCCATACTTGGACCACTCTGACTTGATCGCGGAGAACAGCGAGGTCCTGCCCGCCCTCAACAAGTAAAGGACATATGTGTACAAGCTACTACTTAAAAGAGTACAGTACTGTACCTAATACCTACCGCTCGCCCACATAGGTACCCCACCTACCCAGTCTGAATTAGCTAGTTGGCTTGTGTCTCGTCTGTCTGCAGTTAGTTGAGCCTCCTCCCTGCCCGGGAGCACACTTAAGGGAAATTCTCTTTCCTTCTCCCAATCTGCAGTCGCCCGAAAATGGAAGAAGAAGGGAAAAAAGAATGATTTACTCCTCCCCCCCCCCCCCTTCCTTCCTTCCTCTTGACACGACATATGTATGCACGATAGCCTCACACACGCCCGGGCGTCTCGGGACGGACGGGAGTAGGTACGAGGCTTCTCATCGCATCGACCTGAAAACAATTTTTGATCGATGATGTTCAATACGTTGGTACTATCTTAACATGGTCATCTCGAAGCCGCGCAGAAATGATGTGATGTATGGCCTGGTTGATATTGCAGTGGGTATGCGGGTTTCACTCTAGATTACTCTAGAGTATGCTGACCGTAGTTTGCAAGCAAGCACATCTCTAACAAAGGTCCTGCCCATCACGGCGCAAGAAACGAGAGAGACAAGAGCACAGATAACACTACGAGCTGTGGGTTAAACTTCGACTAGTACGACTGATACCAATCTAATCTAGATACATCGTCACCCTGTGCCCTAGGTCTGCTAGGCCTTTCTTCGGTATTTGTCAACGTGGAACACTCCGTCCCGACAGCAAGATTCAATCAGCCGGAATACCATATTTTGAATGTCTATGCACGTGTACTTCAGGGTTATGTATTATCTTGAGGCCGGGTGACATGTGGAGTATTATAGGTCAGGAGACGTTAGAGGTCAAATTAAAGTTGCATGTATGCTTACGAAATAAGGTCCCTTCCTCCGTGTGTAGAGTATTCATACTATCCTTTTTAGCGCAAGACCCCACGTGTGGTGACATAATATGCCATACTCAATTCTAGAAGCTGAAGGGCCTACCTCCGAGCTCCATTTAGTCCATTTGTCTCATAGTAGGCGATCAACTACGTCATTATAGCATGCACAACGGTATCGAGCGTTTGACATTTCTCAGGAACAAGTTAAAGCTTCATCGATCTCAAAGTGCCACACCTCGGCCCCTACATCGCGGAAACCTCAAAAGCAACGAACACGTCGAAGGGATTTTTTTTTTTTACTAGGGCGGTGGCGACCTTTATCTTCTGAGACAGGATTGTGCAGGGTCCTCGTGGACTCCTGATGATCTTTTTGTAATGTAAACCCACAACGTAAGAAATCGATCATTGGCATCGACGCATCTATGTAGGCACAACTAACCCTTGACGGCATCTGAACAGTGTGTATACGATAGGCACCCAAGATTAAATGTTTGTCCCGGATCTAACTCAAGATGTTCTAGAAATTGCGGTACTCTAGAATATGTACCTACATACCCAGGGATCTTAATCCCAAAGACCTACAGCACGTACTGTATGGATCTACTGTATCGTACGATATGCAACTAACCCAATATTGGGGCCACAAAATCCCGTAAGGACGCATTCTCCATCAAACTACATACAAGAATTAAACTGGCCAGCCCCTGAAAAGAAACCGGATAAAAGCAATACTTAGAAAGAGGCTCGTGTTAGTTACGCCACATTCCCTCTGCGGATTAATATTCCGGGTAATAGAGATGTAGCTAGGCCACATACATGTATGTAGGTTCAAGTATGTATCTCACTTCAGAATACGAGTTCATGTACCTACAAATATCAACCTCATAAACTAAGTATTGTTCGCCGGATCAATGGAGTTGTTACATCCACCCTTGATTTGAGACCGGTTGATTTCTTTCTGGTCTCGAGGGGTCTTCGGCAATGCATGCCTGTATACGTATCTACATGTAATTAATACACTGGCCGAGGATTGCCAAGGAGAACTGGTTTGATGCTAGATAACGAGAAGTCTGGTTTGGTTGTATCATTATTCAAGCATCGGTCGATATTACTGTCCAGGTCAGTTCCTTTATCTATAATCTGTATTTTTTACAAAGTAGGAGATATGTGCCTGTCGATGTTGAGAACGCAATAAGCGACTAAGAGGTAGAGTAGTAGCATTTATGTAAGTACCTACATGTAGTCAGTAGAGTTATCGTGGTCGAGGCAATAATGCCATTATTATGATTAACTCCTTCGAACATGCAAAGAAAGCATCTCCCAATCGAGGACCCAGACCACTCACTTAAGAATTCGCCGAGCTCTCCACAAAATATCCGGGGGCAGATCAAATCCCTGGTTCACTTGGCTGCACTGCAAATCAGCCTCAACGCCTGGAAAAATTCAAAGCGAAAAAGCATTATCCCCGTTTCACACACACACACACACACACACAAACACCACAAACACCAATACCGCGACCTGAGCTCTACACCTGTTGTCATGAATGGGTCCTCGACAGCGATCATGCCGCCACCAGCCTCTAACGGCTCCAGCATCTCGAGTTCAGCCGCCAGCCACCACAGCGGCGTCGGCGGCGGCGCTATCCCTATGATGGCTGCCCCTGTAGGAGGAGCAGGAGTAGGGGCAATAGCTGCGAGGGATAATAATCCACTCCACGCCTATCAGCAGCAGCTCCAGGCGTCCCAGGCTGCTCTAGGTCAGCATCCTTGGTATCAAGGTATGTCGGTCTCTGATGTGATTGATTGATTGTGATGGAGGAGGAGAGGAAAGGAGCGATGCTTTGGGCACTCCTTGGCCCTCTCTTCCTTGCTGGGGTCGATGTACCGATATGTATAGTAGGCTAACTTCTAACCCTTTCCATGTGGGATGGTTTTGATTTCTCTTTAGTTCAGTCTTCAGTTTCGTCGTCACTGCCAGTGTCACAACAGGCATCTCAGCAGCAACAATCGCCGTCCACACCCACCTCGGCCTCGTCAATATCGGCCTCGTCAATAGCAGTACATCAACAGCAACTGCTGCTCAACAGACAAATGGAATCTCAGAATCAGCTACAGCTAGACAAGAGCCGTGTCACGCTCCTCCTCGAAATCAATGCAGAGCTTCTAAGGGAAACGGTGTCCATCCAGGCCAATGGGAAAAACCCATCACAGCCCGGCGAGGAGAGAACTGGGCATGACAAGGGGTTTTATGAGTACGCGCAAAACATTCTTCCTTTCTTCGCGACTTCGCACCTTGTTTTCGCCATATGTTCTTCTCCCGGGAAAACTAATACGCACAGTTGAACTTAAGAACTAACGAGATGTCACTCACAGGTGTATGCGTCGCCTCCAATGCAATCTTGCCTATCTTGCCGCCATCGCCGACCGATCCCACAAGCCCGCCTCACAAGTCCCGCCCTCCCCTAACATTCTCGTCCCCCCTCCGGACATGCCAGTTCTAGCAGACCTATACAAGCGGCTACAGGCGTTATACCCAGGTGTAAAACCCACCAACCCTCCTCCGCTCGACCAGCAGCGACAAAATGCCAACTCCCAGGGAGGCCGAGGCAGCCAGAACGCGTCGCCAAAGGTGGTACCTGTAGACAACAAGCCACAACCTCCGCAGACACCTCAACATGCGCAGATGCCTCGACACGCCGCGTCGCCGACGCCTCCTGCGCAAATATCGCACCAGATGCCGCCCCAGCAGCAACAACAACAACAGCCCCAGCAGCCAATGCAGCATATGGCGGGCGTGTCGGGAATGCCAGGACAGCATGTACAATACTCACAGCAGCAGAACCCTGCCCAGCATAACCCGTCACAGATGGTGCAGCATCAACAACAGCCACAACACCAGCAGGGCATCAACCCGAACTATGCCCACCTTCAGCAGCAGCGCCACGCTGCAATAATGCAGGCGCAGGCGCAGGCGCAAGGCCGCCAGATGCAGGCCCAGATGGGTGGTATCCCTTCGAGTATGGGTATGAATCCCGGTATCGTGTCAACCGGTATGAGCAATGGGATTCCTGTAACTTCAATGGGGCAGCACCCGGGGATGCCGCAGCAAGCAATGATGGGAGGTATGGCGGGCATGGCGATGGGGATGGGCCCACAAGGGATGGGCTCACAAGGGATGGTCCCTCAAGGGATGACGCAAGGAATGGGAGCTCCGGGGATGACGCAGGGGATGGGCGTCCCGGGCATGGGAGCACCGATGGGAGTGCCGGGCATGGGAGCTCCGGGCATGGGGGCACCGGGCATGAATATGGGTATGCCGGGCATGAATATGGGCCCTATGAACCCGGCTATGAATCCTGCTATGAACATGGGGATGGGAGGGATGAATATGAGTATGGGGAGCATGGGCGGTATGGGCGGTATGGGTGCGGGCATGGGCGGAGGCATGGGCCAGTCGGGATTCCAAGAGAACATGGGCCAGGGTATGTGGAATGGAGGTTGGCCCGGGCAGGGCCAATAATTTAAATACTATTTTTGTAAACTCTATATTTTTAGTTTGGTGAGCATGAGCGGTTACCTTTTATCTTTTTTTCTTGTTGTTTCTGCATTCCTAAGGAGCTTTCGTATCTTTTATTCTGGTTCCTGTTGTTATATTGCTATTTTATATCTTTGGCGAAAATGGGTAAGGTGGCGGATAAACCGCCAAAGTCTTGATGCCGTTTATGGTTGTGATGGTTTCTAGCTAGTTTCCATGTCTATTTCTTGCTTTCCTTGACTCTGGGATGGATTTTTGTGGTTTATTTCCATGTATTTTCTTTAGGGGGGACTATCCTCCAATTTCAATGAGATATCAAGTACTCGATAATTCCCAGATACAACAGATTAAATTATCAATATCAGATGCTCACTATTGCCCTGTGTTAAGGGTGTAAGAGCACAAGGGGCTAATATTCTATCATACTTGAGATACATGTTTTCCAACCCTGCCTGCTATCACATTGCCTCGATCAAGCCACTTTAATAATTTCCCCATTATGGTAACGCTAGCTACCTGATTGTGGTGGGAGACGTTGAAAGTTTTCTAGAACATGGGATCCGGCCAATTTAGGTTGAATAAGCATTTCAAACCGAACCAGATCTCATGATGCCATCTTTTTAGAGCCGATAGAAATTCTTGCCTACCAACGGATTCTATATACAGCGACCGGAATGATCTATAGAAAAACAGGGGGGTGAAATTGTATGGCGAAATGTCTGTTCACCATACAACTGTTTTTTCCATAGATCATTCCTATCGCTGTACAGCGATGGGTAATAAGTGATGGAACGCCCTGAGATATGGTTATACCTGCAAACACCTATATTGGTGGTGTTTTACTCACTCTGTCTCAGTCCGTTCCATCACTTATTACCTACCGCTGTACAAACGGTGATCATAATATGAAATATATAAACTACATGTACATATATAGAAACTTCAATATGAGCTATATGTATATCGTGTCGAAGTGTTTTCCATGTAGAGAGTGATGTCTAAACAATAGCATATGGAGTCTACATGTATTGGAAACTGGTAAGCGTGTACTACCAAAGAAAACATCCGCTTATGAAACAAGATTATGCAAACCACCGAAAGCGGTTAGTCCACTGCATAGAGCCGCATCATTCGTAAAACCACCAGTCAACTGCCCGCATCCAGGAGGAGATAAAGGTTAAAATGTTTGCAGTGCTGCCAGTTGCCCGGTCCAGCGCACGTGGTCTAAAGCTTTTGGAGAGAGGTAGGTACTGCGCGTAAAACTCCGATTCCTCACATTCTGCTAGTTGTTCCCCAATTGATTGGCTTGGAGAATTATCTTCTTCTTCTAACTTGCACAGTTACTACCGTGAATAACGTTACAAACCGTGCAATATTCCTGCAAGCAAGCTATTTCAGCACGATTACAAGGGAGATGTCTGGTAGGTGTCTAGAATCGTTTGCAAAATGTATCTGCTAAGGTTTATCGAGTAACACAGATTACGGCGGGCATCCATATAGAGGCGGAGCTGGTCGCGGAGGTGGTCGCGGAGGTGGGGGATATCGTGGTAGAGGTGGTGGAGGTGGTGGCAGAGGTGGTGGCAGAGGTGGTGGTGGTGGTGGAGGTGGTGGTGGTGGTGGTTTTAGCAGAGGAAGACCGCCTACTGAGGGCATCCAATCTACACCTTCTCAAGGTCACAGAGACCAACAGCAATTGGAAAATATCCTCAGAGGACTGCATAACCAGTCTTATGGTAATTATGTTGCCATAGCCAACTTGACGGAATTTTGTTAATCGGTGTTTGGTTGGTTCTAGGGAATTATAGAAATCTTGGTAAGATCGATATATCTTATCCAGGCAAAGGAACGATATTACACAATAGCAAATGCATTGCTGATATATAAATCTTTATACTGTAGAGGGTTCATACAACTGCACTCATGCCACCGAAAATATCGATTACCAGCTCTTTGTTGACAAAGTTCAAAGTGACAGCTTTGCCCCCCCATCCCGTTTCCGAGTCAAAGTCCCTACAAATGATGCAGGAATCCCGGGAGATACATTCAATACCCGTACTAGGTAATGTGCCCCTTGCCTCCCCATAAATTACCACAAAATGCTCATTTCCCTACTCTCCGCCTTACAGAAAAATAGCCTTCTGTGACTACATCACTCGACAAGTGCGACAGGTTATTACATCCCACTTTCTGGACGCGAGGGATAGCGGCCGCGGATGGTCCGCCCCTAAAGGTGGCGACTTTGGTATAAACTATCCTTCACAGCAGGTTCTTGAGCGTACTAGTTGCCTGATCCAGGACTCGTTCATCGAACTGCGATTTACGATCAATTTGCCTGCGCGGGGACGGACTATTCTTGCTGATGTAGCCCAGCACCTGATATTGAAGCAGATCCCGGCATTGGTCCAAGAGGGTCTTTTGTGGAAGAATCTTGACTTCAGAAAAATTGGAGAGCATATAAGATCTATAGAAATTCAAGAAGCGCTCAGAGGAGCGTTGGGAAAACAAAATCTGGTGGCTTTTGTGGGGAATGGCTCAATCCTCCCGAGAGTTTCAGGGGCAAGCCCGTACCCGATGTCAAAAGATATAGCAGTACCATTTGTAGCACCGGAGTCCTTGAAAGTGCGTTGCTTTCTGGAATTTTGAGCAGTGGCAGGTTGCTAATGTTTGTAGGTGAGGATTGAAACCGATGTTCTAGATGCCAGCGGAGCCAAGATCGCAGTCGAGGGCATGGGAGTTCCTCGTGGAGTTACCGTTCTTACTGGCGGTGGTTTCCATGGTAAAACTACACTATTAGAAGCATTGGTAACTATATATCCATTTACATCTTGAGTGTCTTGTCGAGCTCTAACCTTTGATATTAGGAATTTGGAATATATAATGTTGTGCCTGGTGATGGCAGAGAACTCGTAGTTACCGACATAAACGCGTTCAAAATCCGCGCCGAAGACGGCAGAAATGTCGTTGGAACTGATATATCGCCATTTATCAACAATCTCCCAGGACCACACACTACCACAACGAGCTTTACCTCGACAGATGCCTCAGGGAGTACTTCTATGGCTGCAAATATACAGGAAGCCATTGAGATTGGTTGGCCAACCTTGTATTCCATGTTGACTATTTGGAGGCTGATATTGGAATAGGCGCGACTGCTTTGCTGATCGACGAGGATACGAGTGCTACTAATTTCCTTGTGAGGGATCGTAGGATGCAGGAGCTGATTAAGTCCGAGCCGATCTCGCCTTTTGTCTCTAAAGTCTGTCTTCCAGTGGTATTGATGTATTAATACTACAGTATGGTTGTTAATCATCTGATAATGCTGTAGGCAAAAGCGTTATTCGAGAAGTGTGGTGTTTCGACTGTAATTATCATCGGAGGTAACCTGGCTGCTCCACTAACACCTTTCTCCATCTGTACTAATATCTTTCCTCCTAGGATGCGGCGATTGTAACTATCTCCATATCCCCCATGAAACTCCCACTCCAGGTGACTAATATCTCCTCAGACCTAACCATCGCCGATACTGTCATTGGAATGGAGTCCTATCATGCTCATGACATCACCCCCCGTGCACGCGAGATTATTGCGCAGTTCCCTGTCACCGTCGACCAAGATGACACCTACGGCAGCGTCACTAAACGCATTCCGATCTTGCCAGACTTCCATCGTCTCCCACTCCCACCCCGCGCTCAAGGAATGCGCAGTATTCAGCGCCGGGATCGCGAAGACGAGGCGGTAGACCTCTCAGGGCTTGATCAACTGGTTGAGGAGGGGCAAACGAATGCTTGTGCCGAGTTGCTCAACCTCATTCCCAAGACAGGACTGAAATATACGATGGAGCAATGGGCGAGCTACCTGAAGTGCGCTTTGGATGAGGGTGGTTTAGATGCGCTGAGGGGTGGGTCAGTGGTTGGGGGTAAGCTGGTGAGATGCAGGGAATTGGAGATGTTGGCGGTGGTGAATAGGGTTAGAGGGTTGCAAGTGCAGAGAGAGAGCTGAGTGATATCCTCATGGTGACCGTTGAGGGTACATAGGTTAGAAATATCTGTCCAGACAATCTCAACGATATACGAGTGATACTTGATGAACCAATGAATCCTAGTAGTTTTTAAGGTTAAGGTTTTGATGACAACGATGTGATCGAGAACATGCAGAAACACACGGTCCTTGTAGAATAGAGTAGTTACTCCGCTAAGCTATAAATGCTACGGGCAATCTCTGGGCAAGGGGTATGAGGGTTAGGTTTCACAAATCTCGGAGCTCTGAAACCCGAGGGCTGAGGAACGAGTGCAGATGTATGATCACAAACCAGACCAGCTGGCAGCGCCACTCCCGCAAGGCAATGCAGGATTACATACATCCCGTCTGCCACGCCTGCGGTGGATATAAAAAATCGATCTAGGTTCATGAATTCACGAACTTCCTCGCGAGTACCCGGAACCAAAACAAAGGCTGGCCGAATCGGAGTTCCTGCATGTTGCGGCCGGGGGGATAAGGATATGCACACCCTTCTATGAAAACAATAATTTCGCATCAAGTAAGGGATCAGTGTGGTTATTTTCTCCTGTTCAATCATGGTGCCAAGCCTGGATAAGGCAGATGGAAACACATCATCGGTCAGAGCCACTGAATAGTAATTGGCAGATGACTTCACTCCGTAAATCTTGGTGTGTTATTAAAAAGTGCTTGGACACTATCTCTGACTGGAGCAGAGTTCCCCTCGGCTACAACATTCCAGTTCATGGACCGCTGGATCCCATTCCGTCTCGTATTAACTAGGTATATGTACAGGGCGAGCAGGCTTGAGGAGTCAGCTCCAGCCTACTCTTTTGAAAGCTCTAGCTCTGACATCTCAAGACACATTCTTAGGTGATGTTACGAAGGAACACCCGATAGTTTCGTTGCTATAACTCCTTCATAAATTATCCTGAACCACATATTACTAGCTACATGCATTTATTTATATAAACTTGATGAGATGCAGATGTACAGCGATGGGTAATAAGTCATCAGACGGAATGCCACCAAAATACGCGTTTGCAGGCAAAATTGTGGCTAGGTCGTCCGATGACTTATTACCCACCGCTGTACCGGCTTGAACCATATGAATGCAGTCTGAGCTACTTAGTAAGATTGAACTGGTGGTCAGCTAACCGGACCCACCACTGAGAAGGATTTGAAGAGAGAGAGCTGTAAAAAATATACGTATGTATAGCCACTCATCAAAAATGCTCGTGATTCACATCAAAGTTGGTCAGTGCGTGATGTGGCTTACCGGATTTTACGATCAAATTGAGGAACTAAAATGTATCTATATAATTGTATCCAGTGAGTGGCAGAGAATAAAAATACCATGAATATCTAATATTAACTTTGGCCACCATTGATTGTTGCTGTGTTGGGGTTTTGAACATTTCAATGGGCACTTTGATTCCTGACTTGAGCCGGACATGTCACATTGAATCCGAATCACGAACACTTTTGATGAGTGGCTTTATGCACTTTATTGATGATGTTGCGAAAAGTGTTCATAAACTATGTCTTGTTGCGATACCCGGCGTGATTGGCCTCCACTACAAACGATACCTCCTTGGCTCTCGTTATCTTCCGTCCTTTAGTTAACTACCCTTGTAATCCATTCGCTCGATCTTCGGGGCTGCCCCCCTAAACCGGTCGCCTACAGCCAGCTTGAAAAAAGATGGAAATTTTAACGTGTCGTATGACCGCTGGAGGTGGGCATCGATTCACAAGAAATATCTCTACATAATCGCCACAAGAATGTCCCCTCTTTAGGTCTTTAGGCCATTCAATTTCCAATTGTCGAACTCTGTGTACAGACATACATGTATACGTACTACTACATACAATTTAGTTCAGCAGATCGTCAATCAGAACATTGGAATTCCCCTATCAGGCGCTCATCTTCGCCATAAAAGGTAACTTCGACGTCTTGTGTGCCAGTCGACATCCGCTACATCATAAAGTTATAAGAGTGTCGCAAGAGCGGTGTTTTTTTTTTTGGCCTCTGATTACAAAGAGACGATAGATATTGCCACGCATTATTGGGAGTGACCCCGCAGCTCGGCCGAATGCTCCGAGATAGCTACATGTACATAGGTAAAGGAAAACACGGCTTCTCCAGCGCGTGTGTGTAACTTTGGGAGTCATCCCTAGTTAGCAAGGACCTAACAAACAATTATTTACTTCCTAATGCGGGTACATACCAAGGACTCTCTACCCTACATGTAGTTAATAATCAACTATTACCACGGGAATTATATGTTCCGAAAATCACTCTCAGCAACCAACATAGCCTACAGGAAGGGAGGGGTTGTGTGGATTCCTAGTCCTTCATGATTTCTCATTCGGAAACCGTTAACTGGCCAGGGGAGGTATATACATGTACCTACATGTATATGTAGCTAGTTTCGCCTATCGGCAGTGGTGGAGACACCAGACACAGCATATTCTCCGGCATTTCTCGAAGGCCATTAAAGCCCCCGTCCTTGTGAACATGCGGTTTGTACAAGCAGATGATTGCCAAGGCGAGATGTCTCTGAGTTGAAACGACAAGTTCAACATGGTAATTAACAACGTTTGTCCATGCGCCAAAGTACCAAGTACGAGCGCCCCCACCACCACCACCCCGACGTTGATCTCAAAAATTGAAACGAAGAACGGCCCGGCGCTTTACGCCTCATCAGGGAGATCGACATGCCGACCGGGGTCCGAGTGGGAGGTCCGCTCGGAACCCGAAGCTTCCGGGTGCTATTATCTAATTTAGGCAACTAGAGGACGTCACCTTGGGGTTAGCGTGGATTTAAACTGTTACTGCTCAGTTGGCGGACTTGCTTGTCCGCCCACGGGATCACTATTCCCAATTAAAATTCATTGCCAATAAACGCAATGCCTCGACAAAAATGTGACTTTGATAGGTCTATATCTTGCACTACCCTGGGATATATTACACTTCGTGATCGATGCGGAGCTCCGAGTTCTAGCGTCACATATGGTATACCCGGTGCAACGAAAGGGGCACTACGGTCTTTGCCCATAGCTGCCTGTCAGTTCCTGTTTATCATTCCAGCAGTTTGATGCCCACGGTGTGGGGTACCGCCCAGGTGATCCTGCATGGTTCCCGGCTGTGATGAAAGCCGTTCATACCCAATATATTGCCTCCAGCCATGCCGATTTTCCGAACCTTTGATACATATAGTACCCTCCCCCACGATGATATCTACAATTCATAGCATTCAGTTCGTTCAGTTCATTCAGTTCATTCAGTTCATTCAGTTCATTCAGTTCATTCAGTTCATTCAGTTCATTCCTTATATTCTCGTCCTATAACTTCAAAAACCCAACTCTCTAAGCCCCAGGCTGATATAAATTTTTCGAAATGGCGTTATTGTCGAAGCTGTCAGGAGAACACCATATGTCAGATCTTAATGTGATAGATCTAGTGACGATCTCAGGGGTGTTGGTAAGTTTGATTTTAGCCTTACGCCTTACCCAAGTACTACCATGTACTAATTAACGTTAAAAATCAGGTCATTGTTTATTTTGTCACTCATGCCATTTACAACATTTACTTCCATCCTCTTTCAGCGTTTCCAGGGCCCAAGCGTGCCGCTGTATCATATGTTTGTCTTCACTCTCTCTATTTTATCTTATAATGGGAGGAGATAACTAACCATATCCTACCATCACATAGGCATGGCTTATGCGTGTTCTAACCTCTGGGTCGTCCCCGAAAATCCACAAGGAGATCCACGACAAATACGGCCCCGTCGTCCGAATTTCCCCAGATCAGCTCTCATTTTGCTCTGCAAGCTCATGGAAAGACATCTATGGCCATGTTGGCGGAAGACAACAATTCCTCAAGTCTGACACCTATCAGAACGAGTACCACCCCAGCATCGTGTCTGCCCAGGACCCCGTTCAACATGGACAGATGCGCAAGCTCCTCAGTCACGGATTCTCACAGAAGGCGCTGATGGAACAGGAGGACATCGTGCATGAATATGTCGACCTATTGATCAAACAAATTCAAACTCATGCTACTAATAAGCCACAGGGTGAAGAGATGGTAAAATGGTACAATTACATCACTTTTGACATTATTGGAGATTTGGCTTTTGGCGATCCTTTTGGTAGTTTGAAGAGTGGTATGTTCATTCCTGCAGAGTATCAATTGACAAAATTTTAATACTAACATACTCTCTCTACAGCTGAACCTCATTTCTGGGTTGATTTAATTTTCTCCAGTATTCGGTTTTTACCATGGATCACTGTATTCAAGAAAATTCCAATCACCAGATACTTCAAGCAGTACATCACTCCCCCAGGTGCCGCCGAAGCGAGAAAGGCCCATTTCCAGTACAGTCGTGACAAGATCATTAAGCGTATGAACAACAAAACTCCCCGCAAGGATTTCCTCACACGTATCCTCGCCGCAAAGGAAGCCCAAGGCATCTCAGTTGACGAGCTCCAATCCCACTCCAACGTCCTCATTCTCGCTGGCTCTGAAACCACCGCAACATTCCTCTCAGGATTCACCTATTACCTCTGCAAAACTCCCAGCGCATATGCCAAACTCACCACCGAGATCCGTGATGCCTTTCAGAACTACGAAGACATCGATGGCATCTCCACCGAGAAGCTCAAGTACCTCAACGCAGTCATTGATGAAACCCTTAGAATCTACCCTCCAGTCCCAGTTGGCATGCCGAGAACTAGTCCTGGCGAGACCGTCGACGGGATGTTCATTCCCAAGGGAATTGAGGTCTCTGTTTCAGCGTGGGCCTCTACGCACTCTGAAGCGAACTTCCACAAGCCATATGAATTTATTCCCGAGAGATGGATCGATCCCAATTGCACCGATAAGAAGGAGGCCAGTCAGCCTTTTATGCTTGGCTCGCGTGTCTGTTTGGGCAGGAATTTAGCACTCCTTGAGATGCGTGCTATTGTTGCCAAGATGATGTGGACTTACGATATGGAGTTGAAAAACAAGGACTTGGACTGGGACCGTGACAATGAGTGCTTCACACTGTGGAGAAAGCCTGCGCTGATGGTGGATTTCACCAGAAGGAGCGGTATTGTAGTGCCTCCTTTGGACAACTAAGGGCACGATATTGTTTTTGCTCAGTTTCGTTTTATGTTTTTTTCTTGTTTAACCCAAACTCGCATGCAAATTTTTTCTTATGGTTGAGTTCAGGCGTTTTTTAAATTTTATTTCCTTATTTATAAGAATCGAACAAAATTTCTGAATCCAGGCATCGCACTTTTCCTCCGAGTGATATCACATGACTATAACCCTTACCCACAACGCCGTTTTTTTTGTTTTTGTTTTGTTTAACTCATCACCACGCCGTTCCTAACATGGCCTAGAAATTCCTTCGTAGCGTCCACGGGATTAGAGTGCGTACCCTACTCTAATTATCCCTGCAACCGATGCAGACAGTCGACTGGGGGGGGCAATATCGGTGAGCAGCAACGTTATCCCGGTGAAATCTGCAACGGCAATTGCAACGGCGCACCTCGTTAGGGGTTTTTTTCCCTCTCACTCTACTCTGGGGTACCTATAGGTACAGCAGAGCTAGCCGCTATTGCAATTGCTGCAATAGCACTGCTCTACGAGAATTGACATGTGTGCTGTTGATGCTGTTGAGCCCCCTAGAGATGCATGGTGTGTAGGGCGTGTGATAACGCATACATGAGTGAATGTAATGTAGGCACGCCTCGGCCCGGCCCGGACATGCGAGTGAGTATCGATGATCTGTTGATTTTTTTTGTTTAATTCATTAATTGATCTGTTGATTTTACTGCTTTGCAAGAAAATATTTTATGTCTATTCATCACATGCATGGGTATCCGCAAAAAAAAAGCTTCAGAAACTAGTCTTTATTAACAAGTGAAGAAGTTGAACCGATCAGACGAGAGGAGAGATAGAGAGGGTTTAGATCGAAATCGTTTTTGTGTTGACAGATTTTTTGTTTTTGTTGGGATCAAATGCATCGATATCATGAAAGAAAAAAAAAGAAACGAGCATCGTAGGTAGTCCCTAAAGAAAAGGAAGGGAAAAGAAAAGAGAAAACGAAAAGCTAACTATTCCCCAAATAAACAAAGAATTTCATCAGCCGGGAAAAAAAAAGACAAGTAAAAGCAAAAAGAAAAGAAAAAAGAGAAAAACCCCACCCAATGTATCCGAAGAAACACAAAAACCAAGTACACAGGAAATATATTTCCCAGCTATAAAACATACAAACCCCTCTCAAAAAAGCAGTACCGCTACAGTAGTATGGTATATGAAGCAAAGAGAATAGTGAGGAGCGCAATATACTAAAGTCAAAATAGACAAGAAATCATAAAAAGACAACCCAGACAAAGCCATTTCCGCTCTTATAGCCAACTTGCGTGCTTTGAGCCATTCTACCACTTGCGTTTTCATCTTGTTCTTCGTATAATATTACACCCAAGGTCCAATCAGATCAGTAAAACAGGCAAAGCTGGCGTCTGCCAGTCCAAGGTGAGGGATCATCGTGAATCAACTGCCGCCTTCTTCCCCCATCCACCCCAGAAACCACCTCCACCACTATTGGTATTGCTAGGTTGACTGGGTGTAGGTGGGGTATTCGAATTGAAGCTCACATATGATGAAAAGCTTGCAGTACTGTTTACTCTCTCCAATCTGGGACCGGGTGAATACGGCGTATTGCCGCCACCACTGGCGTTCCTGGTACTGTTGGACCCGCCCCCGAGAACTTTCCTCAATGCCTCAAGTTTTGCTTTAGCCTCCTCCGCTTCTTGTTTCGCAACAGCTTCAGCTGTTTTACTTGCAACGAGCTCGAGAAGAAGTGTATCCTCATTGGCAGGGGAATTGTTCTGTTGGGATGAGAGAAGCTGGTGCATACCCAAGGAACTAGTGCGCTTGTTGTATGTAGGTGTTTGCTGGGATCTAGTAGAATTTGAACGCCCAAGCCTAAGCTCTCTCAGTCCACCTTTCTGAGGTTCGCCATTGCTGTCGAATTTGAGCTCTGGTGAAGGTAGAGGGTACTTCAGATCACTTATTTGTTTCTGGAGCTGTTGCTTCTCTTTCTGGCTCTCTTGCCACTTTGATCTGGCATCCTGGAGCTGACCCTTTAATCTTGCAATCTCGGCGTCTTGTTCTGTTATCCGATTGGAGAAGTCCTTTGATCTGAGTTGTTCTCGGTATAGGTTTTCCCGAGTGTGGTCGAGATCCTGCTTGATTTGTACTGTTGATGTAGGGGGTTTTCGTGAAGAGGCAGCTTCTGTCTCAGCTTTTGCTAAGGTTTCAGTGATGTGATCACAAATATCGCTAATCTCGGCAACACTTTCTTCTTCGTTCTGAGAGCCATTCCCGAGAAGCTCTACAAGCCTCTTGGTGAGCTGTCGGTCTTCATCACGTTCGGCCTTGACTGCCGCAAGCTCCTCTACTCTTGCTGCATGCTCGCGTTGCAGTTGGCTCAAAGCCATGAGCAAATCCTCAATCTGACCATGTAACTCGCCATCCTTATTCTGTTTCCGTGAGGAGAACGATCTCGTCGATAATCTCCGGTCATCTTGTGTGATGGATGAGCAGCGCGATAGTGTTGTGGCATCAGTGCTAGCACTGCTAATACTACTGTCGGAAGCTTCAAAAGAGCTAACAGTTGATAAACTTTGTTTGGACGGCGTCCTTCTCATCATTACGGTGCTTGCGGGGCGAGATGATTGCAAGGAGCTTGGGCTCAAATTGACTGTGCCAGGAGACGGACTACCGCCCCAAATTCTACCCAAAAACCTTGAGGCAGCAGCTTGAAGATCAGTAGTTGGGACCTGCTGCTGCTTTGGCGCAACTTTAACAGTGCCATCATCTGGATTTCCCTCCTTAAATTTCTTTTCTAATTCCGTCAATGTCTCTCTTGTCACCACACCTGTCAACCCTACGAAATCCTGGACAAGGTCGTTTGCGTTGCAATTATAAGTGTCCCACAGGCCTCTAGCAAGAAGCATCTGCATCACATCCTCAAATTCGGACGATGCCAGTAGCCGTTTCTGGTTCCTCCTCATCAGGGACAACGCAACACGCATAATGGTTTCTGGTGCACCCTCTGCAAAAATGACGTCGTAAATGCGGAAAAGCATTGGTAGGGGGCAGCTAACGGCGAAGAATGAGAGAAACCATTGCGAAGCATATGTTGGTTGGATGCCGAGAAAACTGAGATGCGCTGCAAGCTCAGGAAGATGCGTTCCCAGGAGTTGCGTAAACTGGTACATGCGCAGTTGAAGGCCATACATGTTCGGCAAGAAGCAAGAGCGAAGATCGTAATGCTCCATGAGTCTAAAAGCTCTTAGCGCGCTGTCTTTGTTAAATTCGCACCCAGCTAGATGCCACAAACCTAACCAGGACACAGAACGCCTCTTTCTCTCCCATATGCATGAGCAAAGGGCCGACCAAAAACCCAAGACTGCAATAGTTAGAAACCGGTGGCGACCTCGGGGAGAACCGTACGAACCCCTGACAATAACCGATCTGCGTATCGTAAATCGAGAATGCTCTTAAAACTCTTCCCAACATTCGCTGTCCCTCTCCACCTTCTTGCTTAAACATTTCTAGTCCCGTCCTACCTATGTCCTTACCGATCAACTGTTCATAGGGGGAGGTTTCACCCAACAATTGATCATACAAGCCTTCTAGGTTGCTGTCTCTTGCTCCAGACATGGCGATCCATACTACACCACGAAGAGGTGGTGGGACACCCCCGTGGATTTTCTGACTAAGAAGATGCGGGAGTTTCAAGGCTGCTCTTTTATAGTCGGAAACTAGCGCCGCATAGAAATCGAGGTCAGTAAGAGGGGGAGGTGCTGGCAGCATCGAGTATCTGAGCGTTGCTGGGTCTGGCTTGTCCATCATCCTTTTCAGTTGAGCCAACGAAGGAGGACGCTCAGGATGGATAAGCAGGGCTTTAGGATCCTTTTCGAGACGTTTATTTTCTTGCTCGAGCCTTGCAAGAAGGAAAGCAGTTCCCTGAACAGTAGGAGCAGGGTCAGAACTATTATCTTCACTCATAGCTGTTGATGAAAGCACAGTGGCGCGCGAAATCACGAGAGAATGTCCAACCTCTTGTGAAGCATCATCTTTGGTGTGTTCACCCTCTGTCCTTTCCAACAAGCCCCAGTCCGGACCAGTATGAGATGCCACCGAGTCCTTGCTGGTTCTTCTAGATGCCATCTCCTCTGGTAATGGTGATTCTGTTCGTTCGGCGGCGTATGTTGGCTCACTATTAAGCGAATATGTTTCTGCCTTATCGTCGACTAGTTTCAAGGTCGGGGTGGGAGAAGGCAGAGACACGAGTTCAGGATCGGAAAGTCGGACTGTCACCATACTCTCAGTTGTTTTAGAGATTGGAGTGTGCTCCTTTTTCACCTCTACCTTTTTCACCTCCATTTCTACCTCCTTCTCGACCTCATTTGCTTCCATCAACTCCTTATCCTGTTCCTTAGGTTCCAAATGGCTCTGGTTCTCCATAGGGGCAATAATACTTTCTGCGGTGGTAGTTTCGATTGACGTTGCGGAATTGGGTTTGTCTGTGACGGTTTGCGTCATGTTGAGAGGAATGTAGAACAAGACGCGTTGTTGGATGTTGGGTGTACTGGAGCTCAGTGCTAAATCGTGGGACACGAGATGGCAGGATTCCAAGCACAAGAAAAGGTCAAGTTGGCATGCAAAATGAGAGCACTTCAGCAAGATATTAGATGTCTGGAGTGAGGGATGCTGGCTAGGTATCAATACTAGGGGGGGGGGGTTGGTTGTTAGGATTAATATGAGTGAATGGTGCTGACACAGATAGATCAACTATGTATGTATGCGCGAGATGAGGGTGGATAACGCCCGAGTAATGTAAGGTAATGATGCAGCCAGTGGCAGGCTTCTCGGAATGGTAGAGGAGGCAAGAGGTCGATCAAAAGAATGTGCCAAAGATAATTACACTAGCAGTGCACACTACCATTAAGATAGGGATGGATAGAGTGATACACGCACACCTAGCAAGCTATTGCTTGCAATTTCGAGAGGAAAAAGCAATACAATGAATATGTCGTAGGGGTGGACAGGTGTGTATGAGGGGTAGGGGTGGGGATTGGATGATAGAAGGAGGGGGGGGAGGAGGGACGGAGAGGGTAGGGTATGTAGAAGGTGGAAAGATTGAACTGCGAAAGTATTATGAGCAGGAGGGTGGGGAGATACGGGAGATTGGATTATGGAATGGTTGCGGAAAGCAGATGATAGGATAGGGAGGAGGAGGATATGTGGCTGCACACCAGGTCGTATCGCTGCTAGGTATGAATATGAGGGTACATGTAGGTACATGTAGGTACTCTTCTCAGGTGGACCACGACGAAGGACTCTTCGGACGAAGGATGGGAGAAAAAGAAGGGATTCTTCGGACGGGGATGTTATTGTTTCCCTTAGCACTCTTCTTGTGTCGTGTTGCAGCCCTGGGCGTTGAGGGTCTCACAATATTCATGGCGCGTGCAGGGCAGACTGTGGGACGGGCACTCCCACATCCTTACCCATGTGGTTAGTTTCAGGGGAACTTACAGGGGAAAACCGCCCACTTGCAGTTGGTATCCCCCGACTAATCCTAAACCCCACGGTGCTAGCCAGAGAATAGGCAGCGGTAACCTCCATTCTGTACATATATGCCTGCAGTGGTTTGTAGACGCCCGCTCAACGGTTGTCCAAAGTCGCGCATGTGTACCTACGATGTTGTACCTACCACCTTTTCATCATTTGGTATTCTCCTGGTTTATAAAACATTTTCTTATGTGTCTGCATAGTCACAATTTTCTGCTTCATCAAACCTCTTCGCCCAATCCAATTTTCGCAGGGCTGGTCGGCTCCGCATCCGGTCGCTTATCACAATTTCAACACTCAACTGGTTTGGATCTACATGGTAGTGAGGACAATCCACGGACCATCTTCATACACCTCCGTGATTCGGCACCCTTAAACTCCTATCATGATCTTCCTTTTCTTCTATCTATGCTGTTCTAAAACTCTAAAGAGAAATTCGGATGAAACCTAGAAACAGCCTTCTACATATCTCTACTCGTAGTTTTTTGGCGCCTCCGGACGCAACGCTATTGCATACACAGAAAACCCCCGCCAAGGCTATCTTTTGTTTTTGTATGGCATGCAATAGCAGTTGCGTCCAGAAAACTACGAGGACACAAATAACTAACACACTTGGACCCCACGAAGCCTATTCTCAACTATTACGCACCGAAAGACAGGTGCCGCTGACGTCGCCGCTGAAACTCGCTACTTACCGCCAATGATACACACTTGAATCATGCTCCCCTGCTCAGCCCCAGGATGGTAATAGAAACACAGTAGGCACTTTCAGTCGTCCACCCAAAAGACAAGACAACCGAGTAACAAAAAACGGTTGCTACCAGCCCTCTAGCCCCCCACCCCGCTATGAATCCTATTTTTTTTTTACGGTTTTCGATAAAACTGTGGAGAGTTCAGTTCCACGTGTTTCGATACGAACTTCAGGATTTACACTTATATCGAATATCGTCATGATTTAGCCTTCACACCGATCGCGAGGCCGCTACTGCATAGCCTCTCCATTGTACCTACTGCATGTCTAACTCGTTCAAAGGCATCAAATAACCAACTCGGAGAGCAAAATAGCCCCGTCCGGTACTCCCTACCTATCCGGTGTGCGCTATGTAAACAACCCCAGTAGCCGTGCGGCAAAACATCTTCGGAAGTTATCAAAGAATTGTTCTCGACCGGCCATAATAATTTTTGTTTCCACGAGTCGCAACACATGTCTGTCATACACAAATCTCGATCTGACATTAACCAATAAACTTTTCCTAACCCGCTCGAGGTACTATTTTTGGCCTTGTACAACCCAACCTCAGCATTCTTCGGAAATCTCTGATAACACCTAGTGCAAGTCACTGTGCATGAGAAAAATCCGGCACTTGATTGGGGAGGAGATTGCTATCTACCTCAACGGCGCACAGTCATGAATAGATCAATGATCGGACATGTTAGTTTTGGCGCTGCAGCAACAAAGGCTTATCCCGCTTTGGGTTTCGGGCAGCTATCAGATCCCAGGGCACTGGAACAGATATGAATTATCTGCTGTTCTAAAGGAGTAAAGGTTAAGGAGCAAGCCAGACCTCCGAGACCATATATGTATCTACGTTTCACTGTTCCCGCCCTCGGAGCGGAGATATCGAGACAAGGATTAGCCCGGCTGATACCATTCCTCTGCTGCATATGCATATGGCGTACTGTCGTTCACGGTGTATCGGCGGATCTGGGTGATGGCGGACGGGGCAAAAAAGAGACAGCCAAGCCTGCAATTCGCCAATACACAGTATCCGCCAATACCCCGTGAACGACGGTACGGGCCATCGTAGAAAGGACCTTGGAGGTGTAATTCTAACTTTGAGTGTTACCGTGGAGGATAAACCGGCTCGGGTCTGTCTTTCGGTTTTCGGGCTTATAAAGGTGTCGAGCGATGGTACCGATAACCGATTTACCGCAGGCTTACTTCACTGATATAAACTCGGTCTTCGTGCTTACCCCGATCCTCCCCGCTGAGGGTGGACGATGATCTCAAAACATAAGTCCTAGGATCCGGTAACATTATTGTGGGTCTGGTCATAGCTACTGCCTACTCGCAATTCCATAGCGTTTCTGAACACAACCGCTATTGCATGCCATACAAAAATGTAGTCTTGGTGGTTTTTGGTGTGTATGCAATATTGGTTGTGTTTAAAACGCTATGAAATTGCGAGTACATAGGTATCGAAGCTCGAATTGGCGAAGATTGATTTGAATTTTACTACCGAACCTAGATACACAAAGTTTTCTTCCTAGAATATTGCCCTTTGTTGAATTATTTTCGGCCGTCAAGAACACGAGAATAAATAGGCTATGGCTTACTACCCTCAGGATTTACATAAAGAATCGATCCTTCGGTATAGATGCAGATCGCATAGCTAGTTTTAGATGAACAAAAGCAAGCTTGGACAAGAAATATCACAAGTCGCATAGTTTATTTTCGAACTCGCGATATCTGGGTAAGGATAAGCTATTAGTTGAAGAAAGTTTCTATAAATAGTACAAATGATCAGCCCTAACCGGTCCAAGAATTAACTACAATGTGATTGCAGCCAACCAAAACCAGTTCTATTACCTAAACCTCAATGCCAGGCAGCTTCTCATGGCTATGGGATGCTTGAACGTCCGTAATTGGGTCTTGAAACACCATGAGATAGCCTAGTGCCAATAACAAACGACAAGGGGATAGTGGGTGTACTTATGAATTCTTGGTGCTGATTATCGGCGATCGATGCTCTCCAACGATCTGGCACGCGAGAATTAAAATATTAAAAACGTTTACATCAACTTGAACTTATCAGAGGGGCCTACTCCTTTTGTATGCCGGAATACCATTACTGTAACAAGTGTATACCTATATTCTTAATTAATTAATAGTTAGGCTTGGTGAGGAAAACCCACTCAAGAAGTGAAGAGGCCATGGTTATAACGACAGCGTTTTACTTCTGAGGTTTATTTTTTCCACTGAAGGGGTATTCCGGTAGAGAGGAAGGGCTTACCTAGCTTTACCACTATTTCAATTTGCCATTTTTGATCCATAGCATTTCACGTGGAAATACAAATCCCGAGAACAAAGAGTAGCATGAGAATACGAAGAGGTGATTATAATATGTAATAGATAGCAGTTGAAACCCGAGGTGTTTTACACTGAAATTATAGTGCATGCAATTTATGGGTTTACTGGATATTGGTCATAAGATATCACTCGCATATATTTTGCACGGTTAGGGTCATCACACGGAAAAATTATCCGGAATATCCACAAAATCACAAATTAAACTGCACACCAGGACCTTGCTAGGACGTCGGAGCTCATAAAATCTACTCACGACCTATGCTTGGCTCATACTTAATGGAATTCGAATACATACATGGATGCAAGTACACACACAGAAAGGAGATGCATGTGTGGTCGTGACATAATACGTATCATATAGATACATGTATATTCATTCTACTTAGAAGATGTTGGATACATACATGTAGGTTTGCTATAGGTCATCGATATATAGTCGAGCGGAAGATATATTATCAATTGTAGGAACTCAAAGGCAATGTAATTATCTCCAGAAATGATAGAACCCAAGAAGATACAGTCTAGTACCAAAAAAGGGGATGTAATACGTACTGTATCAATACGGAATTATATAAAATCTCCGAATTAAACCGAAATCCTAACTATTATACCGTAGCTATACCGTAGCTATACCGTAGCTATACCGTAGCAATACCGTAGCAATACCGTAGTTTTACGGTATTCTGCTAGGTGCGGTACTGGATCCACCCGTTTTTTTGGTACTGTCCCTCTCGGACAACAAATCTGTGTCCACAAATGTTACATGTAGTTTGAGAATCTTTATCAACGTATACTGTTGATATATCATCCATCCATTTATAGCTCACATGTATCTACAGTACTCTCTGCCTAACATAAATTTAGTACCGCCAAAACTCGAGAAATTGGCTATGCATGCATCACTTCTGGGGCTGTTCTATAGCCTTTAACCAATCATTAAAGAGATATGTAATCCCTGGCCGGAGGCAGCCAATTTATCGAGTTTTGGCAGTACACGCACTTATAGATTATTATCATAAGTGTATGTACTCGTAGGTTCATAGCGTTTCCGAACTTGACCAATATTGCTTGACATACAAAAAGGAGGATTTGGCGCTTTTTTGTATGGTATGTAATATTGGCCGTGTTCGGAAACGTCATGAAGCTACGAGTAGAGGTTTCAATTCTTTATGTGTTACACCCTAAACATCAACGCGATAAGAGTTTATCGCTGCGGCTAGATAGATACATAGCTATCCCTTGTCTTATGCGTACATGTATATATCATGTGATCTCTATATTTTGGTTAGAAAACGTCCGGGTAAACAACTTGCTGCATTTGCCAGTCTTTATATTACGCTGGTATGCCATATATTTTGCAGCATGCTGCCTTAAGTTCAGTCAATCACTTCTTTTATGGAACACGCTAATGTTTGAGAGAGATTTTCTAATGTCTCATTCGTCCAAGGGATAGCTTGAGAAGCTATGGTGTACAGTCGCTCACCTAGTGACGGCGGATCCTGTCTAATGGTTGTGCCCGTAGTAATTTACTCTTGGCGTCCCAAACTTAACTCTCCTCAAATCCCTGACCGCCATCAGACAGTATCCGCCTTCACCCCGTGAGTGACTGTAGGTGTGTAAACTTCGGAGATCTACCCCCATAATGGTACTAGCGTCCAGCATAACGGTGGAATTGTCTCCAATACAAAAAATGTTCCTCTGAAGTTGACACACCCACCCCCTATGCCTTCTCGCGCCATAGTGAATCAGAATGCGCTCGCTGGTATGTAGCCTAGCGTTGCCAGGGGCTCTGTTGATGTTGATAGTGGTTTGAGTATCATTGGGCCTACAGATTTCAGAGCGCCAAGACCAAAACAAAACGCGTTGAAAAATCACCGGTCTCCCATCTCAGACGAAGCAACCGACCAGCCCAAAACACCAGCAAAACCCACGATCACGGGCCTCCTACGCAAAACTTAGCAAGGCAAGAAACTGCTTATAGCAGGCCTTTGCTCACGAACAGTTCTGAATCAGATTACGACGCCTTCTACGATAATTGTATTCATTTATCCATACTCCTGACACCTTACCTTTAGCTCCTGCGCACTGTCGAGTTGTCCTTCAATCTATCACAGACCTTGCAAACCTCCATCTAAATTATTATCAGCCCACATAGAAGTCATGAGTGATAGCGACTCAATGATGTATGGTGATGATGATGGGAATGAGAGCCCTTTTTCCCCGGAACCAGTGGTGAGCTTGCACCCTCGACCTAACACATCTTAAGCAGCAAGCTAAAAGTTAAATTAGAAGAAAAAACCTGGAGTAAAGAAGGCAACAGTACCGAAAAAGCCTGCTCCTAAAAAAACTGCGACCTCGAAGACCAAGACTGCAACGAAAAAACGAACAGCAGGTTCCGACAATGATTCTGAGGATCCAGGATCAACACCCCCGGTCAACAAGAAACAGAAAAAAACAGCTACCAAAAAGGCGAAGGCGAAGGCAAAGGATGAAGACGAGGACAACAGTGATGTTTTCGAAGATGCCGATGATGGGCCAAAGTCCGAGAAAAAGAAATCCGGAGGAGATGCTTACCAGAAGGTTTGCATTAATAGCTGGCTTGGAAGTTTGCAGTCTAGAGGTACTGACTTTATCTATACAGCTTACTCAATTAGAGCATATCCTCAAACGCCCGGACACCTACATTGGCTCTGTCGAGCGCACCGAAAAACAGATGTGGGTTTTCAATTCGGCCACGAATTCCATGGAATGGAAGACCGTAAACATGGTTCCCGGACTTTTAAAAATCTTGGATGAAATTCTTGTGAATGCTGCAGACAACAAGATTCGCGATTCAAAGATGGATACCCTCAAAGTTACGGTGGACAAGGAATCTAATACCGTATCTGTTTTTAATAACGGGCGTGGTATTCCAATCGAGATGCACTCGGTTTGTTGCCCAAGAATCTCATCAGGCACAATGGTGAACTCAAGCTAACAATTCCATAGAAAGAAAAAGTCTACGTTCCGGAGTTGATTTTCGGCCACCTTCTTACATCATCTAATTATGACGATGATGAAAAAAAGGTTACTGGTGGTCGTAACGGTTATGGTGCGAAGCTTTGCAATATTTTCAGTACTGAATTCACCGTCGAGACTGGTGATAAAGCCACAAAGCAGAAGTACAAACAGACATGGAGAGAAAACATGAGTACAATGGAAAAGGCCAAAATCACATCAAATGCAAAAGGCGAAGAATTCACCAAAATTACATTCAAGCCTGACTTGGCCAAATTTCAGATGGAGAAAATGGACGATGACTTAGAGGCAATCATCAAGCGAAGAGTCTACGATCTTGCTGGTCTGTAAGCCTTACTCAAATCGGGGAGATGTGATACTGATGTGTTTGCCAATTGTAGGTGCTGTTAAAGGCGTGAAAGTCTTTTTGAACGGCGAGCGAATCAATTTGAGCTTCAAGAAATACTGCGAGATGTATACCAATGCCCTGCACGAAGAGAATGGTGGCGGTGATATCAAGCCTCAGATTATCCACGAAATTATCAATGATCGCTGGGAAATTGGTTTTGCTGTTAGCAATGGTTCATTTCAGCAAGTCTCGTTTGTTAACAGTATTGCCACAACATCTGGTGGTACCCACGTCAATGCAATTGCCGATCAAATTGGTGCCAAACTTATGGATTTAGTTAAGAAGAGGAACAAGACAGGCGCTGCTGTCAAACAGGCACAGATTCGAAATCATTTCTTTCTCTTCGTCAACGCGTTGATCGAAAACCCGGCATTCACATCCCAAACGAAGGAACAGTTGACTACGAGAGCGACTGCCTTTGGAAGCAAGTGCCCAGTTAGCGAAGATTTCATCAAGAAGGTCGCCAAGACCGAGGTTGTAAAAAATATCTTGGACTATGCCAATATGAAGGCTGATAAAGCTTTGACGAAGACCGATGGCTCCAGACGTTCTAGAATCAACAATGCGAAACTTGTCGATGCCAATAAGGCTGGTACAAAGAGTGGCCACGAATGTGTTCTTATCTTGACAGAAGGAGATTCCGCCAAATCATTGGCAATTGCTGGCATTTCTGCTATTGATGGGCGTGATAGATATGGTGTCTTTCCCTTGCGTGGAAAACTTCTCAACGTACGAGACGCATCCCACGATCAAATCATGAAGAATGTAGAAATCCAACTTATTAAGCAAATTCTCGGTTTACAACACAAAAAGGTTTATGAGAGTAGGACCGAGTTGAGATATGGCCATTTAATGATCATGACCGATCAAGACTACGATGGTAGCCATATCAAGGGATTGCTGATTAACTTCTTTGAGACCCAGTTTCCTAGTCTTTTGAAGCTACCTGGCTTTCTGATTGAGTTCATCACCCCTATTGTAAAGGTTTACAAGGGCTCCTTGAAGAATCCTACCAAGGAGCTCAGTTTCTTCACTATGCCAGAATACGAATATTGGAAGGCAAATAATACTGAAAAGGGATGGGAGCATAAATACTACAAAGTATGTTAGCTAAATATGTCAAGAAAGTAGCTTTGAATGCATATAACTAACGCCTTGATAGGGTTTGGGTACATCTACCGAAGCGGATGCAAGAGTTTACTTTGCCGATTTGGAGAAACATATGAAGGAGTTTCATGTCATGGAAGAAGAGGGCCGAAATTTGATCGAGTTAGCATTCTCGAAAAAGAAGGCGGATGAGCGAAAGGAATGGCTTCGACTTTATAAACCAGGAACGTTTCTCGATCATGGCGTTGATAAGATCTCTTACCCTGAATTTGTCAACAAGGAATTGATCCTATTCTCCATGGCGGATAACATTCGTTCTATTCCTTCTATGGTTGATGGTCTTAAGCCTGGCCAGCGCAAGATTCTTTTCGCTTGTTTCAAGCGGAACCTCAAAAAACAGGTCAAGGTCTCTGAATTGGCTGGATATGTCTCCGAGCAAACTGCGTATCAGCACGGTGAACAGTCTCTTCAAGGCGCGATTGTCAACTTGGCGCAGACTTTTGTTGGAACCAATAATCTCAATTTGTTGGAACCCGAAGGATCTTTCGGTACTCGTCTCGATGGTGGTAAAGATGCGGCTAGTCCTCGTTATATTTACACTCTTCTTTCACCCTTTGCTAGAAAGTTGTTCCCTCAGATGGATGATCCTCTATTGACATATAACCTGGACGACGATAAGAAGATCGAGCCATTGTGGTATGCACCAATTGTGCCGCTGGTTCTCATCAATGGCGCAGACGGTATCGGGACTGGTTGGAGCACAAACATTCCTAATTACAACCCTGAAGATGTTGTGAATAATATCCGCCGCTTGATGAAAAACGAAGAGCTGGAGGAAATGGTTCCATGGTACCGCAATTGGACCGGACACATCGAGAAGCTGTCAGACGATAAATACAAGTTTACTGGTATCGTGAAACAGATTGATGACGTCACTTGTGAAGTCACAGAACTGCCTGTCAAGATGTGGACACAAGAGTTTAAGGAAAGACTTGAGGAGATCATCAAGGCAGAGAAGACACCCAGATTTATCAAGGATTATGTTGACTATAACTCTCCACAAAAAGTGCATTTTATTATAACCATGGAATCCGAGAAGCATATGAAAGAAGCGCTGGCAGAAGGTCTTGAGAATAGGTTCAAGCTATCGAAGACGATTGCGACAACTAATCTTGTTGCCTTCGATCCTGAGGGGAGAATCAACAAATACAACACAGTCAACGACATCCTGAAGGAATTCTATTTCATTCGTCTAAAGCTTTATCAGGAACGAAAGGTATAAATGCCCACAGTGAGAAGCGTTTAATTTTCGAGTTGGATACTGATACCTCGTAGGAATATATGCTTAATGAGATGAACCGAACACTACTCAGGCTCACTAACCAAGCTAGATTTATTAAGATGATCGTCGACAAAGAATTGATTGTTTCGGGCAGAAAGCGCGCGGACATCATTTCAGAGCTCAAAAGAAAGAACTTCGACACATTCTCCAAAAAGGATCTGGCCAAAGATGCCGGCGAGACAGAAGCCGCACAGGAAGACGAGGAAGACGATGATTCTTCGGTTGGTGATGGTTACAACTATCTTTTGGGGGTGCGTATGAATAATTCCCTTTGGCCGGTTCATTCTACAAATTTGCTCACGTTATCATAGATGGCTATCTGGTCCTTGACTAAAGAAAAGGTCGACAAGCTCCTCAAGGAAGTTGCTAACAAGGAACTCGAGATTGATGAGCTCCTAAAACTCTCGCCAAAGCAGCTTTGGGCTACTGATCTTGACGCCTTCGTTGAAGAGTGGAGACTCACTTTGGAAGATGATAAGAGACGTGCCCTGTTAGGTACTGTGAAGCAGAAGCGTCGTGGAAAATTGCTTGGTAAAGGTGCCAAAGGCAAAAAGAAGGCCGACTCTGATGAGTCTGATTACGAAGCAAAATCAAAAAGGAAAACTGCTGCCAAAGCTAAGGCAGATGCAAAAAAGCAGACAACATTAGGTTTCAAACCTGCCGAAAAGAATGAGGTGATCGACAAGAAACCACCTATCCGAGCGGCAAAGAATGCGCCAATTATTGAAGAGCTGAGTGATGAAGACTTCGAAATGCTTGAAAAAAATGCAGAGAAGACAAAGCCAAAACCTCTCGCAAAGCCGAAAGTCACAGAACTGCTTTTATCGTCACCTGCAGCAGCTGAAAAGATAAAACGCACCGATGTTTTCAAGGACGAATCCGATGGCGAGGACGATGGGGATGACGTGTTCATGGCCGAAGCTGTGAGAACAGGAGTACCAACAAAAATCTCTAGGGTTGAATCAGAAGATGAATTTGATTTCAACGATTCTGAAGACGAGTTGCCAAAAAAGACTGTTGCTAAGAAAGCTGCTCCCCTAAAAGCAGCCGCTAAAGCGAAACCGACAGCCAAACAGGCAACTAAGGCAAAGATCGATAGCATTTTTGACGCTTCTGATGATGAATTGCTACCAGCGAAAACTACCACCAACAAGCCAAGGCGCGCTGCAGCTCCTCAAAAATCTCTGATGGATACGGATTCTGATCTTTCGGATGCCATGGACGATGAGATAGTAATGCCTAAGCAAACTGTTGCAAGTAAGCCAAAGCGTACTGCGGCGCCTAAAAAGTCTCTCGTCGATATAGATTCCGATCTTTCAGGAGACGATGACGGCCTGGGCGACGTAAGCGCAATGGTTAAAGGTGTAGGAAGCGGTACGGCTGCTTCTGTTACATTGTTCAAACAAAGCCCAGCAAAGGCGAAAGTACCAGCCAAAGCCCTAAAGAAGACTGTTGCCAAACCAGCACAGAGGAAGGCAATTAACCTTGACAGTGAGGATGAGAGCGAGTCTGATGATGCTGGTAAACAACTTAAGGGGCATGTAAATATGCTCATTTCGGAGGAGGAGGAGGAACCGCCTACGAGGCCAACTTCTAAAAAGGCTGCACCTGTGAGGTCTGCCCCCGCGAAGAAGGCTGCACCTATAAAGAAAGCCCCGCCTATCAAAAAAGCTCCCGCAAAGCCTACTACCCAAGCTCGTGGAAAGAAGGTTCTTGATGAATCTGATGAAGAAATCGACGTTGAGGCGACCCTCGAACAGTTATTGAGTTCCGATGAAGAGATGGAGGATTCAGAGCCTAAACCAGTATCTCGTGGCCGGGCTTCAAGAGGAGCTGCAAAACCTGTTAGCTACAAGATTGCACCTGTTGACTCCGATGATGATGACGATGATGACGATGCATCTGAAGATTTTGATATTGATTCGGAGTAATATTGTTTATGCGCTTTATCTTTTCGGAAAACGAGCTTTTTCATTTTTTTCTTTCTGTGGGAGATCATTTGTATTAATTAAGGCGCGGAGGCAGCAGCAATGAATATCAAATTGAGTCAATTTTGTTTCGAGATTATTTTAGTATTTCTGGTTTTGGTCATTGTGTGCTTCCTGCTCACCAAAGGGGAAGTAATCTTGTTTCTGAAGGGTCTGTTTCACCAAGTTTCACCATGAAGTACCAAGCAATAAATCTATACATGTAAGTGTCTATATCATGCACAAGTACATCTTTCCATGTAGGTCTATGCCTAAGGTGCGCATATCCTCAGTGAAATAAGAGAGCTTTGTTCAACACTACATGTACTTCCCATGTCTGATTTTCGTGATAGCGCATATGCAGATTCTGGGGATGATCTGAGACATTATGACAAGCATATGCCATGTAAGTCGTTTTGTGCAGCTGCAGCAGTCTTTCCGTGTGAAGGTCAAGCAAGTGTGTCTTCTTATTATGCTGGGACCCGGAGATCAGGAATAATCGTAGCACAATAGGAATCAAATGTATGATTAGCGTTTTCTGATCTAGACTCTTTGTGGTGCGCCTACAGTGAGGTAGTAAGCGCAGCTTTGATTCATAAGCTATCACTCGACAGAGAATCCTTTTTAAGATGTTTGTTCATCGGGCCCAGGCTCCCCAAATGGTTTGATGCTGAGCCATGATGTTCCCAGCCATTATATATCAAACACCACCCCTTAATACACCCCAAATGTTATTTTTCTAATCAAAAGATTTTATTAGCTGATGGGTTGGGGCTCTGGTCTGTGGAACCGGCCTATAATTTGTTGTCGCTAATAGTACATGTATTACTTCCATGCAACCACTATATATACCCATATGCATTGGTGTGGCTTTGGCGAGTCTGGCATTGATATTCGTATTTTATATATATCAGTAGGATGACTTGATCATGATTTTTATAAAATTACATGCATGCTATACCGGATGTATTTATATAATAGTACAGCTATCCCACAAACAATCAGGTAGAACCAAAACAAATGAAACCAAAGGAGTTATGGAAATCGTGCGTTATAACATAAATTTGGCCTCAAGCATGCTTAGATAAGATGTTATAAATAATCCCATCCTATCACCACACTGCGGGCTATTTATTCATATCGACACGATTCCAAAATACCGTTGGGTTCCGTTAATTTCAATTTGGCCTGACAGCCGCGGTTTAATTAAGCTAGTGATACAGAATTGTTCTTTAACTTCACATAAGAGAGTTCTTGGGCAGTGGCTTTCCTAGAGATGAAACGACTACATGAGCCACTGTCCACCACATTCCCTCAATAGTATAATGTGTAGCACATACAAACATATAGATAATAAATTCGTGGGCGTACATGGCGAACCAGAACTCGGTCAGGGTGGGCTTCGACACTTAGTAGCAAATAATGCTTCAAAGATGCCTCCGGGGGCTTTGAGGACTGTACCTGCAGGTCTATGGTTCCAGCGGTAATTTTAGAGTGGAGTTGTTTTGATCTAACGTTATATACTCATGCATTCGGTTGCAACGATATCCGACCATTTAATGAACATCCGAGTATGTGTTTATAATCATGGAGAATACAATCGGATAAGTTGTAATCCACTAAGCCTGGGTTGCTTTTGGTTGAGACTCCTCAAATTCGCAACCTAGATTGGATGAGCATGTATATACTACATAGTGATGTTAATATTCCTGCAGGGTATCTTCATATTAATATACATGTACTCTGCCTCACTCACATACTGTATTATCATGTGCTCGACGTATCTAGATCTGTTTACAACGTTAACCCCTGTATGATAAACTTTCGAGTACATATTGCGACTTATCAAAAATAATGGGACGCAACGGGATTCAACTTAATACTTTCTCAATCACAATCGACCACAAACAGACCATAAATACGGCAAATGATAATAAGGAATATAAGAGGCCCTAAACATATTTAATCCTGTATCGCCGTTCGTTTGTGGTAGGGTTTGGTGGCCTGTCGTTTTGACAACCCGCAATAAATTCACTGAATATTTAGCCTGTATATATGTGGTTGGCGCCGGCACAATTACGAAACCTCAATGAAGCCAAAATTTCCTTTACGTGTATTCCAGATTTTTCTCCCCATCATAGTAAGGTAGTGGAAAGAATTCTGTGCCCTATCCCACCGCATACTGATCATGATCAACCTCAACCGTCCATCGTGTTTATTTAGGCTGTATCCTATCGGTAATTAGGGTATCGAGAAATGTTAGGGAAATAAGTACCGATTGTAATTCAAAAGTCGAAGCTGGTGGAAAAACAACTCACGAGGTTTGTTTGGATGTGGCTGGTGTATATAGTGGGACTTGCATCGACTGGTAATATATACATGTATTACTATGGCGTGTACAACAACAATAATAAGCGGAGATGTGCATTGCCTTTGCATCACCGGATATCATTCGCGTCGAGCGCGCTCACTCGTGGGTTCATCGTCCATGCTGTGCGCTCGGGAGCCTTGCGATCGCTAAATTCCTGCAGCAATATTATGACCTTGAGAGATTGTGGGGATCAAATTAGTCTTATTGCAAAATCGAACTTTATGAATAGAGAAGAGTAAGTCATGCTATTAATTGTCACAATACTAAAAAAAAAAAAAAAAGGCTATTTTAAGCGCCGCCCCATCGAGGATTTGATTTCATAACTAATATCAAACCACAAACAGGTCAAATACTACAAGTATTTGTCTGTATTATCTTATGTTGTTTATTCTCTAGTTTTATGCTTCGATTGACTAGGAATCTTATTCAAGAGTATTACATGGTGAGAGTTTGCGTTTCATACATAAAATTCTCAATAAGCGCTAACAAGCACTGATAATGAATATATGTGAACACATTTCAATCGTTATCCTGTTAAAGTGCATGCACGCACAAGATACAGGTCAGAGATGGTTTCCAGGGGTCTATTCATGGCACTTTCGTCCATTGCTGATGATGATGCATAATTGTTTTTTGATCTGATGCTTATCCTCCCGAAAGTCTACATCTTTGTGTAGGATCTTGCACCTGTTTTTGAGCTATCTCCAGAGTAGGTAATATTATGCAAACGTGCATGCCCGGAGGGCAACAAAAGCCTGCAGGATGTCTTCACAAGCTCAAGGTGGCCTGCATCTCTTAGAAAATAGAGCCCCTTTCTTTTAGAGGTTTGTTTACTGCATAATGCTGTCTTCTCTTAGGCTCTGGCTGTATATTGAGGTGTTGGCCCATCATCCAACGGGTAGACGCATGTAGAAAGCTGCAGAGGTACATGCATCTGCTAATCGGAATGCTTCCCTGCTGGCTGCGGCTACGGGTTACAACAAGCAAATGTATAGTGGGTGGAGAAAAAAGCAAACTAAATCTTCCAGAAGCCTGTCAGTTCCGTTCCGGTGGATAGGGTGAAGCAGGGAAAGTTGGTTCGGGACCAAGTCTTCTCTTTTCTGCTGGAACACCTGGTAAGGGCTTTGTTTGGTACATGGTCAAGCTTTACTACTACCCTATTCCTTACCTTCTCTCGTATCTTCCTGCAGTCATTCTGCTCCATTATTTTTACTGTTTGGGCGTGAGTATCCCGAGTTCCAGCAGCTTACTGCACCCATATGTCGTATACTCTTGTATCTTGACGAAGGTGGACCTGGGACTCAAAGGGTGTATGTTTATTCTTGCTTGCGCTTCCGAAAACTAAACACGTGCATACATAATTCGAAATCCATAGACTCGTCTCATCATCTATACCTTGGCTGCGTTTCATTACCACGAGTAAGAAGTGTTGCGCAGACATAACAGTTCATGTTATTTCCAAGCCAACCCATACCCTTTCTTTGAACCCTTGAGCCCTAGGAGAGAAAGAAAAGAGAGAGGAAGAGAGCCGTTTTCAACAAAAAGAATAGAGTGAAAAGAAAGAAGGGTAGTAAGAAAAAATAAGAAGAAGGAGCAGGAGCAGGAGCAGGAGCAGGAGCAGGAGCAGGAGCAGGAGAAGGGGAAGGAGAAGGAGAAGGAGAAGGGGGAGGAGAAGGAGAAGGAGAAGGAGAAGGATGTTGAGATTGAGAGGAATATCTAGTATACCCATCGGTGATTTGGTGCTCGACGTTTCTTGAGACAAAGAGCCGGAGTCTATCTCTGCGTGGTAAGGCCGGCATGTACATGATAGACTGACGTTGCTGTTACACCCATTCAACTGTCGTGTCAAAAAGACTAAGTCTGCCATTGAATCTGATCAGTTCCTGGTGTCGGCTTTGTGGTATACTCCATAGAAAAGAACCCGCTATTCTCGTTGCCAGGACAAAATAGAAAGAGCCATCTTCTTTAGCACGCCATTCAGTTCCGCTCAGCTCTCCATATGAGCTCTTCTCCTTCGTTGATAGAGAACGGTGATAGCCCACAGGTAATAACAATAATAAAAAAAGCTCAACTGACTTGGGCTTGTTTGATGTGTCAGTCATTCACCGTTCTAGCAAGAAACCACTGCGCGTTCACCTTGAAGAAAGGGAAACCAAACGGGCTTGTACTCAATTCCCATCCAATAAAAAGGCTTCGCTCTTCGGAATCAATAAATAACCTCTTACTCCCTCGCCTCCATACACTCAAATCTTCAAACACTCTTGGTTCTGTTGCGCTTGCAGGGCTTTACTTTCTTCGGGCTGCTCATCTTTGAAGATTCAACCAGGAGGGCCCTCTTCATCTTCGGCTTGGTCCCCGAGTCCTGGACGACGTACGCTACTCACGAATAGTCACTCGAAGTGGATCGGAATGGCCCAACTCTCCTCACCACACAAGGCGGTGTCGGCTGTATCTACACAGATTGATACACCCGAGCTTGGTTCATCCCCAAGGATCAAGATGGAGCCCATTCCCGAATCATGTGTTGATTCCCCCCCACCTGACTATCAACCTACATGTACTTCAAACGCGGCATCTACGTTCTCTAAAATTTCCACACCTCCTTTGGCACAACTTACTCCAGTCCTGGCTCCCAGCTTCACCGCCATTTACACTCCCACGCCTTCCAACGCCTATACCTGTATTAATTCGCCAACCCCTATCTATCCGCTGATATCGACTCTTGCGTCTTCTACAACCACTCCTCGTCGCACTGGTCGTCAGGGAAGAGCGACAAAAGAGAGGACGCTCGTTAGAAATAAGCCTATCGAAACAGTCAATTATCCTTGCCACGAAGGGATTTCTCAATTCCATCGCCAAAAGCTATTGGAGTTGAGTGTGTACCCTATTGATGGGATAAGCAACTACTCTAGAAGTATACCGTTCAAGGGAGCAAAGGAGAGCTTCCTGAAAAGTACTGGTAGGAGTAGATTCGATGGTAAGGGTCTTTCCCCGTTTTATTCTTTATCACTTTTACTGATTACATCCCAGTATTTGAGTACCGATTCACGGCACCAAATATAAAGGGAGAAGAAAAGAATTGGTGGGTGATGTGGGATTATTATAATGGTCTTGTCAGAGTTCATGACTTTTTTGACTGTTGTAAACCGGGGAAGGTGAGTATCCCGCTACACGCAGCTACATGAATATTTGAGCTTGAGTACTGACAATAACCCTCATCAGACAGAACCAGGAAATGCTGTAAAAGAGAAGATAAACCCCGGCCTTCAATCTATTTGCCATAATATCACAGGTGGAAATTTGCACGCTCAAGGTAAATCTATCTCTTTTATACCCCGTACTCGCCGTTTTCATGGCCGCTCCCTCAGTCTTTTGGGGGGACTTCGTCTCTACTTTAATGAGAAATAAAATCTAATACATCCCTGTCAAAAGGCTACTGGATTCCTTATCCTGCAGCAAAAGCTCTTGCCACGAAGTTCTGTTTCAGAATACGTTACGCACTAACAATTATCTTCGGAGAAGATTTTCCTTCTCTATGTCTCCCAGAGTCACACCCAAACTTTGGGAAGTATTCAATCGACCTCGAAATAATAGAATCTTGCAAGGAAACATCTGCTCAACAATTTGTATTTGAAAAGCAGAGGGCTAGTACAGGCCTTTGTCGACCGGGTTCTGCAACATTATCGGAATCTAGGCCTAAGGTACTAACACCAGTTAGCAATATCCCTGCATCGGACAGTTGTAGAAATTCTTCAGCTATTCAGGCTCAGAAGTCTGGCCAGACTGTTGGATACCACGATCATGTCCACAGTATTCCTGCATCTGATAATAATGGAGGCTCTTCAGATATTCAAGTCTACAAGTCTGGTCAGACAGGCCGATACTATGATACTGCCCGTGGAATTTGGACTCTTGGGGGGGCCAACAGAAATTGTAGTCCACTCGAAAATACCTCTCGGCCGGTAAATAGTTCGGCTCTGGCCAAAATCTCAACTGGGACAATATTCAAATCTGAGAGGGCACCCAAACTCACTTACAGCGGTGCATTTGGCGGGAATGTCACCACAAGAAAGACACCAACTGTTCCCTTAGTTGGGCAGCGCACATACATGCAGATGCCCGGCCTCCCCGCTACTGGGCATTATTACTTCAACGAAAGTTGTGTACGGGGAACTCAACCATTTAAAACCAGTACAGCAGTCCAGGAGACCCAGGAGGGCTTAGGAGTACCGACATTGGGGCATCCAAGGGTTGATAATGGCCCCACAAAGAATCGGTCTACTACACAGCCATTAGTTAGAGAGGTGGGAGGGAAAGGTGTCACTAAGCGTTGTAATCCAAAGAATGCTTTTATATCCCTCCAAAGAGATGACGCTCCTCTGCTTCCCCCAATTGAACTGGGCCCAGAAGACTCTCGACAGTCTCCCAATAAGAAAACAAAATTGACGGAGCCGCACCGATTCAATAATCCGTATATGAACAGGATCAAATTAGAGGTCGGAACTTTTCAAAATGCTGGTCCTAGGTCGTGCCGAGACGAATCATTACCACGCATTCAAAATCCGTTCACACGGGAATGTTACGATAGGCTTGTTTTTAGACAGATAGAGGAGAAGCCGGAGGAAGTACAAGCCGCGTCGAGTTTAATGGCTCTCAAATGCAGATATCATGACAGAGATTGGGTCGAGAGCTCTTCCCAACACACCTACGGTATTGGAGGGAACTCTTATCTGAAACGTCGGAGATCGACTTAACAGTTGAAGTGGGTAATACTTGAGATCAATGATGACTTGGCGTTTAGAACCATTTTTAGAGGCGTTTAAGTGTTGGGTGGAGTTTTGCAAACCAACCATTGTTTTTGTCTTTGAATTTTCACTATTTTTTTACCACCGGATTTTCAGGCTTTCTTGGATGTATAGAAAAAATGTAGGGCGTATTTAGATCTAGATCAGATGCATTAGGCGTTCATCAGGAAGGTGGTCTTTTCAGGAGTTCTTATTTGGGCAAATAATTAAATGACCTCACGATTGTTATTTCAGAGCAACTGGCCATGGAGTAGATGGATGATCCGGGGGTTAACCTAAAGGTATTTTACAGAAGTTCAGAGGGTGATTTAGAGGTGAGACTTCAGCGGTGGAATTCGTGGAAGTGCAAGTTTTAGACAAGACTTTTTTCTCATCCTGTACGTATCTAAATCTACAAACTGGGATACTTACTGCTCGAGTCCCACATTTAGGCGATACATGTGAAGTTCATCCACAGAAGTTTGTTATATTGGAGTCCCTTTAAACTATAGTGCCTATTCGACCTACAATGTTAAAATATGTATATATGATCATGAGAAGATAATAGTAAGGTGTACCATCGTGTATGTAACCCTTTAGGTAACCATTTGATGGCTTGTAAATGGTAAGTATCTGTCTAGAGCGTTCCTAAAGCATATTTCCCCGGGTGGATCACGCCAGGACTTGACGTCCAGCTGGCTTGCCATGATCAGCAGGTATCGGATTATATGGTTGTTTTATGTATAGGATAAAGTACCGTGTGTCTTTCAACGCTTCGAGGTGCTGGGCATACATGTAGGTACAACAAATAATCCTTATATTATGTACGATGTAGACTCCCCTGATATGATGTTCTGTGTCGATAATATATATCAGAAAGTATAAGTGTGGCTTGATTGCACTAGTATCAAACCTTCCGCCCCGGCCTGCTGATCTGGTTCAAACTACATATGTACATGTGGTGATGTCCAAATCACAACCACAGAATTATTCAACACGGAAATTCTCATACCCTCGGTGGCAGTGATTTTATATAAACCCTGGGGTTCCGTGACCAAGCTTTATAAGTTTAATTTTTGAGATACGGGGTTCCGTGACTATGGCTTTATAAGTTTAATTTTTGAGATACGGGGTTCCGTTACTATTATAATTAGCACACCGGCCACGCACACGCATTAGTACTATTAATGTCATGTGGTCTAGGTTTGGATGATGAATACCCTACCACATAGGTGCGTATCGTAATTACGGTGAGCTGATCATGTAGGTAGACTACAGAGCGTGGTAACATTATTGCGAAAACAAGGGTAGGCGAGTGCTGTGGGCCCGCACAGGTGGGCGAGTGCTGTGATTGGGTGAGGAGGAACCTCAGGCGGGCTTTAGGTAGGTTTTAGGCGGGCTTCAGCGGTTCACGGCTTCAACATGGACCAAAATCTCTGAAGTGGGAGGTTTTGTTTGTAGAATTCACAAATTTTGGTACTCGCTAGGCGTTTTTAGCACGCTCGCCAACCCCTGTTTTCGCAATAATGTTACCACCCTCTGTACAGGAAATCCTCTTAGTTTTCAGGGTTCAGTGAGGTAGGGAATTTGAAGGAATGCATACAAGGATGAAAAAAAGATTACTGTGATGGTTGCGGCTTGCAATCGTAAGCTTGGCCATGAGTGATGATTAAGATAAGGGTAAGAAGAAGCAAGAATGTTAAGCTAGGGATATAGCTCATGGTCGTATCATTGGCGAGATACTGGTCGAATTCCGTAGGAGAAATTTCGGAATATTGCGATTATACAGCACCAAAAAAGCGGGTGGATCCAGTGCCGCGCCTAGCAGAAGACTGAAAGACTACGGTATGCTACGGTATAGTACATGTAGTTAGGATTCGGAATTCCGTATTGATATAGTACATGTATGGAGCGACGGATAACCGCTGCATGAATGTAAATGCATGTAAGTAGAGTGGAGTAGATAGACTACATGTACTCTACAAGTACTATAGCAGTATGATTTCGATTCACGCATGGGGCTTAAAATGCTTTTAGTAGAATCTTGGGGTACTGTTCAGACCTCTATCTTAATATGTATACATACATGTACATACGACTAGGGGGACCACCACCTCGCAACCGCGAGTTGCACTTTGGATTATGGGAATCAAGTAATTGAGGAAGGCCTTCAATGGAGGGGGGCCTTCGGCCCCCCGTCCTCCTCCTGTCGCTGTCGACCAATCAGACTGCAAGAACATCAGAAAAACAACACTCCAGTACATATGTAGTAGAGATAGATGGTGCAATGCGCGTATATCGGTCCATCATTCGGTAATAGCTTTACAAATTCATTTCGGCCGAAAGCTTACAAATGCTCCCCGTGATTTGTCGAGTTTCCCGACTTTTTTTTGCTAACCTCTTTTAATTAATCCAACCATGTCGCTAAAATGATTGATTATGATATCATCCGCTGCTGATTGATATAAAGCTTCCTTTTGAACATAGCTTTCCCCCCACCAATTTTAAGATATCACCTCTCTCCTGATATCCCCTTTATACGATCCTAGATTTGGTTTTACGAAGAATTTCAAAAATGGGAAAAATTACTCTTTACACGAACCATGCTTGTCCCTACGCCCACCGTGCGCATATTGCGCTCGAGGAGCTCGGATTGGAGTTTGAGGAGGTCATCATAGATTTGGACACCCCCCGTGAGCCCTGGTATCTCGAAATAAACCCTGTGCGTAGACTCCATACATTATCCCCCTATAACCTTATGGGCAGTATTGATATGATGAACAGAGGGGCCTAGTTCCAACAATTAAATACGATGAACACATCATCACCGAATCTGCCGTGATTACCCAATTCCTTGCAGACCTTAAGGAATCGCATCTCCTCCCTGCATCTGGAACTTTGGACGCAGCGCTCAAGAGAGCCCAGATCGCATTTTTCGTCGACACATTCAGTACAAAGGTTACAAGTGGGTTTTTTGGAATTCTTCGCGCAGATAGCGAGGAGGAGAAGATAGCAAAGGGTACACAGTTTGTTGAAGCGATCGAAAAGGAGATTACGCCATTGCTTGAAGGAGCTGGCCCATTCTTTGGTGGTAGCAAGGAGTTGACATTGGCCGAGGTGAGAGGTTCAAGTAATAAGAGTGTATGATGGTGATTATTTGCTGACTGGTATTGTGTTGGTAGGTTAATACGGCATCATTCGTGATCAGGATCAATTCATTTATTAAGGCTAAGGATGGTTGGCTTCCAGATTCTGTGGGGGAGAGATTGAAGGAAAATAAGAAATGGACTGCATGGTCTGATGCGGTTCAGGCGAAGCCGAGTGTGACAAATATTTGGGATGAAGCTTATACGGAGAAGACGAAGAAGAGGATTCTGGCGAGCAAACAGAAGTAGGGCGGTCTGCCGGGTGGGTGTGTAATTGGGTTTGGAGAACGTATTACCATATAAAGTGTTGTGTGTTCGATTATTAGGAATTGGGGTGTCAGATGTACTGGCCATGGCTTGTAATTGCTGCGCGGTCAAACTTGGTAAATTTAGTAACGCCGTCTGCCCGAACAACTATAATCGAACATCAAGCTGCTGTAGTGTGAATGGCCTTATAATATCTTGACTTTCTTCTGTCCCGTGCTTTCAAGTTTATTTTATTTCTCGTTTTTTATCTTTGCGGGATTTTTATTTTTACAGGTTATGCATATGTTAGCTAATTAGCTGGATGCAATATATGGTTTGTTTATGTAGGCACATATCAGGTATCCGTATGCAGGTGGGCTTAGAAATTGGAGGGGAGGCGTAAAGAGTCAATTACGGGCGGGACTGATGGCGCTGGATCAGTCTGGAGGGAGGAGTAAGATCAGGAGGGAACGGGACAAGAGGGAGCGGGATCAAGAGGGAACGTGCGGGATCATCAAGAAGGAACCGGGAGCGGGATCAAGAAGAAACGGGACCTGTGGGAATTAAAAATTAAGTCAGAAATTCTATATGATACTGGGTCATCAAAGATCACTCAGCGCTTCAAGCCCGTACATGTAGTTATGTTGATCATTACCAGCGTAAAACCCCACCCCGGATATCCGAAGTTTTCTGCGGCTCTATGGATGATCGGCGTGCCTTGCTTTCAATGTTCTTGGCACATGTTCTCACCAACCAACAGCCAACCAACCCGTATCTCCCCTCTTGCAATAGCCGGGGTACAAGAAGGAACGTCCACCTTAGAGACCCTTCAGAACACAACCTCCATCAACTGAATATCAAAAGATATCGAGCACGTCGACCAATTGATCCCAGCATCTCATATATACTCATAAGCCAAGTTAACTTAACTCCCCCTTACCCGCGCTCCATCAAATACTATCTCCCAATGGCCTCGCGATTCTCAGTGGGTCTCTTCCCTGATATACCCCCATTAAAAAACTACATGTTTCTAATTTATCACTCACTGATACTTTAGCAGCTCTCCCTCCATGCCCGCCCTTCACTGAGCTCTCCCTACGCCCGTCTCGTCACCCCCGTCTGGAAGTCACGACAATGTCTCCAGCACCCCCGAGCCCTAAGTTCAACCTCGATTTACCTCGAGGAGAAAGCTACATCTAAGATCCCACCTCCTCCCGCCGACTTTGAGGATGACCCTATCCCGCTCACCACCAGCCCCAAGAAGGCTCCCAAGACCGTGGGGTTCAACCAGCACCTACCGCTAGCGCATGAGCTCCAAGGATACTTACGTTCCCTGATGATGCAGTTCCGTGCTCCGGTGAGATATGCATTCGCATATGGGTCGGGCGTGTTCTCACAGGGCGCGGCGACGGCCCGCGCGTCCGGAAAGAAGCCAATGATCGATTTGATGTTCGGTGTTACGTACACGCAGCACTGGCACAGTCTAAACTTGGGGCAGCATAGAGACCATTACTCGTTCATGGGAACATTGGGCAGCGGTGCCATCAGCTATGTCCAGGATAATATTGGTGCGGGGGTGTATTTCAATCCTTATGTTGAGATAAACGGAACTGTAGGCTCTTCTTGATCTCAATGCCCCTAACCACGGCTGCCATGGGAGATGTAGAGGCTGATTCCGTATTCCACAGCTAGTGAAATACGGCGTCACAAATATCGACACCCTGAGCCGTGATCTCAAGACATGGGATACCCTCTACCTCGCCGGCCGCCTCCAAAAGCCCGTCCAGATCCTCCGTGACGACCCCAGCATTACTCTATCCTACCAGGCCAACCTCATTGCAGCCACGCGTACAGCACTCCTCATGCTCCCGGAGCGCTTCACCGAGTACCAGCTTTACTCAACCATCACAGGCATCTCCTACCTTGGCGACCCGCGGATGAGCGTCGGCGCTGAGAATCCATACAAGATCGACAACATCGTCGACAACCAACTCGCCCACTTCAGGTTATTGTACGGAAAGGTGATAGAGCAGCTCCCAAACCTGAGCTACGAGAAGGGCGGCGGGCAGGAATGGAGTGAGCGAGCACAGCAGACGTGGTTGGTGCAGGATATGAGTCCTTCGAAACGGGCGAATATGGTGCGGAGGCTTCCGACGAGCTTCAGGGAGAAGCTGTACTTTCAGTACCAGCGGAAGTTTGCCATTCCGGCTCTCGAGTTTGAGAAGATGGTGAATCTCTCGGAAGACGATGAGCGTGTGGCCTCGAAGCAGGGAGGGGAGTTTGAAAAGAGAATAGTTGAGGGCGGTACGGATGAGATGGCGGATAAGGTCAAGAAGGTGATCAGGAGCACTATCAGCTGGCCGAGTACCGCGCAGAGCCTGAAGGGTGTTTTGACGGCGGGGCCGGTGAGGAGTGCAAAGTACTTGACCGAGAAGGTAAGTAAGTGGAGGAGGGGAGGGAAAGCGAAGGTCGAGGAGAAAACAACCGAAAACTGAGCTGGCTTTTATTTTGTTTTTATAGCTAAATTCTTTTGCGTAAAGGGGGAGAGACTATATCCAGCTATTATCTTTTTCTCTGGTTTATTTTATTCAAATCTATACTTTATTATTCTTTTGGTTTTCTTATATCCTTTATTTTCTTCAGGACTGGCAGACATGGAGATGAATGCGGGTGCTTGCGGCAGAGCTTTAGTTATTGGCGTTTCCCCCTTTCCCTTTAGATAGTCGTTTAGATTGCAATCCATTCGTCCGCAACTGAATTTTGGCATAGTAATGAAGACTGTCAGGCGTTACAGTTCACATCGAACCTACATAGCTGTTCACAGGCCTGCTTCTGCATCTCAGTCCTGTCTGTCACAGTCGAGCCCCCAGGACCCACAGCCTGTTCTTGAACAGAGTCAAGCGTGCGATGAATAAAATCAACCATGGGCCTGTTACCATCATAGGCGGTCCAGTTTGTTATGCTTCTTTATTACACCTCTTCAGCAGCTCCCGCGGTCACCCGGATAATCAGCTTGAAGCGCTAAAAGCGAGTAACTGGCTGCTGCTAGAAACGAATGCATATGGCCCTGGTCGGGTTTGGAATGCAATGAGTGATGCACAGTGACTCACTCGCGCGCCTCTCCTGAAAGACCCACATGGACCAGCTCCTCTTTGGATCTATCACACCAAAACCTCATCTTTGCGGTAGATGTAGTCTGTCAGCCGTTTCATCCTTGAAGGTGCCACACTCGGTGCGCCCCATAATATAGAGGTGCCCCGTAGTACCTCGCCACGACCTCAGAGTCTCGAGATGATTGGAGATATACCCTAACGAAGCTAGCCCTATGCATATATGGGTGTAAGAGGTGCAGCACGTGTGGTTTACCTTAAATCACTCCCCATAGTTTAAGTAAACTGTGTGGTTTAATTAAACTCCCCGATGGTTTACTTGAACTACTGTTTAAATTTACATACATACATATATGCATAGATGTACTGAGGGGGTACGGAACTGAGCTAGACCCTTTCAAGCTGTGAATACATACATGCAATATTTGAGCATCTCAACTCCACATTAAAATCATCACCCAAGATTTCAAACACAATATTAAAACCCAATTCACCAAATAGGTCTATGAATTCATCCCCCTCATCGAATCGATAGGCTACAAAAACTCTGGGGAATACCTTTTTTTTTTTTTAGTTCTACGTGCCCTCCTCCTCCTTGTTTTTGTAATCTGTAGTGGTCTAGCTAGTTATGCAGAGAATGACTATGATATAATATCTGCTGCTGCTGCTGCTGCTGCTGATGATGATGATGATGGTAATGATGGTAATGATGGTGATGATGGATTTATATATGATGGCATGGTATAGTAGGCTCTTGAGCAGCGGTCTAGAGGAGGAGCGCGGGCTGCCAAAGCGCCCGCATCACCCCCGGTTCTTGCTACTGTACTGTAGGTACGTACATGTATTTTTCAATCTGGACCGCGCTTGCCATTTTGTTTGTGGCTGTTTTAAAACCACCCGGCAGTGTAAGTTAAACCACTAGGTACAACATGTAGCTTAGTTAAACCACCCGCCGGCGCAGTAGATCAAGTAAAACCACCACCGGGTGGCTTAAAACAACCACACACGTGCACACGTCCTTTTGTACCATAATTCACCTTGATATACTGAAGCCCCTCTCGCCTCGAGGCGAAACCAGGCGAGGGGGGGTAACCCTTATTCCTCTCATCTGGACGTGAAGTGAATTCTGGACTACAGTGGGTCGTCGGGTCGACTGCATGTATGTACGCAGCACACAATTTCGGGTTTTTTTTTTGTATTTGTATATCGTGGATTCACGGTACATCAACCGACAAGAACAGTCCAGCCATGAAGAGAGATGATTTTTCTAAAGTATAACCAAAGCGGAGGAGACCAAAAATTATAATAATAATAATAAACAGAAAAAAAGAAGAAAAAAACCAAACCAAGTGCAAAGTCCAGCGCCTACCCCCCATACTCATACCAGCCATATAAATCAATAAAAAAAATAAAAAGTCTCACAAGAAAGAGAAACCAGAACCATCACTCACTCGCTCACTCCTCTTTTAAAGACCCACGACGACCGCCGCCGCCGCCGCCGCCACCGCTGCCGCCACCAACAACATCGCTTTTCACCTTCCCCAGTTTAGCCCCCGCCGCCTTCCTACTCTGAATCCTCTGCAAAGGGTTCGGTATATCCTCCGCCTCCCACTGATCCTCCGCACCGCCACCACCCATGATCCTACTCGTCAGCCTCCCCAACGAGTTCCCCGTAGTCACTGTCCTCCCGTCCTCCTCCTCGCCCTTCCCGGGGCCCCCAGTGCGGACCTGTCTGATGCGCTGGACATAATCGCGGTACGTCGGCCTGTTCAGCAGACCCGACCGAAACTCGTTCGCGCCCACCAGCATCTTGAGCAGGTCCACCAGCTCCTCGACATACTCGATGCACTCCTCGAGCGCCGCCGTGGCCGCGTTCCACGACAGGAACTTTAGCCGCAGGGCCCGCCGCTTTGCGAGCGATGCCGGGTGAACGCCCTCGTGCGACTGCTCGTCCTCCTCCTCCATGAGGAGCTGGCGGACGCGCACGACCATGCGTAGATGCGCGATGCGCGCCGAGGGCAGGAACTGCGGGAGTGGGAGCTTGGTCGTTAGGGCTTCGTGGCAGGCGAAGAGCATCAGCGTGATGGAGGCGGCGACGTTGCGGCGGTAGTTGTAGACGCGCGCGTTGTACTGCTCGAGGATGGCCGAGCCGTAGGCTTTGCGCATCTGGACCAGGTTTTCCATACGGTCGACGATCTGCCGGAGAACAAAGATGATCTGAGGGTACGTTAGGGGGGGGGACTGACTAAACTGCAACTCATTCGGGAGAAATGGGGGCACCTCTTTGTAGACGACTTCTTGCATCTCGAAGCTGCCCTTGAGGCGGGGCTCCTGCCGGGTGTAGGTCAGGAATGTCTCTGCGCTTGCTAGTGCGGTTTCGGCCTTCTTCCGTGCCCGCTCAAACTTTTTGAAAACCCGCGGTGAGCTGGTGATGTTTCGGACCTCGTCCACGCCATAGGCAATGCACGACTCCATTTTATTGATCTGGACGATGGCGGAAGCCAAACTCTCCTTCAACCTCACCCGCGCCTTTGCGGGCAGAATGATCATTTGTACCAAGGTGGCCACACACCCGCCTAGTTAAAAAGCAACCATCCATATTAGCAAAAAAAAAAATTCACTCTCCCCCTTCTGATATCATCCCATACTACATTGTTCAAAAATGATAACTTACCAATCAGCATAGTCACCGTCCTCTTGTAGAAGTTCTCCTCCGAGCTACCAGGCACAGTCTGCAAATGCGTGCTCACCGCAACCACACACATACTGATCGTGCAAACCATACCCGCCTTCATATACTTTGTCCCCAGTTGGACATAATAGCTGGGTATTGAGCCAATCATAATCATGACTGCAATCACGACCGCATTCCCTCCACGGGCTTTGTACGCTGCAAAGCCCCACGTACTCCCAATCACGGTCCCCACCGCCCGGAGCGCAAAGATCCATATCGTTGACCCCACCGCATTCTCAAACACGAGAATAAAAATCAATGGCACCCACACCCCACGGTTCAGATAAAACCACTCCGCCCAGCTGCCGACAAACGCCGGCCATGCGCAAATCGTCACCCCCAGCGTCAGCTTAAACGCATACAGCACGTCGTCGCTAGCCGCAACCCACTCCAGCCAGTCCGCCAGCTTCTCCCGCACCTTCTTTGCCTTGCGTGCGCGCCGCCGGCGCTCCCGCGTCAGCGTCTCGCGACTCGAACTATAGTCCGACTCCTCCTCCTCGGCGTCCGCGCCATCCACGGCAAACGCAGCCCTCGCCACAGACGGCATCCGGTCCGCCTCCTCCCGCCCCGAGAACAGCCACTTGCGGAACCTGATCTTTGGGAACCAGAGGCGGCGGCGCTCCCGGCGCTCCATCCGCTTCTCGACCAGCCCCCGGCTGCACACTAGCATGTCGAGCGTGTGGCTGGCCGCCTGCCGCAGGTTCAGCATGAACGAGGAGATGAGGAAGACCTCGTCGCGCGGCATCACGTCCACGTCGCCCTCGGCGTCCGCCACGGGCTCCGTCAGCACCGCGGCGCCCTCGAGCGCGTCGGTGGTCAGCTGCCCAAAGCGCGTGATTGCGGACGAAAGGGTGTCGATGTAGATGTCCAGCTCTGCCGGCAGGACGCCGTGCGGGCGCCGCGCCGTCCCGCCCTGCTTGTGGGAGGGGAGCGCCGGCACGTCGTATGTGTAGGCAACACATGTGTTTACAATGTCAATCGAGCGGTCTATCACCGCCTGCAGGCCGTTCAGTGGTTGCTCAACTCTGGAAGTGGGGGTGGCGGGATGGGGCGAGAGGGAGGCCCCATCCATCCGTCGTTAGTCAATGAGTCTTATCTTGATGAATGAATTAAAACAAAAAACGAAAAAAAGTGAAAGAGTCATGTGCTATCACTCGAAAGACTGCTAATCATGGGATATCACTCGGGCCCACTCACCGGCGTAGGAGGTAACGCAGCAGGCGCTCATCGCCGCTCTCAATCTCGCGCTTGGGCCGAAGCTTGTCGATCTCGTCCTTCTCCTTCTGCTCAGTGTCGGCGGCGGCGGCGCCTTGCGGCCGGCCAAGGAGCGCATACTCGCTCTCGCACGCACCAACAAGACTCACCGTGTTTGCCACCAGGCGCTTGATGGCGCGGCTCGCGATGGGCCGCAGCTCCCACGGCGCCAGCACAGAGAAGGCGAGCTCGAAGCTGCACTCTGTCAGCACGGCCTTGCAGGCGGCAACCTGGCGGCGGAGGTCGGCCTTTGAGGCTGTGAGCTCGCGGAGGTGCTTGTCGACGTCGACGTCGACGTCGCCGCCGCCGGCGGACGACTCGGCGTAGGCGACGAAGAGGGCGCTGGCGGAGCGCTGGACCTTGATGGTGGACTGCAGCGTCTGGATGGTGCTGAGGCCGAGGTGGGTGCTGCCAAACTCGGGGAAGACGAGCACGCTGACGAGGAGGACGATGGCCACGGCGGTGAGGATGGGGTAGAGGAATTGCTTGGGGAACATTGGAGAGACTTCGAATGAGGGCGAGGTCTACGATGGTGGGTTTAGTTTACAATTGTAAAAAAAGAAAGAAAAAAATCAGGTGAATGCTCTTTCTCTCTCTCATGTCTACATATGAGTGAGGTTACTGGGGGAGGGGATGTATACCAGTCCGATCAGCACCGGGAATATCATTAGTAATACTAGTAGATATAGCCGCGGCGTCGAGCTCCGTATATAGCCGTGCACAAAGAGCGCTATCACTACAAACACTGCGCGGATGGACATCATGGCCTGGGGGTTCGAGGCATGCACGAGGGAGCCCAGGTAAGTTGCGAGAGTGGTCCAGGCGACGCCGATGATCGCGCCCACGGCGGCGAGGATTAGGGCTGGCAGAGAGCGAGAGCGAGAGAGGTGAGTCAATGATTCTTTGTATGCTTTCTTCTTCAAGGGCAGGGGCGGGGCGCGTGCACGGTAGGTACAAACCTTCTACCATAGATCCAAGGCGGCGGCCGGGGTGTCCTGACAATGCTGTTAGAAAAAGCGCGGGAGGAGGGAGACTTGTGGCGATGGTGTATGGCTATACCGAAGCTGTGGAAGAGTCAGCTTTGTGGGAGGGGGGGGGGGTCAATCATGGGAAGGGCAGGAAAAACAAGAAAGAGCGGGGGGGTCAGGACACAAACACAGTCGTTATAGAGCCCAGGTAGGCGGCGGGGCCATATACATCTTTTTTTTATATATCACTAGATTAGTATATTGTACCCTGGGGCAACCGTAGACATATCGTAGCAGTAGCAGCAGCAGTAGCAATAGCAGTAGCAATAGTAATAGGAGGGAGCACCATACGTCGGATGTTTGGCAGGAGCGTGATGATAACTAAATACATACATGCATGCAGTGCCACCCCGGCAGGCAAGCAAGTGTCAGCTTCGATCGGTCCCCCCACAACCACCCCACCAACGTGGTAATACTGCAAGCAGGAACAGTAACTACATACCAGTCAGAGTTGTCGCAAGAACACACTTGAAGATCCGCTTCGGCAGCCTGTCTGTAGAGAGTACACACCCATTTTCAGCCGCCGTCCCTCCCTCCATCAAATCATCCCATCTCATCCCATCCCATTGCATCCCACCCACCCGACCAACCAGCCCACGCGACACCGACCCACCAAACCAACCAGGTACCGACCGACGTCACAAGCATGCACACTGTACAGAGACAGAGACGACGTCAAAACATACCTCTCGTCAGCTCCGCCTTGAGCGCGTTCCACCGCTTTGTCGCCTTGAGCATCGCACCCCTTATACTGGTGCCGGGGACGGCCATTGATATCTGCTGCACCCAGGCACGAGATTGGGGATTGGGGATTGGGGATTGGGATTGGGGATGTTGGAGAAGGGGGGTGAAGGGGGATGAAGGGGGGAGGTGTGAAGAGAAAAAAAGAATGTGTCCCTTATTTTTCTTTTTTTCTTCTTTTTTTCTCTCCCTCTTCCTTGCTGCTAAGGGAGAGCTGGGGAGGGATTAATTAATTGATTAAGCTTCCGGGCTTGGCGGGAGAGCTCATTGCGCATAAAACCGGATGGATGAGAGTGTGAGATGTGATGCGGGTGGGTGGGGGGGTGGCTGTGGCTACGTGGGGGAGGGGGAGTGGCTTGTCAGCCAGTGGGTGACTGCGTGGGGAGGAGGGCCGGTGGCTTGCGTGCTTGCGTGCGTGCTTGGCAGAGTCGTCATCGTGGGAGATGGCAGAGGGGACACTTCTCTCTCTCTCTCTCTCTCTCTTGCCCTTCTTCCCCTTGGCTGGCTGTGACAACCACCAACTCTCTCTGCACGACGGTCTCTCCCAGTCTCGCACTGCACCACACACACACACAGACAGACAGACAGACAGACAGACACACAGGCAGACAGGCAGACAGGCAGACAGACACACAGAGATACACAGACAGACAGACAGACAGACACACAGGCAGGCAGACAGACAGCCAGACAGCCAGACAGACACACAGAGATACACAGACAGACAGACAGACAGCCAGACAGACAGACAGACACACACACACACACACACAGACAGACACACACACACACACACACACACACACAGACATGGCACCCCCCTCCACCGTAATTGCAAGTTCTACCCCACACCCCTCCCCCTTCATACACAATCCATCTAACACTCCCCCAAAAACAGACAAAGCTCAAGGTGGCGCTGAAGCTCTCCGTCTCGCGCCTGCGCATGACGCAGCAGCGCGAGACGGCCCTCGCAAAGGTCAACCGCCGCCAGATGGCCCAGCTGCTCGAGCAAGGAAAGGAGGAGTCGGCGCGCATCCGCGTCGAGAACATCATCCGCCAGGACATCTCGGTCGAGCTCATGGAGATCCTAGAGCTGTACTGCGAGCTGCTGTTGGCGCGCGTGCAGCTGCTGGAAGCAAAGTACGTAGCAGTCCAGTCTCGGGGAAGTGAGGTGGGGGTGGAGTGGCTGACGGTGGAGCGAAAAAAAACACAGAGAGTGCGACCCAGGCCTCGAGGAGGCAATCAAGAGCATCATCTACGCTGCGCCCCGCACAGAGATCAAGGAGCTGCACCAGGCGCGCCAGCTGCTCGTCGAAAAGTACGGCAAGGAGTTTGCCCTGGCCGCCATCGAAAACACCGACAACAAGGTTGGCGACCGCGTGCTCAAGAAGCTGCGCGTCGAGCCACCGTCACAGACGCTCGTCACCCTGTACCTGAAGGAGATTGCGCGCACGTACAACATTGCCTGGGGCCGCACGCCGCCGTCTTCGCCGCCGCTGCCGCCCGCATACGATGACGACGACGACCAGCCGAGTACGGCCGAGGCGGTCCTGTGCGGTGCGACGGCGGCGGAGCTGGCGCCGCCAAAGACCATGAGGGGCCCGGTTAATGTGGCGCCGCCGTCGCCGACTACGGAGAATGTGCATCCGACGATCAAGGTTCCTGGGCCGGCGGCGGCGGCGGTTGTGCCGGCGGCGAGAAAGGCGCCAGGGGCGAAGAAGAATCCGCTGGATGATGATGACCTGGCGGCGAGGTTTGCTGCGCTGAAAAGGTTATAGGTTTCTGGGAATTTTTCTTCTTTTTCTTTCTTTTGAGCTATGTCTTTTTTTTTTTTTTGGCTTGTGTTTTCCTGGGTAGGCTAATTCGGTGCTGTGCGGGTTTATGGTACGCGGGTGGGTTGTGTGATTAGACATAGGACTCCTACTACTTCTGCTGCTACTGCTACTGCTGCTGCTACTACTACTGCTACTACTCGTTCTACTGCTGCTGCTGCTTCTCCTGCCACTTCTTCTTTTGCCACTGCTGCTTCATCAACGCCCAAAATCCCCCCCCGGGCCGCTGTGCCACGTGCTAGAAGAAGACCTATTACTACCGCCGCCGCCACTACCACTGCCCGAGCGCCGAAGAGGAAGAAGGCGCGGAACCTCTCAACACCGCTTAGGCTGCTGCTGCTCGTGTTTGTGCTTGGCCTCGCGGCGTATTTCTATCTCCTCCAGCGTAGTAGCGCCCCGGTCTCTCTTGGCTACCACCACTTGAAGGAGGCGGTGAGCGTGGGTACTAGGGCTGCGTCGGCGGCGGTGGAGAGGGGTTGGAGGAGTGGGGGGGTGGGGGGAGTGAGGGGAGCGAGGGGGTGAGGGGGAGGGAGAGCGGGGGGGATGTGTGTCCGGTGCCTGAGATTGCGCTTGCGGTGGGCCCAGGCGTGGGCGCGTCTGTGGAGGGAGGGGCGGCGGAGTGGGAGTGGTTTGTGACGACGGGGAGGCGGTGGAGGGACTTTAGGGAGATGGTGGGGTAGGAGGTGTTGTGCGTGCTGGTTGGCTGGTGGTGGGGTGCAACTGGTGGAATTACGATGAGGGGGGAGGGGGTAATCAGGGCGTAATGAGAGATGAATACATGTAGCTCGTAATAACACATGTAGCTAGTAATAACGATAACGATAACACACGCCGCATGTCCTGTCCCCAGTGGCGTGGTGGTGGGGGAACGTGGTTGGGGGAAAAACTCTGGATTGGTGGCCGGCTGGGATGGGATGGGATGGGATGGGATGGGATGGGTGGTGGGCGAGTGATGGTGCATGATCCAGATCCAGATCGAGACGTGTACATGTAGTCGTTGTCCCACTGGAGATCCAACAGCCCGCGTGAGTGGGTACTTACTCTTACTTACTTGTAGGTATCATTGCCCTGCCCTGTCGGCTAATGTGTACCCGGGCATACGTTGGAGGAGGACGGGTGAGTCTTGCATCTTGTCAGGGGGAGGGATTTGGCTGTGGCTTTGGCTGGTGTGTGTGTGTGGGTGGGTGGGTGGGGGTGGGTGGAGAGACTAGGATGCACGTAGTAGATGTGTTATTTACCAGGCAAGCAGGCAGGCAGGAAGGAGTGAGTGAGTACAGGAGGAAGGAGGGAAGGAAGAAAGGAAGGGTGGGGGCCGTAAGTACATGTACCTTTGCGGGAAAGAAAGCGAGTACTACATGTATGTAGCTCCTCTTGCCAGGTTCCGTGAACAAAAACAAGTGGTTGATGCTGTGTGGGGCGGACCACTAGCAGCTAGCCAGCGGCCAGCGCATTCTGGGAGGAAGAATGCACAGCTAACTAATACACACTACAACTACATGCAGGATCTCCCAAGAAACTGGGCAGAGTGTTGAAAACCAGGTTTCACAAATCCTTGGGTTTTTTTGTCGCATCTGTCCCCCCCCCCCCCCTCCCTCCTTTCATGCGGTAATGCGGGATTTCTTTTCTTTTCTTTTCTTTTCGTGCGGTCATGGGGTATCACTCGCTGGCGCCAAATCTTGCCGTTGGGAATGCAGGTACTTGTAGACAGAGGGTGTTGTACTTGTGTGTGGCACTTGTGTATGTATGTACTTCCACCGGCCCACGAGCTACTGGGGGGTTGCGAGTCTCTATACAGTGCTATCTGGATCGAGTGGATTTGCGTAAGTGGATAGATGATGGCTCGTAATGCTACAGCTGTTGGCGGTGAATAGGGCGGTGAGGTTGTTTTGTTCTGTTTAATTCATACTCGCAAGCAGGGTCGCTGAGGTTAGTGGTTGAGGGGGGGAGGGAGGGGAGGGGAGGAGTTTTCTTCTATCGCTCTAGCTGGTAATAACTGATGGACCATTTTATGTCCTCGTGTTTTTCTTTCCCTATCTATTGTCTATATATAGACCTAGACTGGTATTTAAAGAGCTAAGGACTGGCTTTGATGACAGCTCCGCTAGCTATGGCACAAGCTCGTGGCTAGTTCCTGGATGAACAGGCTTCTAGATGGATTCTGTATGCGCATGAGCACATGTACTACATGTAGATGTACCTACATGTACGTACAAGCACATGTACATGATATTGTAATCTTACCAGGACTCACGCACTGTTTTTCTGCACGACGTTCGTTAAGATGAGCGCTGTCCCATAAAACACGGAGCCCAACAGCCACACGGCTTACTCTACATTATTTGAGAACCTTATCTTATCTGTTACATGCTGTCAATTGACGGTTTATGGTTCCATGTTTTTATGGACTACCTTCCAAGCCTATTCAACACAGTAATGCTGACCCCGGAGCCTATCCCGCAATTGCAGCGGAAGAACTCAAAATGCACAAGAGAGCTCAGTACTGCCCGCCCCTGCTACCCTCCGGCCACTCCGGCCTCTCAAGCCCAAATAGCTGAATCACGTAATTCACGGTACCCACATCTCCGCCTCCAAACTCATCCATCACCCACTGGATCATCGGGCCAAAACTCGGGGCCCTGATAACCTCCCCCCACTCATCGGCCGGATAGCCGGAGAGCATCTTGATGATGAAATGGTGCACAAGCTTCATCCTCACAACCTCATTATGGCCCGTAAAGTGCTCCGGCTTTGTCAGGCAAGACGGCCTCCACTCGATACACGATGCGAACAGGTCCGGGACATAGAGCCCGCGGGGCGCCACACGCTTCGCCGTCAGCTCGTTCATGAGCGCATAGGCGTCGCAGGCCAGGACCGCGGCCGAGAGGTCGAGCAGGCTGTCTAGGATTCTTGGCGCCAGCCTTTTGCGCTGCAGGAACGGGTTCATGCCGTCGTACTGGAACTGGATGGAGTGCAGCCAGGCCACATAGAAGCGGCCCAGCGAGATGGTCACCTCCCCGTGGAAGGGCCTGCCGGCGGCGGCATGGGCGAGGCGTGTGGCGCGCTGCTGCTCGTAAAACTTCTTCTCGACGCTGAGGAAGACGCGGTAGCTCTTGCGGAGGTTGGGGATGTCGTCGGGGACGAGGAAGAAGTCTGTTGGGAGCGTTGTGAAGGGCGCGTGCAGGGTGGTGGGGCGCTGGAAGTGCAGGATTGTGAGGATCTCGGGGCCGCAGCGGCCAAAGAGGCGGCGGACACGGCGGGTGAGGATTTGGGTATGGAAGAGCATGAATATGTGGTGGTGGGTGCGCGAGGTCTGGATGAAGGAATGGATGTCGCCGAAAGGCATGGAAGCCATGATATTGACAATCACGGACATGGGGAGACGATTGAAGGGGGGGGTATACGGAAGAGGAGGTGCGAACTGAGGGTGGTTCATCTTTTTTTTTCTGGAGATGGTTTTTGTGCGGTGTGTGGGGAGGGGGAGAGTCGTTGGTGGGGGATCAAGGTTAGGTGGGATGGGTAAGAGTTTGTTGCAGCGACCTTTGTGACCCAAATTATGGGAGTTGATTGAAGCAGGGCGCGGGGGTCTTCACTGGATCACACGGTGTCACTCGATTCCATCAACTATCAAACAACCCGAATTGAAGGCCAAGAACAATAAGGCTATATTGACCTCGGTTACCCATGACCGCTCTCAACTCGAAAAACAAATAAAAACAAATTAAGAAAAGAGAAGAAAAAACCTTTTCCTTACGGGAAGCAAGTCAGTAGGGTCTCCTTGGTTGTTGTCATTCGTACTCTGTACTCTCGATCCACCACGACATCCATAAGTGTCAACTGTTGGGTGTCGCTGCTTCCCAGACCAGAAGATTACAAAATGCAGCGCTCTTACCGGATCGAACACAACAGTAGTTATTCCTGTTATTGTTACCTGCGCATTTCACATACCGTCAGCGTATATAACAGGTAGCGTGAGGAATTATAAGTCACTCTAATCACATTTCGCTTCTGTGACTATATGTATGTACTTGTAATCCGCCGCGTCGATTTTGCCTTTTGTAACTTTCAGTTTCTAAGTGTCAATTGTCACAAAAGACTCCTAGTAAATACGCTCGATCTAGTAAATGCCATTTTTCATTTTTTTCATTTTTTTTTTGGGGGGGGGGGGGAGGGAGGCGCAGAGTCGCTTGCAGGACTAGGATTTACAGTGCTAATGACACCAAATCCGCATGCCAGACACACACCACAATGGTTGACATCGTAGTAATAGCTGGGCGTATTTCATATACTGCCGGCGTATCTCGCAGGTAGCGTGAGAAGTTTCTCTCTCTCTCGGGTTGTTCTCATCATACCAAGCCATGACTGTATGTACAGACTAGTACATGTAGTAAGTGTCAAATTTGTTGGTTGACAAATACGCTAACTAATAATTGGAGGACCTCTTCTAAACTAGCTTGTATGATGAATATATATATAGGAGCTCAAAAAAAAAAAACTCGCAGAAACAACAGCTGTCAAGGATAGCCAAACTGGCTCGATTGTCTCTACACCCGTTTAACCTTTCGCTAACGTTATCCAAAAGGTATATTGGACGGCTAACAGGGCTCACGTATATCCGAACGCGGCCTTTAGTAAGTACCATACTCGGATGGTATTCGGCGGGTCGCAGGGGGGGATAGGGTAAACCGCGAGTGATAATTCATGATTTCCTGGCCCGTACCTTCGCTAGTTTCTACCCTAGCTATTCCAAATCTTAGTTACAACATCGAGCTCTTGTCTGCCTGTAGTCATCTCACCACCAGTAAGCATAATTATAGTCGACTCCTTTATTGCCAAAGCGAACCAAAAAACGACAGGCCCCGGCCGGCCGGCGGGACATCGATAAAAGAAACCGCCCTGTAATTACATGTAACTCTAGCTCTCCCAAGTGCCTTTCACTTCTTCTTACCCAAGCCAAAGATACGCATTATTTTCAGCAGAACAAAGAACCAAGCCAAGCCAAGCCAACAAAGGCCCTAGATCCATAATCAATGAACTAAACAAAAAAAAAAAAGGCACCGGATCACCACACATCACTCGACAAACATTGGCGTTAATCACGAGAGGCTGTCACGCCCACAGTTCCAGGCGCGATTGATTATAGCTGGGTATAGACACTACAGAGAGAGAGAGAGCCTTGATCCTCCTTTTTACATGACAGGTATATAGCCCGGACCAGCCACGCTAGGTACAATCGGACGATCGAGATGTGGTGGATGTTGCATTTGCGAAACGTTTCATTATGTGTAGTTTGGACTGTAACACCCAACGGCGCAATTGCAGCCTAGCTACAGGGACATAGAAACTCAAGAAACGCAAAGAAGCAGAAGTGGAAGAAAAAAAAGGACACCCATCAACTCCAACAAACCAAGAAACAGGAGATAGAAACGAAGTATATATTACAACAACTACCTGCCACTTCCCCCCCCCACTCCCTGCACCGGCCCCACCCCCTCCCACCCTCCAAACGCCCCCCTCCAGCCCCACACCACACAATAATGCCTCGCCAGCAGCCTCCACTCCTCCATCTCATCCAACATCTCCAACCCCGCGATCCGCCCCTCTCCCCTCCCCCCACCCACCGCTCATACAAAAAGTCCACATCCGCCGCCTCCTGCCCCCCCGTCAGCCCCAGCACCCGCAGCCGCTCCTTCTGCCGCTCAAGCGTCGAATACTTCTTCAACGTCTTGAGCACGATCCCGCGCGCGGCCAGGTTCTGGACCATCACCTGCCCAAAGGCGTCCTCGCCGCCAATCGGCTCATACAGCACCACGCCCACGTCGCCCGGAAAGTCGCCCGTGATCCAGCGCACGATGGCGTCCGCCTCCTGCGGCGCCAGGTAGATTAGACAGCACTCTGAGATGAACAGCGTTGGCAGCCCCGGCTCCACGCCGTTTGGTGGCTCGCACCCGGGGTGCAGCGTGCGGAGGTCGAGCGGGTGGATGTGGTAGTGCTCCGACGCAAGCGCATCGTCTGTCAGTGCCGTCGGGGGCGAGATCAGCAGCTCCGACACGAGCGAGGGGGTGCCACGGGTGAGGGCTCGGATCTTGCGGGACGTGACGGCGGAGAAGTCAATTTCATGGTAGAGGAGGGATGCGGCGGCGGCGCGGTGGGTGGTTAGGAGGCGGAAGTAGCGGGTGTCGGAGCCAGCGCCGAGGGAGATTATTTGTTTTTTTGTGGGCGTGGAGGCGAGGAAGCGAGTGACGAGTTGGTCGATTGCAGTGGTGCGCACGTAGGTTCCTGATGGGGGGGTTGTTAGCTGGCTGAGTTCTGCTCTGGGGGGGCGGGGGACTGTGTATGGGGTCCGGCAAACCTCGATTAATCAGCGGAAACTTCTTCTGGACAGGCCCCTCCACCAAAGCTCTCGCAAACGGGTCAATGAGATATCCAGTCTCTACGGCGCTGAGGCGGGACTGGCTGGCATCTTGGTCTGTCTGCTGGACGACACGGTCTTTGGCCTCGGGCGTCTGGTCTTTCTCTTTGTCGGTCCTGAAGCGGTTTGGGCCTGGGAAGCGGAGGGGCGTCGAGCTCATCTGGGGTGAAGATATTGTTTAAGGCTACCTGCTGTAGACTGTAGATTGTGGGTTGTAGATTGACAGACGTTTTGATGGGTATCAATGATTGAAGATGCGAGTGATGTCAGCGGGGGTTGATGCAGATGTGTTGGGTTAGCCTGACTGGTGTGTATGTAGTAGTACAAGGGTCGGCATTTAGTGAGTGAACGGATTCTCACCTGTCAACACCCAACTTTGTTCATTCACTTAATGCCAGACCCGTGTATTCAGCAGCCTTGGCAACCAGGGCCCTCGACCAAGCACGACAAGTCCCCTGATTCACTATGATACCTACAGTGCACCCTTGAATTGTTACCAGGGATGATGATGATGATGATGCTAGCTGGTCATTATTATTAATCCTCTTGATCCTCTTACATCAACGGGCAAACTGTGTTTCCCACGCCCGTTGCGAAATTCGCGATACGATCCGGCATCTCGAGATCCACAGCTAAGGCAAATCATACTCTGCCTACATACATCCGTCGATGTGATCAATCTCCTCTGATCCACACACAATCCCACAATTCCACAATCATAATCATAATCAAAAATCAAAATCACCACCACACCCCCTATCTACCTATCTATCTATCGCGAATATCATAACACCATGATTGATTGATTGAGCCAGCTGAGTCAAAGTCTTCTTCTTTATTAACTGTCTTGAACCCAATCAGACATTTATAATCTTAGCGCCGCTATCGCAGGGCCTACTCCAATCATCATGTAATAGCCTTCACCCCCCCCCCCCCCCAACCTGTGACTATGATAGCTAGTAGCTACACTCCACCCCATCGGCCGCGCCCGAAGTACATAGGAGGGGTGCCACATGTATGCGCCTAGATCCCAAATCTTGCGAAAAAAGGGGCAGTCTGCACCGAGATTGGGGTCCCTTGTGAACATCGTCGGTGGCTTGAAAAAAAAAAAAAAAACCATGTACTCTGGCGCGCGCTGGCGGTGGTGGTGGTGGTGGGTATTTTGTTTTTTGCTCAATCTTGAGTGCCGCTGTGTGTGCACGACTTGATAGGTGTGGTGGGTGAGGGCATGCCCCCTGATTTTTACTTTGAGCTTTTCCTTCCTCCCTTCCTTTCGAGCGGTAGCCTCAGGTAGTGGTAGAGCAAGAGGTAAGAGTACATGTGGGTAGGTATGTTCTGCTCTCTACCGCCCATTTCGAGAACGCAATCTCCAACGCTTCATGCCGTTGCTGTGCCAACGCCCAGGCACCGCACCGCACCGCGCCGTACCTGCAGTCCGCAGCAGTAGAGTACTTATCAGTGAGACCCTCTTCGCCTCGCCGCTCGCTTCCTGACAACACCGTGCGGACGATCCTAGGCTAGTGTCTGTTGTGTAAATTTAGTAAATTTAACAGCAGCTCGAAAACAAGCAACACATGACTTGCGTTAGTAGAGAGTACCTAGACTACTAACTAGACACTAGTTCCAATTCGCGGGGAGACCAGGGGAGTTCGATGATCTGATCTGTGGGGAGAGCTCTCGCTCGCGCACTGACTGGGAAGTACCAAGGAGAGTTAGGGACAGGGAAGGGGCGAATTGGATACGCCACTGTGCAGCGTGCGTGCAGTGACTCTCGCCTGTTCTACAAGCGAAAAAGTGAAAAGACAAAAAAAAAAAAAAAAAAAAAAAGCAAAGAGTGAGATGAGACGAGACGAAACGAAATGAGAAAGGGGAGCTGCACTTTGTTTGTGGATGTGGATCGTATGCACTTCTGGGCTCGGAAGTGACCCGAAACGCCGAAGAAAACTTAAAATCCTCTTGTTACTATGGGATGGCCGGAGGACAGCATGCATCAGAATCCGTACCTGATCAACCTGATCTGAAATGCGGTTCCGTACTCTACCTACATAGCAAAAACCCGTACTCTACAGGTCACCTAGTACCGCACACATGCCTACGGCACAGCGCATTTCTTTAATATCCATCTATCCTGTGCCTCGTTTCTCTACCTACTCTGCGCTGCCCACCGCCCCCCAAGGGTCTTAAGATCAACAGTTAGCTCCCCCAAATCAGCTATCTCCTCCCTACCCAGAGTAGTTACCTCCGCCATTCTCTCCCTTCCCCCCCCACTGCTATCCATGGAGGTCTCCATGTGCCGCTGGAGTAGGAAGGAAGCCCAGATATTACTCGCCCATTCTGAAAGCTCATGTCTTTTATTTGGGCGTCATTTCCAATCTAAATCTCCGTGCATTAGCGCCAGCGATGAGAGTTCCCAAAATGTTATTAGGCTTTTAAGCTTGCACTCTGCTACCTACCTTTATTGTAACTGGTCTCAGGGCTTCCTTGCCCAATTTCCCAGTCCACCTTTGGAAGGCTCTTAATACGTCCATACACCCCTCCCCTGGTTAACGTTCGAATCCGATCCGACCAATCGTATATTGCTCGTACTGCCTATAACGAATGATAAACCGTGCACTGCAGCCCTCATAAGGTTAATTAGTGAGACCGGAATCTCTGGTAGTTAGATCATGTAGCCTGTATCGTAATGTTCCATAGTTCGAGAGAGGCTGTTGGTAGATTGTGTTGGGTCTAGGTGGTTTGGTAGGTTGGTAGGGCCGAATTCAACCATATCGTGGAGACTCCCCTTGCGGCACATTGCACACCAGCTGGGTCTCTCAGAGGTTCTGCGCCGACCCGCCCGTTGGCTCGTATGTGGAGCAAGCACTGGCCATGGCTCCATCAGTTATTATGACCGTCTCCCCCTTCGCATCCCCTTCTTCTTTTTCTCACCTTGTCGTCGACGTTCTTTTTTGCTCGAAGGTGCCCCCCAGTCAACATTCTACAGTCGCAGTCGACTCTCACTCTTTCGAGTCCGACGCACTACATTCTCTTTACAGCAACTGTCCCTCAATAGTCACTCCTTCTATCGCCCCACCGACCATCACTACCAGTGACAGGGACATTAATTCAAAAAACACCCAGAAAAACCAACTATACAAACCCTAAACAAAACAAAAAATAATAATAATGCACTCCTTCAAATTCTCCACAGCAGCCGTTGCGGCGCTTTTCTTTTTGTCAGCCGTCAGCGCAGAATCTCATGCCGCTATGGGAAGGAGGCACATGCATGTCCACGCCCAGAAGAGAGGAGGGATCACAAAACGCTCAACATGCGAATTCCCTAACGATGCTGGTTTGGTCGCCGTAACACCAGGAGAGAAGAACGCTGGATGGGCCATGTCCCCAGATCAACCGTGTAAGCCTGGTATGTCGTCGAGTGATAGGTTATGCACCAGTGAAAAAATCTATCGCTAACCAACCGGTGTACAGGAATGTACTGCCCATATGCTTGCCCTCCAGGTCAATTGATGGCCCAATGGGACCCTAGTGCAAAGACATACTCATACCCACAGTCAATGGTAAGATATGCGAGCAGGGATGGCCCACTTAATATTGAAGGGACTAACAATCGAGGTAGAATGGAGGCCTTTACTGCAACGAGGATGGCGAGATCGAAAAGCCATTCCCTAAGAAGCCCTACTGCTATGATGGTGCTGGAACTGTTGGCTGCAAGAACAAGGCTGGCGGTCAGGTCTCGGTTTGCCAGACCGTTTTGCCAGGTAACGAGGCAATGCTTATCCCAACTCTCGTTGAGAGCATGTCCGATCTCGCAGTGCCTGATACATCTTACTGGGCCGGAACTGCAGCACAGTGAGAAAAACTCCATGATCCCCCAAAACTAAAATAAATAGAAGCAACTAACTCTAATATAGTTTTTACATCAACCCTCCGGGTGTCAACCCTGAAGAAGCGTGCGTCTGGGGAACCAAGGACAAGCCAGTTGGTAATTGGTCCCCCTACGTTGCCGGTGCAAACGAAGTGGACTCTGGCGTAACCTTTGTCACAATCGGCTGGAATCCAATTTACATCGAGCCCGATGTCACCTTCAGGGATGTTATGCCTGATTGGGGTGTCAAGATTGAGTGTGAAGGTGGAAAGTGCGGCGGTCTCCCCTGCTACATTGATCCCAACGAGCACAGTGTCAATGAAGTCTCACAGAAGAACCCCCCCGGTGCCGGTGGAGCAAACTTTTGCGTTGTTTCTGTGCCCAAGGGCGCAAAGGCAAACATTGTTGTGTTCAGCAAAAGCGGTAGTGGTGGTGGTAAAACCGAGAGCAAATCATCCTCCGCATCCTCTGCCAAAGCTACATCAACCCCAACTAAATCTTCATCCGCTGTTAGCAAGTCCACAGAGACTAGCAAGTCCACAGAGACTAGCAAGTCCACAGAGACTAGCAAGTCCGCAGAGCCTAGCAAGTCCGCAGAGCCTAGCAAGTCCACAGAGGCTAGCAGTACGGCATCAGCCAAGAAGACTTCTGTTTCAAGTGCGAGCTCCACCAAGAGTTCTGGAAGTGAGAGTTCACGCACCACTGACCCAACATCTTCTACAGAGACGCAATCCCCATCCTCGACTAAGGAATCAGGCCCAAAACCAACTAGCGCTAAAGGTGACAACGATAAGGAGGATAAGGAGGAGGGTCATGAAGAGGAGGGCAAACAGGGCGAGAACAATTCAGAGCATGAAGGCTCTGGTAATGCCGGAAGTTACGGCGATGAGCACTCTGGCGATGAGCACTCCGGTGACTATGAAGAGTCTGACGACTCAGCGATCCACCCCGATGATGGTGCCGAATTATTTGTTGTTGATGAGGACGATGCTTCAAGCGGATCATCTTCTGGAACTACTGAATCTTCAATGGATGCCACCGGCGCTGCATCTAGCAACGAAGATGGGAGTGTTATCACTGTTGGCCCTTCACAGTCGTCAACACCTGATCAGCCACTGAGCTCTGGTGGATCGATATTGTTCTCAAGTGCTACATCTATGGCGATTTTCAGTATATTTTCTACTTTGGCTATTTTCTTGTAAAGTTATCTGTCATGGTGGATTTTTCTTGAAAGTTTCTGGTATCTAGTAGGGCGTGAGCTGTGATTAATTTATGTTTTGATGATAATTTTTGCGCGGGTGTATTTTGTTCTGCTTTTCCGCTTATTTTCCGGGCGAGATGATTTTTCTCTCCATATTTTCTATTTAATTGTGGTCTGCGAGCCTCTGTTCATTGGTACGAGGGCGTTTTTATTCTTCATTATACCCCTGGTCTTGTATCAATTTTTTTTTTCCGTAAGGTGCTTTTTATTTTGCAATTTGCCACCTTCGGGTTATTCTGGGGGGGAAACATGTGCTCTCCATAGAAGGCGGATTGATTGGATATCATAACTAAATTAGTATTGGTACCTTCTCGCTACTCTTTGTTCCGCGTTGGGTCTCCCCTGTTCTTAATGATTGTTGTTTGGCGAGCGAAATATTTGATTTGATGCGTCTTTAGCGATGGGAGGATTGTAAATTATTGTTTTGTTTCCCTCTTGAGAGGATGTCAGTGCTCTGGGAAGTATGCTCCCTACTATTTCCTTTGTGTTTTCCTTTTTTATATCTGCGAAGGGACTTGCAGTTCCACCGGCGATCTCTGCGGATATCAATACATTAGCGTATAATCATAAACATTTGTTTTTGTCTCACATCAGCTGAAAAGAGTACCATTTTCTTTGAATACTGCTCAAACGTAGTCTGGGATCAAGCATGTAGTTTCTGAGCTCAAGCGGTGACATACTTGAGCACGTGCTTTGGTTATTTCAAACGACTTGTCTTTGTTTGAATTGTGTCATATGTGTACTTAACCTTTGAATTGACAGATATTATGGCTTCAGGCACGGTCTAGTTTTCCATATGAGGTAGCGCTACATCCATCACTAAACTCCCGGTATATTCATCCAGGTAGCTTAAAACAATTACAGGTCCTTTATTTTATCTTCTAGAGCTCTAACGTCTTATCTTTCTAAACGGTGGGGATTTTTCCAATTAGTGTCAAAACCTGTCATTACCCCTCAGAGATCCCCTAGAACCAAAATGGAAGTATACCACGTGACGGTCCCTGAATCAGCAAGCACGGAAGCTTAGCTTAGCTCTCCCGCGAGAAGAAGAAGCACTTCCCCTCAACCCCGAAACAACCTCTCAGCTCACCTCCGTCGATTATCCCCGGCCATGGTCCTTTCTTTCATCCTTATCCAGAACCGACAGTATATAGCTCCTCCCCCATCGCACCTTTCAGCCCTGAAGATTGACTAACAGACCGGGCGCGCGGACACAGAGGCAAGACCCGGCTTGCAAAGTGGTATGCGCCATACGATGTACGTCCTCTCCTCTCTCCCCACCACGGGCGCACAGAGACAGAACATTGACGCTCTTTCGCAGGACGAGGAGAAGGTCAAGTTGAAGGGAGAGGTACGTTGCTTTAAGCTTTTGCCCTTCCGTCATTGTCGCATAGCCGGATGTTTCAACGCCTGCTAACCCGACCCCCCCCCTTGTTTCAGGTCCACAGGCTTGTTGCGCCACGGGACCAAAAAAATCAATCAAACTTTGTCGAGGTACGCTCGGCCGACGTTATCCGCCCCCCATCCCCGCCTTGCGGCCAGCTAACGAGCGCAGTTCCGGAACAATAAAATCGTATATCGTCGCTACGCCGGCCTCTTCTTCTGCGTGTGCGTGGACGCGAATGACAACGAGCTGGCATACCTCGAGGCAATCCACTTCTTTGTGGAGGTCCTGGACGCGTTCTTTGGGAACGTGTGTGAGCTGGACTTGGTGTTCAACTTTTACAAAGTCTATGCGATCCTGGACGAGGTGTTTCTTGCGGGCGAGATCGAGGAGACGTCGAAGCAGGTGGTGTTGACGAGATTGGAGCATCTGGACAAGCTCGAGTAACGGTATGAGGAGGTTTGGCGTGTTAATGTGACAAACACTTGTGACAAACATTGAGCTAGTGTAGATAGTGCATGGCTTTTTTAATCGGACCAGAAAGATGACTTTGCTTATTTACATCAAGGAAATTTACCTCGCTATTATTAGGAAGGTAGCGGGCAACTTGCCAGTATTGTCTCGTCTCCTGCTAATTCTCAGCTCTACCAACCCATTTTCATCTTAGTCCCTAAGCTGGAAAGTGCCTACTACCATCATATGGAGACTTGGCCTCCAGGAACTCACTACCATAGGGCTCAAGCATAAGCTCTTGGTGTCCCCTCAAAATCTGAGCTACAATTTCACACACACGGCACCATTCACGCCTGGTTTCTTCCTCACCTTCATACATCCAACCCAGTATACATAGGGAGCTGCTGTCCTCCGTCATAGATGTGGATGTGGATGTGCACCCCGAAGCCGGTGAGTCCTTAGACGACGTTCTACCCAGGCATGCAGCAGCCCCCACATGTATCTCCAAGACGATTTCAGGTGAGAGAAAGAACTGTGATTTAAAGCACTGGTAAGACTTCGAAGGCAGGCGCAATATTGGCGGTAGCGACCAAGTTACGTAGTTATCCTGTATACGCTGGTACATAGATGTGTCATAAGAGTTGATTGAGGATGGCGATAACCTTGTGTGCATCTAAACGGGCGGAACAAAGAGAACCACATGTACCCCGGGGTGATGCAACGGCTTGGGGATTGGGGTGAGGTCTTTTAATCAGTGAATTCGCAACCACCTTGATTTCTTTTTGTTTGAATGCGATCGATGGAATTTCCATACTCTCTTTACTATGTTTATACAAGCCGTTCCCAGCCTTCAGCCGGTCAGGACAATCATTACTTTTGTATCCTCATTGATAAATAGAATACCAACAAAAGCAAAAGCAGCATCACTCTCTACCCAAGTAAAGCCCTGAATCATAAACTAACATCAATAATAGTCACCAATACCAATACCAGTACTAACAAAAATGCAAGCCCCGAACCACCACCAATATCAATACCAAGATGAAGGTCATATCACTCTTAATACATACTAACAAAAAAAGCAAGACCCGAATCGCCACCAATACTAACAAAAAAGGAAACCTCGAATTGTCAATACCAATACTAACAAAAAAGCAAACCCGAGTCGCCACCAACACCAACACCAACCCAATCACTAAATCTAGGAAACGCAATTGTCAAATTCTCATACCTAGCCAATCAAAACCTTTAAATCGCACATTGCATATCGGGTATAACATGGATTGTTGTTTCGTTATGGTCAAAATTGGGTCACATGTGGTTTACTGAAATCGTGAGTGGTAAATTGAGTCGTTGCATCACTTTCCGTCACTACCCCGGGGTACATGATACTCGGAGGTTGGTCGAGTGATACACTGTGACTAAAGTCCTGGAGGCGAATAGGGGAGGGGAGGGGGAGTGTAAATAGACATCTAGCCACTGTGGAGATGTGATAGCACACGAACCCACAATGTATAGCGGTGAGGGACACATGGGAAGATTTACAACCGCTGATTGAATTGGATCTAGCTTACAGGCCGAGGCGCGAGACGAAGCCCCAACATAACAACATGTATGTAGTAAGCCCAAGGGCCAACTGAGGGCCCCCATATTGACGGTAGAGTTCAAAATTCCAAATCACACAAGAAGCTAATATACATATCTAGCTCGGTCTGTGCAACTCACAATCATTACCGAGGCTTCGGACAGACAACCGGTTTGAAAGAAAGCAGGACGTCGCGGAGATACTGGCGGCCCTGAAGCTCAACCTCTCATCGACAAGGTACCCCGACCCTCCCGTCGTAACGTTATAACGCTCGTGTGTGAGATCACGTAGATGTTGGTTACAATCACCAACAGTCATCACACTAGACCAAACGACCTCCTTGATGTGGAAGCAGAAGCTAACAGTTCATGGCAACGAAAGCTGCCCCAGTTGTCAGGAAAGTTTGCAGCCTCCTGATTGTGGGAATCCCGTAGGGGAGTCAGAGGCGCCGTGGAATGGCTCGCGTGACCGTTGATGTGACGAGCTCCTGTCAGACCTGGTAGTCGCCGTCTCAATGTTCCCTTTTACAATCCGTCGAATCCGCTGTTCAAGAACTGATACTGCACCTCCAAATACTGGTCTTGTTGCCTACGTTGTCATGCCCGGAAACTCGGTTGACGAGTTGCGAGTATTGGGTCCACGGAACAAACTTGTGCGGCGTCTGTATTCAGGACTTGCGGCAATTCATGGCCCACCACACAAGATTCACAGACTAGCTGGAAGCGGCTGTCGGCGGTGCAAAACTGACCCACTTGTCACGCAGAATTGGCCTAAAAGGTGGTGGTGGTTACCACTTGTCGTTAATTCCTCTCCATCACCACGGAGTTGTGGCGATGTATGTGGCGAGGTGGGCGCTCTGGTGTCTCCCTGCACAGTATGTCTCCGACCTAGGTACGGTCCCTGTGGCTGGAAGCCGCTCTGATAGGGTTGCGGCTGCGGTTGCGGATTTGGGTACTGATACTGATACTGCGGTCGATATGCCTGCTGCTGCTGCTCGAATGCCTGTCGATCCGCCGCCGGTCCATAGCCACCCGGGTACTGAGGTCTGCTCATACCTGGTGCTTGGTTTCCCAGCCTTGCACCATTGGTGCGTTGATATCCTCCCTGCCTCTGGACTGCATAGGCTTCGATGTCAGGATTGAGGTTCACTGTATCCTTCTCTTTCTGCATCATCTTCTTAAACATCTTTGAGAATTGCTCTTCAGCGTCTCTTTGTGAATCGCGGGAACAGACGAAGGGATTGGGCAGTCGGGCATTAACCGAGTCATGATGTGATGTATCATAATCATCGGCAAGCATTCTCTGAGCTGCCACTCGGATTAGCATAGCTACGCAAACACCATGGAGAGCTAAAACTTGCCGGGATAGCGGTACTGTAAGGCTGTGCGTGTTCTAATGTCTGTCACCAAACATTAACGACTGGTCTAGAAAAGAGACGAACGATGATGCATTGATAGGTTACTAGATCATCTCTCTTTATACAGAAGCAACGCAGAGGACAAGCTGTCACGCCACCTATCCGTTGCTATAAGTCCACAGTTGTTTTGTGAGTAGTGGCGGCGGGAGTAAAGGGATGTGATGGCTTGTCTATCGACTGGCGCTGTGCTGTGCTAGTTGTCCTTCCAAGTGTGCTGTAAGGGAGATGGCCTGGGGACACGCACCTACATTAGAGTACATGTAGGTGCATGCACCGGAGGGGAGGGAGAGGGGACCGGGACATGTATGTATTGACATGTATAGAAGAGGTCTATGATGTTGCATGTAGAACTGCCCAGCGAAGAAACCTTACATGGAGACGTTCGAGGCCAGAAGGACAAGTCAATCCTTTCCAAGCATCCAACTCTGTTAGGACACTTTAATTATTCAGTTGCTGTCCCAGTTGTTGAGTTGTTCTGATGTAAAGTGGATTTCAATGTTGCCAATGTGAGAGTAGTGATCGGAGAAAATCACTCTCCACAACCGCCAGTTCATGTCTTGTAATTACATGTACATATTCGCTACTAGTACACTTGGCCCTCTTTCATACGTGCAGGATTGGATCTCCCATCCAAATCCCCTCGAGTATCAACCAATTGATCCTCTGTATCCTCTGTATGTTTCTCCCATTCTCGAGATCTTGCTTGCAGATCATTGGCGCACCCCTGTCGCCGCGATCTCTTGGCGGCTGCATACAACAACGCGACACAAAGAGCATCATCCATCCTCCATCACGACCTCCTCCTCCTCCACGACAACTCCTCCAACACCACCACCACCACTCACAAGCAGCCCCCCCCCACCAGAAGCCCCACCAATTGACACTCTAGGGGAAAAACCCCCACACCCTCCTTCCTCTCGAGACCCCCCCCCCCCAAATCTCGAGAAACCATGTCCGACATGAACATCTACACCAAACGCCTGCACTCCTTCCGCCCCAAGCGCCGCCCCTCCACCTCCAACAGTAAGCTCCCCCCTCCACCCACACGCTGGCCGCACGACCGGCCCTCGGCCAAGACGCTCGCCGCCGCCGGCCTCTACTACAACCCGTCCGAGCACCACCCGGACAACGTGACCTGCTACCTGTGCGCCAAGGACCTCGACGGCTGGGAGTCTGATGACGATCCGCGCGCCGAGCACGTCAAGCACTGCCCCGACTGCGGGTGGGCCCAGGTCTCTGTGGTGTCGGCGTCGGCGTCGGTGGCAGCGGAGGACCCGCGGGGCGCGCGCATGGTGCGCGCAAGGGCCGACACCTTTGGCGACTGGTGGCCGCATGAGGGCAAGCTGGGGTGGGCGCCGTCGGTGCAAAGGGTTTGTCTCTTTATCTCCTTTTTTTTGTTTTTATACGCGGGGGAGGTTGGGGGGGGAGGGATGTGAGGGCGAGGTTTGAACTGGGCTGACGGGTGTCTGTTATCTACAGATGGCAGAGGCGGGCTGGCACTACGCGCCCACAAAGGACTCGGACGACTTCGCGAGCTGTGCGTACTGCGGGCTGTCGCTGGACGGATGGGAGCCGACGGACGACCCGGTGGAGGAGCACCGGCGGCGCACGTCGCACTGTGCGTTTTTCACCTGGACGCCGCCCCCCCGGCAGCCCACGCGCAAGACGTCGCGGGCTTCGATGCAGTCGGTGCTGGCCAACTCGGACGACGAGCTGGTCATGAAGCCCAACAAGCGTGCAAGGAAGCCCAAGAAGGCAGCCGAGCCAGAGCCAGAGCCCGTCGACAATGTGTTTGAGGATGCCCCCCGCGGCCGGAAACGGACCAGCACGGCAGCGCAGCAGGGGCCCATCGTCATGTACGACGGCACCCTCTCCACCGAAGAGGAAGCCGGCCACGAGCAGCAGCAGCAGCCCGCGCAGAAGAAGCGTGCCACCCGCGCCTCTCTCGCCGCGCAGCAGCTCTCCCGCGACGCAAAGATGGGCGTCGACAGCGACAACGAGTCCATCGCCTCGATCGCCTCAAGGGCCGGGGCCGGAGCCGGGGCCAAAGCAAAAGGAAAGGCCAAGAAGCCCGCCGCGCGCCGCAACTCGAGGGCCCGCGGCAACTCTGTTGCCCGCAAGCCCAACAAAGCCCAGCCCATCGCCATCCCTTCAGACGACGAGATCGACCGCGCCCTCGCGCTGGACCTCGAGCGCCCGCTCACGGACGAGGAGGAAGGGTTCAAGGACTTCAAGCAGCCCTTCATCCGGCCCATGAAGCGCGTCACGCGCTCGCGCGCCTCGCTAGCCGTGGAGGAGATGATGCGCAACGCCCCGCCCGACACCATCCTCAACACCGTGAAGAAGCGCGGACGCAGCAGGACACCCACCACGGTGATGGAACGGAGCCCGACAAAGAGCCCGTCAAAGCGGTTTTTCCGCGAGAGCGAGCAGGACTTTTCGTTCCCTGTGAGGGTGCCGAAGCACCTGGCGGTGGAGGACGACCCGGCGGAGAGCAGGAGGAGGAACCGGAACGACGACGATGACGACGACGACGGATTTGCGGGCGGCACAATCAATGTCGCTGCCAGAGACATGGTCACAGACACAGAGATGGAGATGGAGATCGAAGTCAAGCCCAAGAAGGCGCCGCCCAAGAAGGCGGCGCGAGGGCGCAAGAAGAAGGGCGCGGCGGAAACCGTGACTGCCACCACCGAAGACGAGCCAGAGGCGCCGCCGCCGCCGCCGCCAAAGCAGCCCAAGAGAGGCAAGGCGGCCAAGAAGGCGGCGGCATCCACGCGGGAAAGCAATGTCACCGTCGACTCGGTGCAGGAGAAGATCGAGCTTCAGCTCTACCAGGAGCAGGAGCAGGAGGAGCAGCGGCCGCAGAAGAGCAGCAGGAGGAGACTGGTGCGGGGCGCAAGGCCAAAGCGGGAAAGCGTCATCTCGATCGCCAGCACCGCGGAGCCGGAGCCGGCGCAGGGCAGCAGCTTTATGGACATTGACCATCACCAACATGAAGGGGAAGAGGAAGAAGAGCCCGCCGAGGCGTCAGATGCGGGCAGCGTGATCCGCCACGATGTCGCCGACACTCTGTACCCCACGCTTCCACCGTCGCCCGGGCCCCGGCCGCAAGAAGCAGAAGCAGAAGCGGAAGTGGAAGCCGAAATGGAAGAAGCAGAACCCACCCCGAAGCCCACCAAGAAGCCCGCAACCCCCACCATCATCACCAAACGCCCCACCCGCAGCAGCGCAGTCTCCACCGCTTCAACCACAGTCTCATCCATCGCGGGATCCCACCTCAACTCAGACTCCGACAACACGCCCCGCCAGAAGGGCCGTAAGCCCACAAAGAAGGAGCAGGCAAGGCGGCTGCGCAAGACCAAGGCCAAGGCCAACGACGACGCCCTCAAGAAGGGCAGCGAGAGCTTCTTCAGCAGCGCGCAGAACGAAGAGATGAAGGGCCGCAAGGGCCGGCGCACCCGCAGCAGCATGACGGCCGCCGAGGCAGAAGCAGAAGCGGCGGAGGAGGAGGAGGAGGGGCAAGAAGCCAGCGCCGCGCAGGGCTCGCCAGTAGCAGCAGCAGGCGACGACATGCACATGGCCGAAGCCGCCGAAGAGCAAGCAGTCTCCGACGACCTCTCCGCCACCGACATCGACCCGCGCTCCTCCGCCTCCTCGCCCGCACCCGGCACCGAGGCCTCCTCCACCGAGCGCCCGCTCACCCCCCCACACCAGCACCCGCACCCGCACCAGCACGCCCCCGCCCCCGCCCCAACACCAGCACGCATGCCACTCTCGCCCGTCCGGCGCGGCATGAACATCCCACTCACCACCACCACGCCCAGCAACAACAAGGCGCACGCCAACAAGGCCGCCGCCGCCGCCGCACAGCCGCCGCACAGCCGCAGGCCGTGGGTCCCCGTCGACCTCGACACGGTGTTTTCGCACGGTGGCAGCGAAGAGTCGGATGAGGGCGGCGCGGGCGCGCTCACGGCGCGCGAGTGCGACATGACAGTGGCCGAGTGGGTCAAGTGGAATGCGGTGCAGGCCGAGGCGCGCATGAAGGCGGAGGGGGAGCGGATTGTGGCGCTGTTTGAGGCGTGTGGCGGGCGGGCGAGGGAGGCGGTGGAGGCGATGGAGACGGTGGATTAGGATTGGGATTGGGGGTTTTGTGTGTGTGTGTGTGTGTGTGTGTGTGCAGAGGGGGGCGGGGGGAGAAGGGGGAGAAGGGGTGTAAATTAATAATTTTGTTTTCTTCTGCTATGCTTTTTTTTGTTCTTTAGTGTTTTTTTTTGTTACTACGTCTTTTTTTTCTTCTCCTACTACTACTTGCTTTCTTTCTTTTTGGTTGTGGTTGTGGTTGCGGTTGTGGTTATTGTTGATGGTACATTGGGGTGCGCCGATATCATGATCATATCATATCAGGGTGAGGAGGAGGAGGTTGTTTATTACATTGGCGCAGACGCCGTGGCACGAATATTGGGGTGTTTTTGTGGGCTGTCTCTCCCTCTGTAGCATATCACACGTAGTCCCCACCCCCGGCAAGTGAGCCAGGCGGCCGGAAATAAAAAATATTAGAAAGCCCAACCAACCAACTAGTATGCGACGGCATGGTGTTGAGTTCTTCCCCCTGCATGGGAGAGAGGCCGTCTATGATAAGCCTTGCTAACTACCACATCCCCACCACCACCACCACCACCACCACGAGAATTCGCGTGTAAGAGACCACCAGAACACCCCGCGCAGTAAGTGGCACTCACCGGTCGCGACACCCAGAACCGTTGGAGAAGAAGAGGAAGAAGAAGAAGAAGCGAGTAAACGAGCGAGTGAGTCACCATGCATCACTCGCACCCGCACCCGCACTCGCACCTCCTTGCCCGCCAAAGAGCCCGCAATTCTTGGCGGCGAGGCTGCCACTGCTATGTAGTTTTCCTTCCCCTTACTATATGTTTTCGCTACCTCGCAGCCGCGTCTCTTTGTCTTGGAAGAAGTGGATATTTCATTTGCCAAAACACAGGCCCAATACAGCCTCAGGCATAGCAGGGATGTTCTGGGTCCGAATTCTCTGACTCTGGGTAGTGTTTTGTGGTGTGTCAAAATATGGAGATTTGGGTGTATTTGGGGCGTTGTTAGGCCAACAAAATATGCATCACTTTCCAACACTCTGGGTACATATATATATAGATCGATAGATACATGTGGATATATATCAACCCCCCCCCCCCTCCCCCATTCCATACCTCACCCCCTTAACCAAATCATGGTGTACATACTAGTGTCGAGGAATTAGGAACACCCGCGGCCCGCTCCCCCTCCCCCTTCGCTCTCAGCTAGTGAGAGGGAACTGACGGACCTTGTGATGATTTATGTGCCATGGAATGGCCGCCAGATATTAATTACGCCCGGGGGTGGGGTGGGGGGGGGGGGTGCTCCCAGGCTTATAATGGATTTGGCTAAATGATCATTGATTCAATAGTGACTAAAACCTAGATAGGTAATCCCGTACGTATGTACCCCATCCTTGACGCCCCTCTGTCTCCGACATTTGGGGCATTCGGGGGCGCTGATATGAGAAAAGATGCAGGTCTTGTATGAAGTGCATACCTACATCGTCTCCTCACAGTCTTTTTTTCCATTGGTAGTTCTTGCTTGACTGCTTATAGTTATAGCTAGGGGGGCAAGCAGAGCATCACCATGGAAAAATAACCGAAAATAATTATACCGGCCAGAGAGATGCAAAATCTCTTTCAAGTGCAGTATTTAACACTAAAAATACCGAAATAAAACCACCCCCCTCCCCTTTCTCCTCCCTCCCCTTTCTCCGCTGATTTTTATAATACACTAGTATCACTCCCTCCAAACTCGAAAACACTCAACCTTCACCGATCCGGCCCTTTCTAACCGTAAAAAGAGAAACTTGTCCGGCAAAGCGGGCATGAACTCGAGTTGCTGGTCCTGAACCACTTCAGCAGACACGTAGAGTGGAACTTATTCTTGCACGTTGAGCACGCCTTGCTCGGCAGCGACCTGTCGGGCGTCACAGCTAGGATACTGTAACAGATAGCGCACTCTGCGATCCCTTGGAAGAGTAGCGAGACGTTTCTGCGGAAGAGGGTTAATCCATCGATGATAGATGCGCTCTGCAAGGAAAAACAAAACAAAATGTCAGCTTACTAAACCTCCAAAACGGGATGAGATAATGTTCTTCCTACCTGGAAGTTGATGACAGCCTGCGAAGCCAGCAGCATCCTCTTGAACTGCTGCTCGCTCAAGCCAACTCTTTTGACCCCCTCGACCTCAACCTGTCGCAGTGGGAACGTCGAGGGCAGTCTGACCATCATTTCCATCGTCTGGTCATCGATCGGATACACGGCCACAATCTCCTTTGCCGTTCCACACGAGATCTTGACCTGCATGCCTTCCTCCTCCCCGGGCGCAGGAGCGGGCTGCTCGGCTATCCATGCGCGGATTGCTGCAAACTCCTTGTCTATGATGAGCGGGGACATGTACTTTTTCGTGAAGGATTCCACCGAGAGCACCTTCTGCCGGACTTTGCAGTCTATCCACCATGATTTCGAGAGCGAGGGTGTGAAACGAAGTGAGAGGTAGTAGAGGTGGATTAGAAGCCATTGGGTGTCTTTCAAAGGGGATTCTTCCAGGTCGGGGGTGTATGACTCAATATCGAACTTTGAGGCGTCGATCGAGCGCTCCTTTGAGTAGCCGAGAAAGTCGAAGGCGAAGTCAAGCAATCCGGTAAGATAACCGCCTTCTTTAAGGTTATCTACGTAGGCGGATCGGACTTTGAGTGACTACATGTATTGCCCCCAAGTCAGCGATCTGACGGCAAGGAAATCAAGGGGTTTTAATATATAACTTACAGAATTCTCAAAATGATCAAATATCAGTACCCACGTCAATAGATACCCTCTTAGTGTGAATGGCATCGCTCGTTCAAAATCCCAATCCTCTACTTGGTCCATTGTCGGTGGCTCCATAATTAAGCTCAATAACTCCATTGGAAGTTGAAGTGTGAAGTTATCCTCTTTTGACAAGGCGGCTTCGATGGAGACGTGTTCCTGCATGGATGGAATATATCTATGCAAGAGCTCAAATGCAGCCTCCTGAACTGGTCTTGATTTTACGTTCAAAAGTGGATAAATGTCAGTAGGATCTCCGATATATTTAAGATCCATTGATCTTGTCTGTCGGGACAAAAGAGCATTGCATAAATTCCGGGGTTGATGTTGGTCATCTGCATGTCTTGAGTTTCCTAATGTCTCCCTTAGGATAGGGTAAAGGTCGGTTGTTTCCCACGCTTCTTCGATGTCATCGTTTGCAAAACGAAGTGACTTCAGGGTCTGGAATAGCTTCAGTGATGCGAAGATCAAGGGTATACAATCCTCTACCACAATGGGATTAGATATGCCCATGCCGACAAATTCACACAACGACTGCCAATGCTCGCCATATAGCTCTTTAACTGTAGGCAGAACACTTGTAAAAGTTTTTATAGCTTCTGTGAGGACCTCTGAGTTTACTTCTCTCTCAGGCTCTTCTTTTTCACCAAACCAAGAAAGAAGGTGTTTGATAAGTAGGATCGTGCGTTGCGGTGGAAGTGGAGCCACATCTTCACCGAGTTTAGGAAGAACTGCATTCAAGAATACCAGCTTACGGAGACCTTCCTCTTCGCATTTGGATCTGGGGACGCCCATCAGATCACTTGCAAGCTCGTTCCGTAGTCTATCGGCATCTTTATTATGCTCCAACAACTCGGAAAGACCTGTGAGTATTGCAGTAATCCGAAACACGTCAGTGCCTCTCCTTACATCACACAGTCTCAACCAAGTTTGTGTTTGCTTCAATGTGACTTTATGGTGATCTGCGAGGCCTCCAATTACTCCGGCTAAAGCCCTTGCCGAGTAAAAGGCTGACGTGCTCGCGGGCTGCTCCATAGGGTCCTCCATGAGGCGCTCAATCACAACTGACAGATATCCCGCCAGATCATCCTGTTCAAAACAACTTGCAATGAAATGTTGGATATCAGAAACAAGCTCTAGAGCCTCCTGTTCAACTTCTGGCAAGTTTTCGGTCCAGAGATAATTAGCTCCGGTAATGACGATATTATCCTTGGCCAACTCCAGGATCAACGCAAGGTAGTAAAACAGTGTTGTCCGTGAGTCCTCCGAGATCTGAGAGAACATATCATCCTGACTTCTATTGAACGAGCCCATCGCCTTGAGGAACTCGATCGTAAATATTCCCATCCTCATTGCAGCCGAAACACCTAGTCGGTCCCGGACAATAGGAGTGGAAACTGGGGCCTTTTGCTTGTCAACAAAGAAAATTGCTCCGCCGATCGGGTTTGTAATAGCCAACGACATCTTCACCGCGTCCATCAAAAATGAGCCCAGCTCACGTTTCCAGAGCTCTGGCGCAAACAGCAGCTTTTCTACAAGCGTCACCTTTTCGTCCGCTGGAGCTCGATCGATTAAGGCCTTCGCCTTTTCTGCAAGGGCATGCAGCGAAAGCTCTACACCTTTGGGTTGCCTGACATTCTTCGAAATGATGTCCACCACACTACCCACAACCTCTGCTTGGTCCTTCGTATTACTAGCTGCGAGCCCTACTTCAATAACTCTGTAGATACTTTTCGCCGCGTCTGAAACCTCGCTATCAGGTGATTCTATGAGCACCAGCAATCGGTATAACATATCTGCACCATCCTTCGACGTTGCAAACCTCACCAATACTTGCGGATTTTGTTTAGCAACAGTTGCAAGATGCTTGCACACAGATGATGAGTTCCGTCCCTCCTGCAGCGATAACCCACCACTAACCATCACAAGCATTTCCATAATCCTACCCTCCGACAATACCGATGAACCGAATGATGATTTCATCATCTCCCATCCTGCAGCTTCATCAGTTTCTAAACTAGCTTCTAATTTCCGGTTCACATAATGTTCTAGTTCTGCCACTGGTGGAGTTCTGTTTTGTAGTGAAGTTGGGGTTGATTGCAGGAGTTTGATTATGCGGGCTTCTTTGGCTCCTTTCGAAAGGGTTGAAAGAAGAATGGAGCGGATTGTTTTCTTCCAAGCTTGTTCGAAGGGGGCGAAATCGGGCGTGTGTGAGCCATATGCTATGAGGGCTGACAGTATATGCGGCAATGATGATGAAAGGGGGAGATTTGGAAGACTTTCGGTAAAGAAGACGGCCGTTGCCTGGTGGTGTTGTTAGTATTATTCCTCCCTGTCTATGTAGCCACTTGAAAGCCAACCTGCTGCGCCGTTTGAATGCTTAAAATGCTAGAGCCAAAATTCGAAAGCATCTGCTCTAGTAATAAGGACATATCATTTGACCTGCCTGTTTTTTTGTCAGTTTCTTCTTGTGGGGCTAAAAAGATCAAAATACACACCATTTTCGCTCACCACCGCCGAAATACACTGCAACAAAACGTCGACATTGCTAGCTTTTACGATCTCAGCCACTTGATTCTCCTTCTTAGACTTTTTGAGAATTTCTACGCTCAAATCGACCCATTTTTGACCCATGCCATCGGTATCTCCTTTGGCGATGCGCTCAAGTAGCAAATTTTCCACCTTATTCCATACACCTTCTCTCATAAGATGTACAATTCGCTCGTCATGTGCACCAGCCATTGCTACTCCACTAGCGCATATACTCGCTGCATAATATGGAATCCTCATCCTTTCTGATTCGTCCGTATTTCCAAGCATATAGTTATGGTATATGGGCCACATCGACTCCTCAATGATTGTAGAAGCCTCGACTGAATCACCCCCCTCTAAAGCGAGGAGATGGTAGATGGCACTGAAGTAGGCGCCCCAAGCTGATACCAAATGAGTCCGTGGTTCCGGCCCATTGCAGATACCATCCACAAATCCTACCAATAGTTCCCGAATGCCATCAAGCGATTTCGGGAGAATTTCTCGTGGTATTACAGAAACCAAGTTCACGAGTTTTCTCCAATACTCCTGGCCGGCAGACTGGGATCCAGTTTTTATAAATTTTATTAGCATTCCAACTGGAGTCCGCTTCTTTGACGGCTTTAAAACTGCCCAGGAAGTCGGAAGTGAGGAAGTTAATGATATAAGCGCATCTAAATAATCAATTGCGGAGCCGATCTGACTTTTGGCAAGAGATTTTGTAATGATTGCTTCTGAAACGATAGGAAGGGTTTCTGGGGAGGAAATGATTGAAGGGATGAAAGTTAGTGTAAGAGTGAGAAATCTGTATAATGCCTTTCGAAGGTAAGGGTCCGAGTGGTAGGAGAATGACCATAGATAAGGTTCAGAAATGACTGCAGAATATGAGTCGTGCTGTTTCTCCAATTCGGCTTCCGACAGTGTTGCTATTTCTGTTAGCTATGATCACGCATCACTAGTACAACGGGAAAGAGCTTACAGATGAGATGACCAAGAGCTAAAACACTCATCGCGATAACTCTTGCAAATTTGTTTTGCGCATCATCTGGTGAAACCTGCCTTTCATCGCTCAAAGTGTCGGCAGTCTCATGTAGAATCACATTCGTGCAGTATTTCATGATGTCTGCCTGATACGCCTTCCACACCTTTGCAATCTTTTCCTCAGACGGAAATACAAGCTTCAACGCATCATTTGCAGCTTTTGATGTAGCCCGATCATTATCGTACAACCCAGCAAGCCAAGCTCCAATTACCCGAGGCATATATTCCGCGATTCTTTTCCCGGCACGCTGCGAAATAAGACCGTGAACAGTATGTGAGAGGGCCCGTACTCGGCGAGAAGTATCAGTCGAGAGTCGAGGGTATAATAAGACCTATAAGTAACAAGACAGAGTAATTCAGCATTATTTTCATGAATCGAAATAGCTATACGCACCCAGGCTGCGATGATAGCGTCCTCAACATCTGTCACCGCTTGTAGATCTTCCAGGGCTTTCGCTTTCGTCGTATCATCTTTTTTTGACAAATTCTTAAATAACACCACGACGCTTGAATCACCGATTCCTTTGAGGTCTGGTGGCGGTATGACATAGGATAGTTGTGACGCTGAGACCGATGAGAATGTTGATGCTGTGTCGAATCCACCGAATCCCCCCACCCCCGAGGATGTGGACGGTGTGAATGCTTTGCTGCTGCGGGCGGACTGCTTTTTGCTCATTTTGCGTATACTTGATTAGAGAGTAATGTAGAGCTTTTCGGGTGGTAATATACGCGGCCAGAATAATTGGGGTCCTTTTGTTTCTATGCGAGACTCCTCCGTTTGCTTGAGAAATGACGCACCGTCCAGAGGTTGTTGCAACCTACAAGGTATTTGCCCACTACTTACATACGAGCCTCATCCCCGCAGCGCCGCTTATATAATAAACATCTTTGACAAAGATGGTGGCATACAATAGGTCCTCAAGGCCAATAAGAGGGTCAGTCAGGTTTGCTTTCCTTGGGTATAAATGGGTATAATACGGTTCCAGTCTTAATACAAAAATCTATCATTGCAACTTGCCAAGGCTTTCAACCAAGACAGATATCAAAAATCTGCTAAAATAGAACTAAAATTCATCTCTTGAACTAGAGTGCTATTTTGCCGCTTTTCTTATTAGGCTTTTGAAATTTCGTCGCGATCCGCTACCTTTAAGCGTGGGCGCACATTGTAATGATACATTACTTAAAGCAGAACTCTGAATATTTGTGCCAAGACTTTAAGATTACATGTACGGTGTCGGACAGCCAAAACCAGCCGGCCAGAGCAAACAACGCAACACTTGTCCAAAAATAATGTTCTGTTGTAAAATGGGTCTAATCATGGTTGTAAGCATCCCCATAAAAGGGGATTTAAAATAATTAAGAACTGGCTGCACTATGACCTCTCAAACATTTGGTGCAATCTGCCCGAAAAAAACATAGGTGTGAAATAATAACTTTAACAGCTTTATGCCAAGGCGGCCACATTAATTGGGACAGTTCTTACCCTATTGGGATGATTCGATGATTATTGTTACCCGATTAGGACTAGTTTCTGGCTTGAAAAGAACATGAGGGTTGATTTTGCTGTAGTTTCCTGCGGCCGTTGGAGTATATCAAAACCCTAACCCTGTATCTGATACAAATCCGGGCGTTGAGGGTGTTTATCTTATCAGATTCTCGGTATTTATGGTTGACCCTGTACATGTAGGCACAAGGTGTCCTTTGACTCTTTCAGCCCACATGTCCGGAACATCACGTTGTCACAAACCACGAACCACAGTGTCCACATCCTGATGAGGCGGGAGGCTGACTGCAGGTGTCACTAGATAGCGTCTGGTACCCTCAGGCACAAATTTCACATCCTTTCCTCACTCCAGTCCATCAAAGTAGTATTACGTTGGAGTCATGATAACAAAGGACAGCGTAATGGATATGGCCTAGATCAGCAAGGGTTAAGAAAATTTTCATGCAATGCATTAGATCAAGACTGCACTCCTCGATTACACTTTGCATTCCGAATTCATCAATGCGGTATCAAGAACTGAAGCTAGGTGAACAAATTTTGACGAAAAGACAACACATAAGACAGTAGACACCACCCAAACCGAATAAGGAAGCATAATGATAACTGAACCCGAAAAAAGTAGTTACAACATTCCCAGATAAGAGCAAAAACTAAGAAAAGAAATGATACGCATTAAATATAGCGAAAGCATTAACTTCATGACCGCCCCGACTCTCTGTTGGTTCTTACACCCAAACGTAATAGGAAAAAGAAACACAAAACGAAACCCCCTTCCGCCGTATTTTTTCGTTAACACCCTGTTCCCACCTTTCTCCACCAGAAGTTACTACCTCGATCAATTAAGACAAATAAATCTTATGACCTAGACCTAAGCAAGGATAGGCTGCTCTGGTCTGTATTCATCCTGTACTTTGGCACTAAATCCATTGGCACCGTTGGCGCCATTGAGATCGTTATGACCGTTGGCGCCATTAAGGCCGTTATGGCCGTTTGCAGCCGGCTCATGTACAGGGACAGAAGGAAATTCCTTCTCATCGGCAGTTGAGGTTGTTGATGGTTTAGAGGCAGCGGGAGATGAACCACGAACGTTTTGAGCATATCCTTGGGCCTTTTGCGAGAGGTCGACAGCAGTAGAGCGAGCGCGGGCAGCAGCTTCCCCGGCGTATTTTACAGTAAGTTCGCGCCCAGTATTGAGCTGCTTGTTAACTATTTCATTTCCTTGGCGGATCTTCTCATCGACAAACTCCTGGTTTTGAAGGTAGATCAAAGGAGCAGTGAATGCAGTAATAGTGGCTAGTGAAAAAGAAAAGATTAGCTTGATTAAATTTAAGACGAGCCAAGCAGTCCTTACCAGTGAGCAATAGGGACCAGAATGGCATGTACTTAATAAGAAAGTATGCTGCGAATGTTGTCACAAATGCCTATAAACCCTGTCAGCAAATCATATTTTGCAAAGGTGAATAAGGAAAGAAAGAAGGTTATACTTACGACAATTGTAGCAAAGATATTCTCTACAAAAATAACCCTTTGGAATTCGACAACGAAAAAGTTCAACAAGTCGTGGGCTTCGTTAAAGAGCTTTTCGACCGATTCCCTAGGGATAGTGTGGTATCGTCTAGGGCGCATTGAAGATACAAGACCCTTGGCACCAAAAGGCTTACCGGCTACTTCAAGAAGGGCAGCAGCTGTATATCGTCCCAAAGGTTAGTTTGATACTTAACTGAAACAAAGAAATCATACCCCTGTAGCGAAAACAGCTCAGGTGTGGAAGACACAAAACTTACAGGCAAAGAGTAGATAAGCTCCCTTGAAAACCCAGCGGAGTACATTAATGAACCGGAACGCAGCAATCATGGAGATGACCGAG